>JABBOT010000009.1:18728395-19341377 GCA_016165875.1 Acanthopleura granulata | reverse complement strand
AAGTGTCATCAGAAAATGTTCAACGCTGTCAGTGCTAGCAATAACTTCTGTCACCTGAAACTAAATGTAGTCATCACAGATACATTTTAATATATGTAAATATTTTTGCAGTTTTACTCCTTTCTCCCTTTTTTTGTGATTGATGTTAAATATTATATTGTTTAAAAATTTTCCACTTCTTTGAACGTAGTCATGCTCATGATTGGTGGATTTAGCCCGCGTTGCTCTAAGTATAAAGCCTGTTGCCAGATTTCGAAAAAAAATCCCCAGACTTGAAGCTGCAGCCAAAGCAGTGTGATCTGGATTTGAGCCTGTATGTTGCTGCATTTTCACGGGCCTATACGTGACTACTGGAACAACACACTTTTAATGGCCATTTCAGCCAGCTTGAGTGCCCTGTCCATCTGCAGATGCAGATGTCATCCATGTACAGTGGCAGATTTGGCCTGAACAGTTTGTATTGTATTCTACGAGACAGCAATTAAAACGTATTACCCAAATTCTTCTAATTTTGATGACAGTTATCAGTGGTGCTGGAAGCAAAATATTATCTTCCTTTCCCAGTTTTTCATCAAAGTAAAGATATAGATATGTTGTTCATGTGATGTTCTAACTGTGTGAGAGAAAGAAATATGTATTCTGGTTACAGATACATGTATATTGTCTAAAAGGGGCTGACATCGATTCCCAATAATTAGGGTTGATTTCCCATCCTCAAGTACAAATCAAACAAAACATTTCTTGGTTTTCATGCTCACAGATAGTTTCCTGTACTGAAAATTAAAACTTGATTAAATGATATGGCATCTGACAAGAAATGAATTGCACGTACGCTGTGTTGATCACGTAGTTAAGAATTAGGAGCTCGTCGGCTGACTTGGATAGAGGCTCCACTGTTCTGGAACAACTGTACAAACAGTGCGGAGGATAAAGATAGAGTGGAAATTGTTCACGGATGCTGGGTTAATTAACCTGTTAATAGGTTACCAGATATGTCAGAAGTCGGATAAATACAGGTAGCTCTAGCCAACAAGACAGCGCCTTGCTTCCACTAATTACGCAGGGCAGTCAGCAATTGACCAGAAATCGTCTGTGTCAGCATCTTTACCGGTTGATCTTGACTTTAGCTAGGAAATTAGACATTTCCACTCAGTTATATCTGGGTTAGAGAGTATTTGATCTTTGTGATAGCCTGCTGTCATTGATGTTCTTTTTGTCTTAACTTTTGCAGTCTGATAAAATTCAGAGAAATACAGCCTTACACAACCTGAAAAAATGTAGCCCCACACAGGCTGAAGGAAGTCTGAAAAACAAAACCTCACACAGTCTGACACGAGACCTGAGAAATACAGCCTCACACAGCCTGAGAAATACAGCCTCACACAGCCTGAGAAATACAGTCTCACATAGTCTGAGAATTACAGCCCACAAGACCTGAGAAATATGGCTTCACACAGCCCAAGAAAGACAGTATCACACAGTCCGAGAAAGATGTGAAAAATACAGCCTCACACAGCCTACGATTTACAGTCCACAAGGCCTGAAAAATATTGCCTCACAGAGTCTGAGAAATACAGCTTCAAGCTGTCTGAGAAATGCAACCCCACAGAGTCTGAGAAACACATTTCACATTTGGGACATATGGCCCCATAGTGTCTGGCAAATAGAGCCCCACACAGCCTAGTATACAAAGTCTTTTACAGTTCCCCACAGTCTGGGAAAACAGCCCCATGCTATCTGAGAAATTCAGTCTGGGATATACAACCCGGTGAGAAATACAGCCTATTTATTCTGAGAAATAGCAACTCCATGCAGTCTAGGAAATTCTGTATGTTGCAGACAGTCTTGGGAAAACTGCTTGGGAAAAATAGTATCGTAGACCCCACATTATGTTGGAATGCAGCCCCACGGCCATGGAAAAGCAGTCTGTCTGACCATACATCCTCACACAGTCTTGGGATCACAAAGATGAGCTAGTACATAGACCCTCACCATCTTTGGGATAGAGCCTTACACAGTATAAAGCCATGAGAGTGCAGAGATCTGTGAAGATTGACGGACTTTATTTTATGCAGTCCGTGAAATGCATATAAAGTATGTTGAGTGGACTTGAATGAGCAGCTGAGGCTTAACGACATACCGAGGGTGTTTATCCACACTTCCATTGCCCAGCCATTTTGGGCCATGAAGCCAACCTGGCTGTGTGTATCTTCATCACAGTCTGTTATTTGTGGTGTCAGTCCATCGAGCTCTGAATTGATTCACTTTTTTATCAATTTATCTCTCCTTAATGCCTGTGACTTTGAGATTTATTAAAAATCAATAGAGCGCTGAGGGGAGAAGTCGTTGATAGATGGTTGGCAGGAAATCTGGTGATGTCATCTGACAGGCGGTTGCCATATTACACGCTGAGAATGCCCAGGATTTTATCGTTATTGTTTATTTGTTTCATTGCAATTTAGTGCCTTGTTCAAGGATTTCCCACTTTATACATGACAGCAGTCAAGTTGATTATGGGTGGAGGAAACTGGAGAAGCTTAAGTAAACCACCCTCCTACAGACTTAAACAGACTTTTGGTGTCAAAATGTTCGTGTTTTAAAAAGCAAGGTGAAGCGATAAAGATTGCAATAGCGAACCTGAAGTGCATTCCGAAATTGTAAAAAAAAAGAAAAAAAAAACAAAACATATGGTGAATTAAAACTGATATTGCTAAGTTTCGTCGGAGAACAGGGAAACTTTGCCTGGTGTCACGCGCGAACAAATCACGTCGCCAGTCGGTTTAGAATTTAGAAATGACGCTGCACTTTCAAACACCCTTGATGTTTTCCCAGCATACGTGCCTTCTTGCGATAAATGCTGGTGCAAAATAATAATGATTTAACTGATATTTTATATCGGACTAAAAATTATTTGTCAGTGTTTGTCTCGCTGGAGGTGAATTGATAGTTGTAAGTTTGTGTGCAGCACACACACATAGGGCTTAAATTTTGCAGGGTGGGTTGAGGCGGGGGGGGGGGGGGGATTCGGCCGGCAGTGCTTTTGGGTCCGTTATCACAGTCTTCAATAGGTCATTGTATGTCCAGTTGCAAAACTGGAGAAAAAAGGAAAATGTCAAGTATCTGTTATTCAAGACATGCACCAGCCTTTATTCATGCAGATTTTCATTGGTCACACCAATGAATTGCATGGATGCAGCCATTTCAGACCTCTGTCATAATAATAATGGCTTTATTTCAAGACGGTAAGATACAGTACATATACTCAGTCAATGCTGGGTTGATCCTGCCTGAAGCCCTCACACACAAACAATTTGAAACAATATGTTACATTACATATGCGTTGGAAATCATGGTAATTTGGATTGTGTAAACCACTTGCGACAAGATTTTGTCCTGGTTGTCATGGCTGTCCTAATTGTCTAGGGTTTTGTGCTTGAACTGTACCTTACATGGCAGCCTGTTGGACATTGTACAAAGGCTTCATGCTTTGCCTAAGTCAGTCACAGTGAAAGTTCATTCATTCATAACTTAGACTGACGCTCATTGCGGTATGATGCCCCGTCAAGCGCGCTGGCGCGCATGGAAGGGTCTTCCGGAATACGTGATTTTTGTGCGATTAAACGGAGATTAGCCCAAACGATACGCCTAACTGCCTTCCTTTTAAGAGCGTTTTTATTTAGCCGATTTGTAAATTATCCGATTTGTAAACAAGGT
This sequence comes from Acanthopleura granulata, assembly GCA_016165875.1. Taxonomy (NCBI): domain Eukaryota; kingdom Metazoa; phylum Mollusca; class Polyplacophora; order Chitonida; family Chitonidae; genus Acanthopleura; species Acanthopleura granulata. The sequence continues at coordinate 19,337,663 of JABBOT010000009.1, read as the reverse complement.
AAATGACCTAAAGTTTCGCTCATGATGAAGTGACTCAGTTTTCCTGATTCTACTGAATCAACTGATTTTAGAAAGGTGTTTTGAGTGTATTCTTTTTGACTTTCCTGAATTATTTTTGCAATGCATTTTTGAAGTCTTTTTAGTGGTTTTATTTATGGTATTGTTGTCTTGCGCTATCTGAAAGAAAGTCAGCTGTGAATTGTGCGAGTCCCGGAGTGCAGCTGTTGGTGACGATTCATCTGTTCTAATGCATGACCCACTTAAAGGAAGCAGGAAATGATGGATGTCTCAAAACGAAAGGCACCAATGTAACTTGAGACATTTTCGTGAGAAACGAAACTTTACTGGACTACCCTTAGAAATTTATGTGTGGGGATAGGAAGGGGAGATGTTACGACAAGGATATGACCAGCTGGAGATATGTGGAGTGCTTTTTCTCGGGCCCAACCATTGGTCGCCACGTTAGTCACATCAGATCTCTCTGACAGGATATGTGCGATAGTGTCGTTCCTAATGCAAATCCCAACGTCAGAGCAATCTGGGACAACATGTACCCATGTTATATTCCTGAGAACTTGAGTATTGCTGTGAGACAGTTACTGTACATACCCTAATTCCTCTAATTGTTGGGACATATACTAGTTCTGCTGAAAGCAAAATGTTTTATTACCCCATCTAGCAAGTTTCTTAGCCGACGCTGTATTTTAGTGGCTGATCAAACGGGTCGAAGGGATTCATCTTACTGTTTTGGCAGCCGTCAAGCAGGTCATATTAAATTCAACATGGCAACAGTTTCTTTCAGTCTTGCTTCAGTGCCACAAAACATGTGTTATCAGTCAGAAAAAAAGCTATGATATTTGTAAGGTATGATGTAATTAAATACTGTATCCTGTTCGTTTTATCCAATCAGGTACAATTCAGGTTTTATAACTCTCTCAACTTAAAAAATCGATTGCTACATTGTATAGAAGGGAAATAGCTCTTACTGTGATGTCTGCTTTTAGTGAAAAACACTGGCTAATTTAAGCGCAAAACAGGCAAATATAATACAAAATAAAATGTCTGAGTACTCTTATACTGTACAAGTACCAATACTCCACCTGATTAACCTGTACAGGTGTCTTTTCCCAAAGAAACTCTCCACCAATAAGAAGCAGAATCACCATTGGAGCCATCACGCGAGAAGAGCATTGTTTGGGCGAGACATGGGTGGGTGCTCTCACAAACTAACGTAAAATAACGCTAAAAAGATGTGATTAATGGTAGTCGCTATAAAATACACATCTGACAGACACAATTCCGTGACCCCTATTCACTTTGTGTGAGCAAAGTCCAGAAAAATAACGAAGAAAAATAAATTGACTGAGAGGGGGTCATGGAATTCGACTACTGGAGATCTTGTCTTCTTATTTTGCATTAGTTTGCAAGAGCACCCACCCATGTCTCGCTCAAACAGCGTTAATATCCCAAGAAGGCTCCAATGCAGATTCGGCTTATAATATCATAGAAGTCACATCTGATAAAGAAATTATCTCGAAGTTCATTTGTCAGCGTGTCAACAACAATGTAGAAAAATTTTGAAGTGGAACACTCTATCTGATGTGGGGCTCACAATATTTCGCCCACTTTAAACTCCCAAATATGTTCAACAAAATGTTGCATCCATTTCCAGCTCTATTTATACACTCACACCTCTTCAAAACACTCGCCAATAAAACAAGTCCTCTCTGTGATAAACTCTTCTCGAATGCACTGACTCTCAACTGACACTGATGAGCCAGTATAGATTCCAGCAGCACTGGTACCATGCATATACTAACAGTTTGCTTTGTTCATCAAATTTGTACCAAGATAGATTTGCCATTTTTTATGTAAGTATGGACACAGGATTATTCTAAGAAAATTGTTTTAGTGATCAAATAGGCTAAGTTTATTTAATAATCTATTTCAGCTTTAAAGTATGCCTACCCATGCTGAATTTTTTTTTCTCTCCAAACAAAATGGGCTTCTCTCGAGCTTACAATTTCTCCTAGACAATCCGATGACATGGGCTTTCTGTATAATAGCGTACATGTCCATCTAGCTGTATAAAAGCATACATGTCCATCTAGCTGTATAATAGCGTACATGTCCATCTAGCTGTATAATAGCATACATGTCCATCTAGCTGTATAATAGCGTACATGTCCATCTAGCTGTATAATAGCGTACATGTCCATCTAGCTGTATAATAGCGTACATGTCCATCTAGCTGTATAATAGCATACATGTCCATCTAGCTGTATAATAGCGTACATGTCCATCTAGCTGTATAATAGCGTACATGTCCATCTAGCTGTATAATAGCGTACATGTCCATCTAGCTGTATAATAGCATACATGTCCATCTAGCTGTATAATAGCGTACATGTCCATCTAGCTTTATAATAGCGTACATGTCCATCTAGCTTTATAATAGCGTACATGTCCATCTAGCTGTATAATAGCGTACATGTCAATCTAGCTGTATAATAGCGTACATGTCCATCTAGCTGTATAATAGCGTACATGTCCATCTAGCTGTATAAAAGCGTACATGTCCGTCTAGCTGTATAATAGCATACATGTCCATCTAGCTGTATAATAGCGTACATGTCAATCTAGCTGTATAATAGCGTACATGTCCATCTAGCTGTATAATAGCGTACATGTCCATCTAGCTGTATAACTCCTCAGGACAACTTTCCTCATGACATGTCAGCAATATATGGCTGAAGAGACGCATACGTCATATCATTCATTCATTCAAAACAAACATAGAGCTGTGGTGAATCTTTTGAAGATGCTTTCATCCCATAAACTGATCAATTCACCCATGGAATTACATGCATCGGTGAAACAGTTTGCCTCAGTCTTACACAACTTTTTCCAACAGCAATATGAATTGATTGTAACATTCATTTGCTCAGAACCCGAAGGAGATGGGATGGTTTACAAGGCGGTCGATAAAAGTGCTAGTATTATTGATCACCAGACGGCCAAAATCACCATGCTATCAGCTGATATCAAAAAGAGCTCGCTTAGTGTCCATGATAACCCAGCAGATTGTAACTAACGCAATTTTGATGGAGGCTAGTACAGGGCCACAGTCACATATAATTGTATGTACAGCTCCAGAGAATGGCAGACTTCATTTGTTGCCCTGTAGAAAACCAGCTACAAAGAAGGAGGCCTACATGTACATGACTAGCCTAATTCTCCTCATTTCTGGAGATGTCTGATCTGCCCTTTTTTTAGCTGCTGCACATGTAATTGTAACAGGAATAGAATGTATCTTTTTTTTTTTCTCTCTCATGGTTAGACCATTAATGACCAACATACCCGCATCTTTACTTTTCAAGTATCCGAGAGAGATATGTTATAAGTTATTAAGATGTTAATCAGGGTGTTTGACATGCTCTGACCCTGCTGAGTCTTGTACACCCTGAGTTGGAAGTGGATGTTAGAGGGCTGAAAAAGGAAGATGCACTTTTAGAATAAGCGCACAATATCATTGGATATTGGCGCATGATCGTTGTTCATTGCCTCATGACAGTTGTGCATCATGTTGTGTGGAATATCATGTTTTGCGGAATATCATGTGACCCTGTTTTGACCAATGGAAACCAAGAAAGAAATGTTACAATGTATGTATTTATTTGATTGTAACTACCTAATTCTTCAACGTTTTCAATCACCGCTGAGGGCAATGTATCAGTATGTTCTTGGAGGACTGTAGGATCCAGAGAAATAATTCTCATAGATTATGACGTTCATACCTGTGCCAACACAAACAAATCATTTTTAGCCTCGTTTTTACAATAAATATACATGCATGCACTACCCTTCAAAAACTGCTTTAACGCTTGAAAAGGATGAACAATTCCAGTATGTTCTTTAATGCCAAATTCAAAATTTCTGTACTTCTGTGACGACGGTCAGCATTATTAGTAGAGGAAACTGGAGTGCCCGTCATAAACCAGTGACCTTTGGCTTAAGTACTGGTAAACTTTTCCACGTGTGACACACATGCGAGTATGCAAATCACAATGGTGCTATGTAAATGGTCTTCAGTGAACACTGAAGCTTACCTGCTGTGATACGGGCGTGAGAACAGAAGCAGTGTATAAATTCCCCATCCAGTGCCAAGATTGAACCACTACCTTATCGATGCATGTTCCTTGAAAGGTTGATGTGTGTATTTGCACATGGTCCGCAATCGATACCGGGGTAGACATTGGTATTAACTGGTGTATAAAGACATGTAGAGACAGGGGCTACAGGAATACCTTTATAAAGGTGTACATGTTACAAATTGTTTACATTTTTGAACACAAATTGCTGCGCTCAGAAAAGTATCAAGAAATACTGTTCAATATACCGTACATGATATCATAGACCATCCGTGAAATATTTTCGTTGGGTGTAACCAGACTAACTCTTTCAAAAAGGGCACTAATCATAACTTTTTATTGGTATTTTGATAAAAGTTCTTTTTAAATTTTTCTCTGTTTATTTCTTTAAAATGCCTATCTTTTTCATGAGCCAGAATAAAAAAATAAAGAATTCTCTGCCGACAGACCCTGTTTTTTCTCATAGGATTGGGATCTGTCCAACAAACAGATTGTTAAGGATGGCCGTACTGGAGACTCAAATTGAAAGTAATTTAGTATGGCATTCTTTATTTGCTTCTAAAAATGCTATTTTGGGGACAGAATGTTAGGTCGTTTACTCTAGATGATGTGCAAATATAGATGTTAAATAGAGATGACCTTTTCAGAGAACATGCAATATACCTGTTCGAACAATTACCACCACGAATAATATTGTGTCAGACTGTTTGTTTCTACAAATGAAAGGATCTGAATTTGTTCAGTTGGTAGGTATGCTTTTATAATACGTGTAATTATATAAAATTATATTTATATTTATTTATATATATCAGGATTCCCTTCTGTGATGAAAGTGTTATTTCACATAGTTTATGGATCTCACTTTTGTGCTGACATCATGATGTTGAAAAAAGAAACATTTTGTTTCACGACATTCCAGTCTGAGCTCAGCTAAGATGTCACAATACACGCAACAATAAGGCACGATGTCTCGCAAACGCAACCATTTCAACTCCAGCGGCCAAACCTTGCTGTTGATTGGTTCTAAAATTCTTGACCTCTGCAGAGTGTGTGAAAGAGATCGGCATGATGAAATCTTGACCTCTGCTGAGCGTGTGAAAAAGATCGGCAAGATAAGATATGCATTTTCCCCCACATTTTCTGCATTTTGGGGGTTATAATATAAGCTGTCATGTAATCTGGCAGTGGCTGAACCTTGTTTCAATTCAAGTCATATCTCGAGAATTCTTATTCATCGGTTACTAGGTTACACATGAAACACCAAGACTGAGGTGTTAGACCAGTAAATGTAGGGCCATCCTTACAGATAGGTTTGTTGTAACCCCAGTAGCTCTTCAAAAAAGGGCTCACTCAAAAGTTTTTATTGGCATTGTGGCAAAAGTTTCTTATTTTATTTATTTTTCTTTCCATGTGAGTTTCTTTCAAATCTTGATCTTTTTCAAGAGCCAGAACAAACAAGAAGAATTCCCTGTCGACCCTATTTCTTCTCATAGGGTCAGGTTAGGCCCAACAAACAGTTTATAAGAACGGCCTTGTATATTCCGCTGAGCCCCAATATAAACCTATGTTGTGGTAAACATAGTCAAGGGACTTGTTTCGTATTTCATGCAGAATTCCACTTAATGAGAACATTTCCAATGACAAATCAGGCATGGGGCAGTGATCATGGTTTGCGACCGTGCAGGCTTCATCAAGCATATATAGTGTCTGATTATAGTCCCATATGACTCTGTATGTAGTGGCCGTGTTTTAACCAGCAGACTGCTCTGGTCACTGTTGTAGACTAATGTTCCCACAGCTTTCCCTGGCAGTATTGATTGCTGGTCATATGTAACTTGATTACCATGATTAACCGTCTGGGAATAGTCAGTGTAGCCCAGGTACATATACATGTTGTGCACATTCATACGGATAGCTTCAGATCATGTAGGGGGTTTTCCTGTGCTAACTACAGCAGCACCCGCTTCTTCTGGGTCCCTTCCCACCCCAGCTCAGTCTTAACACAGGGCAGTGTCCATGGTGATTAACCATTATAGATAAGACTGCTTGTTATAGCCAGAGATGCATGGATCCAAACTAAACAACTGAAAACATGCATGTGTGCAGCAAGATATACCCAAAATAATCAACCAGAAACATGCACGCAGCAAGATGAGATACATGTACAGTATACCCAAAATAAACCACCAAGAAGACACAGCCAGAGATGTACTCAGGTTAAGCAACCACACAAAAATACACCAAGAGATGTACCCAAAATAAACAACCAGGAACATACCGCAAGAGATGTACCTGAGTTAAACAACAACAACAACAACAAAAAAAAACCACACCAAGAAATGTACCCAAAATAAACAACCAGAAATGTGCCCACACCAAAAGACATATGCAAAATAAGTAAACCGGAACACACAATGAGAGATGTACCCAAGTTAAATAAGAAAAAAAAAAAAAATACACCAAGAAATGTACCCAAAATAAACAACCAGAAATGTGCCCACAGCAAAAGATATACCCTAAATAAATAATCCGGAACACACAGCAGAGATATGTAAAAAGTAAAACAACCAGAAACACAGCAAGAGATGTACCCAAATTAAACAACAAAAATGAAACAAAATAAACAATCAAGAACACACAGTAATAGCTGTACTTGAGTTACACAACAACAACAAAAAAAAACACCAAGAGATGTACCCAAAGTATACAACCAGAAATGTGCACACAGCAAAAGATATACTCCAAATAAACAACCAGGAACACACAGTAAGATATGTACCCAAAATAAACAACCAGAACTGTACACACATCAAGAGATGTACTTAAAATAAACTACCATGAATACACAGCAGTCAACATTAAGGGGTGATGTGAAATGAAACTTACATTCACCGAAATCCTCTCTGTAGTTTTAGGTAATTGCATGTGGCCTTGTTTACCAATATTGGATGTTTATTTAGTCAGATCCCATTTTATTTTGTGTTTTTTTTTATGGGCGACCTGACACTAAAATGTCTAAAAAAGATATGTGAAATGGAAATAGAGCTTAAAGTCCACTTTTTATTTCATATATTAAATCTTCATGTTTTTATGGATTTTCTCCTGTTCTGGAAATATGTCATTCACAGAGAGAATTGCTTGCATAGTGTCCATTTTCCACAAAATTTTATATGATTTTTCTGTTTTATTGTTTCTATCCTCCAACAACATTGAAGAAAGATTCCTTGTACCTGTTAAACAACAAATTTAATTGGTGTGGCCTTAAAACATCCATGTTAACATGTATCCCCCATGCAATAAGAATTAAAGACGCTGATTTGAATAGAAAAAATGGCTTGCGATATCACCAATGGTGGCAATGTATGTCCATTGAACTATATCCATGCATTCGAAATTCACCTTTCTTGTAATTGGTGGATGGTAAAGGGGAGAAAAAACTGTTTTCTTCTTCGAGTTGTGTGATTCTTTTTGTGGCCATATAGATGTTTTGTGGTTAAAATTGCATTAACCACTGTTAACCCACATTTCAGTTCGTCTGATACCCCATATACCCAAAACCATCGAAACGGCCCAAACAATCCTGACTTTAGTAATGCCAAGTGTTTGTTGCCAGCTACAATATAAATGATACAGGTTCTGGTACATAAGCAGCATGCCAGGACCTGATGAAAAACACTGTGATTCAGCCAAACATAAATACATTCGGTCATACTGCTTCAATTCCAAGTTTTTGTCTTGTAATCCTCCCGTAATATCTACTTCCTGTGGGATAAAAAATCTACTGGTCAGGAATCAGTGGGGTTCAATTACACATAGGTGCTGTGTATGGTTTGAAAAACGAAAGTAGTTTATGTTGGTGTTCTTTGAGATTCAGGGGCCTTTGTGGCAGAAGGGGTTAGTGTGCTGTAGAGCAGCGGAATGACCCAGGGAGCCTCTCACCAACGCAGACGCTGGGACTTCAAGACCACCTTAAGCTGGCTTCCTCTCCAGACATGATTGATGTACATGGGGAAATGCCAGAAATCTGAGGGTGGTTGTGGGTTTTCCCACGTGATATGTTTGTATTTCTCCTGCGTAAAACAACAAATACATAAATAAAAATTTGAGATTTAGATGGCTTTACTCCACATGTTCAGCAATACTTTTATATTAAGGATACTGGAAACCCTCAGAGGTGAACTTTAGCCATTTTTCTTTATTTCACATTCTTATTGTCCATTGTCTTATCTTTCCACCCACTTAATGATGAAAAATGTGACAAAAAGTATAACAGGATGTGAACCAAAGCAGTTGTATTTTGTTACTTCCCCCTGATTTGGGGGATTAGCTCACTGAAGAGGGGTTACTAAAGCAACAGCCTTAATCACCTCACAGGGGTGCCATTTGGGTAGGGGTTCAGTAAACAAATTCTGGCAGGGTTTGCTCAGAAATGTCAAGATAAAACACCAATTTACGCTATGATGGAGCATGATAAGATTTAAAATTTGACGTAAGTGGGTGCATATGTTAACGTTTTAACCGGAGGCAGGACAAATTTGTGATTAAAATTAATTGACAAAATAATTAATGACGAATTTTGTCTCACATAATGCTCCTCCAGACATTTTGGTCTTTTTCTTCCCTTCTATTTTTGAGATGATTGAGTGGGGAAATACTTTTATTTCTCACTTATTTTTTATTTTATGAAACTTGGCACACATATAGCTAAATACCTAAGCTAAAAAATGTTCCCACAGACTGTTGATTTCTTTTCTAGTTCTAAAGATATTTGTAAAAGAACATCAAAGTTTCAAAATTTTTAAAAATTTTTTGAAAGTTTGGACATTAAATGATCACTGAGAACAATCTAAGATGAACATTGAAAACCTGTTGGACCTTTTTTTTTAGTTTAAATAGTAAATTATCCTCTTAAGCAAGAAAAACTTGAAAATATTGAAAATTGGCAAAAAAATACCAATTTGAAGAAAAGCTCTGATTTTTTAAAAAACTTTCTCTTTATTTTGAATAATATTAAAGTTAGGTAAATTTTCAAGGTTTTTTTTTTAAATCAGCAGTTGTTTAGCTTTCAGAATATATATACATATGGCCATATTTGATCAATATTTTGGACTTAATGATAAAAAGTATTTTCCAAATATTTTACTATTTCAAAACACATATGTGAGAGTGTGTATTCTTATTGAAGATATTTTGCAGCACCGGTACTTTGTTTCCTTGAGATGTGGTATTTTCTGCAAATTGTAGAGTTTGATTTTTGCTGCAATTTAATTAAAAAAACCAAATCTTCAACAATGGAAGTAAAGCCAAGAGTATCTACTTATAGTTTATAGCAGTTACTCCGTACGAAACAGGGTTCAGTGTTGCCTGATTACACTACAGAAAATGCCCTTAAATGGCATTCAGAACCAGGGATTTCACAAGCTACATATCAGCGTTGAGAAACCAGTAAATACAATTCTGATAAGCATTCGCTGTCTACAGGTCCCTATCCTATATTCAAAAGGTAATATAAATTCTGGGAATAATTGATGTGGTGCCACAACCCAAATAGCACCTGCACATCCTCACATGGTCATACCTACAGTTTCATGAAATATCAGTCCTATCCGTAGGGTATCTAAGATGCGTTGATTGTAAGGACTCGGCATCGACAAGTCCCATTCTATGTTTAAAGGACAGTAAATGTGTGTGGTAAAATACATGTCGTTGAAGCAGCGCACCCAAAATAGTGCATGCACACCCTCATTGTCATACTCTATCATGCCTAGGAAGATTCATGAAAATCCAGTGTAAACTGTGCAAGGAGATGTATTGGTAAGGCCTGGAAGGTAATGGTATCTAACGACGGACTGACAGACAGGCAGCCTCAGGTTCCTATACAGGCATTCTGTGCTGGGGCTTGGAATGTGTATAAAATTAGACGAATAATGCTGACATTGTGTGTGTTCACAATCTCTTTAGGATATCAGTATGACTTTCTGATGATTAATTTGTTCGTGTTTAATGCATTACAGGAAAATATCTCACTAATAGATGTGTATCATGGCATTCGTTGTTACGTGTGTTATTAAGGAAACTTTAGAATCGGAGGAAAACAACAATGATTGGTAGGTAAATGATAAGCTTTCCTAAGTTTTCCTCACAGAATTTTGCAGACTGAGATCAGTGTTCGAATGGTGTACATGTTGATGGAATTCAAGTCATCTTCACTTAGTGCTGGAACTTTTTGCACAGACCTGCCCTATGGGCAAGTGATTTTCATGACTGATTGATATTGGCCAAAAAATCAAGAAATTTCTAAAAAAACTTGCTCATTCAAATGACACTGTATTCCCCAGTTTGCCAAAAAAGGCATATTTACAACAATGTATCTTGCTTTGAAGCAGTTGTCACTGAGTCACTGTAAATGCAATTCCTTAATTGAGTAATCAAATACCTGTAGATGCCAGAGATGCCAGATAGTATCTTGTTGGATTGCATGATGTGGTAATTCTGCATATTTATGTATCTACGTTATCACAATCTATTCAAATTTCAGTGTGAAATCTCATTGATGAATATACAGGGAATTTAAGTGAAAATGACTTTGCAGTGAATTATTTAAAAAGTTTGGTTGCACATATTTGCAGCCATCAGGGGCGTTGTGCTTCCCCACATGTACTTTCCTTTCTCGTGGGCAAGCCCAGAGTTCCAGCGTTAGCACTGATCACACAAAACACACAAAGCTACCATATTGGCTCTACACTTCAAACAGATCTTGGCCTCTTTAATTGCTACCAAGGCCCCAAGAAAAGTGGATGCCGGAGAAATAATCTCTGGACCTGTCCCATATAGAAGTTTGGTCATACAAAGGTGATCAGAGCTGTAGATGCTATACATGACAATTGATCTAAAATTCTGCTCCAAAAATTGTGTTTTTTTTTTTTGAGACGAAATAAAATACCTTTTGGGTGTGAAACTTACATTTGTTCTGGGGGATATCTTCCCAAGCTCCAAACAAACCTTATAACACCTTTTTTAACAGGTCTGTCAGAATTGGGTGACTTATTGTCCTGGGCAAAATTTTACTATGGGTCATCGCAGTGGTGTTGAGTGAATCCATCTTCAGCACGTTTGCTAAATGCTTGTAGACAGGTGATTTGAGGTTTGTTTGGAAGGTAGAGTGATGTGGTAGTGGAAAAGTGTAAGTGTCAGCTCCAAAAAGCAATGTTTTCAGATATTTTTTTGCACTTCTCAGGCGAAATTTTAAGTCATGTACAGTGGTTCAGGCTTTATATATATAATTGTCCTGTTTACATGTAGATGATCAGGCAAATGCTACACCCACGGACAAAGCCTTCAGGCCTTCATAGCACCGACAGCCACTTGATATTATATCAGCCATGTAAGTGGTCTCATTGGAGTTTGTTGCCGTAGCAACTGGCAAATCTCAAAGGAATTAGCTATTGATCATTCATGCAGAAAGACGACATTTGTTTCACCCGACACTATTACTTATTTTTATGTTTTTATTATTATTATTTATTGGGTTTTTTTTGGAGTTGAACACTTACGGGTTTATTATCAGTATTTATAATTCATTCATTCATTACATTAAAGTGTTTTTAGGTCATCTTGTCTTGAAAATATTGGGACACAAGGATAACTACATGTGCAGCAATAAACTAGCTCTCATAGAACTTTTAATGGTTACATGTATTCAACAAAGAGTAACTGTACGAACGTTTATTTCCGCCATTTTGATTTAGCCCGGCTAGGGACTTTAATTGACACTTACGTGTGATTGGACCACACTTAAAGGTTGGGGTGTTTTATGGCCTTAGTGAAGTTTTGTGAGTTCGAACTTTTGGGACAAATAAAAGCTCTCTAAGGGAAATTTGGATAATTAAGCTCTCTTAAAATAAAAGACAGTTCATGACTGAGGCACTGTTCATTAAAAAGATTACAAAATTCTCTCTTGAATACAGAAGCCTGCTTGAGTTTGTATGAATTCATTGCCTAATTATCTTTGTTTGAAACGTGGAGTATTTTGATGCTCACTGGGAGTCCAAAGGTGACCAAGCTTTGAAGTTTATGAGAGACTGACCAGTCAGAAAGCTAGGAGATATAAGCTGTTTATAAGCTGTCCTGTAAATCCTCTGAGTTGTTTGTTGATGTAACATGTAATGACACAGGAACAGGACACTTTTTTAATGTTACACATTTTAATTATAATAAGTGCGTGTGAACAACACTGCAAATTATTTCCAGACCAATGGGTCGTGGTGGGAGTGAGTTTTTTGATCATTTCATGTTATAAGTTTACATATATACTTAAGTTTCAACAACAATTTTAGCTGGTAACTGCTGTCTTGGGTTACAAGAGTGTTCCACGCTTGGAACAATTACGTCAGACCACAGGCAGAATGGCTGCGTTTCCTGCTAACCCAAGGAGCAAGGTCAGATCTCAACTTACACTGTCATAGTAGTTTGTAGAAAAAAATACTTTGTGAGAATAAATGTAATATTGTCCAATACTGTGTGTGACCACAGCTCTAGCAGGTGACAAGAGTGTTGGGTGTTTGGAACAATTATGTCACAGCCTAGACAGAATGGCTGCGTTTCATGCTAGTGGATGGAGCACGGTCAAATGTCAACTTCCACTGTTATAGTAGCTGTAGAAAAAATACATCACCGGCATAAACACAACATTTTTGGCAAACTTAACTTTGAACATGCTTTTTCTGCCCTCAGTGAAGTTTTGTGGAACCTGCCCCTGGTTTAATGAAACTTGTTAATTTTTTTAAAGTTTTAAGCAATCTAATGTACCATACTTTGTATTTACTGTTTGACATAAGGTGGTGGTGTTTTTTTTTAGAAACACTCATGTTGAACTGAGGCTAAAAGCTACTAACTTAAACAATTTACTGAACCCCAGGGCGCCATCATGTACAATTGCCTGGTCTGTGTGATTCACACAATGATTACAGTCAACCCTTCAGACCACAGTATGCTGGTCAGTTGTGTCATGGTCAGTCGGTCACACACATTATGCGCATGTACATATAAAGTCACTGCTTGTGTGTATGTATTTATATTCATTGTTACCGGCAGGTAATTTCCTCTTGAGGATAATAAGTCTTGAGGATTCAGGTTGTCACACACATACCCTAGAGGACTTTTCCACAGGAGGTCCATGCATATGTGTCAGTGCCTACAGTACGACCACTAAGTGGTCATAAGGCACAGGTAGATATATTTGACATGTATTTACCCAACAGTCTGGCCTGTAAATATGCTCTTGCAGAAGCAAATAAAGGTCTTAAAATTAATAACACTTAAGTATTTCTGAGAAGAAATTATTTGTACTTCACAAAAAAAAAACTCTTTTACAGTTGTATGCAAGTGACCTTGTATGGTAGATGAATAATAAATTAGAGTCAAAGGAAATGCATTTGTCTTGAAGAAAATCTGAACTTTAGATCGAAATACAGTAGTTTTCTAGATCACACTGCTGGAATGATTCAATATGGAAGCCGGATACAGCCAGTCTTGTTTTCGCACTTTCGATCTTTTAAATAAAAGGTTGAAAATGCGAAAACATGAAAGAGCATAGGGTGAAAACGCGGTCAGAGCAAAGGCTGAAAATGCAAAAACATGAAAACCCTGAAGTTAACTTTGCTCTTATGCTCGTTTTGAAAGGTTGAAAATGTTCTTTCACGTTTCCGCATTTTCAACCTTCCCTCCTTTGTGTTTTTGGGTTTTCAACCTGTTATTTAAAGGTCAAAACTGTGAAAATGTGAGTGGCCCCATCCGGCTTCCATAATTTACAGAAAAATCTCACAGTGTAAACAGATTAGACTGAATGTAAGCATGATGAAAGAGCAGAATTTGATGTGGACACACCTTTAAACATCTAGAATCTCTTTGGTTGGTTGATTCATTTCATTTGTATTAAATGCTGAGGTATTCTGAAAGTTTTCACCAACATAAACACACTCATAGTGAATAACAGAATTTGACAGTAGACAATTTTTAACAGTAGAGGCAACTGTGAAGTAATTGTCTCAATGCCACCAGCTATCACACAATTACACCTACATCTGTTTCATCTTTCAGAAATGTGTAGATGATAATACCAGGAATTAAGTCTTTGTTTATATAACACATTGGATAATAATGCATTCAGCCAAACTTTTAAACTGAAACTTTAGCTGCTAGCCTCTCCTAAAGAACAACTGTTGGGAAAGTGAAAAATCTGGACTAGTCATATCGTGTATTTGCAGGTTGTTTTTGCAACATGGTACATCTTATGTAAGGCCGTCCTTAACTGTTTGTTAGGCGTGACCCGTCCCTATGAGAAATAACAGGGTTGGTCAGTCGGTAGGGAATTATTTTTTTATTATTCTGGCTCTCCAAGAAGATAGGGATTTTGAAGAAATTAACATGAGGAGAAAAATATAACAAAAGACTTCCATCAAAATATCAATAAAAACTTTTGAGTAGACACTTTTTTGAAGGGTCAGTTGGATTATGCCCAACAAACATATTTTTAAGGATGACTTAGGTACATGTGGCTTACATCAGTAATTTCGTGACAAATGTACATTGTACATGGTAGAGACATCCCTTACCCACAGCAAGGCAAAAACCGCAGACAGAATAACAATACTGGCCAGTCAATAGTGTCTGCGTGTAGATCAGTAGATGTACCGAGGCAGACAGTGTCGTGTCGGTGGAGGCATTGTGATGCAAATCAAATGCGATGATTCATGGCGGGGAAATCATGCTGATTAACTGTGTAGGGAAGAGGTGCCTGTGAATGGCCAATTCTACATGTACAGTTTATCGTCTGCGTGTCTGTGTGTGTGTCACCAGAAATCTTTCGGCTCATCAACTGCTGAATCCTTTCAGGCCGCCTCTCCTAACATGCCTAATGTCCTGCATGTCCCTGCGCTCTTACAATTTAATGTATGCTGTGGTATTTCAGCTAACAGTTCGGGCCAAGTCCAAATGGGGAAACGTTTTCACATTAGAAAATTGATGTCCCTACAATTTAACGTTGACTGTGTTACGCCTTACTTGCCTAAAGTTTAGAAAGTCAAGATGCATTTTCAGAAGTACATAAAGGCCATGGAACAGCAGTTTTTCTGGCAATAAATTAATCAAACTTCAAACAAAAAACTCTTAACCTGCCCTGAGAGGTGGATGAAGCAGTTTAATTTATTTATTTATTTGATTGGTGTTTCATGCTGTACTGAAGAATATTTCACTTATATGATGGCAGCCAGCATTGTGCTGGGAGGAAACCGGGCAGAGCCCTAGGGAAACACGCCACCATCCGTAGGTGGCTGGTGGACTGAAGCTGTTGGAATCAAGCAAAATGTGTCATTTGGGAAATGTTATACTTGCTAAATTTCCCATTGAACACCTCTGTGCCCGGTTATGAAATAGAAAGTCAAACTCTTTAATGCCCGTGTTTTCTTCAAAAGGATTGTGCTTGCTGTTTGTTAATGGTGCTTGACTTTCAGTCGCCAACATAAGCGACATTTGCATTTCAGATGGCTGCCAATTTTTTTTCAGTCAAAAGGCTGCAAGAGCTGGGAGCAAAGTTTTACTCAATGGTCTATCACTTAACTCAGTGGCAGCATGCTGTAATGCCACATTAAATATCTCTTTTTTATGAACCTTCCAAATCGTATTCTGGTTCACAGCAACTTGTAGAAAAAACAGTGGGTAAAGTGAAATGTGAAGTAGAAAGTGTTGCTTTGAAATGTTTGAGCTTTATAAGTCATAGAAATCAACTTAAGCCCCAAATTTCAAAAGCTGCTGACCGACACTAGTCTGTGACTTGTTGCACATTTGACCATGACTGCTCTGTTGTGGCGAGTGTATAGCACTGTGCAGCCTCAAATGCGAATGTGACTTATTGCTAATGCCACAGTTGTTCATGTATTAAATGAAAAGTGTCTTGCAGCATCATGCGGTTAATTTAACTATTGTAAATCTTCAATCTCTTCAATGATTGCAGTAGTTTTTAAAGGGTAGTGTATGGATACAGTTATAAAAATTAAGCCAAAAATGATGTGTTTGTGTCACAACAGGTATAAGCTTCATAAAGGTAAGAGAAGTATGTCTCTAGCCCTACAGTCCTCCAAGAAACGGTTGAAGATTGGACGCTCAAAACTAGCTCACATTTCTCCACCCATAAAATTGAATGTACAACATAAAACTCATATTAAATAAATAAAAAAAAATATGTTAAAAAAAAGTTCTTCTCTCAACTCATTTAGAACTCATTAAACATTGAGGTAACCAATTAAAATAAACAAAGTAAAATAATTGATTTTACAAATGTTTCTTTGGTGTTTACAGAGAATATCACTGGGCCAATTATGCAACCGGACTAGGTGCTTCCCTCCATGAGTTGGGGCATACATTTGACCTGGCCCACACTCCCACAGGAATAATGGCCCGTGGATTTGACGACCTTCACAAGGTCTTTACTGTTCAGAGGTCAAAGGTTAACAGTGCAGAGTCAAGAGAATCCATCAAGAGCACTGCATCCTACAGCCGGGACAGTTTGCCCCGCACGCTGTCTGACGGAGAGTTTGACCTTGGTGTGGGAAATTTGACCTTGGAAAGCCACGCACGTCGTTATCGGGACGTCTGCTATGACAGTCCTGTTAAAAAGGTGAGGAAATCTACCGAGGAATATCTCTGTTATATCTGTATGTGAAGATAATATTATACCTTATGACACCAATGCGGTGGCTGTGAGTTCAAGCCCAGCTCATGCTGGCTTCTTCTCTGGCCGTACGTGGGAAGGTCTGCAAGCAACCTGCAGGTGGTCGTGGGTTTCCCCCGGGCTCTGCCCGGTTTCCTCCCACCATAATGGCTGCCGCCGCTGTATAAGTAAAATATTCTTGAGTACGACGTAAAACACCAATCAAATAAATAAATAAATATACCTTATGCTGGTTTAACTGCGCATTTAAATCAGACTAGTCCATGAGATACTTTGTGAAGCACACTGCTTTACTCGCATCAGTAACTTTAGTCGTTGAGAAACTTGAAGCGCACTGTGCTCCTCCACCGGCAACTTTGGTATGACATATCACATGTCACACAGATCCAAAATGAAGTACATTATAAAAGAGTGAATAAATGGCCTAAATGTACTTTGTAGATTCCATACATATGCGTCATTTACATTATTTGGCAAGAAAATTAAAGTAACATGAAATCTTTCAGTTAAATATTTTAGCAGTGTTTCAGCAATTCTAGCTTTGACCATTGGCTGACTATCATCACTCCTCGGGTTTTTCTTGCCATGCAGTAGTGCATTGTTTGATAGCTGTGTTTAAATTTCGATTCTATAGGCGCAGTTTTTAACAGAATGCACTTATTAAAAACTTAACAAAACGTAATGCAGTGTTATATCTTTGTTTAAATTTTGAGTTTAGGCACAGTTATTGGCTGACCGCAGTTTATAACATATAACAGAATCTTTTTACCTGTCCTCAAGTGCACCCCAACATGTACTACCCTTATTCCTCAACCTTTTTGCACATGAAAGATTAACTTTCAGTGCAATTTATGCACATTTGTAATTTAAGTTTGGAGACAAAACGGCATTGGTTGAATTGCTCAGTTTCAGGGCTTCACAAAAAAGTATAATTGTATCAGTCAACACACAATAATGCCATCAGAATATGCTTGAATAAATGCCTTGCAAAGATGCGAAAAATGTTAAAGAATTACAGTACATGTACGTCTTTGAATCTCCCTCAGAACAAAGGAAGCTATGTGAACCCTCCTCCATTAGTGGTGAATGTGGAGACAGGGTTCCGCCCTATCATCCGCCCTACCTCCATGACCATCTCGGTGAAGAACTACGACGGCACGGAGACGCGGCGCACCATCCTCAGTCAGGATGAGGACTCCAGCGCCGAGGCCCTAGCTGAGTTCTCCATGGTGTCCGAGCAGATCACCCAGAGGATACTCTCTCATCGTGAGTCTGGTTGCGAAAGGAAAAGGCAGCATGAAAAGAAAGCCTATCTCTTAAAATGTATCATTACTTATGTTTTTTTTTAAGGGTTTTTGTTCTTTTCCCACTAAGTCAGATGTGTGACTTGTAAGATTGGCTTTATGAATCATACTGTCAGTCTGATGTCACATCAGTGTTTTTTTTTATTACACTAAGGCAAAATTTTTGATAACATTTAAATAAACTTCTCTATGAGGGTAATAAGAGCTATATTCCAGCATGTAAAACTATGCAGAGATGAAAATTTTTAGCTGATGGGCAGATTTGAGTTGATTTTTGTAAGAGAAATCAGGATTTCCAAAATGCCTACATTTAGTCTTTGACCAATATGACCAATACAGTTAAATTGTTTTACTAACTGAGGGTAGGCTAGGAGATGAAATTTCAGGTGACTTGGATGCAAAAGATTCTCTTCCCTGGCTAGGTTCAGAATGGGAAAAATTTCTTGCGACGTCAGAGTACGTTCAGTTGGGTCATAAAACCTGCCATAAAATTTATTTAACTCTCTTTAAAGGCAAAGTAAGAATAAAAATAAAATACATGTGAGAGTCATTTGAAAGACCATTAAATCCTGGGTCTAAAATGCCTTGAGTTATTTTTTAGATTTTTTTTTCTGCTGATTTAAAAGCAATCACTTATGCCCTTTGGACTATATTAAAAGTTTATGTCCTGATCTGCTTAAATATAGTTGTAATTTAGAATCCAAAAAGACTTTAATGTTACACATACATCAGCACAAACAGCATGGTATTCTGGCCGTTGTCCTCAGCTTCATAACATATGTTGTCCTTGTACTTGGAAGTCACCCAGAAGCAGTATACTTACCAGTCCCCACCAGCAATGTGCCATCGTCACTGAATATGCTGAATCAGCATTTTAAGAGCGTTGTGAACTCAAGCAAACTAACAAGGCCTGAAGGCGCCATTGACAACTACGTAATATCACATCTTTTGCTCGCATTACCTTGCAAGAGACCCCACTTTATCGCGCCTAAATCAGTGTGACCTCGCAAGATTTTGAAATGCTGATTCAGCTTTAATTGTGCTCCACTATGGAGAGCTCGGTCTACTTGCGCAAGTAATTTACGATATGCTCTGAAGACAAAAGGTGAACCTGGCTGAGTTAATTTGAAAGCATGGCCGTTGATGGGCTACGTGTACCGGCTCTCATATTTTTGTGTGTTTAATAGTCAGTTTTTATTCAAACACTGATTGCCTTTGAAAATCGTTTTCCATTACATGAACTTACATAGGGATTTATCCATGAACTTGACTGCTGGGATCACTGCTTTATGGAGACAACAAGCAGTTATTGGTGACAATAACGGGTTGAGGCCGTTTGTGTGACTGAGTCACCTTAATTGTTTTCCATTTGTCTTCCACCAGTATAGTATGTATATTGGTTCATCGCATGTTGGAAAGTTCATCAGTAACTTGCCAAAGGTTGATGGTTTATGCTAGGCACTGTTGAGTCCTCCACTCATAAGACTGAACACCTTTGTAAAGTCAAGAATTCTTGTTTATGATGCTTAAGAACAATCAAATAAATACATAACTTACTGTTGTGATCAGGGCGCCGGACCAGCAGCTGTTCAAGCGTGAGCTCAAATGCATCTACCTCGTCAATGTCCCCGACATCTTCGCACCCCTCTACACTGCCAAACTCACCAGAGGGAGGCGACTCGGATCTCGCGTTGCCCGACATCAAATTTGCGGATGATGGTGCCCACTGGTACAGATCTTCAGCTGTACTCCTCAAACATCACAAGTAAGGATGCCTGTAGTATGGTGATGTCTGCATAAGACTGTAGAGAGAAGATAATACAGTTCAGATTATGTGGTGGTGCCTGTATAAAACTGTAGAGATAAGATAATACAGTTCAGATTATGTGGTGGTGCCTGTGTAAAACTGTAGAGATAAGATAATACAGTTTGGCTTTTGATGATGTCCATAAACTGCAGAAAGAAGATAATTCAGTTCAGGCTATGGTGATATCTGGATAAAACTGTAGAGAGAGGATAATATAGTTCAGGTTACATATATGATGATATGTGTATAAAATTGCAGAGGGAAGATAATACAGTTTAGTTTATGGTGATGCCTGTATCAAACTGTAGAGAGGCGATAATACAGTTCAGGTTATGGTGATATCAGTATAAAACTTCAGAGAGAAAATAATACCATTCAGGTCACGTTGATTAGAGAGAAGATAATACAGTTCAGGTCATATGGTGATATCTGTGTAAAACTGCATAGAGAAATAATTCAGTTTAGGTTATAGTGGTATTTGTATAGAACAGCATGAACAGGTAGGAAGATATTCAGCACAGGTTGCATTGGTGATGTCTGTGTAGAACTGCAGATCTATGGGTAATACTGTTTACATTATGGTGATGGTATCTGTACAGTGTTGATCTGCAGATGGATAATACAGCCGAGGTTATGGTGATGTGATTTATTGAGGCCTCGGTTCTGTTACTGTTGGTTTAATGCTTCTTCCGTTGTTGATCTGTTATAAGTGGTGTAATTCTTCTTTTGTTATTGATCTGTTGGAGGTGGTTTAATGCTGTTTCTGCTATTGGCCTGTTACAGGTGGTTTAATGATTCTTCCATTTATCTGTTACAGGCGGCACAAGGCCACTTCCATTGCAGATTTTCTGCAGATGGTTTAATGTTGTTTCTGTTGTTGATCTGTTACAGGCGGTTTAATGCTGTTTCCATTTTTGAACTGTGACCGGTGGGTTAACACTGTTTCTGTTGTTGATCTGTCACAAGTGGTTCAAACCTGCTTCTTGTGGTATTGAACTGTTACAGGTGGTTTAATACTGTTTCCATTGTTGATCTGTTGCCAGTGGTTTTATGCTGTTTCTGTTGATAATCTGTTACAAGTAGTTTATGATTCTTCTGTTTTTGATATGTTACAGGTGGTGTTATGCTGTTCCTGTTGATGATTTGTTACAGGTGGTTTAATGCTGTTCCTGTTCTTGAACTGTTACAGGTACTTTGACACTGTTTCCATTAATGATCTGTTGCAGGTCGTTCAATGCAGCTTCTATTTATCTGTTACAGGTGGTTTAATGATGTTCCCGTTGTTGATCTGTTACAGGTGGTTTAATGATTCTTCTTTTGTTGATCTGCTACAGGTGGTTTAATGCCGCTTCTCCTTCAGACCCCAGGAAACTTCCAGACATCTCCGGGTAAGCTCATCAACAATCATTCCACACTTTGTTTAAGAACAACTAATTCTAGTGAATAATTCTTTAAAACCGTTAAGCATTAAGCCGTAATCATTCATTCAGTATACTCATTACCCTAATTTGATTGGATTTTAAGGTAAAATTGAACTGGAGTACCTAAAGGTGTGTACATATGTATGGATCATTGTAGTTTCTCTGAAGAAGTGAAAGAAAGTAGGATTACAGGCCATGGAAATAGAGTTTTCTTGTTGGATTCTAAGCTACCATAGTTTCTCCATAAAATGGGACACTTTTTGGGCAACTGTATACCATGATGCCTTGTTGTCTGAAGTCATAAACTCTTAGTGGGGAGTATAGGAAATTACCAGTAGTCAGTTACTGACAGTCCATACTTTCTTCACCCCTCATTGAGCCTCACCAGCTGGCGGAGACGAGAGAGACGCCCTGCCAGGTTGTGAAAAGTTTCTCTTTTGTCCCACTGTAAGATATGCACACATTGATATGTCTACAAACTGCTATATTAGACAAAACCTGCTATTCGGTAAACTAATGGCTTAGAAGAGTTCATCAGTCCGCGAAGTAATAGCGTCCGATATGACTGGAAAATGTATTTGTAATTTTAAAACTCGAATTAGAAAGCAACCATGTCCATCTTCTTGCTGAACTAATGGTTTAGCCTTTGGAAGAATTCATCAGTGATCATATCACCGGAAAATGTATTTGTAATTTTAAAACTCTAATTACAAAGCCACCATGGCGATATTTTGTCCAACTTCTTGCCGTACAGGTCACTGAAAGTATTTTGATATAATTTTCAAATTCGTATGTAGTTGAGTAAAAAATAGGAGTGTCTACAGAAAGATATTTTCTGGGATTTCTAAGTATATTTACAAAATTGAAATGTGTGAATAGTGATTTTTTTCCATAAATATTTAGTGTAATTTTTCACAAAATGACCTTGGCCCTTCAGAGTGAAATATCATGTCAATGACTGGATACAGACTGACCATAAAATACATCTATATTTCTCGGTGCCAGTAAATCGTCTTAAAACCTGCATCAAATCTGCACTGAATTTGTACACTGATCCTTTGTCTAGCTTGTAATGTATAATGATAGAGAGAAGAAGAAATGCAAGTTCTTGAGGCGTCTGATCATGGGAGCTTGTTGTGGAGCTTCCAATAACCACAACAAAAGTTGCAAACTCAGTACAATCTCAGCAGGGCTGGTAGCCTGGAAGCTTTGAAGTTCTGCCTAGTGTTACCAGGTGTCCGTTGAACTTGATTTAACCGGTCGTCTCACATCAGCCACATCTGATGATGCAGTTACAATTCTCTTAAAACATGGGTATGTGTACAGGCCCCGATTTCTAGTCTTTCCTAATACAAGATACTCACTCTTATAATAGCCAGCAGCGCCTCAGAGAAAAAAAAAAACATTAAAGGCTTGTAGGATTTCCATGAAGTCGTCTCTGAACTGAGGGACTAAAACCCATCACACCTTGACAGGTAATTTCCATAAGAATGCAATTGGGTGCGACCTGAGGAAACATTCACACCTGTGTCAGTACATTCTATGTGAACTGTAGGCGAAGAAAAGTTGGCCGAAGCTCCATGGATTACTATCGAGAAAATTACAACTGTGTATAACAACAATAACTATGGCTGCCCATCCAGGCGTTCAGCTAAATTACTGTGCAGTCGGTTTGTCATTTACAGTATGATGTAATTTCATAAATTTCACAAATGCACCAAGGTTAATGTGCTGCCAGTGTAATAAATTTAAGGTCTGTGGGTAAATTTAATGAGATTGGAGGCGAAAACCATGACTTTTACCATAAATTAGGGGCCTATTTGAAAACTTTTTCGGGCACCAAATCGTGGGCCAACACTGTGTCGACGTGGTGTTCAAATTTCATTAAGCTGTTTTTTGGCATATTGAATAGAGACAATAAATTGCTCGGATAAACTGAGCTGTAGCTGTAGCCTTGCTGGCAGGCCAATACCACCCACTGTGAGTGGTTGTGGGAGACCTGTGTGATCTTCGCTGCTTTCTTCAGGGTGCCTCAGTTATGGAGTGTCCCATTTTATGGAGAAATTACGGTATTTGTTGTTTCTTTAAAGGAACTCTTGCTTGAGTCTGCTACATGCAAGTGACATTTAGTGTTCTTATTTGTGTTCTTATATAAATTTGTGCTGAAATCTGTGAAATCCTTGATAACTATGACACGTAATACTGGATCAGTTCGGGATTTTTGTGGTGAGGGTTTAATGCTTTCCTCCTCTCACAAATGTGAAATCCTTCATGTGACACATCAGTCAGATTTCACTTAAAGGCATTATTATTGTCGTTTGCATTGAAATTAGATGTATTCCTCAGCCATTAACTTTGTCACCGTCACATGTAGTAAAAACACTAATTTTTGCGTGAGGTTTCAGTTTTGCCTGCGGTTCTGATGAGTTCAAGTCCAGGTGTTGCTTCCTCTCTCTTGGGAAGGTCTACCAGCAACCTGCATGCATTGCCTGGTTTCCTCCTACCATAATGCTGGTCACTGTCATAAAAGTGACTGAATGCCTTTCTGGCTTTGAGTGGTAGGGTCTGCCAGAAACCTGTAGATGGTCATGGTCCCCCCCCCCCCGCCCCCCCAACCTCTGCCTGGTTTCCTATCACTGTAATGCTTGTTGTCGTCATACAAGTGGAATATTCTTACTCATTTGTTAAACACCAATCGAATAAACAAGCCATTTTGTTGTCCTCAGGGGTAAGGCGAAGTGTTGTGCGGGGTTACGGCTGGTGGAGCTCCGCACCGACCCTGAGGGCATGGTGTTCCACCACTGGGAGTTCCTTGTCCATCCACCAACAGAGTTCAGCCTTAAACTCAGCCGCATGAGAAACCTGCCTGAAAACGCCGTCACCATCACGTGTCTGGCCCAAGACACCTACGGGAACATCGTGAAACGGAAAGTCAAGGTGGCTGACCTGCCCAGGTGATGCATCGCCCTCTTTATAGACCTTGAAGAGCACTGGCATTCTGTTTGAGGTCAGCCGTATGAAAATGCGTGAGGTGCTTGAAGAATGCTAACTCAGCTACAAACTGAAGGTCTTGTTATAGTGCCAATGGTTTCCTACTTTGGTTTATGCCTTCAAACTGAAAATCACATCATCATGCCAGCATCTAGTTTGAGGTACTTTTGGAATTTGTTTGAGATTTTTTTGTTCGTGACCTGAAGATTTTTCACTCTGCCTATCATGCCAACATCCAGTTTTAGGTGCTGTGGTGCTGGCCAACAGCCTTTTAGGATCTGTTAGTAGTGCCAAAATTCAGCTTGAGGTGCTGTGATCTTGGCCTAGCTGTAGTATGAAGATCACTTAATAGAGCCAACATCATAGTTAGACGTCAGTAAAGATTGAAAACCCAGACTGCTATTTTGAAGTGAATTAAAACCAGAAGATCCTTCAGAGTGCCATTAATAATATTATAGCAGTTTCGAGATGAGATTTATTTATGTAGAAGCTAAAGACCTAACAAATCACTGATATGCATTTTGAGGTCAAATAGTGGAGGCGGTCTCCGTGGCTGAGTTGGTTAGCGCGCTATCGCCGCACAATGATCCCACCAAAGCCTCCCACCAATGCGGTCGCTGTGAGTTCAAGTCCAGCTCATGCTGGCTTTCTCTCCGGCCGTACGTGGGAAAGTGTGCCAGCAACCTGCGGATGGTCGTGGGTTTCCCCCAGGCTCTGCCGGGTTTGCTCCCACCATAATGGTGACCGCCGTCATATAAGTGAAATGTTCTTGAGTACGGTGTAAAACACCAATCAAATAAATAAATAAATCAAATAGTGCAACATGCCTCAAGGCACCAGCATCTGTTTGGAGATCAAATAGTTCATGAAGTCTCAAAGCACTAACGTCTATTTTGACGGCAAATAGTTTGTGATGCCTCAAGGCACCAGCATCTGTTTTGAGATCAAATAGTTCATAAAGTCTCAAAGCACTAACATCTATTTTGAGGGCAAATAGTTTATGACGCCTCAAGGCACCAGCATCTGTTTTGAGATCAAATAGTTCATGACGTCTCAAAGCACTAACATCTATTTTGAGGGCAAATAGTTTATGACTCCTCAAGGCACCAGCATCTGTTTTGAGATCAAATAGTTCATGAAGTCTCAAAGCACTAACATCTATTTTGAGGGCAAATAGTTTGTGACGCCTCAAGGCACCAGCATCTGTTTTGAGATCAAAAATAGTTCACAAGAGTCTCAAGACACTAGCATCTGTTTTGAGGTGATCTGCGTGTACTTGTTTGAGCTCAAGATTCAAGTGCCAATATTTTATTTTATTAACCTTGATCACTGGCCCATAGTGAGCAGCCTGATATTTTAGGTTGTGTAAAGTTTGAATATTTTTGATCTTAAGCAATTTTTTGGACAGCGTTAAAGAAATATGTATTTAAATCCTAATTTACATGTAAATGAATGATCTGGTTGAATTCAAATGAGGTCTTAATGTATGTTACGTTCAATTGTACATGTGAAAACATGAATGTTTTTTTTTTTTTAATTTGATCTCAGTGAACAGGGTTTTTAATGATTAATCATCTGACATTGGAAACCTGAATATTACCACATTTTAACATGGAACAAAGATATATGTATGCTAAAGTACTGGTGCAGCAATTTTTTAAATACTTTCCAGAATTCAAGCTTGTGTCGCATGCATTTTAGTATAGTGAATTGCAACTTAACAATTTAGATGAATCACAGAAAATTATCTGAGCGATTCCTTTTACCTCAAAATGGTGTTAGGAGGTTAAAAAGAATTGTTTTATTATGTAGGTGTTGCCTACCTCAAATATTTGACCTTGTCTTGAAAATAATACTACATCTAGTAAACTCGCTTGATCAGAAATATATTTTATTGTTTACTTATGTAAGTGTCATACATGGAAAGAAAAAATTTGTCGAAAAATGAATTTCAGATAGTAGGGAATACTGCCAGTGGGTTTCCATCTTTGTGGTAAAAATACAGGTAAATGTCCCGGTTTCCACATGACAGTTCTTGTATAAAAACCTTCTGTATATATAACTACACAACCTTATTGTAGTATTCGTGTCTGATAATATATAAAATGGAAGGCATCACACTGTTGTGGAGGCCCCCTGTTGTTCTTGTATGTGTCAGTAAAAAGGCATGAGCAAATTCTGCAACCAAAATCATGTGCTATGTTTGTAAATATCATTAGAAACTTATAACTACATACTGAAGGTACCTTTAACCCCAGATTGATTAAGCTTGCCTTTTAATAGCGTTATCTTTTTGTACAGTTATGACCAAGAAATTGGTAGGCTGGACATGGGGGTCCAGATATTGGAATAAATGGAGTGGGTATGTGATTCCAGACATGGGTGATCCAAGACATGAATGAAATTTCCATGTTCTCCAGATACTTAAATGAATTTATTTTTTCTGTTTTGTTTGTTTGTTGTTGTTTTTTTTTTTTGTTTGTTTTCTTTTACGTCATTCAATACTTTTCCCACATCGTCTCGCAGTTCATCATATTTCACCTGACATATTCAGGGCATTTCCCCAAATCGGCCCAGCATACCCTTTTTGCATACCACAGACGTATTAGAGTAACCTGTCATTATCTTGAAGGGCATTAAACAATGTATGTCTCCTGATCGTCCTCCCATTTCCTTGCCAGCTGCGAATCCTATTTAAATTAGACTTAAAGATATTTTATATTCCCATTATACTTTTATTTACTATCATTTCAGTAGTGATATTATATATTTATACTCATTGTTTGTTTATGGGCAACACCAATTTAATTTTTGTTTTATGGGCAGAATTTCGGTGCAGGCGAAAGGTTTAAAAATCACCAAATTTATGGGAAGTATGGACTGTCTGTATGATTTTTCCTGATAAAGATGTAATTATGTCATCGAAAAGTATTAAAAACCCGAAATCATAAAAGATAGGTCAGTTTTTGTTGTTTTTCTTTTTTTTTTTGTGTTGCTATGCCTGTAAAACACAAAATTTAAATGGGGTTGCCTTACTACTATTTGTGTTTTATATTATATTGCGCCAAAGGTTTAGATTTTACTTATTAATACTGTTTACCTCAGCTCTCAGATGCTCTGCAACCCCTGTTAACAAAGTTATCTACCCCTGTTGAACAAAGTCATTTAACTGCAAGCTTTGTATTTTTTGATCTTGATAATTGTATTGATGCCTGTAAAATTTCCTGTATAACAATAATGCGTACAATTAAGATTAGTACGGAGGCCAGGGTGCTGTTTTAATGCACACCTCTGAAGATTTGTGGGTAGAAATCCCACTTGTCTTTCACATAATTTACACTAATGCAGGGTGTTCTTACCTCCAATTTGAAGAGCTCCCTCCTCAAGGCACATAACTCTAAATTGTTGTCCTGGTTTACGATTGTTGTGTTCTCATGTTTGCTGTTAGTGTATATTCTGTGGTTATGTTAAGTACACATATGTGTAAGGCAGCATTGAACACATGTATAAATTTGAAAATGTATAGAGATTTAAATGTAAACGTATCAGTGTGTCGATGGGTTTTGTATTGGAAAATATGATATTTGTGTAACGGTGTTGGTTAAATATGAAATAATTCAGGTGTTGTTGTCTATATTGTTGGTGGTATAATTTTGGGGACTTGTTAGCTAATCTATAGATTTTATATATCCATGTCAATGCAAGAATTGGAAAGAATAATTAATTAATCCTATGGCAGTCGTTCATTCTGTTATACCAGAAATTGTCTACTATTTACATTGTTAAATATGTGTGTGGTTTATAGGGGGAAGGGGCATACCTTAAACATTGTGATTCCTTAATACATAGGCCAGAGTGGTTCTCCTTCGATATAAAACTGAATTTTCTGTGAAATAGTCGTAACTGGAATATTTAGAGAAGTTATGTTTAATGAAATAAAGGGATGAGGATTGTAAACCTTATATTTTATTCCAGTGGTCAGAGAAGCCATCTAAAGAGAAGGCCTTTGTGAAGGTCTTTGTTGAGATCATGTGTTTATAATTGTATGTTAATTCATTTCAGACAAAGGAAATGAATGAAGTGTTGTCTATACTCTAACACTCACATTTTGTACATAGGTGTTGTCTCTGATTGAATAGCTTAACGCATGTACCACGAGCTGGGTTTTATTACATGTCATTTGTGTAATAATGAACTGGTTACTGTGAGCCACATGTAACTTTTATTACATGCTTCATTATCACAGACATAAAGTGTGTAATGTCACTGTACATGAACAGGTTTCATTGAGCTATCTTTCATTACACTCTTCCTATGTGTAATTATGAACAGGATACTGGCAGATAGCTTTGATTTACATCCTTCAAATGTGTAATGGTGAAAAGGTTGCTGTGAGAGCTGTTATTACACCTTAATATGTATAACAATGGAAAGGTTGCTGTGAGAGCTGTTATTATACCTTAATACGTATAACAATGGAAAGGTTGCTGTGAGAGCTGTTATTATACCTTAATACGTATAACAATGGAAAGGTCGCTGTGAGAGCTGTTATTATACCTTAATACGTATAACAATGGAAAGGTCGCTGTGAGAGCTGTTATTATACCTTAATACGTATAACAATGGAAAGGTTGCTGTGAGAGCTGTTATTATACCTTAATACGTATAACAATGGAAAGGTTGCTGTGAGAGCTGTTATTATACACTTTATGTGTAATCATGGAAAGGTGCTGTAAGAGCTGTTATCACACATTTTATATGTGTAATAATGTAAAAGGTTGCTGTGAGAGCTGTTATTACATGTATTGTTACCAAAATGCGTAATACAATCATTACCCTGTGTACAAACATCCTCATGTACATGTAAATCATGCATATCGCAAGAGGCCAAATGATAGCAAGTTTTAAGACAGGTATTGGGCTGTTAAGTGTTAATTAGAAAAAGTCCTGGACTATATGACTGTTACCATGGTTACAGCATTTTTTCCTGCTTGTATTTCCCAAGACTTTTCAGTAATTTTATCAATGAAATATGTCGGGACTCATTATTTTGCTGTTAGAGTCATAGACATTTGTTTGAAATGTGTGAAGACTAGCCCCATTTTATGCATGAAAGATACTGGATAAAGACATAGTCTAGTTTGTAGTGTAATAACTTTTGGGTGTGTGTTCCTTTCATAATATGGATAATCACTGTAGGTTATTTTGATAAATTCAATAAGATGAAAAACAACGCCGTCTCCCTCCTGATCCTTGTCAGCAGATTACTGTTAATTAGTACGGTATTGATTAAAGTGTGCTAGGATTCTTCTAACTGGTCAACAGTCCCTCCAATTCTCAGCAGGGCCAGGACATGACATACAGTCAAATTCTGCTGAAGTCCAAATTTTCCCCTCTTGTAAAGAGAGCAAAGATTATTTTTTTCCCCTGGCATATTTTTGTAGTTATTAGATACTATATGAAAAGTATTATTATGGTGATCCATTCATTAGTATATTTTGAAGAGAGAATTCCCAGTTATGGAAACCCATTCTAGTATATGCGTTGATCCCCTCCTTCATCTCGTAAGTAAGTCTGTAATCAGCCCCTGGTTACTGAGGACTGTAGTTTTACACCTTGTCTGTGCGTCTGTCTTTACATCACCAAATCAGTTTTCCAGGCTTCTTTTCAGAGTGGTTCGTCAGATAGAATTGGAACTTGGTACATGGTTTCACAGCCTTTGCTGTGAGTTCAAGTCCAGCTCAAACTGGATTCCTCTCCAGTCATACATTTGAAGGTCTGCCTGTGGAGGTTAGGGTGTTAGAATAGGTTTTTTTGGGGGGGTGTGGAGGGGGGGAGGGAGCATCACTTTCTTTTAATACCACCAGTGACATTGCAGGCATAAGCTGCAGTCATGTGAGATTTCATTGTTTGTGGTTATTTTATGCATAAATTAAAGGGATTAGCCCATAAAGTAATTTTCATCTCTATGGCAACTATTGTTTATAAATATATGCATACATGAATGTGAATTATATGTGGCCAGAGATGAACAGGGGGAGCTTACGTGTGGTCTTTAACATTCCATGTTTCTTTTGTGATCATTTGCTCAAATGGTATCAAAACAGTGCCAGTATGTATTACTGAAGACTTTCATGTAAGGACATACACATTTTGAGACAGGAGTGGGTTTGAAGGTACAGCTGCTGTACGTCATTGGTAATATCTTGGAATGATGGAAGCTTTCGATTTCACTGCCATGCGTTTTCACTGCCATGTTCAGCAAGTAATATATGCTTTATATGAATTTGTAACACACCTTATTTCCTCAGTTTTTTAGGAGAGCTATTAGCCGTGTTAAAAGCAAAGTTACTTTTCTTTCCCACTTTATTTGGAATAGTAGAGATGTGGATGTTTTATTCATTAGACGGACTTACAGAGGGATGAAGCTGTATTTTGTTACAATTACATGTATATTGGCCAATAAGAGCGCGCCAGATGTCCTAAAACATCAGAAGAAATAGGGTACATGAAGTGGCATGTTCAGTTTCTTACCCAGGAGCCTCACCAATGCAGTTGCTGATTACCAAATTAATGTCACATTTTAGAAGTCATGGTTAGACATAGTGGAGATGTCTAAATGGCATTTCTCATAGCGTGATGCTCAAAGGTGAAAGAAAGCTGAAAAAAAAGAGATGTAAGGTTCATAGGATGGAGAGCTGACTTCAGTGGATAAAAATATTTTCTTAATTCGTTTTTTTTTTGTCAGATTTTTTGAAAAGGGTCAGATGGTTCCTAATGCTTCAGTGCAGTATGTTGGACTTGGTCGTGTTTGTGAATCCTAGTTTGCCACTTTCCAGCTGCCCATTTGGAATTAACATGTCAAGTTCAGTCTGAATCGATTAAAAAGCAGCGGACATGGTTGTCAAGGGCACCATACATTTATGAATTCTTGTTTATATGTTGTCATGACTTCTAAATCAAGGTGGCTATAAGAGAACACCAGTGCCTTTAATACTAATCGATAACATCTTTTCATTGTTTCCATGGCGATTATTCGTGCCATGATCAAGATACTAACAATATTTAAAATCATGAACTCCTACTGTACCCTAATCATGAACTAATCCCAAAACATGAACTCCTACTGTACCCTAATCATGAACTAATCCCAGACATGAACTTCTACTGTACCCTAATCATGAACTAATCCCAAAATATGAACTTCTGTACCCTAATCATGAACTTATCCCAAACATGAACTCCTGCTGTACCCTACGCATGAACTAATCCCAAATCATGAACTCCTGCTGTACCGTAAGAGTGAACTAGTTCAAACTCATATGGAGTACCAATACCATGAACCCGCATGTGGTATCAAAATCATATCACAGTTGGAGTCTCAAGTTCAAGCTCTATTCATGCTGGCGTCCTCTCCAGTGAGCCGGACGTGGGAAGGTCTGCCAGCAACTGAGGAATGGTCGTGGGTTTCCCCCTGGGCTTGCCGCCGTCGTATAATCGCGAATTCAAATCTGCAAACTTTTATTCTCTTAATTCATTGCTCTTAATAAACAAAACCAAAAAAAAAAACAATGCTTGTATGGCAGCATAACTAGAATGGAGTAGCATTTTGTTTTGTGTCTAAAAAACTATTTTTTTATTTTTGAATAATCAGTTTGTGGAAGTGCTGTTACATTCTAGGAATATAAGTGTAATTGCTTTTTCCGCTCAACAATTAGAAAATAGAAATTTGTCATAAATTCGGAAGCTGCAAGAGCATTATGCAGCCATGGTCATTTGAACACTGGGTATTGAAATTTTCATTCAACGAGATAAACAGTTTGGAAATGTTTTGTTTTTATGGCATTTATTATGCATTCTTTCATACTATTTTTATTTCAAATAGCAAAAACTGATGCAATTTCAATTGGTCATAAATTGAAAGCTGATGGCTGGGATGGACAAAGATGTATGTTCACATACTTGGTCCTGTGGGATTCCATTTTCATGTATTAAAGGTGTCCATTGAGGTATGATCCTATGAGGTCCTATCCGTTGTCATCTGAGGTGTCCATTGAGGCATCTCATGAGGTCTTATCTGTTGTCATCTGAGGTGTCCAATGAGGTTGCTCATGAGGTCCTATCTGTCATCGGAGGTGTCCAGTGGGGTATCCGATGAGGTCCTACCTGTTGTCATCGGAGGTGTCCATTGAGGTATCTCATGCGGTCCTATCTGTTGTCATCGGACGTGTCCAATGAGTTATCCCATGATGTCCAGTCTGTTGTCATCTGAATTGTTTAAGTTGACCCAATATTTGGAGCCAAAAAAGATTTATAAAAGTGCATAGCTGTATCACAGTGTTATCATGGAGAGGCTGATCAGAAGCTGTAAGGCAAAACCAAGAGAAATGATAAACACCTCTATTAGTTTGTCAGCCAGAGGTGACCTTAGAAACATGTCCTTTATTGTTTTGATGTATTGATACACAGTGGGCATGTAGCTGTAAGAACAAACCATTTACTTTTATTATTTCTGTACTTTTGTTAATATATGCATTTTCATGTTTCTCTTGCCTTGTAACACTCCATATATTAAAAGTTGCAATGAATGCCATATCTATAATTTACATATCATTTGTGTAAGCCACTCAGATCTCATAGGACTATTCTAAGCACAACATTTA
Organism: Acanthopleura granulata; assembly: GCA_016165875.1. Taxonomy (NCBI): domain Eukaryota; kingdom Metazoa; phylum Mollusca; class Polyplacophora; order Chitonida; family Chitonidae; genus Acanthopleura; species Acanthopleura granulata. The sequence goes on along the minus strand of JABBOT010000009.1, from coordinate 19,304,599 downwards.
CATATTTATTTCCTTATTATTATGATCTCGTAGTGGTAAAATGCTCTCCATGGATCAAAAGTGTTTATCACCTCTTAGATGTGACAACACAGTGGTGCACTTGAGTTATAAAATTTGTTGGTTTGCCAGAACTTGATGCAAAATTTGTGACCTTGATGTACTGAATCGTGTGTTGTATTGATGGAGAGAGGTACTGGTAATTCTCATGCCATCGTGTGCATAAAAGTGTACTTTTAATACTTTTAAATTTATTAGTTAAATGTATGTGTGTAAAATTTACGCTTTTTGTTTTTCATAATTACTGCATGTGTCCGCAGCAGTTTTTGTTGTGGTTGTTTGAAATGTAAGATTGAACATAATAGGTTCAGTTGAAAAGAGACTAGTTTATATCTGTTAGGGTAGTATTGTGGCCAATTATATAAACAGATTTTTGACTAAAATAAAGTAGCCTATATTTTATATGCTAGCCTAGGAAATAGTGCTTTTAATATGACTGAGAGAGTTTCTTGGTTTTGCATCAGTGTGGTATTACACGGCTTGCTTTACAATGACAAGTGTGAAGATTTTATATCCATGTAATAATTGGTGAAAGTTGGTGATTTGTTAAAGACATTAATATGGCATAACATCATTAAATGGTGTGAATATATTGACATTTATATTGAATCATTTTCTCTATGTATAACATAAACCAGCCTTGTAATATTGACCTCAAAAGATAATGTCAGGATGAATCAACAGAAGTGACTCACTACATGATTTGGTATTTGACAAGTATTTAGTGTTTATGGACATTAATTTTTCCGGAAATGAATCAACGGAAGTGACTCACTACATGATTTGGTATTTGACAATTATTTAGTGTTTATGGACATTAATTTTTCTGGAAATGAAAGAACACCATTTAGTTTAAATGATCTAAAATTTCACCCCAAAAGTGAATTTTTAGTGGCAAATAAATGTTTTAAAATACTATTTCTGGTGCTGAATCTTACCTTCCAAACAAACCTCAAAACAACTTTCTGAAATCAACAGAACTCTTAGAATCAGAAGAAAAAAAGCCAACTTAGTCATAGACGACATTTTAGGTCATTTAGGGTAGTCAAGGAGCTAGGTATATGGCTGGGTACACAAAACATACAGTAGAACACAAATTTACAGTAAAACATGTTGTTTCTTTCATGACATCGCTATGCTTGTGTACCTCCTAGGTGTTTTATGGGCACACATACACTGATAATTATGACAGAACAAAGTTAAGAACAAAAGAGTTCATAGCTTTGAACCGTCTTGTTACAGGCAGGAGTTCCATGACTTCTGCTTAATTATATATACACAAGTGTAAAGAAAGGGTTATACTGAATAGGTTGATGCACAATTTTAGAGATCTGATGGGGTGAAATAGTCACTAGTGCCCTTGCAAGAGGTCATACGTGTATTATAACTCATATTTCCCATCATTTCCAGATGGCTCTAGGTATAAAAACACTAATTTGATATTGTACCCAAGATCCAGGCGCACAGAAAACTGTAGGGACAGGGGGTAGGGATTGGCTGTATCTGTGAAGTGTTTTGAAGTACTGTCAGATAATTTGGCAGGTATAAACTATGGCAAATAGTGATTGAAAATAAGTCCTTTACACAATTACTTGTGGCTACAATTAAACAGAGAAAAATATTGTCCAGTGAGCAAGTGGCCACTATCCCCTGTTTCTATGGCGATAAGGACGCTAGTACCAGCATTCCAGCTGATTTATTTTGAAAAAATGGTGGTGAACGCCTAATGATATTTGGATACGTTGTGGGCCAGGCATATGGTTATTTGACAGTATGTGTCATTTGGGCCAACAAAAATGAGGGAATACAATTTCAGGTGGGTGTTCTTTGTGAAATTACTACATAAATAGTAAGGAAATTTTTTAGTGTTTTTATACCTCTAAGGATGCTGCCATTTTGTATGGCACTGCAACAGTTTAGCAAGAGACAAATTTTGATTAGCTAAAATTCATTCAGAGAAGCTGTTGGTGTCCTGTAGGTATAAATAAGAAATGCTTCCACAGATATCCTGCAGCTTTAGTTTGACACTAACAAAGGCCCATTGACACAACTGTATGGCCTCCTCACAGAGCTGTATAACACCTGAACACACAGAATAACTGTCACTTGTGTAGGTGACCTATTTGAAATGCTTGCTGTTCAGTCATAACTTTATAAAAAGCCATGCACAGCTGGAAAACACGGCCTCAACAGTTTACCATCGACACTGTGGTACAGTATTGTGCATTGACAAGAAATACACATTGTCGCAATATACAAACGATACATTCTACAAAAGTGTGTAAAGAGATTAAACTTTTCACTGTCATCACAAAGTCATCAAGCTACAGTGTGACATGAGCCACTTATGACAATCTGGAGAGCCAATAAACCAGTCATCAGTAATTAAATCAAGTTTGTTTGTCATTCTGTGTTTATTCCCTTGAATTACATGTCATTATTCTGTTTGACTAAGTTTTTTCACCTGTAAAATAATAGCAGTTGGCAAGGAGTCCTGCGAGTTACCCATAAATGCCCATAAGGACTTTATTTATGACAGTGGGGTAACGGGAGATAATCCATACGAAGCCAGTGTTTCTGTTCAAGTGCCTTACTATCATTTCTATCTCAGACTGCCACGACACTGGTGGCCATTGTTTTCCACCAGTGTGACTGAAGTCTGCACATCACAGGAAAGTTTGTCTTTAACTTCCCAAAGGTTGATGGTTTTACCCAGGGCACAAAACTAGCCGCCATAGTATTACAGGTGAAAACAATCATATAAATCAAACCTTAACGTAATGTCAGCAGGACCTCCATTTGAGGTACCGGTCTTTCATTTGTTTGGACATAAAGAGTTGTTGGTTAAATTCCACAGGCTCACATGAGACTGGGAGATTCCCATGTACCCAGTGCTCTTGGGACACTGGTGTCTGTAACAGATTTCATCCTCTCGATAAGCATATGTACAGGGCCTCTGTGGCCAAGGTGGTTAGCACACAGGTGCCTCTCACCAATGGATCGATGTGGGCCCAAGCCCAGCTCATACTGGTGTTCTTTCCCGTCGTGGGAGGGTCTGCCAGCAACCTGTAGATGGCAGTGGGTTGCCCCTGGACTACCTGGCCTCCTCTCACCATAATGCTGGCTGCCATCGTGTAAGTGAAATATTCTTGAATTTCCTCCAAAGCTAACACTGGTGAAATATTCTTCTGAATGGTGTTACACAATGGAGGCAGATATAGGACCTCTTCTTTCCTTGCTACATGTACCTCAGTTTTTTGTAATACACAATGAGGAGCGAAGCATGGAAGATAAGGGAATCTTGGCTACCTCATTAACTTGCTACCTGGAGAACCAAGGTAGGGCTAGTGTAACATTCAATGAAGCAAGCTAACAAGGCTTCCACAGTAGGGATCAATCAATCAGAGGACATATTCCTGATTAAGTAGTAAAGGATAACCCCTGAGTCGGTGCTGACTATGATCCTGTACTGGAATATTCCCACAGTGAGTTCCAGGCCTTGTCTGGATACTTGTAATCAATAGCTCTACCCCAGGTTTCCAGGAAACTAGCGAGGTAAAGTTTCCTCTCCTCTTTGCTAACTTCCTTACACACATATTCCTCACTGCTGAAGTAAGTTTGCACAAGTGTATGTTAGGGAGGTAATGTCTCAGGTGTTTTCATATAGAGCAGCTATTAACCCGCTCCTACTCCAGTTCTAGTTCTCTCTAAGCACTGTAATCAGTAGGTCTATGACTTAACACAAGAGGACACAAAAAAAATTACATTCTTTGGTCTCCTCATCATTTGGCTGAAAAGCTGCTAAGCACGACGTAAAAGTCAACCATACATAAACACCTATGGCTTAAAATCAGATACTTAAGTGAAAGACAGTGCAAGTTCAAAGTTAAGTTTGCCAAACAGGCTGAACAATATTATGTTCATTTCAGTAAAGTATTTTTGCTAACAGCTACTATGACAATGGAAACTGGCAGTTGACAGCTAACATGAAATGCAGCCATTCTGTGTGGGCTTTCATGTAATTGTTCCAAGTGTGAAACACTCGTGATCTCATACTGTAGTAAGCTGCCAGGGTTGTGGTTGAAACTTATGTATATATGTAAATTTACAACATAAAATGATCAAGAAACTTACTACCACCATAACACAATGGTCTAGAAATACTTTGCAGTGTAGTTCACTTGTGTACTTGTTATAATTAAAATGTATAACATTATAACAATATCCTGACCCTTTGTTATCACATGTTACATTGACAGTCAACTGAGAACATTTACGTCACAGCTTATAAATAGCTTATATCTATTAGCTCTCTGATTGGTCAATCTCTACTAAGCTTGAAGTCTTAGATCACTGATCGGCATCAAAATATTTAACACAAAGATAATTCAGCAATGAATTCATACAAATTCAAATCTCAAGCGAGAACTTTGTAATCTTTGTAGTGAACAATGCGTCAGACATGGACTGTATTTCACTTAACGTAAGTTTACGTATAAGCTATATGCAGTTATTAACATTCAGTCCGATTGCCAAATGGTTGTTGCATTTGCAGAGCGAAATGTTGTCGGATTTGTATTTCATGTCATTTCAAAATCTTAGAAACACAAGAACTTTCCACCCCTCTAAGGATGGGCGCAAAACTGGTATAAACATGCCTTTGTACTCTGAATTAAGTGTTCTGTGTACAATACCGTGCTGGAGTATGGGGTCATGACTCAGTCAACTTGTAATGTTCACCCGCCTTGTGTTAAAGAGCTTTCAGTATATTTGATTGACAGGTTTGAAATTTACTATGAGCATAAATTCTTACCTAACCCAAGCAGGCATGTATCTGATTGGATACCGATAACGGCTTTTCAGTTTCCGGCTGGACTGGGTTCGCCTATAGTCGATTGATCGAGGCAGAAAGCGGAGTCGCGTAGCGGTACACGGAGTGTCTGGCTTGATATAATGAAGATGATTTACCGTATGAATCGCAAGCCTCTCCCGCTCAATCGAGAGTATTTCCCCTTGATCCACACGGTGCGTAGGTTATCCCCCCTGGCCATCTTGGATTTTATCCAATCAGCATGACCATACGTCGCGTATGCGTTTCAACCAACATGTCAGCCTCCACGAAGCGGGAGGAGATGTAGGGTGAGTGGGTTTGTTTCGTTCGTCCTTGTCGCACTCTTGCCATGGAGCAACAAAGAAATTGTGGAATCTGAAACTGCGGATGTATTTTGTGTTGATCTGGTGTGATGTCATCACACGGTGTTGATAATAGATACACACAATGGTATCGGGTCTCGCCGATATTTTTAGTCGTCTGCTTCGTCGCCGACTCTAGGCAATGACGTTACATCAGCCCGAGTTGATTCAGGACAAATCTGCGATCAGATTAGCTTTGTAGGGCTGTGATAACGTATACGACCACAGTCCTGTCGTCTTTCATAAGCCTACCATGAACACTTGTGTATCTCAATACATCTAGTCTGGGGCCATTGAAGAGTGTCTATCCGTACTCATAAGCGCCTTAGCTGTCAGTTCTGGGTAAGTGCCCCCACGTGTCATCATTGGTAAATCCACAACAGCATAAAACTTCCTTTGCCAACCGACACTATTGTTTGTGATAGGGTTGCAATAAAGAATTTTTCAAGAATGGACCCCCACGCATGACATTTACTGCCAATATATAATGTATATAAGTGAAATAATCTCATTTACTATCCGTTAAACGTCTGGTATTTATTTCACTCGTGTGGCTGTGTGAGTTATGACATACTTATTTGCCAGAGTGCGTATTCATATTGCATATATACCATCATGTTTGTTGTTGATACTCAGCGTTTGCACTATAAAAATCAATTAAATATACATATTTATAAGCTAATATGAAATGTGGTGCTCCCACTAAGCCTGCGCAGCAGATAGTCGACAATCACCGTGCATAAAATTGTTATATTTGACATTTTATATGTGACTGGGGAATGACTTTTCAGTTGTCAGTCAAAAGTTGACCACTTCATTTTTCGAGACAGTAATCAGAATTCACTGACAGATTTGTCCACATCTCATACTGTTTTGCCCGCTGCACAGGCTATAAACTAGATCAGTTGCAGATATTGCATCATAATGATTTGCCTTTTTAAAGAACAAATTATGTATTTTCCCTACTAGTTCTCATTTTGTCACTTATCCTAAACTGAAGAGATCTCACACTGTGGAAGTGTCAGGGACTTGTCAGAATCTCAATCCTGAAAATTGCCGTTTATTGTGTTGGTGGTGTTTTTTTCTTTACCAGAGTAATGTATCCTTTTCTGTGAGTTAACCTGTACTGTGGAGATGAAAGCACTTCACAAGTTGGCAAAGCCAGCAACTCTGTGGCTGAAGACCTGTTTATATTGTCGACCCTTGCATACCAACGTAAAGCTGAAATTATCTTGTCACACACTGACTCAAAATGCTGGAAACTGTTTAGTTAGAGGTGCTGGACCAGTTCTGTCAAGCTGGTATTCTGTTGGGTGCGTTCGATTTTTCAATTCTGGGAGAGAGTTATTTGCCCCTCCTGTAGCCAACAGCATACAGAAAAATGTACAAGCTTTGATAGCCAAGAGACCTGCTAAGAAGAAAGTGGCTTTGTCGCAATCTAGGGAAAAGGTGAGTGTTGTCAAATTTTGTCGGTAGAAGTCTGATGCATGTAAATGAATATGCGTGTTACAGATTCTGCTTCTGAAGAGATGTAAAGACTTATTGGTGGAACTAAGGGATTCTGGATTGAAATGATAATTATTGTCATGGTGATGTGTAAAGGCTTGCTACTGAAATTTGTCACAGTAAATACTTAGTGAGGATTGTATTAAAATGTTTTGTTATCTGTTTCTGTTTTCAAATTCTTTCCACCTTTTAATATTTTTCAAAATTGTCTTTATGCTGTATGCTTCCTGGAGAGGCCGCCTTTTGTTCTGGGCTATTGTGACATGGTACATGTTTGTTCTTTGCATTGAAAATTTAGAAATTGCATTTAATATCCTTTTCACTTTTTGATATTGAGGTTGTGCTTGGTGTGATTATTGAGTAAACTGAGTCTGGACAGAAATGTTGAACTTTGTTTGTTGTGGTAGGATGAAGTGTATGAAGTGACTGCCTACGCAACATCAGAAGAATACCGCCTGGAGGATTTGAGCGCAGCATTAGAACAGCAGGGCCTCTATCTGGTCTCCAGCCTGCCGGAAGGTGGGTCGTCGAAAATATATCCGCTAATTTTTAGGAGTGCAAAGATGTGTTGTGTCGTAAGTATTTATGTGAGACTGAATGGTGAGGGGGCCACCGTGGCTAAGTGGTTTAGCTTGTTATTGCAGCGTGATAACCCAGGTGCCTCTCATCAATGCAGTCGCTGTGAACTGAAGCCCAGCTCACTCTGGCTTCCTCTCCAATCGTACGTGGAAAAGTCCACCAGCAACATGCAGATTTTCAAGGGTACGGCGTTAAACACCAATCAACCTGAAGAAATAAATAAATAAACAGAATGAATTGTAAAATTTCCAGACAACCATTACTTTTGATATATGGATAACTTCATTTATATCCCACCAAGATCAGAAAGGTTTAAATTGTTCAGATACAACATTTGATAAGTTTTCTCTCTTCCGAAAAAATGTTGCTGAATAAAAATTACTGGCAAAGGGATAATCTCAGAAGAGGAGGCTGACATTGTCATGTGATCAAAATTTGGGTGTGAAATGTTTAATAGGTTGAAGTGTTGTTTGCAATTAATATGTCCATGGAGTTTAGGCCTGCCATATTGAATTTCGACGGAGTTTATAGTTAAGTATGATGCACATTTTACATGTTAAATGACCTAAAGTTGTCCCAAACAAAGTGCAGTTTTAGAACCAAATATTACTCTTTGTGCTTGCATATTTCAAGTGGGATATCATCCTACATTCGTCGAAATAAAGCCCAAAATATCTTTGTATGATCAGTAAAACTGTCACTATTAGACAACAAGTTTAACTTAGTCATTTACTTTACATACTATAGTTGGCAAGTTAACTTGGTTTACTCCCAGACCCTTCCATGTTTTCTGCTCTGTTCAAGCTGACTGTTCTTTCATTAGAGAGACAAGCCTGGAGTATGGAGTAAACAGTCACGTTCAGATGCTCAGATACTCACCTTTATTATACAACTTCCATGCGTGCCTATCATTCAACGTTCTGACGATCCTGCAGCATAGTTCATAGTTGGCATGTTGGCATTAGCAACGTGGCGTTACCGTGATGTCACTCAGTGACACCACATGTTTTCTCTCAGACATTATTCTTGCACCATTCATATGAAAAGAATTACGAGTTTTACTGTATTAATTTTTGTGTCAAATTTTCATTTTCGGCAACAAAATTTTGATCCCTGGTTAAATTGATTGAAGTTTGGTGTATAATAAATAGATTATTAAATGAATACCAGGGGATGTGGAGTCATTCTGTTTTTGCGTGGCAGAAGCGTAATCTCGGAAGCTTTTCCATTCTTCAATTCCATGCAAAAGCAGAATGTCTGTACATCAGTTCATAGTCATTCAATAACCTATAATTGTGTATGTGTATGTTTGCTGTTTTATAAGTGGAGTGATATCAATATAAAAAGTTTATACCTTATTATCCCTCAGATGCTGAGAATGCCCTGCATGTGTGTGCGAAATACAAAGTGGATGAAGCACAACGAGAGGTTTTCTTCTTCAGGTATTGTCGTACAAATAGAACAACTTCATGAAAACTTGCCTGTATAATTTCATGTAAATTATGAAATAAACTGAACCAGTTTGTGTGAAAGCATGGAGGTTATGTAGAAGGATTCAATACACAGGCTCTTCAAATTGTTCAGTGTCAGATACTGACACAGCAGGATTCAAGCTTTAACATGTCTGGCCTGTGGTAAGGTCATTATGCTTGCGCCATCGAGATGAATGGCTATTGACAAGTGTTGTGAAAGGTACTCAGCACCCAGCCACGCATCGCTCAGAGGCCCCTTTGTTTAGGTGCCCAATAATTAAGACAGACAGAATACATGTCAGACCTTCTTGATTCTGTTGTAGCAACGAGGAAAAAAAAATGAGTGTTGCTATTAAAGAGGGTATTGTTGCCTGTCGAGGGCGGTTATTACTAGGTGAATAAAATATATATGTAAACTCAATTACTTATTTTATAAAATCATGCTATCAGATACTATCTCAGGGTTTCATGAACACCAATGGATAGTATATGCGAGATATTTTCCAAAATTTAGGCATGAATGATGTTTGGCTGCAACAGAACTTCAAAAATTTTCATAACATTAAATCTGCAGCAACTCAAATATCAATTGATCATTACCTTCAAACCTGGAATGCTCAAATAACTATGTACCCTAAAGTGGTCATTTACTCTTCGTGCAAAAAATAATCACCACTTAGAAAGATACCTCATTTCTGTCCTCTTAAAGTTGAGAAAGTGTTTGGCTAACTTTAGAACCTCAAATCATCACTTAACCATTGAGATACTTGGTTGAGCGAATATTGATAAAATAGACAGGGTAAGTACATGTAATTTATGAAGCCTACATCTGCTAGGGGATGAATTCCGTTATTTATTGATATGTCCTTTTTTTTGTGACAGAAAACAGTGTATTCCTGGATATAAGGTACACATGCTGCCATTGTAGAGTTGAAATTTTCTTCAGCATGGTGTAAAACACCAATGAAATAAATCAATAAATGATAAGCTGTCCATTTTTTCCTGGAAGAAAACAGTATATTCCTGCTTATGAGGTACACATGCTGCCGTTGTATAGTTGAAATATTCTTCAGTACAGTGTTAAACACCAGTGAAATAAATCAATAAATGGTAAGCTGTTTTACTACTCCTGTGTAAATTCTTGTACTGCCATCTTATACATGTGTTTATTTTCATTGCCTCATCACCAGTTAGCGATTTGAGCTTAATAAAGTTTGATTCGTTCATATACAACGTGTATGGCGATGTTGTTCCATGTGGTGTTTTAAGCATGGATGATTTTCTTTTCAGTTAGTTGGATTTGTCAACATTGTATTTCGATGCACCAAAGCTGATAGCCCTCTCACAATAGTACACCACAATGTTGCTATTGCAGGTCTGCACAAGAAATGGTATACGTGTCAGACAAATATTAGCGACAAGCTAATAAACACTATGTAAATGCAGAGGCGTGTGTATTCACAGTTGGTAATTCTCATTAGTGAGGTAATTCCCTCATGTGTACCTGTGCCAACCGGCTGTGCTTTTGGAGAAATATACAAATGTAGCGTTGACAAAAACCAAGCTTGCAAAGAAACCTGGCATAATTGCGACATATGCACATTCAAGATAGGTGTAAGTCTAAGAGTAGTGAGTTAAAGTATTAATTGAACCAGTATTTCTGGCCGTCTTGAGATAATTGTGTCAGTGTTGGAAAATTTTATCCATACTGCTGAGTTCCAACTTGCCACATTTACATGTGATTTAAATGACAGAAAATCAAAAATGTGGACAGAAATAATTGAAACCTGTCTGAAGAAAGCTATAGGTATTAAAACTAAATAGTGACTTCTGCACTGCTGGTAGATCTGGCCATTTAACCAGACATTGGTGTAATTTAACCCAGAACTTATCAAATACAAATAACAAGCCCTGTCACTTTGCGTCTTTTCCCCTTCAGCCACTAGATGGCGCTAAGGGTATGTGTCACCTTTTGTATGTTAGACTAGTGCCATCTGGTGTCTCTGAGGCAAAGCACTCTTTTTGTACCTTTGTTACCTCCAGTTTTGAAGTTTTGAAAGGGGAGATGACTCTAAACCTCTTTGTTCTGTGATGCATTGTATCCCATCTTTCTCACCTTAGTCTTTGATGTTTTGTTTTAGGGAGGGCTGTGCTGTGTTTTGGAACATGCCAGAGACAGAAGTAGGAGTTTTTGATGCCTTATTATCAGATATTATCAGAGGTTGGGTCTTTTGGTATCGTAGAGTGAAGTACCACTGGCTCATTCGGCTATAGTATTGCACTGGCCAAGACTACTTTTGGTCACTGGTTCAAATCTAGGTGTCCTCGGTATGTCTGTGACTTTTAGTAAAGCACAGGTATCTGGCAAAAGAGAGCGATTTCCTCCATGCACTAATCATGAGGTTTTTCAGATACGTACTGATGGTCATTGGTTTACCCCATGCACTCCATCTGTCTCCACCCATAAACCTGACCTTCTTCACATAGGTGAAATAATTGTGAAGAAACAGTCGTAAAATAAATAGTCTACCCTGGTACGTTTACCTCCGTGAACAATATTCTTTTGTGCTGTTTATTTTTGCAAATGAAAGGATTTGAACTTGTATACTTGATAGATTTGCATTTACAGTTTATATTATGTATATAGAAGTGAAATTTCAGAATTGTCTTCAGTGATGAAAATGTTATTTCACATAATTTATGCTTAATACATTTGTGATTACATTTTTCCTGCTTCAAACCCAAACGTCATGACAACGAAAAAAACCCGTTATGTTTCATGACATTCCAATCTGAGCTCAGAGGTGTGACGTCACAATACACGTATAGCAAACTTTTACCTTCCTAGGCCATGCAACAGTAGGACACAATGTCATTTGAAATAACTAGGTCAGCTGCAGTGGATGAAGCTTGCCATTGATTGGTGTAAAATTCATGACCTCTTTGGAGGCAGTAAAAGACATCGGCAGCATAAAATATGCGTTTTTTTCCATATTTTCTTCAGTTTTGGGGGTAGAATAGGCCTTAGCACGTTCGTCTTGGTATTTGTTGTGTAACCCGATACTGCTGAACCTCCTGTCATACCTCGTCAAATCCCTGCGCATTCTCGAATTTGACTCGGTATAAAACAACATTTCAGCGGTATCTGGTTACACAAACTCTTAAACAATATTTGCATAAATAAGTTCTGTCAGTTTGCATACTACCGTATTTCATCTAAAGTTGAGCTTTTTCAAGTGACATAGTTTGCTTGATTAATTTTGATTGATTTATAAATTAAGAGTTTTTTGTGAAATTTGATTAAGTCCTTACGAGAAAAACTTAAGTGTTGGCATGACAAGTGCCATTTTAAGGCCTTCGTGTGCTTCTTAAAGTTCATTTCTACAGGCTAAAGAATAGGTGAAATAAAGAATTCGTTGAAAAGAGGTTTTCGAGGTGAGACCCAGCAAGGTCTCACAGAAAACTGTAAACTGTATGATTGTTAGCTCTACTCATCAAAGACTGTATTGGCAAATTGTCCTGTTGTCCACCTGCCCGTCTGGTGTTTAACCTTTCTTTCAAAATGCCTCTCGAACAGTTTTTGTTCATCGAAACATGATATCAAAACAGGTAAAGACTACGTTAAGATGTATAATTTTTAGTATTGATTTTCAATTTCAATCATTGTTTGTCCGTCTGTCTGTTTGCTCATCCAGCTTATGTTCACATTGTTTTTCACTATTGGTCCCTAATGATCAGGATTTTGGTTTGACAGAGAGTTGAGGTGCTGAAATTTGTGGAGAAGTTCTCTGAGAATGGGTACAGTGCCAGCCTGATAGAACATGAGCTGGAGAAGATGGACTTTGTCTATACACAGTGAGTGACATTCCCAGCGGTGATGTTTGTAGTATGATGTCTGTACACAGTGAGTGACATTCCCAGCTGTGATGTTTGTATTATGATGTCTGTACATAGTGAGTGACATTCCCAACTGTGATGTTTGTATTATGATGTCTGCACACAGTGAGTGACATTCCCAACTGTGATGTTTGTAGTATGATGTCTGTACACAGTGAGTGACATTTCCACGGTTGATGTTTGTATTATGATGTCTGTACATAGTGAGTGACATTCCCAGCTGTGATGTTTGTATTATGATGTCTGTACACGGTGAGTGACATTCCCAACTGTGATGTTTGTATTATGATGTCTGCACACAGTGAGTGACATTCCCAACTGTGATGTTTGTATTATGATGTCTGCACACAGTGAGTGACATTCCCAACTGTGATGTTTGTAGTATGATGTCTGTACACAGTGAGTGACATTTCCACGGTTGATGTTTGTATTATGATGTCTGTACATAGTGAGTGACATTCCCAGCTGTGATGTTTGTATTATGATGTCTGTACACGGTGAGTGACATTCCCAACTGTGATGTTTGTAGGATGATGTCTGTACACAGTGAGTGACATTTCCACGGTTGATGTTTGTAGTATGATGTCTGTACACATTGAGTGACATTTCCACTGTTGATGTTTGTATTATGATGTCTGTACACATTGAGTGACATTCCCAACTGTGATGGTTGTAGTATGATGTCTGTACACAGTGAGTGACATTTCCACGGTTGATGTTTGTAGTATGATGTCTGTACACATTGAGTGAAATTCCCAACTGTGATGTTTGTAGTATGATGTCTGTACACAGTGAGTGACATTTCCACTGTTGATGTTTGTAGTATGATGTCTGTACACAGTGAGTGACATTTCCACTGTTGATGTTTGTAGTATGAGGAAGAATGTGAAGTATTCACATGGTGAATGAATAAATGAATGACTATGGCTTAAGGCCACATCGGCAATATTTCAGCCATATCGTGGCAATTTACAGGGTGAAATTGGTCAGTTTGATTGAGCAAAGGAGTGTTGTTTAAGAGTATATGTCTCGGAACACTACTTTCATACTTGAGCCTGTCTGCATTTTTAAGAGAAACGAGCAACAAATAATATGACTTTAGGTATTTCAGAAAATAACTGGTGACAGCCATTTTTTGTAATGTATGTGATAACTGAATACATCAACTTTTGATCTGGAATCAATTCTTATGAAGCCATGGGCTGTGTCTTATTAGAGAAACAGGAACTGGTTACAGAAAGTCTTCCAGTCTCACATCTGGCACTATTCACGTCAGTTTGACTCTGTGTGTTTGGTTACAGATAGCCTGTCAACCTCACCTCTGTCTGTGTTTGGTTACAGAAAGTCTCCCAGCCTCTTTTCTGTGTGTGTTTGGTTACAGAAAGTCTTACAGCCTCAATTCTGTGTGTGTTTGGTTACAGAATGTCTCCCAACCTCACATCTGTGTGTGTTTGGTTACAGAATGTCTCCCAACCTCACATCTGTATGTGTTTGGTTACTGATAGCCTCCCAGCCTCTTTTCTGTGTGTGTTTGGTTACAGAAAGTCTCCCAGCCTCACATCTGTGTGTGTTTGGTTACAGAAAGTCTCACAGCCTCACTTCTGTGTGTGTTTGGTTACAGATAGTCTCCCAACCTCACATCTGTATGTGTTTGGTTTCAGAAAGCCTCCCAGCCTCACATCTGTGTGTGTTTTGGTTAGGGAAAGTCTCCCAGCCTCACATCTGTGTGTGTTTGGTTACAGAAAGTCTCCCAGCCTCACATCTGTATGTGTTTGGTTACAGAAAGTCTCCCCGCCTCACATCTGTATGTGTTTGGTTACAGAAAGTCTCCCAGCCTCACATTTGTGTGTGTTTGGTTACAAAAGTTCTCTGAGCCACACATCTGTGTGTGTTTGGTTACAGAAAGTCTCCCAGCCTCACATCTGTGTGTGTTTGGTTACAGAAAGTCTCCCCGCCTCACATCTGTGTGTGTTTGGTTACAAAAAGTCTCCCAGCCTCACATTTGTGTGTTTGGTTACAGAAAGTCTCCCAGCCTCATATTTGTGTGTGTTTGTTTACAGAAAGTCTCCCAGCCTCACATCTGTGTGTGTTTGGTTACAGAAAGTCTCCCAGCCTCACGTCTGTATGTGTTTGTTTACATAAAATCTCTCAGCCTCATGTCTGTATGTGTTTGTTTACAGAAAGTCTCCCAACCACACATCTGTGTGTGTTTGGTTACAGAAAGTCTCCCCGCCTCACATCTGTATGTGTTTGATTACAGATAGTCTCCCCACCTCACATCTGTGTGTGTTTGGTTACAGAAAGTCTCCCAGCCTCACATTTGTGTGTGTTTGGTTACAGAAAGTCTCCCAGTCTCACATGTGTGTGTGTTTGGTTACAAAAAGTCTCCCAGCCTCACATTTGTGTGTGTTTGGTTACAGAAAGTCTCAAAGCCTCATATTTGTGTGTGTTTGGTTACAGAAAGTCTCCCAGCCTCACATCTGTGTGTGTTTGGTTACAGATAGCCTCCCAGCCTCACGTTCGTGTTTGTCTTGTTACAGAAAGTCTCCCAACCTCACATCTGGCACTATTCACATCCAGGAGCATCAAGACATGGAAACAGAAGACGGCTCTACTCAGACCACCCTCATCAAATTTGCGTTCTCTAATGCTCTCTCCCTCTCTGTCAAGTTAGGAATCTGGGAAGCGTCCTTGGACAAATTTGTGGAGTCAATAGAACCTGTTCTAGAGGTAAGTTAATGATACATTAAATGCTTTAGCACGCATTTCCGTAAGTGCATCAATGATGTCATTTACAAAAATGTCTCTCTATAGATGGAAAATATGCATAAAATACAGAGATTATTAAGGGATACAAAACATTCTTCATAATACACACATTTTTCACAATGCAGAGGAAATCGTAGGCTTCTGATTGGTCTATCCGCCTTTAATAAGCTACCAAATATGCAAGAATATTCATATTCCATCGTTACAGGATATGAAGGTGGGCAGAAAAATCAGGATGACTAAACAAGAGGTGCTTCAGAAAACTGGAGAACTCTTCACTTTGAGGTTGGTGTACAAATATTTGTTCACCTTGTCTTCAGGGTCAAACCCAGGTCGGGTCATACCAAAGACTTCAAAAATGGTATAAACCCGAGTCAACTTTCACAAAACTTCATAAATGAATTTTTCATAACATTTCTCGTTATTTAAAGTTATGGAAAGTGTGACTTTTTAAGTTTTGTGAAAATGGCTCATGATCATTGTTATATATGTTGATTATTTTTTAGCACATTGTTAAGTGTTTATATGATCATTGACAGTCATATTTACAGATTGTATGTGGATAATCTGACGACGCAGATGTTCAGTGTGGTCCAAAAAGTCCATATCATACAATCAAAACATTTGAAAAGAAAATCTGAAAAAAATCAGAGTAGGCATTTTCAGATACATTTCGTTTTTGATGGTCATTTTACTCACCATATTAAAGTCTGCTCTTTTCTCTTAACTGTTCTTAACCATGTTAACTTAAATGCTTTAGCTACAAACATTGACAACTTTTGCACAGCTCTAACATTGCTGTGTGTGATAAGATTGAAGAATTTCTCCATGCTACAGAAATTTGATCAAACTTACACGTATCTCAGACTTGGTTGTTCTTCTCTTTTTATGCCGCCAAGACTTGAATAGTTTTTGTAGACAATCAGTCAGTACTATGTACCCAACTCAGAGTTTATTTTCTGGAGGCATTTGATCAATCTTAATTTAGACTTCAGTACATGCATCTCAATATCTTGTGTATTAGTATCTTCTGCTGTGGAGATGTTTTTCCTTTAAAGGACACTTGAGCACCCTTGAAGTTCATACAAGTAACTAATTGTGGTCGCTGTGAGTTCAAGTCCAGGTTGTGCTGGCTTCCTCTCCGGCCATATGTGGGAAAGTCTGCCAGCAACCTGCGGAAGGTTGTGGATTTCCCCTGGGCTCGACTTGGCCGGCTTTCCTCCCATCATAATGCTGGCTGCTGTCGCAAAAGTGAAGTACTGTAGAGTATGTCATAAAACACCTATCAAGTAAATAATACATACACTTCAGACATAAGTAAATACAAGGAGCTCATGTTCTGTGGGTACTTGATCAACCTAAGCTCAGGCTTTAAGGCTGTATTGAGCCAAGCTCATTGATCATGTTCTGTGGGCACTTGATCAACCTAAGCTCTGACTTTAAGGCTGTATTGAGCCAAGATCATTGATCATGTTCTGTGGGCTCTTGATCAACCTAAGCTCTGACTTTAAGGCTGTATTGAGCCAAGCTCGTTGATCATGTTCTTCAGACACTTGATCAACCTAAGCTCAGACATTAAGGCTGTATTGAGCCAAGCTCATTGATCATGTTCTTCAGCCACTTCATCAACCTGAGCTCAGACTTTAAGGCTGTATTGAGCCAAGCTCATTGATCATGTTCTTCAGACACTTCATCAACCTGAGCTCAGACATTAAGGCTGTATTGAGCCAAGTTCATTGATCATGTTCTTCAGCCACTTCATCAACCTGAGCTCAGACATTAAGGCTGTATTGAGCCAAGGTCATTGATCATGTTCTTCAGACACTTGATCAACCTGAGCTCAGACTTTAAGGATGTATTGAGCCAAGCTCATTGAATCATGTTCTTCAGACACTAGAACAACCTGAGCTTAGACTTTGATACAGTATTGAGCCAAATTCATTGGTTATGTTCTTGAGACACTTATAGACCTTGTCCTTATTGACAGTTGATCACCATGTTGAAAGTCCATTGCTCATTTTCCACAGACATTTGATCAACCTGAGCTCAGATTTACTGGACCCTCCAGACTTTTACTGGGACAGAGAACAACTGGAGACTTTGTATCAGCAGGCGTTTGTCTACCTCAATATTCCCAAGAGGACAAAGGTGAGTACGGTATACAAATGACAGACATTTTGTTTCTGGGGTCTCTTGATATGAGAAAGGTGTTTTGAAGGTTTCGGGAAGGTAGGGTGATATCCTGCTAGGGGAAAATCTAAGTAATAGCACCAGAAATTGTATTTTATGACATTGTTTTTTGCCTCTTAACTCTTCTGCTACGACAACAGCGGATCAAGTTCAGTGCTCACCAACATGGCCAACTGGCAAACCACTCTCATCTGCTTGCTTAGTTGCCATTGTTCAATGCCTTCTAATTGGTTGTTTCTACAGTAAAGTTGTTGCAGATAGGTAAATTTGTATTCTAAAGATGAACCAGCAGTTAAGCTATTGTTGTGAACTGAAAGAAGTGCTTATCTCTACCGACTGTGCTTCTGTTACAGGTGATGAACGAGAAGTTAAACCATTGCTGTGAACTGACAAAAGTGCTTATCTCTACCGAGTGTGCTTCTGTTACAGGTGATGAACGAGAAGTTGAACCATTGCTGTGAACTGACAGAACTGTTGATCTCCCACCTCAATGACAACCATCACATCAGGCTGGAGTGGATGATCATACTGTTGATTATGGTGGAGGTAAGGCAGACCTCTCACAGGTTTCCTCCACTCACACACAGCAGTGTTCTCCAGAGCTCTGCCAAGCTTCCTTAACTCACAAAAGCCTTGTTTCCCAGACATCGACCAGGTTTCATCCACTTACAGACATCAGGGTTCCCCAGTGCTCTGTCATGTTTCCCTCATTCACTCACATCTGTGCTCCCCAGAGCTCTGTCAGGTTTCCTTCACTCGCAAAGAGTAGTGTTCCCGAGATCTGCCAGGTTTCTTCTACATGGACAGCTGTGTTCCATAGAGCTCTGCAAGGTTTCCTCCACTCACACACAGCGATTTTCCCTGGAGATCTGCCAGCTTTCTTCCTCTCACAAACAGTAGTTTTTCCCCAGAGATCTGCCAGGTTTCCGCCTCTCACAAACAGCAGTTTTCTCAGAGCTCTGCCAGGTTTCTCAGACTCACAAATGACAGAGGTCCCCAGAGATCTACCGGGTTTCCTCCTCTCACAAGCGGCAGTGTTCCCTGGAACTCTGCCAGATTTCCTAGACTCATAAATGGCACGGTTCCCCAGAAATCTGCCAGGTTTCCCAGACTCACAAACAGCACGCTTCCCCAGAGATCTGCCAGGCTTCCGTCACTCACAAATGGCAGTGCTCCTCAGAGCTCTGCAAGGTTTCCTTCAGTCACAAACTTTGACTTTGTTTTTTTCAGGTTTTCTTTGAGATTGTTCACTATATTGAGAAGTACAGAGTTCAGGAGGAGTTCTCAGTGACGCCACAGGCTGCAAACAGTAGCGAAAGGTGATGGATTGAGAAACTGTGTGATAAGAAATCATGTAATGTACTGTTCATGGATTTGCGTCTGGAACATAAACAAAACCAAATGCTGCTGGTGTGTCTTGTTTGACATGCTGAGTGTTTATGTCTGTTCCTAAAAGAGTGTTCCTCTTTGATCACATAAGAAGACACCGTGGACACACAGCTGTTCATGATGAGCTGCATGTAACCCACCATGCAATGAGTGCATCTGACATACAATCATGAGCTGTTATGCTGACTTGCAGGCCTCCCTGCTTTTCTAGTTGACACTCAGTGATCCACTGAAAATAGCACGACCAGAACATTTGTGGTAGGTGCATGTTCCCCTAGCTTGTGTAGCGCCATCTATGATCAAGGGGAGAGAACTGGTCTGTAAGCCTTGTGTTATGCTGTACAGCTAGCCTGAGCCAGGAAACTTACCTCGGGAACACTGTGCAGGGGTTTAGAACTATTAAAACTGTCCGTTACCAGGGCTATCCCTTGGACATGGAATTTATAGATTTCCCCATTGTCACTGTTTCCACTGTCAGACTTTTGTTGAACCCCACTTGTCTCCTGCCAATATGGGTTGTTCATCTGTATGTACATGTACATGCCATAACATGTGGAAAAGTGTTCATTAACTTACCAAAGGCTGATGGTTTAATCCAAGCACCAAGAAGACTGACCACCATTGTACAATGAAGTAAAACAGACCTGGACAGACTGGTATTTGGTTGGTCGATTGAACAAACTCAATTTCTGGTTATGTTTATTCAGTTTATGTTGTTTTTGGAAAGAAGTAATTAGAATTTTACTCAACTCAAAGTAAATATTTCCAAAATCCTGAAGGAGCAATCTGTGCACGTAATGAGCTCTCTCCCTTTTGCGGAAATCTCCTTGACCAACTGTGTAGATTTAGTATTGAGCATGATGAAATATTGTTAAAAGTGAAACACCAACTGCATAGCTTTTGACTCCAGATTGTGATGGTTGTAAGCGTCTGGGCAAGTTTTCCCGGCCCTCTATACTGTTCATTTCTGGAAGAACTGAAATAACGACAACTGCAATTCACGCCTGTTATCAACATGTATTATTCTACCACTTGAAGGCCTGCTTGAGAGTTCATATCTGAGCAGTTATAATTACTTCAATTAATGAGGGGTGGCTAAGTACCAAAATATTTCATTTCGGTACCTTAAAGGACCTGTGGAAACAAAATATATTCAATTTTGATTGAGAGAAAACTGAGTTTCTGCCTGAGGATAGTTGTTGGTAAATGGAAAAATGACTCTTATGTCCCCCTTAAATCCTATTAATGAATGTAGCTTTTTATCGCTCAGCTGCTGGTATATGTCAGAAGGTTTGCCAGGTACCTGCAGATGTCCTGAGGGTTTCTCCAGACTAATTTGTGGCTTTTCCCTAATAATCTTTCATTTTATTCAACCTTCATATACGAATGTAAGAAACAATTCAGTGAAATACTTTTTCTGAGATATGAACTATTCAAATAGCAAGAGCACAAAATGGTTTCCAGGTCTCAGTCTTGATCATAAATTATATATGTGTGCTTATGTATATACTGTTAGAAAAACTGTACGGTATTAAAAGTTTCTTTAATTTTCTGAATTTCATGTCAGTGTTCCTCATTATATTTGCCGATATAATTCAGTCACTTCACCACACGAATTTTTGGTTCAATCCCAGCCTTGGACTGGGAATTCTTGAAATTTTCTTCCTTCCACTGTTGGTTATAAGGAGTCCACAGCAGTTTTCTGGCTGTTTAGGTGGTTTTACATGAAGGTTTTGCAGACTTTGCATCTTTGGCAGTACAAATTGAATTTGCCATACGCAAAGTGTGTCAAGTTTCTCAGATTTCATCCACCCATAGTTAATAATGGCCTTTTGTACAAGTGAAATATTTTAAGGTGGAGTTTTAAACACCAACCAATCATTGACAGTTAAACTTGTCAATAATGGGCTCATTCAGCGATATAATTGTGCCAGCCGCCATTGATATGCTGCTAATTCATTTGGGGTCGCCATTTAAGATATGGCTGTAATATTGCTTAAGTGGCATCAAGCTGTAATCATCCCTTCCCACTCGTCTGGGCAACGTGAGAAAAACATTCTTGGGCATGAACTCTTCCACATGTTGAGTCAAGTCGTCGTCCTATGTCTGAAAGGAAGTCGGCCCACCGCATGATTTGTTTTCTCAAGTTCAATATTTCAGTCACATAAAAACAGTGTGGAACCAAATGCCGTCATGGTTATAGTACCGCCTCACTGGAACGCGATGTCAAAGACAGCACAGTGGTTGTGAGTTCAAGTCCAGCTCATGCTGGCCTCCTCTTCAGTCGTAAGTGAAAACTTCTGCCAGCCCACCTGCAAATGGTCGTGGGTTTCCTCAAGGCTCTGTCCGGTTTCCTCCCACCATCAAGCTGGCCGTCGTCGTATAAGTGAAATATTCTTGAGCAGAGCGTAAAACACCAATCAAATAAATAACCAAAGCAAAGACAGCAGACAAAGCACCCTTTCCATTACCCTACAATGTGAATATCTCCTCTTGACCAGCTGAGTGATGTCTGAGTGAATGTATGTTGCATATTTGTTAATAGGTGTCGTGGATTCCAGACATTTTTGTTCGAGTTTAAGGTCCTCACACAAATAAAAACGTTCGCTATGATCATGATGACTGCACTGGAGTCAAAGAGTATTAAGCTGTTTGGCGTATGGTTTATAAACAGTTCAGAACGTATACATGATGTGTTTACTTTCTTTATGATATGCTGAGTGAGAAAATGGTGATAATAAATTGTAATAAGAATTTTGGACAAAAGTACAAAGAAGGGCGCATTGTAATATGCAAATACATGTTTTATTATGCACGGAACATGGCACCGCCTTTATATAAAAGTGTTTCTTGCTTAAAATATACACGAACATTCAAGTTTGACTTCTTCAAGGCTAGGGCTTCAGTTTGCTCACTTGGATGTACTTAATCTGCATGGCGGCGCTCTCGCCGTTGTTCACGTGAGGCTTCCAAGTGGGGTACCAGCGGGCCTTGGCGTTCCAGAAGTCCCTCATTGCGGTTTCCGTGCCATCTCTCCAGGGTTTAGGGTAGCCGGCGTTCTGGGCGTTGTCCGGGAAGTACCCGTTTGAGGCTCCAACGGCCACGTTCACGATGATGTGGAACTGTGGTTAACAGGACGGAGAAATCATTTTGTCGTTCAGATATTTATTTGTTTCCATTGTCTGTTTCCATGGTCACCATGCCACCGGTACTTACTCGTATTTAACATTACAGCTTTAACTGTATCGGAAATTCAGGTATTTGCTATTATGCTTTTACGTCAGTTAAGCATAAATAGAGAAGTAGAAATACCCACCTGGGGCTAGATAATGACATGTTTTAATGCAATCCCAAATGAAATATCTCCGAGATGTGAGATCAACACGACTGAACTCGCGGCATTGGACAGTTATACGGTACCGGTACCATCATCCAGTGATGTCCGGAGGTTTACCAGCGTTTAACAACCAAGGATAACTGATGAAGGTGTATGACTATCGCTTGTGTTCACCATTGTTTACTCTTGTTGTATATTAATGTGAACACTGAGAATGTGTACAGAAGAATAGCGAGAACATTCACGCTAACCTTCTGGTCAAAGGGCGCCATTTTGCCTCGTCCCTTCCACGGGTTGTCGACTTGAGGGAACTCGCCCAGCCCCCAGAACCCTCGAGGACCGGGATCGATGGTCTTGATCAGTTGATTGTCCAGGTAGAACCTAGATTGCGCAGATTCACAGAATACTGTTATGTTGTACCATGGTTCATGCTCGATGGCCCGGACAGAAGTGACCAAAGTGAATGTGACGATCTGGTCACTCAGGGCTTTGAGTATGGCAAGTCGTTTTTGTATTTATTATGTAATTATGAGCCGACAATGGCGGCATGGACTCACTCTGCCACAAGAAGACACATTAAAAGCTCCTTGCCTGAGACTATGACTGAAAAATGTTAAGTACTGTATGACGCAAAACCTAAGCATATATATATACATTGTCATGCATGATTAAAATGTTCGACTTATTTATACAAACGTGGTAAGGTTTTTACACGGGATTTATCTCCCTTTGTAAGTCATTCGCACATTCTCATATTAAGGGCACTGGTGCCGATTCCACAAAGCAATTTTTGACTTAAATCAAAACCTTTAAACTCACTTTTATGGATTATTTGATACTGACTGTTTCTGAATATGCCTTCATCTTAAAATCTCTAGAATGTTTAGTTTTACTGGTTAAGTTTTAAACGGTTGACTGAAGCACAGAATTGTTTTATGGAATCGGTCCCAGTTGCGGTTCTGATTCAGCCAGCGTTAACCTCCTAGTTATGGGTATCATCATGCAAGTGGGGTTCTTACCGTATAGAGTTTTCGTCCCATTCTACGGCGTACTTGTGAAAATTGTCGCCAAACGTTCCGCTGGGGAGAGTTCTAATAAAGAAAATTAAAACACAATTAAAGCATATTATGGCGTTCACAACGCCATGTGTTGCCATGGAGAGTCGTGAACGACTGCTGTAGGCCTTCATGAACCATTCAAGGTTGCCATACTGTACTACGCGAACGGTGAAACGCGAAAAAAACCGGGAACCTGCCAAATTTCGTGCAAGTATGTACCTTTCGCGCGCGTTTTAGCACGTGCATATGCGAACGTTGCATACTTGCGTGCGTTGTTTTCGCGAGCCCAAGAGATTAGCGGACATCTTGTTTTCTTTTGTACACACGAGAATTCATGATGGTAGTTGTTTTCTATTGTATACCCGCATTTCTTTCGAGTGCACATGCAAGAAAACATGCCACCGGTACATACTTTACAACGGCTCATATTGCGCGCTCGCAAAAACGTGATCTGACGCAGTAGATTACCCTGATTACATTTACCTGCGTAAGGTATGTGTATAATAACATTCTAGAGCCTGAATTACTCATTGGTACTCGCTTATAGTTGCTTAATAAGACATCCCTTCAGGCTTTACTGATTTTACTTTACGGCTCTCACGCCTGACAGGGAAAAAATATACATGTTTAAGATAAATTAAGAACGAGGAGCTGTTTTCGCCCTTGAACCAGAGCAGAGTGTCACCCACCCATGTTGAGAGTTTCATTCATGTGGATCGGTGATATTTGTCAGAAAATGTAATAAACACATGTATTACTCGTCATGTGGTGGACTTGAGAGGGTGATTCAAGATGGCCGCCTCGCGCTTCCTCGGCTCTTCCACAGATGACTTGGAGTACATTTACCGTACGAAAGGGAGACAGAACAAGCGTCTCCTGCATGGCACGTTTTGTGCGCGGGCTGTCATATAAACTGTTATGCTGAAAGCTTCTTAGCATGAATGTTTTGTGCCTACTTTTAGATGTAGGTCTAGTATTTTCGCTATTTAAAATTCTTTCTCTATACAAGCTGAGAAAAGACGTCGCACGTCAACAGCGCTTTAGCCATATGATAATTTAGTTGCTTATTTATTTCATTTGTATTTTGCCACATACTAAACAATATTTTTCTTATATACCACGGCCGCTAGCAATATGATGTCAGGAAGTCGAACACAGCCCGAGATAAACCCACTACCATCTGCACATGGCTGGCAGATATTTCTATGTACGACCACACAGGAAGCCAGCAAGAGCTAGGCTTGAACTCACAGCGACCCCATTGGTCGTGTTAGTGAGAGGCTCCCAACTTATTGTACAGCGCTAGCTCGTTGACCCCTTGGCCGCAGAGGCCCCCAAAGCAGTTTAAAACATTACATATAGTAGCCCCGCTCAACCTGGAAAAGGCCAATTGACTATTTTTTCTGCCATGAGCTTACTTTTCCACATGGGCCTTGGTGTAGGGGTCAAGAGGCCAGAATGGACCGAAATGGAGTGTAGAGGCCATCGTGTCCACGCCGAGGGATTTACCCGAAACGTCTCTCAGCTGTAAGTTACCTGTGTGTCAAAACGGTCAAAAACAATACGTGTATAACACAAATTTTGGTTGTTAATGTAAGTGGGCTTACTTGTGAACTAAATGTGTTCACTTGTCAATTGTGGTGGCCACTCAGCACCATTCAAAATATTTGCCATTTTTAATGGTATACTTATCAACGATTCGTGGGTTTTAAATCTTTTAATCGCGGAGCAAACCATCAATCCCCGGAGTAAATCTTTAAATTGTGAAAAATACTATTTACACCTCAAAGAAAACCTTTATTACATGTACATGGAGTAGACCGCTGTACCGCAGAGAAAACGTTTTCACCGCGGAAAAAACATTTTTCATCGCAGAGAAAACCTTTCCATCCCCAACAAAACGTTTATACTGCAGAGAAAACCAATTTACCGCGGTGAAAACATACATGTATTTCGATGTTTTTCGAAGTTTGTATACCGGTAGCTGCAAGTTTGTCGGTCTTGCTTTCGTAATTTGTAATTTGCTTTAGTAGACATATGATATGGTGTTATCTGTTCTTAACGATGCATTCTGACAAACAAAAAAGAAAGAAAAAAACAAACAAAAACAAGAAAAAGAAAACAACCTATAAATCCATGTAAATCATACGATAAAATGTTACAAATCAAAATGGCAGTGCATGACGAACCGGGTAGATAATTGTGTTCATAACAGATATAGCAGTGAACAGTGAACATGTACGGTTGATCATCCCAATAGCTTGTTTTAGTTATATTCTCTGAAAGTTCTAAAGTGATAGAAATAGAAATATACATGATGATTTATTTCACGGTTTCACAAGATAGCTGTCAAGATGCCGTTCGACAAGATGCCGTTCCACATGTTTTCATCTAAACTCTAGGATGCAAGCATATGTGTATCTAACTATTGTAATCGGTTAAATTCTTAATTTGCACAAAACTGTTGACATCGGCTTCCGCTCTTTTGCCTTTAGAAATATAGCCTACTGATTTTCTTAACGCTTGCAAACTACATGACATTTTTGATTGGTTGGTTTATAAAAGGACAGTTAGAATTTTGTAATGCGTTTATGACGAGAAATCTTCTAGCCTGGTTATACCTCTGCTCTCCACCAAGTCGATTTCTCCAGACGCGGGCCAGTCGCCATAAGCATTGTCCGTTGGCAACATCCAAATAGCTGAAATAGAGACCAACGTATTCATTACAAGATTTTCCTGTCTTCCGACGATTTGGGTTAGATTTTTTAGTATGCAAACTCTTTCACAAAGGCATGTCTATCTTCCTTTAAGTGATATGAGTTACAGTGCTTACAGCACTCACTCACCAGTAGAATATCCCCAATCCTCACACAGTATTTTGTGCTTACACGTTTACATCACTCAACAGAGCATATCCCCAACCCTCAGACAGTATATTATGTTAACACGTTTATAGCTCTCAACCGTCAGGCCATATCCCAAATCCCCAGACAGTGTTTTGTGCTAAAACGTTTTCAGCACTCATTCGCCACGCAATATCCCCAGTCCCTAGACAGTATTTTGTGTTAACACGTTTACAGCTTTCACTTATCTAATACATGATCAGCAAAGGACGATTTATGATGAGGCGCTGAAAGTACCCATGACCAGATAGAAATCAGGCTATTGACACACCAAAGTAGTTCTCAAGACGTCCTGCCCCGTCCTAAAATAAATCGTAAAACGGGCTGTGGTCAGGGTAGAACGTGTAACTTTGGACAAATAATGTCTAACACACGCTGCTAGTTCGCTCATAAACAGTCCTCAATACGTCCATCTCGTCTTTATCCGGTGTGTAGTACGCTGGTATCGTTCAGATCGGATACAATTGCCCGTTAACATCATACGGACAACGTTCCAAGCAGTCTAAACCCGTCCGCAATCAGTTTAAACCCGTTCTGCAGTAGTTTTGCCAAGTTCCAAATATGTCCAAGCCCGCTATAACTAGTTCTTAACTCGACCACCTCTTTCCCAGGGAGTTCAACCCGTTTTCACAGCGTCCTCACCTCGTCCCCAGTGCATGAGGAACGTGATTACAACCGCGTCCTGACCTAACTGCTGTAAATATCCTGCGCGTTGTTGCCAATCCTTATCCGCGTAGACATCAGCACATCAAGTCAACGACATTTCTGACCATTTTCAACCAGTATGCCTCCAAAGAGGAGTAGATCCAGGAAGACGGGGCTAAATGATGAACAAATATTAGACCTATCATTCGAAGGTCTAGTGCACTAACTAATTAACCCGTCTTTGAAAGTAATTGACCGAATAAATATTCCGCCAAGGAAAGTTATCTGACCAGCCAGGTGACTGTGTCATTTATGTTGCGGCTGCCCATTGCATGAGCGTGAACCGAACTGACGGCGTGAACCGAATTCGAGCCCGTGACCTCACTGGTGAGAGGCTACAGTGATCCGTATGCAATCACTGTAAGAACCAAGACCAAAGAACGTGGAAGTTACTGCTTCCTCGCTCATCGTTGTGGGGAAATATCAATGACTGGTCACCCGTTATGAGTATAATGGCCTGGGTGTATTCAACAATTTCTGTAGTTTAGGCAGTACTTAACAAAAGAACGGTGCAGTATATAGATAGACTTACAAATGAATCTTCGCCGTCATATAACTGAAATATTGTTGACGTTAAACCCCAAGTATTACAGCATCCAGTAGCCTTAAAATCGCGATGATGTTTATCTATTTAAATTATCATGGCGTTTTTTTTCTCTGCATTCAGAGTTCATATCTGTGATCAGTGTACAAGAATATTTCTCCTCCCATCCACATAAATTATTTCTAATGATAGTCTAATGATAGAACTTAAGATAAAGAGATATTCTGACATTTATAATTGTTATGTATCATACTACCACAACCAATATGAGTCAATATTTCAGAATATATATCTGCTAACATAGCATGATACTTGACAGTCAAAAGTTTGAGCAGGTTATCATAAAGGAACCAGCTAAAAATTGATCAACAATGCAAGACATTTTCAGCTCTTCACCAAAGTGGCTTAATATTGATCAGAATGCGTATCCAGGCATCGGGCCGAGCGGGGCTTCCGGGGCTTAGACGGCGGGACCCTCTCCCACATTTGACAGTGACAGTCGATCTGCTCTCCACCCCGACTTCCCCCGGGTCACGACACCTTCCGAAGTCTATGTAAAGGCACAACGGGACAATCGCCAGAAAACTTTAAGTAGGCTCGAAGTCCTGGAACACCCTTCCTGTCCGAGCCCGTCAATGAATTTCGTATAAAGACCTTAAAAAGTTGCTACAACGTCCACGCCGTTCTCACACAGTTTAAGCCGGGTTTATAGCAGCATTTTCAAGAACGTGGTGAGAACTAGATTGGTGGTGTTGTGTTTGCAGGTTGTAATGTTTAATGTCAGTCAGTGCACTGTACTTGTATATTCAATGATCTATGGCAAGCCTGTCACGTGATTTGCATGACGTCACATTTCCTTGTGTCTGGCCGTGTGCAGAATAAAATGTCTATCTCAGACGCATGATCCATTGTCCATCCTTCATATCTTCATATCTAACAGGTATGATGGGGGTATAAATTTGTCTGTGATGACTTCCAATCGCAATCGCAATCGCAGTCCTGTTAACCTCAAACCGCAAAGTGGGTCACCGGCATTCGAGTTATCCGAACAGAAGGCCACATATAGACTTCTTTCGTTTTCAACATTTAATATACCGCTATACCGATGATTTTCGGTAGTAGAAACTATCAACCTTGTAGAAATCGTAACATACAGTTTCAAACGCTTGCATATGTTTGCATCTCAACAACTCCAGGTTTAGTGTGCAGTGTCATAATGGCGATCATACAGTCCGCACTACAAGGTCAGCTAGACCAAGCTACCAAGGTGAAACATGTGCTACATGTAAGATCGATGAGTATTTTCATCAACCGTTTAATCTTTAAAATCTTTAATTATGTAATATTATTACAAAAATTGTATTTAAAATAAAAACACATTTTCATGGAAATGACAACACAGGCTCGAACCCCCAATCCCCTAGTCCAAACCTTGATTCGCTAACCACTACCCTTAACTCAACAAATAAATATAAATACAGCGACATTTATTCGGCACACACTAAGGTAAAGATAGGTGGTGCAAATCAAAAGACAAAGTTATTGTTTTAACCATAAAGGAAGTGGTGCTCCAAAAAGATATCTTGCATGAAGCTCAAGCTCACTGAAATACCAGTCCTGTGCAATTTTGTTCTGGGGCTCCGCTTCCTTCATGCCTAAATCGGAGCTTGAATAGGTCCAAAACTTCACGAATTTGATCAAATTGAACAATGGGGCATTTTTTGTTGACTATAGCATTTTTGCTGATTCCAAAATTTATACTTTTTTTTTTTACAAAATCATATAAACTCATATATTATATAATATTTTAAAGGAAAAGATAATGTAGGATATTTTTATTCATAATCAATTCATGGTACCCACAAGGGTCAGATTTCTCGCCGTATCATACCTTTTCCTTTTATTTAGCTATTTCATTTCTATTTTAATGCCACACTCAAAAATTTCTCCTTATACGATCGCGGCGGTCGGTCAATTTTACGGGTGTAGTATTAGGAATTTTATAGTGTCCAGAGCAAACCACAGACTTTTGGCAAGTTACTGGTGAACTTACCCATATGTTGACGTACCGATAGACACACTATATTGGTGAAAGACTAGTGGTCTACAACTAAGACTGCGCAAACGGCCACGCCAGCCCCGTCGATCGGTTATCGTCATGAATTAAGGCCCCATGGATAATGAGAACGGGAATCTCAAAATGGATAGATCTACCGCATCCGATGTCCCACCCTTCACCCCTTCTCAGGTGACAACGTTATTTTTCATTACATTCCCGGTGAAAGCAGTTGTGACTTCATGTCACACCCAGAAAAACTGAGCATTTGTAACCAATGTGTGGGTTACCCGGTTGATCTATTTGCAACAATACTGCTTATGATTGGTCAGATGCGCCTTCTTGACTGACAGCTCATAAGGGTCCATGCGCCGAAAGTTTAAAAATACATACCTTGTGGGCTTTGTAACTGTCCTCATTTTTACAACAAACACTCACCAGGCCATATCCAATCCCCGGTCGGCATCTTGGCCTCGGCCTCTAGTCTGCCGTACCGGAAGCTGAAGCTGTACTTGGTACGCAGGCGCGCCGATTGAATCGGGTTGATGTAGTGCTCGGCTGTACCTCGTCTTTCACAGCCGTAAAACTGGTTATTCGTACAGCTACCTTGATGAAAGAATCAATTGTTTGTAGATTCATTTATAGATTTATCTAGGTAGTGGTTGTAATTGACGATTCTTTTGCTCCCGTTTCATATATCATTCTATTTCTCACTCTGCGTACGAATAAAGGAAAATGTAAAGAGTAGTATAAACACTGCATCTGAAATATGGCAGCAAGAGAAGTTACAATACAGATGAACAGCGGAAGCTTACCCCAAAGACTAAGCGTTCCGGATGATAGGAAAGCCTCTCCAAACTTGTCGGCCGTCAGAGTCTGGGGAAGCAAAGTTTATTTACTTATGAATTTATTTGAAGAATTATTCATTTTTATGGCTGTAGAAAGTTAGATGACCAGGAGTGTACCATATCGCCCTTCACCAGGAATATGGTGAACTTTCTATAGCCTCTTGACCTTCTGACCTCCCAATATCTTGCCCTCTTGACCTCATTCTGACCTACTAACCTACTGACTTCTTAACCTCCTGATCCCAACAAGAGACTGATTCGATCCCGTAATACCACTGGGAGAAGCACAAGTAATATGTCGCAAACAACTGAGGCGGTTGTCTCATGTATGGACTGCTACTGGTATACAGTAAACTGCATCCGTAAACGTTCAAAGTAAAAATTACACTTTACATATCATATATTTATTTACAAAGTGTTTGATAACAAAAAGCCTATGAGACTATCTTGCGATGATTTCTGTTCACCATACCGCAGCATACAACCTCTCAATATTTGTTTCCACTTGTGCTTCAGATATGTTGATAAGGTATCATTGACTTATTTGTTTACTTATTCGATTGGCGTTTTACGCCGTGCTCAAGAATATTTCACTTATACGATGGAGGCCAGCTTTAAGGTGGGGGGAAAGCCGGCTGACCATCTGCAGGTTACTGGCAAACCCGGTACCATTGATGCTTACAATGTGTATTACACTGATATTTTATGACATTTTTCTGGCCGGGAATGAGTGTGCGGTCGTCTAGTGGTCAAACATGCTTGTCCTTCAAATACTGGGACAGGATGTTAGGATTCAGAACTCACTGGGAACTCATTGGTTACCTCGCTCTCACTGCACGTGAGGTCCTTGGTGACAGTAAGCGGTCTCTGGCTCTCGTGTGACCGTTGGCACAGCGTAAAGTTCATGGATGACAACTTGCCTTCAACCAAATCAGTGTGCATATCTGTGCGTGACCCGAGGGAAAGTTCGACAGTAACTTGCCAAAGCTTGTTGGTTTAGGCCTAACCCAGGCACACCGGGATTCCTCCACCTAGAGTACTAACCTCTCGCGCAAGTGTATAATTCTTAAGTATGGCGATACATACATACCTACATACATACCTATATACCTACCTACCTACCTACATACATACATAACTACAATAATAATAATATAATATAATAAATAAATATAACGGGACTCACGGGTTTTATGAAGAGCATCCCATCGCGCACATAACTGTTGCTTCTGTTGTTTGTGTAATACTCGAACTCCCAGTTCTGTAGGCAAGAAAAGGATTGCAATGACGAGGAGCTAGCGGCGATTTCATATACAGATGACACACACAGAGCTATAAATTAGAGAAATTTAAAAACTGTAATACTGACAAGACCGTATAAAGCCACGCATCCAGTTAAGCATTGGTCGGAAGAAAAAACAATATACGTGTGGAGAAATGATGCGGAGTGAGGACTGTCATAAAACGAAACTATAATCCGGGATTTCATGTAAATTCGACACTCACACATAAGTATAAATGAAAACCGAACATGTATGAAGGCTGTATCAATAGGGTATCAGGCACAGACTAGCATAGGGAACAAGAAACCACAAAAATTCAAATTGGAGTTAAACTGGGGGAGCTGTAAATACACAAATTGGGGTAAATCTGAGGAACGATAAATACACAACCGATCAAATTGCATACATTGATCAAATTGCATATAAAAACTTTTTTCGCCATATCCCGGAATAATCACGCGTTGCATGAATTAACTTACTCGTAGCCAATGCAGTAATCTCAGGTTGCCTAACTCCGTCGCCTGTTACAGTTATCTTATGTTGCCTATATCAACTTCATCAGTAAAAATGAACTATCCCCGCCGCCCCTCGCAGTGATCTCATGTTCGCTACGCTAACTTACCCCGCCACCTCCCGCAGTGATTTCGTGTTGCCTACATTAATTTACCCCGCTACCTCCCCCAGTGATCTTGTGTTCGCTATATCAACTTACCCCGCCGCCTCCCGCAGTGATCTCGTGTTGCCAGGTGCTCAGGTTCAAGGTGTCAAAGTCGTCTCGGAAGATGACGCAGGGGTAAGAGGTGCAGTGCGTGGCTGTGCCAGGATCAGAATCAGAGGGGCTAAATGAGGCTACAGCAAACAGGAAAGTAGAGCACAACTGTTCCATTGGTTATCAGGCTTCGTAAGTCTAAACTGAATGTGAACAGCTTACACGCATTCGAGACCACGGACATCCGGGCGATTGCGGCTTCACTCTCAAATTCCAGCCTTTATTTGCACAGGCATGGAGGGAAAAACAACCTAGCAGTTAATACAGAAATCCACTTTCCGGCGACCTTCTTAGGTCTTGACACTCACAACTTACGTGTTATGTGGACGTGTCGAAATGTTATCTTTTATGGCATGTTTAGCATGCTACAATTTCCGGTTATTAGTTCTCCGAACATTGTCTATTCTTGTCCTTTCTCTATACCTTCCAATGTTATCTTTCACGTCGTCCTCTGCTTCCTACTGCCTTAAGTCAAGTGCAGGGTTAAGGAATTAATGAAGCATAAATTGTATTGTTAACTGAAAATACTTTGCCATTATTTTCTTTTATTTGTAACACATTAACTTTATTCTTAATACGAGCCAACCGTTGGGATTTACAGTTTCACATAATTATGCTATTTTTAGCACATACCTGCATTTGACTGGCTCACGTGTACTACTTCCGGAATCTTGTTAGATCCCGATCCCGATGACGTCACAGTTTTTGGCTTTTGGGTGACTGCAGAAGGAACTATGAAAAAACGAAAGTTTGCAATCAAATACTGATGCAAAGTTTATCAACTTGTTAATTTGTTTCCTCCATTTTATCTTGAATACTTAAACACTTAAAAAGATTTGAACACCTCGTCTCAAAAATTCATTACCCTATTTTGTCCTCGCGACAAAAGCTTGCCTGTCCACACCTGGCCCGGTATCTATTCACCTCTCCCTTCCCTCACCCAGTACACCCAGTAGTAGACTTTGTCTCCTGGAGATAAGCTCGCCTGTCGACACCTGGCTCGGTATCTGTTCACCTCTCCCTTCCCTCACCCAGTACACCCAGTAGTATACTTCGTCTCCTGGAGATGACCTCACCTGTCCACACCTGGCCCGGTATCTATTCACCTCTCCCTTCCCTCACCCAGTACACCCAGTAGTAGACTTTGTCTCCTGGAGATGACCTCACCTGTCCACACCTTGCTCGGTATCTGTTCACCTCTCCCTTCCCTCACCCAGTACACCCAGTAGTAGACTTTGTCTCCTGGAGATAAGCTCGCCTGTCGACACCTGGCTCGGTATCTGTTCACCTCTCCCTTCCCTCACCCAGTACACCCAGTAGTAGACTTCGTCTCCTGGAGATGACCTCACCTGTCCACACCTTGCTCGGTATCTGTTCACCTCTCCCTTCCCTCACCCAGTACACCCAGTAGTAGACTTTGTCTCCTGGAGATAAGCTCGCCTGTCGACACCTGGCTCGGTATCTGTTCACCTCTCCCTTCCCTCACCCAGTACACCCAGTAGTAGACTTCGTCTCCTGGAGATGACCTCACCTGTCCACACCTGGCCCGGTATCTATTCACCTCTCCCTTCCCTCACCCAGTACACCCAGTAGTAGACTTTGTCTCCTGGAGATGACCTCACCTGTCCACACCTTGCTCGGTATCTGTTCACCTCTCCCTTCCCTCACCCAGTACACCCAGTAGTAGACTTTGTCTCCTGGAGATGACCTCACCTGTCCACACCTACCCCGGTATCTGTTCACCTTTTCCTTGCCTCACCCAGTACACCCAGTAGTATACTTTGTCTCCTGGAGATGACCTCACCTGTCCACACCTACCCCAGTAACTGTTCACCTCTCTCTTCCCTCACCCAGTACACCCAGTAGAAGACTTTGTCTCCTGGAGATGACCTCACCTGTCCACACCTGCCCCAGTAACTGTTCACCTCTCCCTTCCCTCACCCAGTACACCCAGTAGTAGACTTTGTCTCCTGGAGATAAGCTCGCCTGTCGACACCTGGCTCGGTATCTGTTCACCTCTCCCTTCCCTCACCCAGTACACCCAGTAGTAGACTTTGTCTCCTGGAGATGACCTCACCTGTCCACACCTTGCTCGGTATCTGTTCATCTCTCCCTTCCCTCACCCAGTACACCCAGTAGTAGACTTTGTCTCCTGGAGATGACCTCACCTGTCCACACCTACCCCGGTATCTGTTCACCTTTTCCTTGCCTCACCCAGTACACCCAGTAGTAGACTTTGTCTCCTGGAGATGACCTCACCTGTCCACACCTACCCCAGTAACTGTTCACCTCTCCCTTCCTTCACCCAGTACACCCAGTAGAAGACTTTGTCTCCTGGAGATGCCCTCACCTGTCCACACCTGGCCCGGTATCTGTTCACCTCTCCCTTCCCTCACCCAGTACACCCAGTAGTAGACTTCGTCTCCTGGAGATGACCTCATCTGTCCACACCTGGCCCGGTATCTGTTCACCTCTCCCTTCCCTTACTCAGTACACCCAGTAGAAGACTTCGTCTCCTGGAGATGACCTCACCTGTCCACACCTACCCCAGTAACTGTTCACCTCTTCCCTCACCCAGTACACCCAGTAGTAGGCTTTGTCTCCTGGAGATAAGCTCGCCTGCCCACACCTACCCCAGTATCTGTTCATCTCTCCCTTCCCTCACCCAGTACACCCAGTAGTAGACTTTGTCTCCTGGAGATGACCTCACCTGTCCACACCTGCCCCAGTAACTGTTCACCTCTCCCTTCCTTCACCCAGTACACCCAGTAGTAGACTTTGTCTCCTGGGGATAAGTGCACTTGAGAGTTCTCGTGCACCCATTTGCCTCCTGTCAAATGGATGAGAAGAGAACGACAAAGTCAAGTATGACTTTTTTACTGTATGAAATTCCTCGTCATGTTTTCTTTCTTACTTTTTTCACTGCATGCATGTCGTCATATTTATGGCTTTATTACTGCGCTGTAATAATGCGCGTTGAACAAAAATCCTACTGGGATAAATCATCGGTCGATTAAAAATTTTCACACTGAAAAAGAAGAAACTTACGATTCCGTGCCCGACTTCTTTGCCTGTATTATATCAGTAGAGTTATATTTCTCTTATTTAACGGTTAGTTATTTGTGCAGACAATTCCCACTTGGAAAATTACTTTTGTAAGTATCCGCTCTAAAAGATAAGAAAACGACGATGTCGATTTTGACTTAAGCCTGCTTGCTGTAATTACCGTTGTTGATCTTTTCTTTTTTAATTCACCCTCTGTTTAACGTCGGCTCTTTCTTTTCTTTAACAGTGATGATGCATAAGACTTTTCAGTGTGAATCTGGAAATGAGTGATGGCCCGACAAGTAACCAGCTGCATTGCACATTTCGTAAAAAGATAAATGTCATCCTTTGAACAACTCAGATGCTAACCTGTCTTGGTGTTAATGTCATAGTTGTACTTCCCCGCTGCCACATTCAGGATGGGCTTGTTGATGCTGTAATGCACACCGACCAGGGACACACCGGTTTCATCTGCGTACAAAACAGCAGCAACAACAACACATCGTCATTATTTTCATTTCATTTCACTTCTTTGCATTCACAAGTAGAAACAAGGGGTTACACAATACTGAATAGTGTTATACAAGTATATAGACTTACACTGGCAGGATGAAAACCCCAAGAACCTTGTTTTATCCCATGTGTAAATTGTTCGGTGTATACATGTAACTTTTCGCTGATATACCGGTACAAATTTTATCTCAGCACTTCAGGTTGCAGATCATAGATGGCTATCTCAGTTTTCGAGCGTGAACCAACATCAAAATAATTTATTTACATCACATTAGAGGAGCATGTGAGTAATCCTAGGCCTGTGACGTGTAATGAATTATAATTATGATTACTAAGATGAAATAATTATTGAATCAATCTATACATTTGATATGGTGCTGAGGACATATTTGACATGGCGCTGAGGACACAATGGATTTGTTGCTGAGGATACATCTGACATGCCACTGAGGATACATTTGATTTGTTGCTGGGAATACATTTGACATGGTGCTGGGAATACATTTGATTTGTTGCTGGGAATACATTTGATATGGTGCTGAGGATTCATTTGAGGTGTTGCTGAGGATACATTTGATTTGTTGCTGGGAATACATTTGATGTGGTGCTGAGGATACTGTTGAGGTGTTGCTGAGGACACATTTGATTTGTCATGGGAGTACAGTTTATTGGTTGCTGGGGATACATTTGACTGGTTGCTGAGGAGACGTTTCTTTCAGAGCGTAAAAGTAAATCTTATACGAACAGACAAGCACGGGTAAAACCTTTTTCATAAGTTTTTCATCTACTTTCCGAAAGGTTTAAAGACTGTTTAAATATTGGATTGATGGCCACTTCCCAGGCGGGGTTATCGTGGCCCTTCAAATCAGTGCTTTACCTGAACATTTGTATACCAG
Source organism: Acanthopleura granulata (assembly GCA_016165875.1). NCBI lineage: Eukaryota > Metazoa > Mollusca > Polyplacophora > Chitonida > Chitonidae > Acanthopleura > Acanthopleura granulata. The sequence goes on along the minus strand of JABBOT010000009.1, from coordinate 19,267,590 downwards.
TGGCAAACAATTACAATGTGTTGCTAGGCTATATCTCCATATGTACATGAGTTGAATGAATCCTGTTTGTCACATTACTGTCTTATAACTGTGTTTTACAGGTTCAGGTACTGGAAGTTACAGATATATAAGAATTACTTATTTAACAGAAACTGCAGATTTACAGAAATTTAGAACTTTTACCTTCGACTGTAAAGCGGATTCCATTGGGTTGTAGATGGTTGACTGATGTCCGGATAGCACCGTGTGCCACGCTCACGCAGCAGACGAGGAGCAAGGTCAGACCAATCATATCGTTAGCCTGAAGATTTAAAGCTTCCATATACAAAGATGGCGGTTATACTTTAGGGTATAGTAGTGTCGGGATTTATGCTTTTCTGTCAGGATGGTACTTCAGAAGATATGTATACAATTGGATTGGGAAAATATATTCTAGAGAAACTGCGAAGTCTTTTGTTAGGTATTAGTTTTGCTGTTGTTTTATGCCATACACAAGAATATTTCCACTATGTCAGAAGTGTGGGAGAAAAAATAGACAAAAACTAACGCTTCACCTTTTCATTTCTGTGTACTTGTTGACTTGGTGATATACATCGAGGTCAACTGTAGGCTACGGTATTCTGCTGAAATTATTGTCAGCATTCGGGTTTATAATTGGAGGAAACAAGGCCCGGAGGAAAATGCCTCACATATCTAGGTACATAAGTGCTCCTGACCCAAACCCACAACTAAAACACCCGGAAATACACTCCACAGAACGGAGTGCACCATACAGAAGAGTACACTCTGCAGAATAGAACACACCTGACAAAACAGAACACACTATGCAGAACAGAGTGCTCTCACGACAGGGAAGAAAATGCACTGAACTGAACATAGCACAATGTGCAGAATGATGCACAAAACTCTCTACAGAACCTAACATACTCTACAAAGCCCAAAACTCTCTACACAACCTAACATACTCTACAGAACACACAAAACCCTCTTCATAACCTAACATACTCTACACAACACAAAACTGTACAGAACCTAACATACTCTACAGAACACAAAACTGTACAGAACCTAACATTCTCTACAGAACACAAAACTCTCTACATAACCTAACATACTCTACAGAATACAAAACTCTACAGAACCTAACATACTCTACAGAACAGAATGCAGTGTACTGAACAACATGTACTCTTTAGACTAGAATTGGACTGTACTATACTGAAGTACAAGCTTACACACTCACCAAGGACATCCAGATAATTCTGATGGTTCCTTAACAGGTGTTTTTACTTTTTGTTACATCTGAAAATAAGAGTACTTGCCGGATACTTGTAAGAGATTAATATAACAGCGGAAATTGTAGAACGCACAAAGGCCTATATGTTACTTCAGAAACCAAATGTGAAATATGTCTGGTAGTCATTTAAATTACCTTACCTTATGAAGTATGTGAACTCTGAATATACAGGCCCTGAGCAGATACCTGTGACACTCGGTAGCCTGTCAACCTGACGAGTTACCAGGACACTCAGTTATGTCTCCAGAAGACTATACCCTTTATATACGTGCATCACCCAGCAGGCCTTTTGACCGAGCACAATACCGTGAACTTCTGTAAAACTTTCCCCCTCAAAATCAACTGACGCTAGAACAACTAACAGCGCTCCACATTGACCATGAATCGCGGTAAAAACAAGTTATGAGCGGACATAAAAGGTTTGAAAAAGAAATACACGGAAGTATATAAGTAACATCTCATACAGAACGGATATTTCTCATAACTCTTCTTAGTTTAATGTGTGGGTGTTAACTCGGCGTCCAACCAGGTGCCTCAGTCAATAAAGCAGGTTGTAGTCTTTTTGTAGGAGAATAGCCTTTAGTAGCCGGTTAGCCTTTTTTATAGCAGATGATCAGCTTTTTGTAACAGATTAACACTTATTTGTAGCAGATTTGTCTTTTATAGTAGCAGATTAACCCTTTTTGTAGCAGATTTGTCCTGTTCGTAGCAGATTGGTCTTTGTGTGGCCGAAAAGCCATTTATGTAGCAGGTTAGTGTCTTTTGTAACAGATTGGTCTTTTTGTACCTATATTTGCTACATGATACTAAATTTACCATAAATGACGTCCCAGCAGGACACAGTATGTAATCACCTGACCGATCGGACAGGGCAGTACAAATTGTAAACATTCGCAAGAAAATTAAAATTTTTTTTTGAAAATTGCATCTGTTTGTTCGAAAATTGTACTTATCTATTTAAAAGTTGTGCCTATATATTTGAAAATTGTATTTTTGAACAGTGAACCTTTTCATTTAAATATTGCACATATTTGTGTAAAAATTTCTTTTTTTTCTATAAAACTGCATCCAATTGGGACTTCAGTACACATATTACTGTAAAAACTATACACATTTGCATGTGTGAAAATTATACCTAATAAAGTTAAAACTGATTTTATTTATGGAAAAATAGATAGGCTAATTACATATGCTTAATTAGAAGTATGATACAGTCCAAAGTGTGACAATCCATTTGTTATAAAATTGAATACATTATAATGATAATTACCGGTGTTTAGCAATAGTCTCGTGTTTGCGGCTTGGTATTGGCATTATTCCCTACGTCCAGGTCGTCTTGTCGTGACAATCAGCTGCAACTGTCCTAGCCCCGTTGCAATAGTTCATGGACTTTTTATTACGTGTTCTAGGATATCTCATAGAACAAGTCATACATTTCAGTGTGGTGTCACACAATTTTATAGGCCAGTGATTAATGATTTTAATTTTCAGACTTGAAGTTTACAAATTTACATATAACATCAGTGCAGGGGAACTTGAGAATTGGGCCTTCATGTTAATTTGGGCGGCGTCACTTCACTGAGGGTAAACTGTTATCAAATGAAAACGCGAAGTCGTTGGACTTTAGACTCCAAATTCTCGAGTACTGGTTTACTAGTAGAGGTTGCGCTGAAACAGGAGTCGGCCTACATACATTGCCGATAACATGGACGACCCAACGTCACTTGTTAACAACAAATCATGGGGGTGTAGACAAAGGATTAAGACAACTTCGACTTACCCTAAAAAGTGTACTTGCATATTATTATAAGTGTTTTGGCTCAAATATTAGTTTGGGAGAAACTCAGTTTGCAGAGGGTTTTGGGTGTACGGGCCCTAAATTATTTTCAGATGTTAGTTTCTCCTGGAAGAAACTATACTGAAGATCTTATTTATAAATGACTTCTCTAAAGTTTTCTTGTCCTTGAACATGTATCTTGGTCTCAGTCATGATAGTATGAGGCAATTTAAGAGGAGGGGTATGATCAAGCTACACTTCGTATTTCCACTTGTAAATAATTAAACAATACAGATCCTGCCACCTAAGTACATGTCCACCGTAGACTACTTCAGGTAAGGCGTTGCTATGAACCGCTTTAATAGATGTCTGGCTAAGATTTATTTATTTATTTGATTTGTGTTTTGCGCCGTACTCAAGAACATTTGTTATTTATTTATTTACTTATTTATGTATATATTTGATTGGTGTTTTGCGCCGTAGTCAAGAATATTTTACTTATACGACGGTAGCCAGGTGGGAAGAAACCGGGTAGAACCCGGGGGAAACCCACGACCATCCGCAGATTGCTGGCGGACCTTCCCACATACGGTCGGAGATGAAGCTCACAGCGACCGCATTGTTGAGAGGTACGGGATTACAACGCCGCGATGGCGCGCTAACCCCTTCGGCCACGGAGGCCCCCAGCTAAGATTAACTAACTTAATGCACACCGAACATGCATGTGTGACTATGCGATGAGTTTTACAACAAACCGTCTTAATTCACGGGTTGGGCTTAGTTTTATACTTTTGTTAGTTTTTGTAACGTCGGTTTCCTGCCAAAGCCGAAGAGAAAGGCGATTAAGAAACAAGAGCATGGAAACAAAACTGTACCTAAAATATTTAACTTGGAGTATAATGTTCAGGTTGAAAGGTATTATCAAGAACTCTATAGTCACCTATATACATTGCTAATACGTCAATAGATTTCACCAAAATGCTTGTTGTGTTTGGTGAAATAATGCCATCACATCACATCACATCACATCACATCACATCACATCACATCACATCACATCACATCATGTCCATAAATTCCACCTTACAATCTGAACATTAGGCTGCAACGTTATGTTTTCAAATCAGTGTATGTACAAATTTAATTTAGATAGCGCTTTCCCTTGTTGTTCGGATGTCCTAACTACTTTCGCTTGCTTTCTCTCCCTTTAAAAGCTGGGAAACATAGGTACAGCTTTACTGTTCGTCCACTGTGTAGGTCAAGATAGGATATTCAGGTGAATAGATGATTTATTTACGTATCAATTTATGTATATATTTGTTAATTTGATTGGTAGATATTTAACGCCGTACTCAAGAATTTTTTCACCTATAGAGTTCATGGGTGAAAGACACCGGAGTGCCAAGACTAAACATACCGACTTTCACCAGATACCTCACAAATCTCCTTACCTGAAGCCGTCGCCGAAACAGTGTTGCTCTGTCTAGAAAGTGATGCAATATTCTGTTAACATTCGCTGACCACAATCGACAGTTTTCTATTAACAAAATATCACTTACATACACTGTTAGAAAAGTGTTTTACCATACTAACTCCGTGATGATATTACGCCCATTATGACCGTTAGTTTACAGTGTAAACGCCTTGTTGCCAGGCTGTTTACCGGTAATTTTGCGAACATTTATTTTTAATTTTTGAAACACTGTACATGCAAGTCTGATGTGACCTCACACATTTTCCTAGTTTTGATGTCGAAAATATAACGTCGCAAAGACCATAAAGCGAAAGCATTGAAGTGATTTGGGGATTAAAACCCGTAACTGAGAAATGACATATTCAACGTGAAGAGAAAACCAGATGAAACGAAACGAAAACGACATTATCACAAAGGTCAAAAAAAAAAAAAGCAACAAAAAACGAGGAGTTGTAACCTCGCTCCTTCACATTTCAGTATTGCGTATTGTCTTGAATTGCCAATGAATGGACGACTGTAACCTTGATTATGCATCGCGAAAACCCTGAATACAAGGAGATAACCTTGGGCCCAGAAAACTGTAAAGAGGTTTCGGAAAGTGTTAGGTTAACGGTTGTCGCTCTCATCTCAGTGCTTCGCACTTTCGGTCTTTTGACCTTATATTGGTAACAGAGGAACTGCTACTAAAGCGTGAATGGCCACATTCGGCTTTCATTTATTTCATTAATTGATTTGTATTTCACGCCGTATTCAAGAATATTTCTTTCATACGAAGGTGGGAGGAAACCGGGCAGAGCCGGTTGCTGGCAGACCTTCCCACGTGCGAGCGGAAAGGAAGCCGGACTGAACTACATGGGCTTGACCACATTGGTGTCAGACTCCTGGTTCATCGCGCTGCGCTAACGCGCCAATCCACTAACCCCCTCGGCCATGGAGATCATTTCGGCTTTCATAATCAGTGGTATGCCGATTTGTCTGGTCTTGTATCACTTAGCAACAAGGCAAGTACACAACTTTACAATTGCCTTTTTAACGCCATAAATAATAAATTCAGCTTACTGACGTCATAGTAGGACCTATTAACGATGTCAGTCAAGTTTGTCACAGCTCCTGTCAGTTATTGTTCACCATTGTGCATGCTTGGAATGTGTGTTTCGCGTCATCTCTGTAGATCAATACGACCATTCTATATGACATTCTGAAGATATATTGTTTTAACGCAAGCGTCTTCTCCCTTCTATTCTTTTTTGTTTCTTAGACAGCATGATCATATTACGACTCTGTATAAAACGTTTGGCATGTAAAGAATCCACGTGCTTCAAGAACGTTATGAATAAGGCGATATTTGACGCAAAATATTTAATGACTGGCCTACATAGATATATCTGCTTGAATATACAAAGTTTCCCCTTTGTCTCCACTCTTTTATACGTTAAGCCCCTTAATTGTGCTCTCGCATCACGATTCGTGGAACAGAAATGGAGCGTCCAATATTCTAGAACATAAACATGCATCACGAGCACTTTAAACGAGAGGCCTTCGTGGCTCAGTCGGTTAGCGCGCTAACGCAGCCCAATGAATCAGAAGCCTTCTACCAATACGGCCGCTGTGAGCTCGTCCAGCTCGTACTGGCTTTCTCTCCGGCCCTACGTGGGAAGATCTGCCAGCAACCTGCGGATGGTCGTGAGTTTCCTCCGGGCTCTGCCCGGTTTTCTCCCACCATGATGGTGGCCGCCGTTGTATAAGTGAAATATTCTTGAGTACAGCGTAAAACGCCAATCAAATAAATAAATAAATACATTTATACGTTAAGTCCCTTAATTCTGCTCTCGCATCATGATTCGTGGAAGAGAAATGGAGCGTCCAGTATTCTAGAATCTAAACATGCACCACGGACACAAATAAAGGCAGACAGCAATCACAAATAACCTAATCACAATTTAACAAAGCGTGGATTACTCCCTGCCTGACTCCATTTACTTCAGTGAAGATTGTATTTGAGCACACATTTCATTATCTGTTGGTAGTTATATTAAAACAATTATACAAATATGGGTAATTTTGTGATCTACGGAGTCGTTGTCGGCTCTATGAAGGTTTCTTCGAATTTCTACAGGAAACGACGAGAATATACACCAGTTCAAGACAATGACAAATGCATTGAGCGGGCTGCATGCACATCCATTCATCTTCTTTTCGACAGATATACAAATATATGTCGGTGAATAGGCCAAACATTATTATTACAACATATATATTTCAGAAACCAAGAGACAAACAATACTTCGACTGTAATAATCCTGCCCCGCCAAAGGAAACAAGGCAAATTCCAATCACCTTTCGCCAGACAGATTTGCGAAATTATAGATAAAGTGCAAAGGAAGAGATTATCAGAATTATTCAATTATTCATTGATATTTTATGCAACAATGAGCAATTCATATATCAATCAGTGATGTTTAAAACAATACTGACTAGAGCAATACTGGTCTCCTATAACAATTCAAAACTTAGAAAAACATAGATCCTGTGGGGACAAATGCTGCATGCCATGCACTGAGAGACTAACGAGCTACACAAAAGACTCCAAATCGCAGTGAAATGCATCCTTTACTGCTGTGAGGCTGCAGTGCTTGTGTACTATATCTAAATGTTTTATGACCACCCCTGCACCGAGAAGTGTGACTTACTACAAGAAAGGCCAAAAGGGTGCATAGCTTTGGACCTCTTTTTCCTTTCCTAAAAATTTTCGTCTATAGAAGACAAATGTAAATGAGACGATATATATTACTAACGACAGCGGACAGCGTTGCGGTGGAAGGAACCGGGCGGGGAGCGGGGGGCAACTCACGACCATCCGCAGGTTGCTGGCGGGCCTTCCCACATATGACTGGACAGGGAGGCAGCACGCATGAGCTGGACTTGAACACAGCGACCGCACTGGTGAGAGGCGCCTGGGTCGCTAAGCTGCGCCAGCGCGCTAACCCCCCTCGGTCGAGGAGGCCCCCAACAACTGGTGGAAGTTAAAGGAGTATTATTTATTGCAAAACGCAACCCGTATTAAATAACAATCAGTTATCATTCGTTCATATATTTAAGGCCAACAGCTGCGAACTAGACCTCGTCATTAACAGGATAACCAAGGGTAAACAACTGTCCTTACGTATGATCATGTACTAGGTTTATTTAGTTGATCCACCGAAAAGCCTAACATGATAAATAAACAAAAATGGCACGCTTCTCCTGAGGAGGACTTAATTAAAGTCCGAATATTGAGAGCGTAAAAATGAATTTCTTCGGAGTTACTGTGCTTATTTACTAGGATTATCCTATTTGATTTTTTCAGTGCGTTAAATCTGTATATTCTCGCAGCTTTTTGATTCATCTCCTAACACGCTCGCTGTTGTCAAGTGAACACTTACAGTTTTGTATATAAAACCATGACTTTACTCGGCTTGTACTTACAGTAACCCTAGTGAGAATGACAACTCGGAACTGCTGATCTAAAATACAATCACGTAGAAAATTGAGAAGATTTTGTTTGTTATCTCTGTTCTCTACATCAGAAAGTTCAACTATGTATTTTCCTATGTATACATGTATATATAATTCCAATTACATACAGAAGACTTTAGATGCGGCCTCTATAGATTCTACTTTGTAGGCAACGGAAATTATATAGCTCAGTTAAATGCCTACTATTATAGGCCTACATCAAAACCTCAATTTTTGGCCACACAATCTTCCAACTGCCTTATTGTTAACAACTCCCCGCGCAGCCTTTCCATTTGGCAACAAAATAGAGAGACACAATGAAGAAAGACCTAACACGTCACTTTCTTCACTGTAAACATCCAGGGAACGCTCAGTCAATGTATCTGAACCAGCCATGAGGATCATTTTTTTGTCAAGGATTCACATTCAGATTTACGTACTTGGTTAATATCCTGAACGATTCTAGCGATACAACAACAAATATATAGGCCTACGTGTGCATGTACTGCTGTATCGATTTGAACCATTGGCACACCGCTTTGAAAACCACGCGTGACACTGATAGCTCTGACTGACTCAGCTATTGAATTTAATACATGCTTAATTGTTCAGACAATCCAGTTGATACTTTGGCGCCACGACATGCATGGTTCAAATCATACCCATGTGCACTTGTAATGCATTAATCGTTTACTTGAATCGTATACGTTCATCGTCACGTTATGTCTGAAGTACTGCCGATGAGGTCATTATCGCCATAATACGCCTGAAATGTTTGCTACCATGCTACACCTGAAATGCTTATCGCCACGATATGCCTGAAATGTTTTCCGTCACGAAACGCTTGAATTGTTTACGGCCAAGATACGCCTTAAATGTTTGCGATTTGTGGTGAAGACTTAAACACTTATTCGAATCGTTCATTTTATTATATTACGATGTGCAATTAAGCCAAAACTGTTCATTCTATGTTCCTTCACGGACTATTCGGTATCCTATAATTGCTCTTTCTTATCTTTTACAACAGATATGGCTGAAATATTGCCGATGGGGTCTCGAACCATAATTGTTCATTCTCATCCTTTACCGCCAAGATACGGCTGAAATATAACCGATGTGGCGGTAAGTGATTATCAGGTATTCTGAGCCTTTAAAGCAAAACTTCCCACTAGCATACGAATACGAATGTAGGACTCTGCGTTGTTATGACTGAGTAGGTTGTTCGCTTCGTAACCAGATCCTGGGTTCAATCTTGTGTATCCTGGGTTCAATGCCAAAGGTATTAAAGTCCGGTATTTTGGTGCCTCCTTCGGTTTGTTTCCGGCAGGAAAGAGCAGTCCGAGAATTTAAGTGTCAAGAATAATGTCTTTGGGGCGGCGTTCTTGTAAGGCAGCACTCTAAAAAGTTGACAATGAGACAAGCCCGGTGCATTTCTCACTTCCCTGGGCTGACAATTCCAGATATGCTACCCAACCACACACACCATCAGTCCAATGTATAAGTCAAGAAGGAAAACATTTATTGGGCATATGTTTTGTCTTTATTTACAAAACTGTAAGAAATATTGCCATATGTACACCTAGAACATTTGTAAACAGAATCCGGGAGTCACTTGGTCAACAGTGTATATAAAGATCTGTGTTTGCCATTAGCTTTACTTTTAACCTGATATAAACACGGGAATGAAGATGAAGACAGACCTTACTATGAGTACATTTCTTAACAAATCTCTTTTGCCTAGGCTACCTGTAATTTTCTTTAAAAAAAAAAACAAAGAAACAAAAAAAAAAAAACAAAAACAAAAAAACAATGGGTACAGATTCCTTTAATACGCTGGTAACACAAATTAACTGAACGGTGCATGTTGTTCTTATATAACAAAACCCTGTGGGATATGTGTATTAATGATATTGAATGTCCTATTTATATTAATAACTAACAATGTAGTTTACACATACATATGTACAGGTATACCATGGGGGTTTTCTGTGGGGGTAAGAGGGTAAGGGGTTCGGTTACATGGAGCCCATCAACATAAAGCATATCCCACAAAAACATTTACCCATCAAATATTTTACCCATGTGTGGGCTCCCATACCGTAAATAGTATTATAAATTAGACATGTGCGAAAAGAGCAAATCAACGTCCCAATAATTAGAAGAATTACGGTATGCTAATATCGATGTTGAAAATATCAGACTCATTTGAAGCTTTACGCATCAGGAAGGTTTCTGTCATTACTGCAACACATATCTCCACTGAAGTGTGTGGAAAGTGTCCAGTTTAAGGCCAACCAAATTCCAAATCCTTGGAAGAGTTATACAATTTTTACGAGACCTCTGGATAGCTCCAGGTTGCCCCGAAGCTCTTGCTATCAACGTCATGAGTGTAAGAGCTTTGGAGCTACCTGCAGCTAACCTCTGGCATGTCTACATGTAGTCTTGCTCAAGTTCTGAGCTGCAATGTTCAGTACTCAAAGGGTCATACCATTTAATATGCATGTTACGCCTCTAGGTACGACAACTTCTGGGGGAAGGTCTGCCAGCGATCATCGGATGGTCGTGGCTCTGCCCCGTTTCCTCCCACCATTATGGTTGCCATAATATTCCTCACCTTGAGTAGGGCGTATTTATTTATTTGCTTGGTATTTTACGTCGAACTCAGGAATATTTCACTTACGGGGCGGCAGCTAGCAGTGCCCGGTTTCCTCCCACAATGAATTAATAAGGTGTTGATAGGTTGGTTTTGAAGGTAAGATCATGCAATTTTCAGCACAAAAAGTAATTCTTTATGACATTTATATGCCTCTAGAAAGGCACTATTTTGGGCAAAGGATTTAGGTGACTTATGGTAAGTATAACTGTAAATCTGTGGTGTGAAGCTCCGTGGTGTAATTGCATTACACATGGCTTCTGCTCAGTTCAAATTCTCATAACACACGTCCACTGAGCGAGCGCGTACACGCACACACAGATGCACACACACACGAGCAGTATTTCGTTATTCCCACGCCTTCATATTTGAGGCCTTCATTATCACCTATCTCACGCCTAGCATACTCCTTAAACAAAATCTAGGTGTGCCAGTAACACATAGCTGAAACAATGACGAATTTGGGAAGTGTGAATCTACATTGTAGGTGTGCTAATTACACACTTGGTCTTCTGCCAAGGGTGTGATAATCACACTCCTGCTCAAACACAGAAATCAATGCCTGCCTTTTAACACACTTCTGTTCCTATGATAATTCAACACAAACTAAAGACGTCTCATGGTTTCGTCCATGTTTTACGCGAGAAGTGGACAGACAATACATGATTTTGTACCACAATTTACATGAACAGTGTACTGATATTTCTAGACTTTACCCACATTTCTCATAAACAGAGTAGACATTGCCTGACAATTCCTACACTAAAACCACAGTGTAACAGACAATACATGATTTTGTACCACAATTTACATGAACAGTGTACTGATATTTCTAGATTTTACCCATATTTCTCATGAACAGTGTAGACATTGCCTGACACTTCCTACACTAAAACCATAGTGTAACAGACAATACAGGATTTTCCCTATACATTTTATAAATGAAGAAGAGCTCTACAATCATGCAATGGTGGCATTTCATAACTTTAACCACGTTTTTCAGGAACAGTGTTCAGACATTTGTTTTTACCAGTACTGTGTACAGACACTTCATGACGTTTCAACCACGCCTTTAATTCATACAGAAGATTAGACAGTTTCACGTTTACTAGATCATTTCCGGGTTTACATGCAGACATCGCCTGAGGTTGTGAAGAAATTGTACGGGCATTTCATTCCCTTTATATGTACAGAGATGTCACAGTGTAGACATTTTATTACATTTACTTTACCACAATCTCGGGGGGTAGACATTTCATGATATTTACAATGCTGCCTGTGTAACTACTGTGTACATGTATATTTCATTCGCACACTTCAAAAATCCACAACGTAGACATTTCATGACACTTACAGTACCTGATGGCATAGACATTTTTTCACCTTAAGCACAACCCTTTGTTCCACACTGTAAACATTCCTGAATCTACGATGGACAAGGCATAGACATTCCAAGTCATTTCTCTGGTGGCAAAAGCCACTGATGTAGTCATTCGGATTTTCATGTCACATAGATTCTGTACGTCCACAGTGTACACAAACATCTATATGTAAATCCACAATGCAGAGAATCGCCTGAATCCACTGGGTTGACAAACAAGACATTTAGCTGGTGGCACAAGTCCACTGTGCAGGCATTTCTTCTGATTAAACACAATTGCCAAATCCAAGGTGTCAACAAATAAATCAATCCACTGTGCAGACAAACATATCAATCCAGACATGACAGAAAAGACAAACATATGTACATTCACACAGTCCAAGCTCCACTACACTGGAGTTTCTGGGGATATGGGTCACCATGTAAAGTGTGCCCTGGGCAGGGCCACCTTGCAGTGGTGCAGAGGCACACACACCAGCCACTGGTAATTAGTTTATACACACCATTAAGAACCTCATCTGCTATTTGGACCCCATCTCTGTCACTAGTAAGCAGTTTACACACAGCCCAGAGAACCCCATCTGCGATTTGGACCCCATCCTTGTCACTGGTAAGTAGTTTACACACAGCTCTGAGAACCTCAGCTGGAGTTTGGACCCCAACTCTGCCACTGGTAAGAGGTATGCACACAGCACTGAACCTCAGCTGTGGTTTGGACCCCATCTCTGTTACTGGTAAAAGGTGTGCACACAGCATTGAGAATCTCAGCTGGGGTTTGGACCTCATCCCTGTCATTGGTAAGTGGTTTATACACAATGCTGAGAACCTCATCTAAGGTTCAGACCCCATCTCTATTACTAGCAAAAGGTGTTCACACAGCACTGAAAGCCTCAGCTGGAGTTAGGGACCCATCTCTGTCACTGGAGTGAAGTGTGAACACAGCACTGAGAATCTCAGCTGGAGTTTGGACCCCATCTCTGTTAGTGATAAAAGGTGTGCACACAGCACAGAGAATCTCAGCTGTGGTTTGGATTCCATATCTGTTACAGGTAAAAGGTGTGCACACAGCATTGAGAATCTCGGCTGGAGTTTGGAACCCATCTCTGTCACTGGTAAGAGCTATGCACACTGCACTGAGAATCTCAGCTGTGGTTTGGATTCCATCTCTGTTACAGGTAAAAGGCGTGCACACAGCATTGAGAATCTTGGCTGGAGTTTGGAACCCATCTCTGTCACTGGTAAGAGCTATGCACACTGCACTGAGAATCTTAGCTGTGGTTTGTATTCCATCTCTGTACTAAAAGCCTCAGCTGGAGTTTGGAACCCAACTCTGTTACAGGTAAAAGGCGTGCACACAGCACTGAGAATATCAGCTGTCACTCATCTCTGTCACTGATAAGTAGTTTATACACCGTTTGTACCCCATCTCTGTCACTGATATAAAAGTTATACACAATGCTGAAAACCTCAGCTGGAGTATGGACCCCATCTCTGTCACTGGCGAGTAGTTCACACACAACGCTGAGAACCTCAGCGGGCATGGCTAGGGTTTAGACCCCATCTCTGTCACTGGTAATAACTTTATACACAGTACTGACAATCTCAGCTACGGTTTAGACCTTATGTCTGTCACTGGTAAGACACAGCACTGAGAACCTCAGCTGGGGTTAAGATCCAGTCTCTGCAGCAGCTGACACATGTTCTGGGCTGTGCTTCTGAAAACACAAAGACACACATTAACACAATGGTCTTTATAACCGTGAAATACTGTGAATGATCCTAAAATTTCGCTAAGAAAAGGAGAGTTTTAGCAGCCATTAAATGCCATGAAGAAATACTTCTTACCCTTTTGATGTTGAGATCAAAACACCTTCCTACTCTCACAAAACTTAGGCATGGACGAAATTTTTGGTCATTTAGGGTAATTAAACCCTTTACTTAAAGGTGTGCAGTCGGATGCTGCTGAAGATTTATGTCCTGGACTGTGCTTCTGACAACATACACAGATGTGTTCAAAGAGAAGAAAGGCCCATCCCCACGACAACCACAACTTCAACTATAACTGCAACTATCACGACGTCCCCACTGTCGGTGACACGAAAACAGTCCCTGAGAAAACAGAACCAGCTCTATCTCTGCTCGGCAACATGGATGTCGTCCTAATGTTGTCGCAACATGGTGTCAGTAGTGGGGACGGCACTACAGACTAAATAATGTTCTAATTTATCGATGTTGCAGTTGCGGTTGCACTTGTAGTTGTCGACACAGTGAAAATGGGACTGTAAACTTGAGATGCAATCATGTGATAACTTGGTCTTCCAATATTTCTTTTTTTCATTTTTCTTTGATGAGAAAAGGATATCTGAAAATAATTCAAGGCTCATGTCCAACAAAAAATCTCTGGATTTCTGAGTCCCACATATATTCAAGCCAAATGATCTAAACTAACACACACTGTTTAGGGTAAGTAGACCATACCGATCCCTTATCTGGCTTTTTTTTTCATAACTGGAAATTGTTTCCAACCAGAAATCCAAAATGACACAATCAGTTTTGAGCCAGACGGCCCAGAACAATGTACAAACACACATTCTGTGATTCATTAATCGGTTTTGAGCCAGACGGCCCAGAACAATGTACAAACACACATTCTGTGATTCATTAATCATGACCATTCCAATTTTGGAATAGTTTGATTCATTTTATTTCAGATACCCACAAGGGCTGCCACCCAGAGCAGCAAATTTGTACTTTAAAAAACAAACTGTTTCAGCAAAGTGCCTCTTGACATGAAGTCACACAAGAACCATTAAAGTTATTCACTCATTTTACTTCAAAATTAGCACTTCATAAGAAAGATTTTTCTGAATTATCTCATCAAAACACATGTACTACCAGGGGCATAACTGAAATCATTACAGTAAGACTAGTTTATTCATGCACAAACATAAATAATACTTCTTACTTTTCTCTTCTTTTTTCTCTTCTTCTTTTTGTCCTTTTCCTCTTTCTTATCTTGCTTTTTCCTTCGATCATGACCAGCATCGTTTGGTTTATCAGCTGCAAAGAGAACATCTACATTTGAAATGGTTATGGTCTTCAACATTGCCAAGAATTTGGGTTTTTTTTTTTCTTTTTCACATCAAGATAATGTCTCCTTTGTTGCGTCCCCACATGTGGCTGATTTGCTGCATGACAAAAAATCATGGTAACAAATGCCAGACAGGACACTAATCCACGTCACCATGACAACTGGTATAAACTGAATACTGCATACAATCTATATCAAGGTCTCACTGTCTGACCACAGAAAGCAGCAAATGCCTGAAACTATCCTTCTTAAGGCCACACAATAATCATTACAAACGTAACATAACACTTTCCTCACATAAACGCCGAAAGCGTTCACAAGCTTTCCGCACATACCCCAATTCGTCTACCCTTTTGATCACCTGAGCAGCTCTCATGGTCGGAATGCTCCAGGAGAAGTTGGTGAGACAGGGTGAGGGGTTGTGGGTTAACTCGATCATAGAAGTTTAACAGTGCACTGCAGGTGGTTGATGGCTCTCAAATGTTTGTTTGACCATCGGTTGAGTTCAGAAAAAAGTTATCCACCACACTAATGCCCCTAAAAATGACAAAATTAACTGTCAGGCACACTTAATGATTGAAAAGGTTGATGAATTACGGTAAAAGCCACATGGAAATCAGCAAGTGAGCCACACTTTCTCCACAAAAGGTTGCATATGAGTCTGCCAGTGCCCTGAAAACTTTCAAAAACTATACAGTTATTGTGATTGTAAGAAAGACTAAGCGATTCGATGCTGTTTGAACTTACGTTGTGTTTCGAGCAAAGCCTCCTCTTTTGGTGTCTCCTTCTTGGTGTGTTTTTTATGCTTGTGTTTCTTCTTCTGTGGCATTTGGTTCATCAGTCTATATTGTTCAGGTAACTGAGACAAAAAACACAAGAAAATATTTATTCTATTTATTTATTTGATTGCTGTTTTACGCCGTACTCAAGAACATTTCACTTATACGACTGTGGTCAGCATTATGGTGGGAGGAAACCGGGCAGAGCCTGAGGGTAACCAATGACCATCCGCAGGTTGCTTGTGGACCTTCCCACAACGGGAGAGGAAGCTAGTGTGAGTTGGGCTTGAACTCAGAGCAACTGCATTGGTGAGAGGTACCTAGGTCATTTCGCTGCACTAGCCTGCTAATCCCCTCAGCCATGGATGCCCCAATTTGGATATTTAGAAGCCAATAAACCTATTCAAGTTAAATTCTTGAAGTTAAACTTTCTATTTGTAACAGGGAATAAGAGACACTGCTGCATTAAACTATAATCTTATATGGCAACACTTACTGGGCCAGGATGCAGCCGAAATCCTGTCAGCGCAGAACCAGACAAGGGAACTAACTCTTTCCCAGTTATTGGAGGCTTGTCCACAACAGATCGTAAAGCACTGAAAATAAATCAACGCAAAACAAATAACAAATGTGAACACATGAATCACATCGTGTAAATGATTAGAAACCAAAGTTCACGAATTTCGAGAAATTGAAAATCTCAATAAAACTTTCACAGGGAATGGCCTCGTAAAAATGAACTTCTGGTGAGTGAAAAAACCATTAAAAACTGTATCTGACAATGCCTTCAGTGATTTTTATAGATTTCTTTTTTTTTCGCCAAAATAAACGGGGTCAAATGTTTTGATTGTATAGTGGGTTTTACCAATCATACTGATAATGTGGTTCACAAGTGACATCATGCCACTGTTCCATGGCTGTAAAGCAGAAATTTAATGACATATTAGCGTTTTCATACAAAGACAAACACTAGAGGATTACTCTTCAAAAGAACATTATTCAGACCTGAACATAAAAGACGTAGAAAAAGTTCTGACATCACTGCTGAAATGGTGGTCCATAAAACCCACCATACAATCAAAACATTTTTATTTCGGTGAAAATAAAATCTAAAAAATTCGTAGAAGGTATTTTCAGATTCAATTTTTAATGATCTTTTTACTCACAATAAGTTCAATTTTACGAAGTCTTTCCCTTTAAAGTAGGGTGCTTTTTTGGAAATGTCCGACTAATATGTTATTCATCATGGCCAGATGTAGGTAATGTGTATAAAACGATGAGATCCTTGTTTGTGTACATCTCTAATAGGTTTCTAGGTGTGAATGCATTCAGGCCCTGGTGGAGAAAAGTTTGTGTCCAATTCGTTACGTCATTGTCTGGTAAAAATGATATTAAAATAGCATCCACGCCATTAGCATAAAACAACAATTCAACATATGCGTTCCTTATGCACAAGGCGGAGAACTATGAGGCTACCTGTTATCCTGCAGGCCCGGTGTGTCGATGTAGCCCGGCAGGTGAGGCAGAAAGGCGCTCAACTCCTCCTTCACCTTCCTGCCACAGAATTTGTTATAGGCGTGCTCCATCCCATACACAGACATCAGATTAGTGCTTCCTGTTATCTCTGCATGATCTGTAATCGAAAACAGGCTGGGGTTACATGGTGATTTGTAAGGTTTCAGTTGCTGTCACATGGCAGAATGACCTCAATTTATGTAGTTTAAGGAGTTAAATGTTGATACTTTATTCTTTCTTATACGTGATCAGGTACCTGTAAATAGGAAAATTAATAAACAAGGAGGGAAGACATTCTGCTGGTTGAACAATAAAATATTTATCTGCTTTTCATAATAAACATCTGAAAGTGGGATAGCGACCCACAAAGACATAAACCTTGTGTTTACATCAGCCCAGAAGACAGACTCTCTCAGACTGTTTTAACTCCGAAGGCCCGGGCCAGGAATAGTCCCATACTGTACTGGTTTGGTGTTTTGCAGGCTTGGCTTGGCACAGGGTCCTATCACCATGGCTTCCTTAGGTGCTATGTAATATATTTTATGCTAAGCTAAAATAGGTTTCAGAAATTTAAGGTGAAAAGGCATGATGTTTTCAGCTGCTCAAATCACAATTATGGAAACCTAAGGTAACCTGTATGGCAGTTTTTGTTTCGAGCTTTGTCACTGTAGAGGAGGTTTTCTCTTGAATGAGATAGTTGTGCCTGGCTCCTTCGCTTTGTCAAGCAGGTTTCCACACATTTCGTTATCAGATCCTCATCACTTGGCTCCAACTTGATTTATTCATTTATTTATTTGATTGGTGTTTTACGCCGTACTCAAGAAAATTTCACTTCTACGACGGCGGCCAGCATTATGGTGGGAGGAAATCGGGCGCTCCAATTTGACAAAAATGGGAATGTCTAACTGTAATATAAACATGTGTGATTTTTCAAACGTGTTCTTACATCTGTCATAAGACTTCTGGTAAAACTCAACACCCTCTTTCACCAGGCCTTGAGTAGCTGCCATTGACAGGCTAATTCCTAGAAGTAGACGAATTTCCCTCAAGTCGGCTACCTCATTCTCAAACACTTTCGTCCACAAAATAAGCTTGTCCTTGATATTTGCATATTTTTGGCGGTGAAAGTCATTATAATGGGTACTGTTTTCACTTGACACGTGCCAGTTTACCTACATCTGCTGTAAGCACAAATAAACAAAAATCACAGAAATACCACCACGCCACCCACTGCGATGCTCCCTTTGTTTTTCTTTAACATCATAAAAATTTATGTTTAAAAATATTTTAGTTTTTTTATGGTAACTGATTACAGGTCGCCTAAAGCCGATTGTACGAAACTGGTAGGTGAACACGCTCAGCGGTTTGCCATAACGTTGCCATAACACATCTTGAAAATAGTGTGTTAACATTAAATTGTTGCGCTATTCCATTTACCTGACGAATTATCAGCAGTCTTGCAACTTTCGGGATTGGTATGGTGAATTGATGCTCCCTGAGCGACAGAAGAAGTGTGCAATCTGTGTCAGGTCGCAGATTTGGCTTTTCCAAAACATACACTTGAAACAGCAGTGTTTGTGATGATAGAACAAAAGTCTGATGAGGGCTGATTTCTAAGCTACCTGGCTTTACTCCAGGACCAAGGTTATGACGGCTTAGGTGATATCCTGGTGTTGTTGCGAGGTAAGTACTTTTTGACCAGAAACTGAAGCCTGGCGATGGAACTCTTTTGTTAAGTTCAAACTATAAAACACAGGGTGATATTATATAGGACTAAGCCATAAATAATGACAGCATTAATGAACATGATTCAATGCTTAAGATCATCTGTCTACCTAGACAAGGGTTCATGGAAGCCTTTTTTCCATCAACCTACCACTACTCTCACGAGGAAATGGAGTTTCTCTTTCCGTTGAAATTGAATATTTTTTCGTTTCGACCAGCCTTTTAATGTACCGAAATTGAATATTTTTGTACTTAACCATTTCTCTTTAATTGAAGTAATTATAGGTGCCCATGAACTTGAGCTGGTCTTCGATCTATAGGATATTAATAATTGATAACAGGCATGATTTGCAGTTGTTGCTATTTCAAGCTCCCAGACGCGAAAATTGTTTAGGTCCGTGAAGACCTGCCCAGAAGCATACAACCAAGATAATCTGGACAAAAACTATATGCAGCTGACATCACTCTCAACAATACTTTAGTCTTGAATCATGATACTGTGTTTGTATCATAATGGATTCAGGAAACTGTGGCTTTAATTCTCAGACAGTAAAAAGGCATGTGAAAGAAGATGGGCTTGAAGGTTGGGGGAAAAGCACAGAAACACAATAACATACAAACAACAGTTGAGACAGAGTATAGGTAATAAATAACCATGAAACATCTCATATGAAAATAATAATGGATGTAGTTGAATGTTCTCTTAACTATCTAAATTTTCTTGAAGAATTATCCTTACTTTTGAAAATAAACATTCCAGTTCAAAGCAACAGTTTAAAACTTTCTGATTTCTGATAATAGTGTGAAAGTACTAGAAACCCTTATTGACAAGTTATAGGGCACACAAAATTTACCCTGCTAATCAATGCCAGTAAATCTGAAAATATAGAGACTGTCTACCCCGGATGATGGAATTTCATTTTTAGAATTACCGGTATCTTAACATCGAGAGGCTACAGATTTAGAGAGATTAAGTGCAATTCCATGATATGTATCAATGACATTGTCATTGTCATTTGTTTGATAACCATTACCGCAGGATCTCAACGGCTTCAAGGCCTATCTGGCAGACAATTTTATGGCCATGAGGAAAATGAAAACATGCATTTAAAACAAACAGAGGTGGCGAAAAATGTTTTGTATTCGTGCCCTTAAGTGGTGCATTGATGTAAGTGGCGCACCCATAACTAGAGATAAATTCCCGAAAAAATCCTTTTATCCATGAAAAGCTTTCCCAAGTAATTTTGAGGATTTAGCTCTCTTTATGCCTAGATGATTGTTGCCAGACACGCACTATGACAACGGAGGTTTAAAAGCCACAAAGCAGCCAGCCACATGCAGCGGGCAAACTAGGAAATAAATCGAGCTCCTGTGCATTCATCTACAGGTAAGAATGGTTTCCTTTGTGGTTATAAGAGCTGACTTGACCTTTCTTGATTTGTTCATGTTCACAGAACTAAACTTTTAGACGCCTATGCAACCAGTTAGTCATTAACTTAAAGCCCTGATTTATTTTACTGCTCTATGTCATCTATCAAAGTTCACATGATCAAAAAATGAAATCTGCCAATGAAATTGCAAACTATGAGAGCAGGATGTGTGCACTGAAAGTTGCTGAAGCTGGTAGCGCCACCTGGTGCCAGGGGGAAGAAACCAGCCATACTGCGTGCACCCGCAGTCAGTCTTGCTCCAGTAAAGTCAAAAACAGAACTATCTTGAACGATAGAAGTAGGTAAAATTTATTTGCGCAGATTGGTAGAGACCAAAAAAGCTTTTGTTCCTCACATTTGATTTTACATGGTCAACCGCTGAATACGATTTGGCTTATTAGTTTCATCGCTAAAGGACAGCCTTATGAATTAGATGTTGTATGCTAAGGATAAAATCATAAGCCCATTTGAAAAATCAGGGGTACTTTTCTATGCGTAAGTAGATGCTGCATAGCGAAAAGTTTTATGTTCCTCAATCAGCAATGATCAGCCGAGGGGATCGCACAGTGCAGGGGTTTTAAAAGACTTGTGTTACGGCCATATTGGCTGTTTTAGACCATTGCCAGGGTCAAAAATTCCAGCAGTCTGCCATGGTTTAGTCTACCATCAAGAGAATCTGGTAATTTCTGTGATGTAGAGTTTTTCGATACAGTATTCACACTGTTACACAGGGCAGCTCAAAAGCCTTAGACTACCATAGTGCAAAGAATTTAGGATAATCAAAACTGTCTAGCAATCAGCAAGTAATTAATAATGGAACCGCTGCCTAATACAAGCGGTGTGGCCTTAACAGACGGGTTTAAAAACTCCTGCACTGTGTGATCCCCTCAGGTAATCATAGCTGACTGAGAAATATACTTATTTTAGAGGCTAGGCAGCGTCTTGGATAGGAAAATACCCAAGGTTTCGGGAATGGACCGTATTACCTATTCACAAGGAAAATGACAGAAATGGGCAAAACAGGTGAGCTGGACAGTACCTTGTGTTCATCGACTATGAGTTTGGAAATCTGAGGCGATTTCACATGACAGACTCAGTGTTGCGATGAATGTCAGAATGTTAGAAAAACGCACGGAGTCAATCTGGATGGACTAAAAGTAAAAGACGATGTTTACTGCGCAATGTTTCACAGGTTCCATCCAAAAAAGCATCAAGTCGAGAAATCGAAGTCGAACCACTAATAAGATGGAACAAAACATGGAATCTTGGATAAATGTTTTCGCTTAAGAGCATTATGTTTAGTGAACTCAGCAATGCCGACGAAGACCGAACCCTCTATAATCCTCATTGTTCGGAGCCGGCTCACAAGCAGGGCACTTACCAGGAGGATCTTTCATCAGGTAGAAGGGACCCCTTGGAATGACGGACGGGACCTTGCCCAAGCTTATGGTGGTTCTCAGGGTGCCGGTCGTGTCCGTCCGTGGGTAGGCCGGGGACCTGGAGCCCCCACGGGGGCTAGATTTCGGTGACGTTTGATCAGGTCTTCGAATCACTTCGTTCATTTTTCTATTTCCGAAAAACTGAAGCAGGCGAGAGTTTCCTCAATTGTCATTGGTTGAAAATAATATCACGATTATCTCCCTTTACCGAATTTTCTAAATTCGTCTTCTGGTAGCTACGTACTTTTTTTAAACTACAGGTTAAATCTGCTTAAATGTGCGTCCTAATGAAAACATTTTCTAGGATGCTTAAATTGTTCTCATTTTAATTAGAATGTATGTTTGATACACTCTGTTATATAAGATGGTCTAAAATATTTGTTGTTGCACTATGTGTAAATTTGTAGAAATTTCAATCTCTCCCTCTCTGAGCTGTACCACTACCACAAACATATACTAAACAGGCCAGTTAAGCTACAGGTATTGCCAAAATGTCATGAATCTCAACTGCAGTAGTGTTTTCGGTATGTGGCATAATGCTGACATCAGCTATATACTGGTATGTTAATTTCTATCCTATTTATCAACAACAGACAACGTTTAGCTGTGAGATAGCCAAGTACATGTATTAGCTGTGTAGGGCAGTGGTAACTCATACGATCACAGAATTTAAATTCAGGAAAAAAAGGAAGAAGTTCCAATGTACTGGTAGGCCTTTATTTATTTTAACGATAAATACATGTGTTGCGTGCGTGTGCGGGTGAATGTGTGTATGTGTGTGTTTTAAATTTATTTTTATCACAAGAATAAAACCATTCAGTGTCGTCATATGTCTTCGTGTATGACACCACTGAATATAAAAATGATTAGACGCCTCAATCACGACACTATAGCCACGACAACACCGTTTTCCCCTCAACATTTTGGTTTTAGATATGGTTCAAAATGCATTTTACACTTGATTGAAAATATTTTTATAATATATTTATTGACCTTTTTCCCGCAGCGAAGTGTTTATAGTAGTTTGCCTGACAAATAAACTTTGAACGTTAGTGCTGTGTTGTCTGATTCAATTCAGCTAAGTATTATTTCGGGCCTTAGATGTTCGTGTCTGTACGGATTTCTGATCAAACTACACTTTCGGGCCTATGGGCAGTAAGCTCGAGTTCGATTCCAGCTCTGGCTTTTCCGGCTGCCTGGGTTGCCAGGTACGTACTGGGAAGGTACGCTGTGTAAAACCCTCTGTGGGAATTACCTTTAAAGGGAAAACTCCAAATGGAATGGATTTGAAATAAGAACTTCAATTTGCAGGTGTGCAGTAGGCCTATCACAGGAATCATATATTACGTAGGCCTATCGGGACCGGTAAAGAAGCATTTAAAAAGGCGGGAAAAGGTCTGCCAAGCAAGCATCTCTTAAACCAAATAACCATTATAAGTGGTAGGAGCAACATTCATGTATAGCAAGCATCGGAGAAACAGAGGGAACTCGCATATCCGAAACATGTGAAACTTAACATGGGCACTTTATATATACGGATCGCTAAACTTGGTGAAGACTGACAGGCTATATGGAATATCTTGTGCGCCTTTTCCTCTCTAGTCTAAATTACCTGCAATTGTTTAGTGGCCAGATGGCAAAAATTAGTTCTTCACTAATTAGCTTTTTTAGGCGATGTTCGTTTGATTCGGATGAGAGAAAGCTGTCAAAGTTGGCAGACCGGACGACGAATTCAAACCACCACTCCTTCTTAGGTTTGTGAACCCATATGCAAAACTGAAACCGACAGGAGTGCAGATCGAGTTGGATTCCAGAAAGGCACTTCATTGGCTAAGGAATAGAGGAGTTTCGAGTTCGAATTCTTTTATGGCTAAAGGCAAGAAAAGCCCTACTGTACCCTGTGATCTGTCAAAAATGTTAGGCAACCATTTCTGATTACATTCACTATACCATGGGCGTCTAACAAAAGTTTCAAAAATAGATATTTAAACGTACGATAGGGAGAATGAAGGAGCTGGAAGTTTTTTTAATTTAAGTCACATGACGCAGTTGAACTCTTTTTACCTGCTGCTACAAAAGACTTCGAACTCGAAACTCCCCTATTGTTTCTTGCAGTGAGAATGCCCCTCAACCGAGGAAGGAATGATGCTTTCTTCCCCTGTGATTGTGAGAATAGATCAGCAGCATACTGGGCTAGTACTTCGCTATATTGTAATCGAGATATATATGTGAAAGACTGTATAGAGCACACAGAGTAAAACCAGAGCAGCAACAACAATGTAACCGCTGCCAGATGGTCACGCCTTACCAGTATAATCCAGCCCCTTGTCAACTTATCTCAGTTTTAATCTAACTATCCATGTATGTGTTTAAGAAGTAACAATTTACACGCCGCGTATAGCACCATGGCTGAAAGAGGATTGGGTTAAAAAAAGTATCACTCAAGATGCCATATTGTCATGACTTTTACTACCTCTACATAGTAGTATGAAACCAATGCCAAGTGAGACACGCGTAATAGGCCCTTTGGAGTTGCATTTAGGATGTTTTCGAACATGGTATGGATGCCGAAACACTTTACTGAGATGAAGTACATAGGTGTTATGGGGTTCAGCTCCATGATGTAATATATTCAGAAACAGATATCTTTTCAGCACGTCAACCTGACACGGAATGCTGTATGTATTAGTCGATTTTCATTTGTTCCTGGCATAGTTATGAAGTTTTTGAATTTTACTTGAAGCAGGCATTACGTAAACATCCGTTTTTACAGGTGTATCAGACTAACGATATTACATTTCACACTTCACAGTTCGAAAGGGACCAGCGATTATATATGTCCACAAAAAAATACCAAAGACACTGCAGGGCGTTTAGAGTTCAGTGATAGCTTGGCGAGAAATAAGACACAAGAGAAATTTATTCAGGATTTGAGGTAGTAATTTTACGACAGGAGAGCAAAACAACGACTGATTTTATTGTAACGCTAACAGAGGTTGCAAATAGTGTTAATCATAGAGTGTAATACAGGACGAATGTGGTTGTGTGCAGTTCTAATCAAATAGTGCAATATGGTTGTGTATACTAGTGTTAATCAAAGTCTGTAATATTGACGAGACAAATGTGGATGTGTATAGTGTTAATGTTATGGTGTAAAGCTGACAGAGCGAGTGTTTTTGTGTAAAGTAATAGCTTAAAAAGAAATGTTAAAAGCAAAGAAGTCGTTATCCTTACATAATTTGAAATTCATTTTTTACATGTTTAACACCACAAATCGTTCAGATACGTACGCATGATCAGTAGGAACTTTTTGTATACATGTATATTCGTACATACCAAACATTCAGTCATATAAATATTCAAGGTTTTTTTTCATGTATGAACATTCGACGGATTGTGTTCTTGCTAAAAGACACGCTCTATAGAACCAATCACATTGAGTTAGCATGCATCCAGCTTTGATTGGCTCCGCTGCGCACGTCTACAACAGCCAATCAGATGTGTTCTGGGACTCATTGGTGAGTGCGGCCATTTTCCTGACGGCCATTTTCCAGACTCGTATTTTGAGTCTCTAATTAGCATGCTTTACCGACCCCGCCTGACCACCGTGCATGACCTTTCCCAGCACGCTTGTTTTTAATGACAGTATAAAGACTTTCACTCTTCATATTTTTATCCCAAGCAGCCACGGTTAAAACACAATGCTTATGTAAGAAGAATCTTTCACCGTACTGAGCGGGCAGCTCTAGGCTTCTCCTCCAAACGAAGTCGCCTCTAATTGGACTAATATACACTGGTGACCAGTGCCGCTTCTGATGGCGTGCCTCTGCAATCAAACAAAAATACAGGCCTAGCAAGTCCTGAATGACACTCCATCAATAACTATAAAGCCATTTGCTTAATGACCTCAACAAAAGCTTAAGAAAAACGAGGAGTGACAGTACATACGGTACATAATATATCTTGAGTGATGAGCAAAACACCTTTCACAGATGAGCGGTTTATGTGTCTTTGGCCATCACTGATTAGGTAGGCAGCAGACTATCATGTCGACCATAGCTCGAGCTCTCTATATTTTGTAGGGAGAGATTTTCCACCGGCACGTGCATTACGTTAAAAGTACAAAGACGCCATTACCATGCATCAAGGTGAATTTGTAAAGGAATTTTGCATTTTCCTGTGGAAAGGACGACTGAAACAACTGTATACACGTAACTGTCTATTCTGAGCTTTCCAAGTACAGCTGACCATGTATGGTATGTTAAAGAGACCTGCATTCCTGGCTCTATAAAGGTTTTGCCTTTACTTGTCGCGTTAGTTTTCTTGAACTTAGATTTGTATGTAAACATGATTTTACAATTTTGCTAAGAAAGCCAAGTACCAAAATAAACCCCTAGTAACGAAATAAAAATTCTTAAGGTAAGTCACAATTTTAGCGCGGTAAATTGTTTTGAAGGTAAGACTAAGCCTGAAGTAAGTTGAAGACAGCTTCGTGATCCTGAGGGTTAGGCCAATTCCACAAGCAATTTTGTGCTTAAGTATAAGGCTTAAAAATTAACTAAAATTAAATGTTGTTTAAATTTTAAAATAAGGGTATACATGGTGCATATGTATCATACCGAAGACACATATTTCAAAATCAGTAATTATCAAATAGGCTGTAAAATAGAATTTAAAGGTTTAGGCTTAAGTCAAGAACCCCTGATATAAACACTCAACTAAGATTATTCATTCTGGGTGAATTTGATTGAACAGAGAATGTTTCAAGCAACTGTGTACACATAACGCTTTGAATATTCCAGAGGTTTCAAAGGGCAACTGACTCCATGATCATTGATAGATTTGGCCAATGTATGAAAAGAACACACAGTCCCTATCTGGACAGTCGGTTACGTTTGCTCACTATAACACCTCGCCAAAAGCGATACAGTTGGACGTTGAAAAACATCAAGCATACATACCAAAACGGATCCCAAATTTATAGATTCACACTTGGTTTATTCACACAAGCCGGATGCAGAGAAAACGATAACCAAACATTTAGAATAGAAGGCAGTTACGGCTTTGGTGTGTTTTTTCTTTCCTACAATAAATTTAGTGAAGGCACTCCATACCAGAGCTTACGGTTTCAAAGCTCCGAATACGAGGGGTTTGATACACACAGAACGAAGTCGAGAACATGGCGTCTATGGTACTATTTTTTTTTACACATTAAAATGAACCGTTGGACCACTTGTCAACTACCACTCTGTCGCCGCTGTTCTTGTTTCAATATGCAGGCTATGGTCTTACGTATTGCATACATTAACCGGAACTCTGCAGCTGGACTGGGCGTCCTCGAGGGCTTTGTGTTGTTTTCTCGTAATTGTGTATTAACACCGCATTTCGAGTAAGTTTAGTCCAGTGACGCCTGATAAATTGCAATGGGAGACTGACGGACTACACAAAAATCCAGATCGCAGTGAAACGCGTCATTTCCTGCTATGACGCCGCAGTGTTTGTGTACGACGTAAGTTTTTTATGAGCACACATGCACTGAAAAGTGTGACGTACTCTACTAAAGAACAAAAGGGTGCACAGTTTTGAGCCACTTTGTTGAAAGATGGAACGATGTTTACGCGTGCCCCATTAAAACACTGTGTTTTTTTTTACCCAATTCTGGCTTACTCCGTGGTACCGTATGGGGTTGTAAGTTTGAAACAAAACCCTGAGGTATAAATTTTCAAGATTTCATCTGTTAGGTGTGACCTTTTGCCAACTGTCGCACTATAGTCGCCACTCTGGTTTCATTCTCTATGCTGTGGTCTTTATATCGAACATTATAAATGGGTAACAGTTTCCTGATTCAATAAACAAATTAGTTGATAAAGCAGCAATATTGGCCTTTTATTGCAATTTGAACTCTTTACATTAGCTCTCGATACTCATCCTTGGATTTTTGGGAATCGAAAAGCATTGTAAATAGTTAACATTGCTTCGAAATGTCTCTATTTCTTTATTGTGATTATTGATCTTGTATTTCTAACATTCTAACATAGGGAGGAAGTTACTCCAAAGCGTCCTTGAGGATTAGCCCGCAAACGCGGAGCAATGACCCACGCATGCAGGAGCCTGTCAACGGTGCGGTGAGCTCGGGTTGGCTTCCTCTCAGGCCGTACGCTGGATGGCCCATCAGCAATCTGCGGATGGTCGTGTGTTTCTCCCTGGCTCTGCTTGGTTTCCTCCCACCATGATGCTGGCGGCCGTCGAATGAAATATTCTTGACTTATGATACGACGTAAAACACCAATCCATATATAAATATTCCTACTCTCAAAAAAATTTCCGGATAACAGATTGACTTTCCGTTGATCGAACGGATTTTTCCGTTCCTGGTAACGAATCAGTCCATTCCTAATAATGAAATGAGGAAGGCATTAATCCGTTAAATGAACGGACAGGCAATCCGCTATCCCCTCAGAAAACGGATATAACGGAAGATCTTATTGAAGGTACATAATGTTGGACAATAGGGGACTAATATTTATATCGTATTCACACGGGTAGAGTTGGACCAGTCTATCAAGGTAGACCCTATTCCGTAGATCTTGTGCAAGTTGATCAATCTGATCCTGTGAACGCAACATACGCAACAAACCTTACCCTGTTTTCGCTGAACAGGTGGAATCGGCTTGGTCTGGATGAGCCAAATCGAATGGTGCGAACTCAGCTTTAGGAAAAGGAGCTCTCAGAAAAATGTATGAAATAATGACACGAGAGAATGCTGATTCCCCCATAACCTCACGCAATTGTAGTACAAGATATCCAATTCACCTACAAGCACATGTAGCGACTACCTATATATATACACACAACGTCAAGTGAGAGAATACTTATTTCCCCCATAACCTTACGCAACTAGGACAGGGCATAAATTTGCCTAGGAACACATGTAGCGACTGCCTGTATATACACACTACGTCAAGGGAGGGAATACAGATTCCCCCAAACCCTTACACTACGAGAACGAGACATCCGATTCTCCTAGGAACACATGTAGCGACTACCTATATATACATTACAACGTCACACGAGAGAGGACTGATCACCCATAAGATCACACAACTATGACAAGGCATCCGATTCGCCTAGAAACACATGCAGCGACTACCTATATGTACAGTACAACGTTAAGCGAGAGAATGCCGATTCCGCATAACCCCCCAGAACTAGGGCAAGACATCTGATTCGCTCAGAAACACATGCAACGACTACACAACAGCGTCAAGCGAGACAACAGTGATTCCCCCATAACTTCACTGAGAAAAGGCAAGACTTCCGCAATTCGCGGAAAAATACATTCAGCCACCGTGTTAACTGCAGAGTTAAACGAGAGACCAATGGTTCTCTAGAAACAAACACAAGCGGCGCAAGTCCATGTTTAACAATTATCTACGGAACAGCGTTAATGACTGATTAGCAATTTCATCTTGACCATTCCTAAAACTAGACAACGACATCTTATTGGCCGAAAAATACTCGTAATGATTGATGGTCAAATGAGAAATGATTCTCCAGAACTTCATTAGGGAGGGACAAAAACAGTCCTTTGGCAAGAAAAATACAGGTAATGATAACCCATAATGCACCGGTCAAGCGAGATTCTCCAGAACGATGTTACGATGAAGATTTGACCAGCTAGAGGTATGTGGAGTGCTTTTTCGGAGTGCCAAGTGTAAGTCACCACGTCTCTGTGACTAGCGGTGTCTGGCGTGGGCATTTGAGCGACGGCGTCATTTCTAATACAAATCCCAACCTCAGAGCAGCCTTTACTGGCCCTTAGGGCGGGACAACGACAGCACATTGGCCGAAAACTACACGTAAGGACTACCCACCATGCACCGGTCAAGCGAGCAATCATTCTGTAGAGCGCCATTAGGACGGAATAAAGGCAACCTATTGGCCAAAAAGGCACGTAGTGATGGACAACCCATAATGAATCGGTCAAGTCAGTGATGATTCTGCAGAACGTCTCAGGGCGGGATAAAGACAGTCCATTGGCCAAACAGGCACGTATTGATGCATGGACTACCCAGAATGCACCGATCAGACCAGGGATGATTCTACAGAACGTCGCTGGGATGTATAAAGGCAGTGCATTGGCCGAAAAATACATTTATTGAATACAATTAATTCAACGGTCAAAAGAGAGATGATTTGATGGAGCGTGGTTAGGACGCGAGAAAGAGAGGCTGTTAGCAAAAACAACCTGGAAGCGCCAATGCTTAGTGCTGCTGTAGCTGTATTACCAAAGGAAATATCCAAATAGTGGGCATTCAACTGGTGATCGACTAACAATTCAGACATCAATATTTCTCCTTTTCGCACTTTGGTCCCCAGGAGGATTGTTTACATAATTTTTACACAACGACAGACAAAGAAGAACGATCTGGTTTTGTTTTCCTTCCAAATAAACAGCACGAACGAAGGCACTGACAATACAAATCGTCTCCAAATCAGAGTCATTGATTGTTAACTAATCGATTAATTGTCTGTGTGTCTAACGGTTTCCATATATTTATACTGTCCTGAAAGTTTTTGATTCCAGCTTTTGCTTAACCGCTTCACTGATAGCTCGCTGTTCGGACTTCATCTCTGCAGTATGCTATGTTCTCACAGAGATACTCCATCATATCTTGTAGATTCCAACGGCTTTAAATTGCGTATTAAGTATGATTCTTCCTTTGTTCACTATTATCCAGGCCCCAAATATATGCTAGTCCAACATCTGGTACGAACCAGGAATAAATATTTCAATAAAGCTTTATATCTAATAGAGTACTTAATATTTATTAATTATTATCAATATTTACTGATATCTATTAGATACATAGAAACAAAGATTAACACGCACAGTGCATATATTTATTTGAAAGGTGCTTGACACTCATTCCCGAGAACGGTTCACTTGCTTCATGACAGGAGAAAAACACCGCCTTTAAAATCCCTCTGACTTGTCTGAACAGATGGCGATAACTTTATTCGCACCAGCGTCCACACAGGCCAGGCGCCGATCGACGGAGACGAGGGCATTGCCTCAGCTGCCTGAAAAATCATTGTTTCCTCTCTTCTGTCATAATTTGACGTAATGGGATAATTATTACAATTAGACATCATATAGCAATATGTCATTCAGGAAAGAATAACCACGCCTAAATTTATAATGTATATGAAGACGAATTGTAATCGATCAATGTTAGATGCCGACAATATAAACAGTTTAAAATGATCTTTAATGGTGATATATGGCCATTTTGACGGACTTCTAAAAAAAAAACTCCACCGGAAATAGAATAGAGGTCTTGACAAATCAGCGATAACACAAGCGAGGTAACGTAATTGTTCTGAGGAAACATTTTATATGCAAACAGCTATGAAGTGTAAAAGGATTCTGTACACTGCAAGGTTAGGTGAGATGACGGTTCAAAATCTCACCACCGAGATTATTTATTTGTTTACTTCATTGGTGTTTTACACTCAAGAATATTTCACTTAAACTACGTCGACCAGCAGAGCCCCGGGGAAAACGACGACCATCCGCACGTTGCTGGCAGACCACAGCCTGCATGAACTGGATTCGAACTCGTTTCCACTGGGCTCTGTCCATGCAGGCGTCCCACTATATTGCTGTTCCCCGTCGCACAAGTGAAATATTCGTAAACATAAATCGTACCCCAACACCAAATACGTAAATAAATTGTCCCGTGACTTGGTTGGTGGTCTCACCACATATAGGTAACTTGTTACTGCTCTTCCTAACTCGTGACTGTGACAAATATTGCCGATGTGGCGTTAAGCTACAATCATTCATTCATTCGATTTTTCTCTATCTCGGCAACAAATTGTTATATTTGTTCACAAAATACTTGTTACATAAACAGGATTTGGGGAAGCATTTTGTTCCTTCCATGTATTTTGTCACAAAGGTTGGTTTATTTATTGACAAAATACAACTGGAGCCTCTGACGCGCTGCCCAATCCTCAATGAAACGAATCATGTCCTGCTGTGACTCTGCGGTTCTTGAGTGCTACCGGTACCTAGAAGTTTTGTCATGAGCACGCAAGCACCGAAAAGTGTGACGCTCTCCAGGAAAGGGCAAAGAGGTGCTTAGCTTTGGACGGCTTTGTTAAAGGAAGGAAGGAGGTTTACGAGTTTCACATTTCAGAAATAATATTTTGTGCGTATTTTTGGCATCCAATTCTCTATCAGTATTCATTGAAACAAAGCTCAGTACATAGGACTGAGGCCAACTCCATGTACTTTGACCATGTGCATGGATGTCATGGGCATTCTCCGGCTCGGACGGCAAAACCGCCACATGTGACACTCGCTGAAGATCAAGTCCGTCACCAGTGAGATCAGGTGTTCGAATCTTGCTCTTGATTAATCGACTAAGACAGGAGTTTTGCCAGGTTATCGGCGAAGGCGGTGATTTACTCCGCGTACTTTGGTTTCCTCAAACCAACAACCTTACTACCGTTATATGTCAGTGAAAATATCCAAACTAAGGGGTTTAATATAATGATGGTAGAGAAATAAATAAATGACAAATACTGTTGTATATTTTATATGTTCCGTTCATAATTATTAACATCAGTGTTTATTTTCATTGACAAAATACTTATTATGAAAGATTCGGGGAAGATACACGTACACGTGTTTTGTGCGTCCTTTACTAAAATGATCGTTATGTACCAGTTGAAGGCAAGCCATGAAATCAGCGGTCTTATAAGCGAAGTAAGCGGCGTGAAACGCAATCAAATAAATGAATTATAGGTCCTATAGCGTAGAAAGAATGATTAAAAATAAGATATCAGCGACCGGACAACAGGAATATATGAGCGTCTTTGCTCTCCGAAGTTATACAGGAATCGTTTCATTGCGACCCTGTAGCGCTGTATGCTGATCGGTCCCGTAGTAACGTAAGCGACAGCTGTCAATTTCTTCGCTCATCGGCGGCACTGATACTCATATATATATACATGTTCGCTGGAAGTGAAATGAAACATTCTTGTCTGCGATTGGCTCGTTAAGGCTGTCCATCAACTCCGTCGTTATCCATCAAATTATTGGCCATTGGCTAGCGCCGATCGGAAGGACGACATAAAACTCATCAGCCGTTACTTTATCGATAATACCTCGAGCAGGAAATGCTGATGACTACTTTATCTTGCCAGTGAAAGAATATCGTCCATCAGCTGTGAGAAAAGGTAAGTCATCGTTTGTAGGGGAAAGTCGTGCTACGTTGGTATATTGCGATTTTGGTGCTGCATTGAGTGTTGTGAGAAATTGTGTTTAATTTCCTTAGCATGTAGTGTGAATCTGTTACACATGTGGCTACAGTACTCTTACCGTTAAATTATGATATCAGTCTCAAATTTGAGAACATGTAGTGATGAGCGTATGTATGTATGCATGCGTTTTACGTCGTACTCAACAACTTTTCAGTCAAATGACGATAAGGAGTTAGAATGTAGATATTCTGTCTCTCTGCTTGTGCCAGAGAGAGTCTGTCGTCACTTAAGCATCATGCCTAAACCATTTTAAATCCTTTGATAGTACCCGACCCGGGATTGATCAGGGATCCCGATCTCGAAGCGGACGCTCTAACCACAATGCCAATGAGGCGGTAGTAGACAGCAGGGCTGTTGTTTAGTTATTTTAGGAGATTCCCTTTCAGTCGCTATGTCACGTGTACACGAGGAGCGCGGCTGTAACCTTGTCTTGGATAGGGAATTAGAGTCTTCCGCTTTTACTGTTTGTGACGTCTCGATGACAGTCCGACGCTGGTCGCTTGACCGCTTGTCTTCCATCAATATGGTGTGAATAGCTGCGCCTCACAAGTGGAAAACTTCGTCAGTGACTTGCCAAACGTCGGTGGTTTATCCTTGGGCACTTCGATTTTCTAGATCCGTGCAAGGAAATGGCTGCCATTGTATAAGTCAAAAATCTACAGTGTGACGTTGAAGAACAATCACATCAAATCAAACCAAACAACGTAGTTAGTGATTTATTTTATTTATTTATTTGATTGGTGTTTAACGCCAAGCTCAGGACTGTTTCACATGCACAAGGGCGGCCAGCATTATGATGGGAGGAAACCGGGCAGAACCCCCGACCATCCAAAGGGTTGCTGGCATACTGAAGCATGAGCTGGACTTGAACTCACAGCGACAATAATGTGAGATCAGAGGCGCCTGGGTCATTGTGCTGCTCTAAGGCACTAAACCCCTCGCCCACGGAGGCCGCTTTAGTAAATGATTCGTTCTGCCCGTCTGTCTGGTTTATCCACCTTTATTAGATGAGATTCAGCTATTTATTTCATTTGCGATTTGGGCTCTTTAAGCATGAAATATTCTCTAATGCGACGGCTTATCTCAGGGGTAGGAGTTTCGAAAATGGGAATGTTCGGAGTAAACACTTGACCTTCGCTATCTAGCTTCCCAGTCAGTCTCCTGACAAAGCCGCAAGTCGAACCAACGATAACTGGATTCGAACCTCCGATAACAATGACCTCACGCTGCTTCTCTACGATGACAACAAGGCTTAAGCCACACAAGAAGGTTTCCAACCTTTCAATCAGCGAGCCCCTGCTCCCTCCAGACCCCTCCACCATTTTTTAAAATATTTTTTAATCAGCCACGCCAACCTTTTCGTTAAACAATTGCCCCACCTTTTCAATCAGCAAGGGCCCCACCTTTTCAATCAGTGAGGACCCACCTTTTCAATCAGGGAAGACTATATATGGATATATATTTTTATGTATTAGTGGACAAAATTAAACGGAGTAGCTATTTAAATTCAGCACCACTCTAACCTATAACTAATTTTTCCACGGTTCCTTTACCGTGACAGCGTATATGTGACATGCAATTAACAGCCTTAACAAAAAAGTAAAAGAAAACTAAATAAAGAAAAAAAGAAAATAGCAATTTGAACACTCTTGGTAAGACGCCTGGGTGTGGTACTTTCCACCCCAAACCACGATACTGACTTCCAATGCGACGGCTCTCATTTGTGTTTTCTGACCTGGGGGACATGCACCAGCGATAATTTGCTCAGTTAGGCACAGTTTACAGGTGGTCCCAGTCTGATATTGTGGTACTGTGTGTACTGGCACACATATAATTGACCGCTGCGCATACCCTGGATTTCCATTAACAACACACTGTAGTTTATTTACCTAAGTACTGAAGGAAGGTAAATAATGAAATGACTTTTGAAATAAGTCAATAATAATAATAACAATATTGTTAGGCTGTGG
Organism: Acanthopleura granulata; assembly: GCA_016165875.1. Lineage (NCBI taxonomy): Eukaryota > Metazoa > Mollusca > Polyplacophora > Chitonida > Chitonidae > Acanthopleura > Acanthopleura granulata. The sequence goes on along the minus strand of JABBOT010000009.1, from coordinate 19,232,230 downwards.
AAAATCCCGTGCAGACATACACATTGGAATTCTCTTCCAAATGTATAAAGGTGGGAATACATGAATTAGTATTTAAACGTAGGTTTTCAGTATTGTTTTGCGTTAAATTGTTGATATTTGAAGCTTTCTTTGCTTTCTTGTTTCTTGGACAGGCAAATACGCCATTTTTTTCAATTTAACGACTGAATCGTACACTGAATAAACAATATTTCAGGGCTGCTTCTCTAGGGACCATCAGTGGTTTTCGTAACTCCACAAATCTCTGTGCCAGCGACCCCGCCAACGCTGAATATTGACGATTGTGAGATATGACACATTTTATCAGCGCCTCTTGAAATGTACATTTCTGATTGCATACTGGGAAAAACACGATTGGCAGTCTTTTATGTTGGAATGGCCCGGTTTCGTTGCCGGGGCCTGCTTTGTGAAGAAGGTGGAATGCCATTTCAAATGTAACCACTATGGCGACGTATTTCTATAGTATGTGTTGTGTCGTCATGACAGTTACGTTTGACATAACTTACCCCATGTTCGTCAAACTAGTCCCAGAGTCGGGACCAGCCTGGTGTCTGGATGTCCTGTCTGATGCCTATATAATTGTATGTTGTGTCAGTGGGGCAGTGATATAACGACACTGGTTTTAGTACTAACCAGCTTCATGAAGACATCGTCTGATATAAAGACTATAAGTTTTCTTTCCGGCCGTACGCGGGAAGGTCTGTCAGCAACCAGCAACCTGTGGTTGGTCGTGGGTTTTCCCCCGGGCTCTTCCCGGCTTCCTGCCACCATAATACTTGATTTCGTCGCATCATTGAAATATAGTTGCATGTGACGTAAAGTTCTATTCAAATAAACCAAATTAGCCTAAAGAGAGAATGAATCAATTAATCAATGAGTTAAACTGCGTTATGTGCCGGTGTATAACACGATTTGATCGATAGATCGGTGGTTAGCCAGTGAATTGTGGCGAAGCCGATGGCCAGACACAGCAGCTCAGCAAATAATCACAACCTTACATGTCGGAAGTTTTCGTCGATATCTAAACTCAAACACCAGACCTTAGTGACCACCGCGTGAACAAGGGCTGCTGAAGGCCTGCTAACCGGTTGTTGCACTTAATTGAACGTGCATCGTAAACTAGTCCCGATTTCAACTTCCTTCAAAAGTGGGGCAGTTTGAATGTGGAGGCGAGTTGTGCGCATGCTCACGTATCGCTAACCATTTACCCACCACACATGTATCAGAAGCCATCCGTTGGTCCAGTTAACTACAGTTTTATGTGGGAAAATTTGAGGGAGCCTATATTTTTTGTTGCACTCGTCGATTTATGCCACTATGTGCGAGAGTTTGAGGTAGCGTATTTTGTTTATTTCACTTGTTGGTTTACGCCAATATATACTACAATTTAAGGTAGCGTACATTTTTTATTCCATGCACTTGACAATTTGAGGCAGAGTATATTTTCATTCCTCTCGTGGAATCACGCCAACATGTTCCACAAATTTGAGGTGGCGTACATTTTTTTATCCCACTCGTTGGTTTACGCCACTGTGTACGACAAAGTTGCTCAGTTACTTGCCAATGCCGAACTGTTTTAATCTGGTCACTCCATGCATCAAACTTACTCATACCGCGAGTGGTGGACCCCGGAGTCCTATATGCTCAGGTACTGTTTTAATGAATACGGCCAGAATATTGAATGCCCAAAATACTCACAAATTATTTTCCCTCATTTCACTTTGAACCAGGTTATACACCCTCTCTTACTTCATTTCTTGCAATTACTTCTCCTCATTTCTTGTCTTCCACCCTTCCCTTCCCTTCCCTTTCTCGTTTTTTCTCCACTCTTCTCTTCCCTTTCTCATTTGTTCTCCACTCATTTCTTCCCTTTATCGTTTGTTCTCCACTCATCTCTTCCCTTTCTCGTTTGTTCTCCACTGTTCTCTTCCCTTTTTCGTTTGTTCTCCATTCCCCAATAGAATCACTCTGTCGTTCGTCTCCGCCTTCGACAAACCCTCATCTCTATCCCAGGCAACCAGTCATCGGCCCTTGTTCCATTACACCATATATACCAGGAAACTGATGTTCTTGTCTCTGAGATATGCTTACTTGTGTATTTATGATGTGGGATTCTTTAATGATAGAAAGATCGCAGTTTGTTTCTTATCTTGATAATTATTCACCTATATGAGTCAGCGATAGTTAAGAATTATTCACTTATATGACCCAGTGATATGTAAGAATTGTTCCTTGATACCACCCAGTAATATTTAAGAATTGCACATAACCCAGCGATATTAAATAATTGTTCAGTTCGAGGCCCTACTATCCTGTAACATTCAAAAATTGATTACTTACTTGGATAGAGAGCCGGGACATGCTGGAAACACCTCCGCTCTTTAACCAGGTCCGTGGCAAACCTCCTGGCTTAAAGCCGCAGGATTACCAGTTAAAGTTGGATTTGAACACGCAAGCACACCAGCGACCGCTATAAAAGGACGACTTAAATTTCGTACTTGTCTCTAGAGCGAACAAAACCTCATGCAGTCACTCACTACATAGCCTTTATTCTAGGACGTAAGACTCCGTGTTTATTTGCTGTCTTTATCTATACACCGCTCAATAACTGCTACACAGCTTCGTATAAAACACTCTTCATTTCTACCGAGGAAGTTTATCGATTTTCTGATTAACTGTGCTCCATTGGCTTATCATATTGGTCTTCCAAGAAATACTAGTACATCACTGTTAACATTTTCGTCATTCACTGTATATTTGCTACAGTTATGCCCCAAAATCAAACTAAAAAATCGATTACCCACTAAAAAAGTACAGCTTGAACGAATGCAAAAACAAATTAGTGCTATGTACACTTTTTAAAAACAATTTTGCTTCAGGTACACACGTGCATGTTGGATGTTAAGTCGCACGTCAGGGTATGTCCAAGCAAATTCACTCCTTCAAACTTTTACATTTTACACTTTATTTTATTATTTATTTTCTTTTCATGTAAGGTGTATTGATTTCAACCTTTTGTGTGAGAGGAAACTTTAGTGTGTTGTATGGAAACAATAACGGTTGCATGTTGTGGCTGAGGTCGCTTTAGTCCAAAAAAAAAAAAAAAAAAAAGAAAAGAAAGAAAAGAAAAGAAAAGCTGCACACCGTAGCATGATGCGACCATTATTATCCACAAGCAGTAAGTGTATTTGTTACGGTGTATTCTACCTCCGTTATTCGTGCGAAAGCTGCATTTCACTCCATTCTTTAGAATAAAAACACGTCATTTACGGGTAAACTATACAACCACTTGAACACCACGCGCTGGATAAAGGCGCAGATATCGACGATGTAATAAGCGCTCGGCAGACTGCATGGGGTCCGTATTGGTCGAGTCAGATCAGTTTTCAATCTGAGAATTCAGTATTTTGAGTCAGCTAACGCATTCTTCAGGGGCATTACAAACATTGACGTGGACACGAAGATTAAAATCTGACATTTTCGTTCTACAAGCCGTTGTCAGACTTGTGGTTGTGGCTACAGAACACGGCTATCTCTCCAAATCTTACAATCACAAAAACACAACTCAAATTATCCACGTTATAAACATTTGATATGTAAATGCTAGGTTTTTTTAGTCACCATTAAATTCGCTTTCACAAAGAAGACAGATAAGTGCTATTTACCTGTTCATTTGAATTGACGTTTTTTTTCTGCGTTATAAAGCAATTTCGTTTTAAAGCCACTTTTCAAAATACAGCTAAAATACTGCCGAGGTGGCGTGAAGCTAAAATCATTCATTCATGAATACTAAAATATGAATATGCTTAGTTGACTTCTACGGCCTTAATGATTGTCCTATAAGTCAGGTAGCAATTCAGTTAATTATCGGGAAAGACTCTGAAAAAATGAAGTTAGAGTAAAAAGTTCATTAAAAACTGTATCTCAAAATAAATATATGTATACTGAATTTTTCTGATTTTTTTGTCACTAATTTAAAAGCAATCAAAATCAAATCAAAGGCCTCTGTTTCTCGGTTGGTTTGCGCGCTAGCGCAGCGTTATGCCAAAGAAGCCTCCCACCAACGCTCTCGCTGTGGGTTTCAGTGCAGCTCATGCTGGCTAGCTCTCCGGCCGTACGTGGGATGGTCTTGGGTTTCCGATGGGCTCCACCAGGTTTCCTCCCACCATAACACTGCCCGCCGTCAGAATAAAACTTGATTGAAGTTCACGATTTATACTGTAAAGTCAGAATAAAGACATGTCACACGAAGCCATTAGCCGACGTTACACAACACATCGCAAAGTTATAAAGAAAAGCTTTGATCAAATTTCAGCACAGTCCTACACAGTCATCTTAAAGCATTGGCTTAAGTTACGTTTTGTACTGGAAAGTCACAACAAAAGCCCTGACCAAAGTTACGCATTGTACTTCATCACCAAGTTTTCGTAGTTTTCATCAAGAAGAATGCTCCAAATTACATGTGTTTATGTGCTTTCTGTATTCTAAATTCATGGTGGCTTTAAAACTATTCGAAGTCATAGTCAAAAATTTCAACTTACATGTATTTAATGTGCTTTTTGTTTTTCTCATTCATGCTGGCTTTGAAGCCATCTCAAAGCGGTTTCAAATATTCCAAATTAATATATTTTGGTGTGTCATTTATTTTCTTCATTTGTCCTGGAATTGACGCTAAGCAGGGGTCAGATATTCCAAATACAAGTTTTCGTCATCCATGGTGGCTTTGCTTCAAAGCGGTATCATATATTCGAGGAACATTCACAGGGTTTTTCTCTTTCTTCGTTCTTCTAGGTAACCCAGTAGTAACATGTGTGACCTGATATCGAATTTGACCAGGGCGCTTGGCATAAATGATCTCCAAACGACATCCGTGGACGGTGTCAGTGGATGCAATGGGGTCAATACCACAACGCAGAACCCAGTCGCCATGGGGTCACGTAGACCCCTGTCGTCATTCCCGGAATACAGAGCCTCCCTGCTCATCTATGAGTACAACTTGTGGATTTTCTGGGTGGTCGGTACGCTGGGGAACGTGGCCGCGCTGTTAACGGTCACCAGGTTGAAGCCCTTCTCCTCTGTTCTCGTCTACATGGGCTGTCTGGCAGTCTCTGACATCATTTATCTCACCGTGAAGCTAGTTTACGAGCAGATGCGCACCAAGCTGAAGGGCCTTGGAGCATTCGGTTGCGGACCCCTTCTCTTCTTTCTTCACTGGACGGGCAAGACTTCGCATTGGATCATACTCTTCATGACGGTCGATAGACTCATCGCCGTCTGCTTTCCTTTCAAAGTCTCGACGGTGTCCACCAAGAAGAACGTCACAGTGGCCATGGTTGCGCTGGCTCTGTTTCAGGCTGGCGTCAATTGCCACTATTTCTTCTCCAACCAGGAGACCGTTCGCGGCGGGAGCGTCACGTGCGGAACCAAGCCTGAGTTCAAAGATTTCCGGACGAGGACTCTCTGGGTGTTCTTCTCGCTGTCCTCCATCATCCCCTGCGGAGGAGTTCTTCTCATGAACCTCGTTATGGCGGCTAAGATGATACAGACGTCTCGAACCACAGCGCAGTTGACAAACGATGAGAAGAAGCTGGACTTGTCCAAGCAAACACGTAGGGTGACGCTGATGTTGATGACGGTGTCCGTAGCGTTCCTCGTGCTGGTCACGCCCGGACCGGTGTTCTACCTATACATCACATACTGGAACTTCCGTTCCAGCACGGAACAGACGGCACTCTACTACTTGCTGCGAGAAATCGTCAACGCCTTCATCAATGCCGACCATGCTATCAATTTCTTTCTCTATTTTCTCAGTGGAACGAAATTCCGTCAGAGCTTCTTGGGCATTTTTAGAAGCAGCGGAAAGAAATCGACCGTGTCACGTTCGACCAAATTAACATCATCTAACACAAACAGGTAATTTTTTCATGCGTTCCCCCTCCATTTTGTACACCAATATTAGTCATATATGTCCAAGGTTGAGTTTTTCAGAAATTTAGAATTTAAATATAAATTGACAATATGACAATAATGAAAACACACAAATACCGCTGTTCACGACGTGACATGATAATCATCAAAAGACATCAATATACCGCTGTTCACGAAATGACATGATAATAATCAAAACACACCAATACCGCTGTTCATAATGTGACATGATAATAATCAAAACACGTCAATAAACCGCTGTTCACGACGTCACGTGATAATAATCAAAACACACCAATAACGCTTTTCACGACGTGACATAATTATCAGAACACACCAATACTTCCTTCGTCTGGCCTACGTCAAGATGTTAGCTGAGATACATACTAACCATTTTGTTCTGCAGGACTCCTTTCAGAGGTCAAGCAGTAAGGTAACTCGACCACGGGCAAGCATCACCTGGTATAGAATTATGTAGCGATTGGTTATGTTGTCGTTGTCAAGCTACAGGGAGTAATAATTCCTGTAAATCAACGAATCTGTAGTTTTCCGACTGACCACTGAGGTCTTGGAAAATTGCAAATTGACAGAATAGAGCACATTTATAGAAAGTACGCATCTCTTGAATAGCAATTTTGTGCTGATTCCAAGTATGGTCCCATTGTTTTGGGCATTTTTACGGTAATTAAAACGGAAATAAAGATTGTAGGAACACGGTGGACTTTTTGGACCGTATTGAAGCACAGTGATATCACAGATTCCGGCTATAAAAAATGTCAAAAAATAATGAAGACCATATTTGGAATCAGAACGAAATTGCCTTTCATATGTTGGGTACTTTCTAAAACTGGTCTGTTCGTTTAAAGCATTTATTAGACCCCAAGATGAAAACAGAGCATTTTTGTACTTCTACTTGTTAGGACACATCCTGAAACACACATGAAGATATGAAAGACCACACACCAGACCATGTCATGTATAAGGATTTCATGCTTTAACTGACTATTCATCTCTTTTCTCCATTCTTTGTAACAAGATTTGATGTGCGTGTGATTGGAATAGTGCAGATTAGTGCTTACGGCCTTTTCATTTTTCCATTTCTAGTTAATGAATTGTGTGTGTGTTGTGAACCTGAAAGCCCTCGAGTTGTGGAGAGTGCCGGTAAGCCAGTGGCTCAGGGGAAACACAATGCGGGGAATTTGCAGCAGGTCTTTTATCGATTCACAAGCACTGAAAAGAGAAACTATCAGCTTAAACAGAATGACGCTCTATTTTGCAAATGACAAACATGTCCATGCATCGGTGCTTTTGAATGGCAACAATGAAAGCGTGAGGGTTATATAATTAAGAGTTACAGAACACTGACGGCCAGGGTGATAAGTTGAGTAGATTATTAGTTCACAGATAAAGATCAAAGCATAGAAAATGACTACAAAAAGTACTCAATCTAGGTGTTGACTGGTCTTCACATATGAATGCCTAAAGGAACAAAAAATGCAAAAATTGAGTTATTGTGAGTGAAAAGGACCATAAAAAACTATATCTAAAAACACTATCACTGATTTTTTACATTTTCACCAAATTAAATGCAATCAAATGTTTTGATTGTTTGTTTCCAAATCGATAAAAAAAGCAAACAATAAATGAATCTATCAATGAATAGTAATAACATTATTTTTTCATTCGTCCTATTTTCAATATGTATAGGACTTCGGATTTTTAAAATTTTTACAGGCATTTTGCGAGGCCTATACTTTTATTGTTTGCAACACAATCATAGCCCTTGCTGGGACACACGAGATGAGGGTTCAAACTCCGCCTTGGGCAGATAATTTCCAGATTCCTGGATTCCTTGTGAAAATGAACGGTGTGCATGTGGCGCTTTACGCAAAATATAAACGTTCGTTTTAAGTCATTCATCATCCATCAATATAGTGTGCATATCTGTTTGTCACATGTGTGAAAGTTTGTCGGTAACCTGCCAAATGTAGGTGGTTTACTACCGCTGCTGTGAGTTCAAGCCAAGCTCACGTTGGCTTCCTCTGCGGTCGTACGTGGGAAGCTGTTCCAGCAACCTGCGGATGGTCCTGGGTTTCCCCCGGGCTTTGTCTGGTTTTCTCCAACAGTAATGCTTGCATGTTCTTACAGTCAAGTGAGATATTTTTGAATACGACGTAAAGCACCAATCAAATAAATAAATGAATCTCTGAGAACGGGAGAACAAAGCCTATGTCCAAGGCCAGTTTTGACAGACAAACACCTTTAATCACTCTTTAATCACAATCACTCCCTGCAAACAACAGATAAATAAATAGGTAAATAAATAAATATACAACCAACTAAAGTCTAATATATCTTCTCTATTCCTCTTGGACCCGTTTTGTCACAATAAATGCTAATGTAAATGTAAGCTGACTCGTAGACAATTACCATTTAGACAGTTGGCCGATTCCTAACGGAAGGTCTTAATGGAGACTTTTGCGACAATGGAAGCCTTCGTTTTTAGAGCGGGGCAAATTCTAAAGAACATTAAGACTTTCCATTAATTGAATCGAATTCAATGGCGGGAACGATGGTAACGGTAAACAACAACACTGGAACCGAAGAGCCTGAAGTGTTCTCGATTTATCAGAAGCGATTTGAATATACAGTGCGTTTATTAACCCGCTATTTTCAATTTTGCGTAAACTCCAGACAGTTTCCGAGAGAGTATATAGACCGGCATGGCGGAGGTATCAGAGACATGAAAAACGCACGGTTTCTGAATGGCGTTACGTCGGTTTTCAGTTTACTTAATTGATTCCATTGTTGGCGTTTCATAAATGATTTAATTTCTGAAGACATGCATTTCTGAGGTAGTGCACAAGCTACAAGTTAATAAACATCTTACCAAATCAAATCGCTTCATAATTTCAAAAGTTGGCTCTCTTCTGCTTTAACGACATCGTCAACGCTTTAACTCAGAACGTTTTAACATTACATAAATTAAGGCCGTTTAACTCTAAAGCGTCATCTCAGTCTGTTACAAAAGTATGAAAGCAACTGTTTTCGTAACGATATTCTTGCCATTTTCTACACCATTCAATTAACCTTTATAGAAAAGGTGAGTAGGGTTTGCAAGGATGATAATCGCGAAAATCCGTGCCGAACCTCAGCAGGCCGCTCGATTAGACGACTGTAAAACTCAGAGTGTCTTTCTCAAATGAAACCTCTTACCGCGGACGTCCCGTTGTTGTTAATTGGCCTCAGAAACTCAGGGACATCTAAGGCGGACTTTAATTGGAAGAAAACGGAAGAAACACCAATTACCGCCTTTGTCAGCAGACTACGATGATGAAGGTCAGCCACTGGATGCTTTGACAGCATGATCACTTATAGCCTTCATATTAAACCTCCATTCACAACAAGGGGCGGATTTCTATCAACTCTTATATGCACGTATTTCCTCCGAAAGTAAAAATGTCAGGGACATCGATGTCCGGGTTCAAGCCAGTAGGGCCTGTATGTACATGTCTGTAACGTTTCTTTGGTTACATCGGCACATATACAGTAGATGTGCAGCCCTTAGCACTCCGAGATTTTCAGGTTTACATCTGTAATAGTTTTCATTCACGTTACTTGCAAATACGGGGCGAACTGTGCTGCTTTGAAGTTCCATCGCAACTTGCGGCAAAAGTTAGCGTTGCAGGGAACAAATAAGACCAGATTCGTGATCAGGATTTGAAACTACGTCGAGTAGCCTGCTTTCAGTATTTGTACATTCATCCTGAACGCGAAATCAATGCATTGTAGATGCACTATCTATCAAATATATGTATACGTGCCAAACATAATACATCTGCCTTTTGTCAAATCTTGAAGTCATGTGGATTCTGTATTTTTTAAGATAGCTAAAAGATTTTCATCACGCATACAGTACGTATATAGCACTCCAATGAGCGATCTTGAGCTTTATACCTTTAATATGGGGAAATGAAGCTTTATCGCAATTGGATCGCAATTTGCGTCAAAAATGTACATCGTAGAAAAGAAATAAGATTCGTGAGCAGGACGTCAAACTATATCGGGTACCGTGTTTAGAAGACTCAAATTCAAAATTTTTGTTTTCACATGACATCACTTCCGGTTCCGGTTATTTGCTCACACACTGCATTTTGTTTTCGAACAAATAATGCAAAGACAACAGTTGTTACATATGAAAGAATTCAGGCTAATCGGACTAAGTGTTCGGGAGAAAATGCCTCTCCAAAGTTTTCCCATCAACACAATATGGCGGCTACATCACGTGACCTAGGGCATTTATTTTTTTACTCACAAAAGGCAGTCTTCAGGCCTACTACCTACCTAAATTTCACTTATTTCTGCTCTGCTATTTTAGCGGCAGACATTTTTCAATTTTGAAACTTGCAATGATGGCGATTTTTTTCATGTACTTCTTCCGGTTTTCTGACGTCATTTTGATTTTGTAAAATTTGTCTCCATGCCTTTGGATGGTGTTAGGCCTTAAGACTACGTCTCCAGCTTCATTGGTTATAGAGATATACCCACTTCCTTTTTTGACGACGTCACTTCCGGTTTCCCCAAATTTGAATATCTGGGATCAGTGGCCAAAACTGCATGCGGTAGGACTATTTGTAGGACATCATCTCGACAAGTGTAGAAATTATTAGCAAACAAAGAATTTTTCGGTCACATGACATATTCACCCATCAGCGAGCTTGTACAAATTTCAACCTAGAAAGTTTTCATTTTCATCCTGAACGTACCTTGGCTTTGTAGAACCACATTATGAATTTCACCTCAATGGCATCGAATGTTCTGGAGAAGATCTTTCAAGGCTTTCATCAAAATCCAATATGGCCGCCAAATCACGTGATCAAAAGTTTCCAAAAGTTTAGGTGCAAAACTTCGGGTCTGTACTAAAATATACTGAAGTCTCATAATTGTGTGACTGGCCGTTTTCTCTAAAAACGCGGGACAAAATTGCCGAGAATAATAGTAATAATCCGAACGAAAACAACAGGGATTCAAGCCTGAATGGCTTGAACCCCTAACAAGCTTGAATGACTTGAACCCCTAACAAAAACAAAAACAGAAATTGCCATTATCAAAATAGATCGTCGCCAAATCATGACACGTGTCAGTGTCATGATATGACGTGAACAACCCTAACCTACTGTATATCACTTATTCTTGCATATTTATTCAAGTCCATTTTGGAAACAACCAAAATTAGGTTATGATCAGTAAAAAGACTATTAAAAATGATATTTGAAAGTACTTTTACTGAACTATAAGAGTTTTTGGGACCAAATTAAATGCAGTCAAATGTTTTTATTATGTGGTGGATTTTATGGACCATATTGATAATGCTTGTCAACAATGACGTTTTGCTGGTCCTAAAGCAGAGCTTAAATGTCATATTAGCTTTTCCACACACTGGCAACCATTACAGAAGTACGGTTCACAAGAACTTTATTCCCGGCTGAACATACAAATGTACAGAAAGTTTTGAGACGTCATTGCTGACACACATTATCAATATGATCCACAAAACCCGCCGTGCAATGAAAACACTCAACTGTATTTAATTTGGTTAAATAAAAATCTGAAATAAAAATCAGCGAAGATGTCTTCAGATCCAGTTTTTAATGATCTTGTTCACTCATCGTACGTTTATTTTTGAGTGTTTTTTTACGTTCAAGGCTATACTCAAGTGTCTTGGTGTTTGGGTTAATGTTGCTATAATTGCTGTAATTCTCAATGTTGCTACATGTCGCAATTTCTCTTCCCCTTTGGTTTCAGATGCACGGAACGATCTGAGATTCCAGTTGCCGCCTCCGACCTGACCAGGATGTAGCAAGCCAAGTGTTACCTGTCAATTGTGTAACCTGTCAGTTATGTGACCTGCCAATTGTGTGATCTGTTGGGCATGTGACCCATGAGTTAAGTCAGCTGGTCATTTATGTGATCTGTCAGTTATTTGCCCTGTCAGTTATGTGATCCGACGAATTTCTGACCCACCATTTATGTGATCGCCCAGTTACGTGACCTGTCAATTGATCTGTCAGTTACTAGTATGTGACCTCTCAGTTATGTGACCTACTAGCTATGTGACAGTTAAATATATCACGTGTCAATTAGTTGTGTGACTTATGTCAGTTATGTGGCCTGTCAGTTATGTGACCCATCAGTTATGTGACTTGTCACTTATGTGATCTGTGAGATTATGTAAACGAGTAGATTATGTGATTTGGGAATTATGTAATTTACGACTTGTATGGCATGTCATTTATTGCGATCTGTGGATACTTTGAGGTGAAGTATATGCCTATTATATGCCTGTGAAATATGTGGTTTGTGAATTACACCCCTGGATTAGGCTACATATGTAATGAATAAAGGCGCTCGTATATCAGAGGAAGTAAGAGACACACAGCCCAGCATACTTACACTGGCATAAGCTTAAAATGTGGAAACACTAACCAGCTGAGTTCCGGCGGCTGACCTTCTTGTTGTTACTCAGTTCAGTGTTTCATAAAGCCATCTCGTCAATCAAGGCTCACGATCAAGACAGCACGCTCGAATTGACTGAAGGATGAACTTGACCTTAGTGTTTGAACAATGCAGCCATAAAACTCTCAAACGTCGCAGAGCCGAGAGTTTCCCTGAAGGAAGGAAAACAGTAATCCATTAGGACCGGAAGTGAGAACATCTTAGCGAGAGGAAGTCGATTTTCTGTCAAACAGTAAGCGCCGGAGTCGCACTTTCTTTTGTTGCAAAAGGGAAATAACAAAACAGGGATAAGTCTGCAGGCGCCTTTGTTCAAATGTAGGCCTTTCACGGTTTTGTGTCGACAACGTAAATGTTTAATGGTCTTGTATTTCACAGCATCTCACGTTTTGGAGTTAAGTAATACCTGGGGAATAAAATCTTTGTTAGTTTACTTATGTGTTAACGTGCATTTTATCTGCATTGGGTTTGATCTCACTATTAGCATTGTTTCCGACATTTACAAACTTATTTCCGTGATTCCACGATGATGGCACCTTCTTTATCAGACCTGCCCTGTAATACCGACTTATTTACAGGGCTCTCGCAAAGGTCATGCTGAAGACACAAGCGTGTCACTCCACTCCAGCCTAATAGGTACAGAGCTGAAACTCTCCTTTTTATACATGGCGATGGGCGGAGAGCCACAGGGCGAAAGCGAACAAAATTGGACGGGTCACTTAGCTGCTTAAACACAGATCCTTGTCTAAACATTACGGCCAGAAAGCGAGGCCAGGGATTATCATTCAACAAAAAACGCCTGTTTTCAATAAAGCTATGTCTTTCGAAATCATTTCAGATATTATACCTATTCACCACAGCTTCCGAATACTACTAACACACTCCACGTGAGGTACTCCCGCTCTCCAACCAATGAATGCCATTTTAAGCCTACCAGATATAGCCTCGTTTTGGATTGGATTTCAGTCGCCCGATGTCTGCAGCTTTTGTTATTTGCTACAGTCTCGAAATATGCTGATTTTTTGATAGATCAGTATTCTACTTATCCCCCTCGGGCTCAACACAAAGCCATCGATGCATCAAGACTATACCAGTCTTCAGCTTCTGCATTTATGTTCTGACTTAAAGTGAAAGACAGCGCATGTTTTAAGTTAAGTTTGCTTGAAAGGTTGGACAATATTCTGTTTGTTTAGGTAAAGTATTTCTTCTAACGGATACTGTGGCAGCGGAAGCTGACAGTTGACTGTGCTCCGTCGACCATAATGAAACGCAACCATTCTGTGTGGGCTGTGGCGTATTTCCTCCACACGCGGAACGCTCTTGTCACCTGAGACCGTAGTAAGCTGAAAGGGGTCTGTTTAACTATATATGTAAATTTATAAATGAAATGATCAGGAAACATATCCCCGCAACAGCACAATGCTCTGGAAAGGCTTTGCAGTGTTGTTCACACATGTATTTGTTATAATTAAAACATATAACATTAAAACAGTGGCCTGTGGCCTGTCGCTGTGCTATTACATGTTACATTGAGAGGCAATTCAGAACATTTACTTCATGGCTTATAAACAGCTGATATCTCCTAGCTCTCTGATTGGTCAGTCTATCATAAGCCTAAAAGCATGGACGCCTTGAGATCCCCAGTCGTAGCGAAACACTCCAAACTTCACACGAAGATAAATCAGCAACGATTTCATATAAATTTAAAGAGATTTTTGCATTCAAGAGAGAATTTTAGAATCTTTTTACTGAATAGTGCCTCAGTTATGAGCTGTCTTTTAATTTAACGATACTAGTACCCCTTGTGGGTATGAGATCACACCTTGCTTTGTGTAGCCCAAAATATTGATCAAATATGACCATATGTATATATATTCTGAAAGCTAAACAATTGCTGATTTCAAAGCAAGAGTTTTAAAATTTACCTAACTTTAATATTATTCAAAATAAAGACAAAGTTCAGAACTGTTTTTCAAGTTACTATTTTATCACCAATTTTCAAAATTTTCACAATTTTCTTGCTCAAATGGATAATTTACTATTTAAACAAAAGAAACGGTCTCACAAACTTTAAATGTTCATCTTAGATTGTTCTGAGTGATCATTTAAAGGGTGAGTGAGTGACCATTTCACAAATTTGAAACTTTGATGTTTTTTTTACTAATATCTTTAGAACTAGAAAAGATATCAAAAACCGGTGGGACCGGTTTTTAGTTTGGGTATTTAGCTACATGTGTGCCAAGTTCCATAGCATTATGTTGAAAAATAATCTGAAAGACAGAAAGGGGGAAAAAAAACAAAATGTCTGGAGTGTGACAAATTTCATCATGTATTAGTTTAATAATTAAATTTCATCACAAATTGTCCTGCCACAAGTTAAAATGTAAACATATGCATCTACTTATGTTAAATTTTAAATCTTATCATGTTCCATCATAGCGTAAAATGGTGTTTTATCTTGACATTTCTGAGCAAAGCCTGCTAGAATATGTTCATAAACCTCCCCAAATGGCACCCCGGTGGGGTGATTAAGGGTGTTGTGTTAGTTAATAGGTCTAATTAGGTAGTCTGCTAAAGCAGTCATGCGCAGTTTATAGCAGGTGGCAATACGCATTTACCAGAGGCGCGTTTATTCACAGCAGGTAACTATTGTTTTACTATGCTAATTATGCTCTAATTCATTCTGTAACATGGTGATAATGCGATATGACTTCAATACATATACAATGCTTTTTCTTATTATGCACTGAATAAAACTGCTTCTTCTCTCTCGTGAAAGACGTTTTCAGTGAATTCCTATACATTGGCATATTGTTTAAATATTCTGACTGTGTTTGGTTAGTTGATTGATTCATCAACCTGGTGTTTGAGAATGACTGAGAGACACAAGTCCTCACCCAACACAACCTCCGCCCCTGCCCCACCCAACATATCCTCCACCCCGCTCCCACCAATCCGCCCGCTCTCACACTCCACCAGCTTCATGCAGCTAGATTCCACCCGTCCCCACCTTTAATAGCAATGGTTTCTTCTGATACTAATTACTCACTGCCTCATCACCGTGATCCTAGTGGCCTTAGCGTTGTTGAATACTTCTGTACAAAACGTGCTAGTGTTGGTAGCGATGCATTTATTTATTTCTTTATTTGATTTTTGTTTTACGTCGTGCTCAAGAATGTTTCACTCGTAGGGCGGCGACCAGTGGGCCTATAGTGATGGGAAGAAATCGGCCAGAGCCGGGTTGAAACCCACGACCATCGGCAATTTGCTGGAGGACCTTCCCACGTACGACCTGAGAAGAAGCTAGCATGGATTGGGCTTGAACTCACAGCGATCGCATTTTGGTGAGAGGCACCTGGGTCATTACGCTGAAGTAGCGCGCTAACCTCTTCAGCCACGGAGACCTCTGTTAGTGATACAAGTTCGGCATACCCGAGAGCTTAAAGATCATTAAAAACTGTACCTGTAACGGTATGCACGCACAAGCATCTATTAACGTATTGAGTCAAGAGAAATAACTCTTGCAAGTGTCACCCACCCCTAGCCGAGATATTCGGCGTGGAATCAAGGGGTGGTGGAAAGAATGTACTCAACAGCTGTAAATAGGATTACATTACTTTAATCCGAAGCCTCGAAATCGGCGTTATTACAGAAGAAGAAGCACACCGCCGAACGGGTGCTCAATTCATCAGATAAAACCAACAAACTATTAATAAATTTATGGTAATGTTTACCCAATGGAGAACAATGCTGGGATGCGTAACAACAATTTCTATTATCTCGTCACAGTTAAACTTGCATCATATCTCTTGACTACACTTGGCAAAAATAAAACAAATCTTTTTCGCTATTTTACGGTAATACAGTTTCTGGCTCTTGTTTTGTAACTCAGACGTACACAAATCAGCATTAGATATCTTTATGAATAAAACTTCTCTGACAAAAACTGTTTCTGTCAATTCTTAACTGACTTAGAACCTTGTATACCGTACTACTTGAAAACACAGATCATCAGAAATACATATACTGAGCATTACTGTATTACCGTGTACTTGCAAGTAGGCCTAACACAAATGGGCATGAAAATTATCTAACATTACTAATTGAACAGTTCTAACATTGCAATTAACTGGAAGCTCCCAAACAATCTACTGTTAATCCTTCCATTAATATTCAAAATTCTGCAAAATGTGTGGACCGGCGTTCCCTCACTAATGATGAACTACGCCTAGAACTTGTGACATCAAGTCATGGTTTACGTATGTGGAGTTAATTTAAGGCTAATTACAAAACTTATACAGCAAAAATATCTCTCCGACATTGGTGTTCACTCCAAAGAAACCTATTATCAGTCACATTTCCTTCCTTTTCATGTAACTATATACTTCACATCTGTTATATCATAGAACGGCATATGGCTGTGAGCATCAGTCCCGCTCTCTTACATACAACGAAGGCTGTTCACATCATCATTGTTTACCGTAAAAACCTACTTATCTCTGACTAAGAGACAATCCACTATTACAGAGGGTTGTTCCTTGAACATTTGTAACCATGACCATAACATCCTATGGTATCTTATGTACCTGTAAATAGGATTACATTACTTTAATCCGAAGCCTTGAAATCGGCGTTATTACTGAAGAAGAAGCACACCGCCGAGCGGGGCTGTTAGCAAAACCAAGCCTACCGGTAGTGAAAATAACCCGAAAACGGACTAGACATGTATAACAGAGCACGCCCTTACAAGGAAACGATCACAATTGTTCACAATTGTAACTATAATTATATGCTATATTTCCAGGTAATTATACAGTATAGAACATTACCATAAATCAATGAAACAAAGTACATTTCTGCAATTATTTCTCTCGAATAAACAAAAAAGGGGGCTAGGGGCACTCTGAACCATTAGCGTAAATATCAGTACTTGTATAACGTCACATTAGCGTGTGCTCGACCCAAAGCCCCAATCTACACTTAGAGGCAAATCTACCCTTACGTCGAGACCTTGATTTCTAATGTATTCCTGGCAGAGAGCGGCTCGGTTTAAAGAGTTGTAAGATGGCAGAGAGACCCATGGTAAGATCTGTCAATAGCTCACACTTTTCCCGTGTCCTGTTAGCCAAGAATACACATACCGTTTACGTATACACTACAACGCCCTGGCCCTGTCGGAACTTATTCCAGTACGATACTATGCCATAGGCGTTACCCAGGAGGCGCAGTCGTTAAAATTAAAACCTGTATGATTAACAGAAAGGTCACATTGAGAAAAACCACAAAAACAAAAACGAACATGTGGTCTTGAGATGTATAAGTTCCGTGCGGTTAAATTTCCGACGTGACCTTTTGGGTTAAACGTCGTGACGAGTAACCGGGGTCATGTGTAATTACGGGAAATCTGGTTGGCATGGAATCGAGAGACCAGCAATAAATCGCGGCCTATACCTTCTGCATGGCTGTCATGGCTGTGAAATGTTAGCAGTGTAGATTTTTTTATACGAGAGCCATGGGAGAAGCGGGTATGGGCCGGTGAGGAGGTAAGCGTCCAACTGATACAGTGTTTCCCTGGCGTTGTGGTGTAATTGCGATATATATACTTGGCTAGTATCCTCTCGGCACAACAGTAATCGTGTCCGACCTTGATAAATATTAAAAAATGTTTCGACCTGCTTTTCTCAGGGATCTATGTTTGTCACTCTTAGAAAGCATCTTCGAATAAAGGCTCTATGAGGGCAGCCATCTTGAATAATGATAACATTACGTCAGACATTGTGTCAAATTGAAAAAAAATCAATAAGTTCAAAATTAATTCTGCTTTCGTGATTTGGTCATTTTCTCCCATTCGTAATGAAAATATTTTACTTAGATTTGAAAATAAAATCAAGCCCACTTTTTGGGGAAGATGGCCATTCCATACACACGAGTTTAAACTCGGCCATTCTCGACGTAAACCCGAAGACAGGCGAAGTTGGTCATGATTGCTGGAGCTCAAGTAAAGAATACCGAACTTTTCCCCACGTACGAGTAAGTCGTTATTTGATGTGCTCAGGCCATATAACATGATGTCAGAAGTGGAATCTAAGTTTATCAAGTATTCTTGAACTGTTAGACGGAAAATACGATGCGATACGATAAAATGTGTACTGTACAATAAGATGTCCAGAGCTGTGAGATGTGAAGCAGGTGAAAAGCGCTACAACAACAACATTGTACACTTAGTGGATGGCGAATTTGGATCAAAATATACTCTCCGTAAGTCAGCATTACATGGTCTAAATTATGAATCAACTTACATCACCCCAACCGCTTGTTCTAACGGGCAATTTGTCTGAAAATTTCCGTCGATTCAGTTAAGCTTTTCATTCTACCTGGTCACTTCTGGCATTGATAATAAAGCAGAACGTCTCAAGGTCAACGTACTGCTTCAAGGAGGATCGGAATCTTTTAAAAGTTTACAACAGTTTCACCTGAGCTGATGGAGAAAATAAGTAAAATTCCACCGATATACTGTCAAAATTACCCCGTGTACCCCCTCGAAAATGTTTCGTATGAGAGAGATGTATTCAACACCAGATCTCGGCGGGCTGGAGAACTGTTTGATAGTTTCTACACAGATGTAAGGAATAAATCCCAAAGCTCTGAAGTTGGCGAGTCAAATTATTGTGGGTGTAAGCAGTGAGCAGTGATTGGCTCAAGGGGAGACTACTCCGCCACAGTGAATTAATATTGCAGAGGGCTGTTGAAATCAGTAATGCGCAGTTCCTCAGACATCACATCAGTGGAAATGGAATCACAGTCACCACAGATAAAATCGACACTATCCAGAGCCTACCGAACCAACGGATGTGAGTGGTGTTCGCCGTATAATTGGTATGGTGAATCAGATGGATAAATTCATAGCAAACCTCGCCACTGTCACCAAGCCATTTCGAGATTTGCTTTAGTGCTACGAACCCTTGGCTTTTGGGACAAGATAAGCGCTCCGCTCTCCAAAAAATCAAGGCAGCACTCAGTACTTCACCAGTTTTAGCTCACTAGAATCCAACACTGGAGAATACAGTCATTGGGGATGCTTCATCGTATGGTTTAGGGACTGTCATATGTCAGAAACACTCCGGCGAGTGGCGTCCAGTCTTCAAGATTCACTTTTGGAGTGTGAATGCCGATAAGCTCAAACTGAAAGACAGGCTCTAGCTCCAGCTTAGGCTTGTAAAAAGTTCTCTGATTACATAATTGGGAAACACTTCATTATCGAAGTGGATCACAAACCTCTTGTGCAATTCTTGTATCAAAGGCATTTGGTCAGTTAACTCCTCGCCTTCAACATGCGCCTCTGCTTTGATGTTGTCCGCGTTCCTGGGCGTGAACTGTTCACAACCGACACACTGTCTAAGCTCTACGCCAGATGCGTGGTACATCCAGTTTGAAGAGGAGGTGACAACGCATGTAAATCTAATTCTACAATCCTTACCAGCGACTTACCAACGACTGACCAACGACTTGAGGAAATCAAACGTGACGAGAAACAGGATTCAACATGTCTTGAGATCATGAGGTACAATAATGAAGGATGGTCAAAAAAGCATTGTATCAAAGGTGCAGCCAAAAAGTACTGACCTTATCAAGCCCACCTGTCCCTCCAAGGGGGCGTCTTACTGTGCGGTGAACGTTGTGTCAATCCTGTCTGTTTGCGGTCAGGCGTTCTGCAGATAACTCATGCAAGTCACCAAGGCATCACCAAGAGCAATCAGCTAGCCAAAAACTCAGTGTGGTGGTCAGGACCGAGGGATGATATCTCAGAGCTAGTCGTCACTAGTCTTCTATCCAGAGAAAAGCCAATCATGTGGAAACTCGCATCCCCTCAAATTTTTTGCAACGTAGTTGTAACAGGTCTATTCCAGTAAGAAGGCAAGATGTACCTGGTTCTTGTAGACTCCTCTTCTCGCTACATTAAGATTGCACTTCTCAATAATATTTTTGCACCAAAAATTATTCGTCACATGAAGTCTATCTTCTCTCGACATGGCATCCCTGCTGTTGTTCGACCAGACAAAGGATCACAATACAGAGCAGATCAGTTCCGCCAGTTCAGCAATGAGTATGGGTTCACCATTGTTTTCAACTGTCCCAAACATCCATCAGGTAATGGTGAGGCAGAACGAGCTGTACGAACTGTCAAGGAAGTTTTGAAAGATGCATCAGACCCATACACTGCACTCATAAACTACAGAACAACACCTCTAGCAAATGGCTTCAGTCCAGCAGAACATCCGATGTCACGAAAACTCCATACTAAAGTGCTGATAACCCCTGACCGTCTTCAGCCAGTGCTTGAATCATGAAACTTTACAGGCTAAAGAGGCTAAACAGTCTCGTGAAAATCAGAAACTGAGCTTTGCTCACCGCTATGCTGCTAGCAGCCTCCATGAACTGAAAAGTGGAGATGAGGTATGGATTACGGAAGGGAAGGAATCCGCCATTTTGTCACATCAGTTTAGTAACCGATCTTATGCAATCACCAACTCTAATGGATCTTTCCGTAGAAATCGTTCTCATCTTCGTAAACTCCCCCAGTGGAAGAAAGACCAGGATTACGAATCTCGACCTGTGACTGATAGTCAACCGACCAAATATCTGAATGTCCCTGATAACCAGATAATCAGACTGGTTTTCTGTGATAACCAGGCTCGTTTCAATTGACTAATCACAGTTTAATCTTCAAATAAGATACTGAGCTAATGAGTACATTTGAGTTTGGTGATAACTGAAGACAATGATGAACGTTTCTTTTAATTGACAAAATATGTCATGTCACGGTGTTGTATTTTGTGTATTCACGTTAATACGAACACTGAAACAAAGAACTTTAATTGACTGTAAGTTAACTTGGAAAAGTTTTCCAATTCACTTCATGTGTTTAGCTTTGTCTTCAGCTTCATTCAGACATAAAAGTCAGGAACATTTAAACTTTACCGACTGTCAGTTCGAACAGTATGTGTTTCCTCGTCACAGTTAAATTTCATGAACTGAAACATTCTTCAATTTAAAATCAGTTGTTCTCCGTATGTTTCAGTTACATGCAGTAATATCCACATGCATGCATGAATTAGGAGCCTGAGTCAAGGGGAATAACTCTTGCAAGCAAGTACTCGAGTGGGACGCTTACGATTATGCGAAAATACCGGTGTGATCAATCGGTGTCATCGCCACGTTGGATATATGAACAGATGAACTCAAAGCCTAACTGAGCCACATATTTGATTATCGACAATATGTATAGTACATGATTAGGATACTGATTTTATTCATTCACCTAAAGCATTCATTGCGTCTTTTCGTCATCATTCAAAACTGTTGACTGCTTCTCTTTGTATGAATCCGTCCTAGTTTTCTAATATTTTATATAGTTTCTTAATTCTTTGAGGGTGTGTGCTTTTCGTGGTATTTTGGAAACTGGCCTTGTGATTATCATGATTGATCCAGAACCCCCATTTTGGTTGACCGCTGGTGTACTAATGTCGGTTTCGACGCCTAGGTTATGGACCACATATGGGCAGACTTTTCTGTTTTCTGCCTAAAGCAGAGTTTTAAACACAGGCACATATTTCTGGAGTACGGTTCACAAGTTTTGTGAGGTCACCAGTGAACCACATTATCAACCAGCTCCATAAAACCTACGATATAACAAAGATACTTGACTGCATTTGATTTGCTGACAAAAATCGCCAAAACTCAGGAAACGTATTTTCAGGCGCAAGTTTTATTGGTCTTTTCAATCAGCATGATTTCATTTTTGCAGGTCTTTCCCTTTAATACAAAAGGTGCCAATGCATCAATCGACTGACATTCACATTACCTATGCTTGCACGCGAGTGATAGACTGACAGATTAGGAGGAGCTTGGTATAAACAAAGGCTTTACAAATCGATGAAATCTTATCACTGAGGAATTACCGGCAAAGAGGAACATGTCATGCTGACATGACACGCAAAACTATAGACCCGAACTCCAAAATCACGTTTTTTTTATGAACAAAATTAGATGAAACTCAATACAAACTTCACACCATGATGAACACAATTCTGTCTTATGTTTATTTATTTATGTAATTGTTGTTCAATGCCATACTCGAACATTTGTCACTTTTAAATGGTGGGAGTGAGGTAGCGGTCATGTACAAACTGCTGCAGGAAAAGAGGTGCACTGTAGATTTCGGTGTTTAATTTATAAACACTTTTATACATCAGAATGACATTACAACACTATAGTATAAGACTATATACATGGTTTATACACTTATGTTTAATACTTAAATATATGTGCCACCATAAAGCTGGCCGCCGTTGTATAAGTGAAATATTCTTGAGTATGGCGCACAACGACGATGGAATAAATATATAAATCAATAAATCAACCAATCAATCAATAATTAAATAAATAAATATGTGTGTATATTTATTGAACATGTTTGTTTGAACTACCCATTAAACGCCTTGGGTGGAAAGCACATTTTCGCAGCGCATTACCACAGCGATATACATGTATGTATAGGCACCGTGTTAACCGGTTCGTAGTAATGGGGCCCAGCTCGCACGCGATCTGGGGTCCCCCTGTCAAGCCGGTGTGAGTAGGCTTTTTACCAGTGAGTTGACAGCACACTGTGACAAGGTGGAGGTGTCATGTCTAGTTTGATAAAAAAAATTGCCATCCCGTGAAATTAGTATGCTCTAAACATATGTCGGAGGGGTTTGTCGTGAAATCACAAACATAAAACTGAATCATTTACACCGTAGGAAAAAAAACAACTTTGACAACTGTGACAACTTTGGGAAAACCTGCCGATAACAGAAGTTATCATGGTAGTTGCCATGGTAGTTGTTTGTGAGTTGCCATATGGTAGATTTATGTGAGCTGCAATGGTAGTTGCGTGTGCATTGCCATGGTAGTTTTTTTTCTGAATTGCCGTCGTAGTTGTTGGTGAGTTGCCATATTAGTTTTTTGTCAGTTGCCATGGTTGAATGAGAGTGGTCATGGTAGTTGTTTCTGACTTGCCGTGGTAGTTGTTTTAGAGTGGCCATGGTGGTTGTTTGTGAGTTGATCATGGACAGTTGGCAGATGTGTACCCCACACTGCCGTCCGTCACGGGGGACAGTAGTTCAATACCCGCAAAGCCATTGTTTGTTACCGTGTAGACACTTTGTATAGTTATCAATACCGATGATGTTGTCACGGGCTGAAGGTCAAGATGATCATAAAAGACCCCATCTCTTTCCACAAAGGGTAGCATAAACTAGAGGAAAAACAAGAATAGAGATAAATCAAATTACGCATAAATAAACTCTCCGGACGTTAAGCGCCATGATATGATTTCCTACTCTGACACATCGACACCAGCGAAATGACTTCATATCAATTCGATGTAATCCCTGAGAATGATGGCTAAAGCGCCAAAGTTGACCAAGGTTTGAATGGGAAGTGAACCGCCAGCCTTCGTATACAACCAAAAATGTAGTGTATGTCACTGACAAACCTTAAACCCAAAGAGTCCCCTAAGAACCACGCCAGGGACCCGTTTTATAAAGCTGTCACAGCCACTCCAATGCTCATTTGCCACCCTGCGTACAGCAAATGTTCTACAGAATTTTATAGGGCTTTGAATAGAATTAGCATTTCCAACAGAAATTCCTGGAGTTGTAAGGAATATACATCAGTTTCTGTGGAACAGCTCCTCAGTCTTAAAGAACACTGAACTAGTTCTATGGAAAAAGAGGCTAGTCCTAAAGGACACTAATACAGCTCTGAAAATACTGCAAAGAAAAGACATGACTTTACTGCGTGTTATATAAATTGCATTACATAGCTGTTGTTTTACCGTGATTTGTTTAGGTCAAGCATGGGTACAATTTCTTAATTTCCTAAACGGCTTGCGTGGCCCCAAAATTGATCATGTTAAAGACATGTTGGACTCTTAGTTTGTGGATAATGTTAAGCGAGCAATAAGTTTATCCACCCTTGAGGTGAAATTCACAGGTACAAGAGCTATTCGTATGTATTTGGATATCTTTAAGGTCTTATGCAACAAAACGCTGTTAAACTTTTCTTGACGGGACCGAAAATAACCAGAGTAATGTGAAACGAATGTATTCATTCAACAGAATTTTCCCTAAAGTGCAAGTTCAGACAGCCTCGGTAGCTTGGGAAACAACAATGTGAGAAAGTGAATCGAATGACCCGCGCGTGGATATACATACGACAGAAAGCAGAAGTGTAATAAACTAGATAATGTGATTGTTGGATAATTTTGTCGACTGTATCTTACCGGTCGGGCGAACTGTTTTACACCTCTCTGCTTATGGATTGATCCCCCATCTCCAGACCCTAAGGCGAACGTTCTCACCACTAAGCCACCGAGGCGGTGGATTCTTCGTTACCACCGTCTTGACACATGCGGTGGGGTTTTTTTTCTTTTTTTTTTTTTCTTTCATTTTTTTTTTTTAAGAAATGGTTTGCGTCTGTAGACCTGATCAGCATCGTAAATATGAAAAATTCTTGAATGTCGGTACCACGTATACTGCAATACACCAAATAAATGAATAAATACAAAAAGACAGATATATGAAAACTGATGAGTCAATTAGTTATTGATATGCAGTCAGCATACACACATTCTGAGTTGAGCCGTCGCTGAATTCAAATTGGACGTCCTTGCTCCTCTCCACGGTACTTCTTCTCTGCGCCAAGCGAGCGTAAACCAGAAGATGAGGTTCATCAAAGGAGATTTTAATCCAGGCTCCAACACCTTCGGATCTTGATGCCCATTCTGACTGATAATCTTAAAAATAAGAGTGAGACCGAGCACGTAAGAAAAACTCCATGGGAAGTGAAAAGATAGTTGAGTCAGGGAGCTTGAATTAAACAAGAGGGCCTCCGTGGTAGAAGGTGTTAGCGCGATAGTGAGCTGTAATGACCCAGGTGCCTCTGACCAATGCGAGTCAAATCATTTCAAGTCTAGATCATGCTGGCTTCCTCCCCGGCCGTACGTGGAAAGGCCCGCCAGCATCCTGCTGATGGTCGTGGGTTTCCCATGTTTTCTTTTCGGTTTCCTCCCACAAAAGTGCTGGCTGCCGTCGTATCAGTGACATACTGTTGAAAACGGCTTAAAACACCAATCAAATCAATAAAAAAATAAACTGATTGCCATCGTATAAGTGAAAATTTTCAGAGTTTGTCATAAAACAACCAATAAATAAATAAAAAGTTACCATATAGAGTATGGATTTTTCAGTACAATTTCCCAAGTTCCAAGCTTATCACCCCTAAATCTGACCACCGTCCACTGAAAAGAAAAATCTATCAAAAACGTAGTTTTCAAATTGCCATCAACCTCATATTGTTGATGAACATGTTTCTTGTCAACGTACCATGAGGTTCTTTACGGCTTCTCAGAAACGTATTGTGTATGTTGCAGACGTTAAGACTCCTCAAAACGTACCACAAGTGTTCAAGTTAAATACTTTAAGGCTCCTCAAAAACGTACGACACATGTGTATGATACAGACTTTAAGACCCAAATTAACGTAACACAGATGTGCATAATACAGCCTTTGAAAATCCTCAAAACGCAACACTGATATACATGTTACAAACTTTGAGACGCCTTAAAACGTATCACAGATGTGCATGTTACAGACTTTGAGACGCCTCAAACCACACAACTGGGATGCATGTCACAGTCTTAGAGACTGTTCAAAACGCACCACAGATGTGCATATTACAGACTTTGAGACGCTTCAAAACAAACAACTGACGAGCATGTCACAGCCTTACAGACTCCTCAAAACATACTACAGATGTGTATGTTACCGGCATTGAGATTCCTCAAAAAAAGCACCGAAAATTTGCATGTTACATATTTTGAGACGCCTCAAAGCAATCAACTAAGGTGCATGTCACAGTCTTAGACATTCCTGAAGACGTGTCCATAGCAAAGTTTAGCACAAACGACCAAAGAACTGAGAAAGTACATTAATTAAAGCATTTGGATGGATTTGCGCAAAGAAGAATTTATTTTAGACAGATCTGAATTATTAGCTATATGGAAGCCAAGTACGAAGAAGGCCAACGTGTACTTACCATAGGTGACAGGGTCAACATCGAGAGCCGCGGAGCAGAGGAAGCGTTCGCTGTATTCTGACGACGCCAGGCACGGGGCATTAAAAGCTACATTTGTAAGGACTGAAAAAAGAGCGAAGAAAATCTACGAGTTCTATTCATTAACACGGTAATATCTTGACACTTTGAGATCTGAGATTGCAATATGGACATGAGGTGTACACACCTCAGGGTGAGGTATAGATGAGTTGTACACCTCATCTTCGTTGAAAAAAATAAACACAAAGAAAGTACACTTCAAAAACTTTGAAAGAATAAGAAAGAAACTTTGAGAGTTTTTGAACAAATAGCTATGTTCCTAAGATATACACCTCAGCCACTCTGAAAGTTTTAATATCATTAGATTAGATTAGATTTAGAT
Organism: Acanthopleura granulata; assembly: GCA_016165875.1. Classification (NCBI taxonomy): domain Eukaryota; kingdom Metazoa; phylum Mollusca; class Polyplacophora; order Chitonida; family Chitonidae; genus Acanthopleura; species Acanthopleura granulata. Next base: position 19,205,232 of record JABBOT010000009.1, on the reverse strand, counting down.
AATTTTTTGCTTCCACCAAAACGGTGACTGTAAAAATTGTTTACTAAATTAACATGACTATATTGAAATAAATCCAATATAAATACAAATGTCCACCTGTAGGCATTCTTAAATTAGAATTTCTAGCAGCATGGGAACTTCATAACCTCTATCTGTCTGGCCAACAAGTCTTGAGCTTGTATGGCTGATATTTTCTGGCATATGTGTTTATCATTAGTTAAGAGTTTACTGTCCATGTGTACAGTCAGACCCGAAAAATGGCATACTTATATTCATTTTAAGATACAGAGAATATATGTGTACGATAGATAAAAATGAAAAACATACTGCAAAGCATATAAGAGACCTTTTGATAGACTTTATTCATCGCTAGCTGTACTTCACAGAATAAACCGCCCAGGAGTTATCCTCCATGTTTTAGCTAGATTCTTTGATCCGTAAAACTGAATGGCAAAATGGAGCAAGTGAAATGTTTCTGTGTACAACCTTTAATACAAAAGTGGCAGTACTGCGAAGCAGGACGTACACTGACCCGTTGTTACGTCAAAAATGTCTACTACTGCAACGTCTAAAATAATACAATGTATCTAATTCCATTGTTTTACGTCGCGCTGTCTTTTAATGTGACGTCATTATGAAGAATCAGGAAAAGGAACATCTGACGTCAAGAAAATGACAGCACAAGGTCCTCCTGCTGCGGTACAAGATTTGGCTCCGAAGTGATGAGTGCTGGAGCACCGATTGGATAGTACTGCTACACAGACGGTCTAAGTTGTTGATACAATATAAATTTCTATACTCTCATTTTACACCCAGTAAAGACATATCAGAATTTTATCTGCTTTGCATACAACTGAAAGCTTTTTGCCAAGGGGACTACTCACGATCCGCACCCTCCTCAACGGAGGTTACCATGGTGACAAAATGCTATTACGTCACTTCCAGGAGCAGAAAAAAAATGCATGTGCCTTGCCCAAGATGGAAACTTGACGATTATTGTAGATGATAATTTATACCTGTATGAATAATGCTCTACATTCTTTTTCCCAGGTCATGTAGGTCAAATTGAAACCACTCACACATGACACACTCCCAGCCTACTAACTGGTTTGATGACAGAGATTCACAACAAAACATGTATATCAGTGGGAGACTTTTCAGCTGAAGAATATGCAGCAGGAGTGAATTAATTATGAAATAAATCAGTTTTCGGGTTGTTCTAATCTGTGCTAAATGTTAATTACCATGGTTGTGTTGACTTTATTATGCCTCTCGTTAGGAAACTAAGACCATACCTCATTGTCATATTAATTCTCAAATATCTTCTTATTTTCTTTAATTTATTAGGACTGGGGAGAATTTTTTGATGGAATATAACTGATCGGCCTACAGCCTGAAATTCTGATTTCTCTTAGATTCATTTGTTCCATTCAAAGTTAAAATATTTTTCTTAGCCTACATTGGCGTTTTCTTTAAATTTCTCAATCCAGAAAACACACTTTCCTTCAGCCGAGATCACAGAACGATAATGAAAAGACGTTTATACTCGTAAAGAAGTTCCAAATTTAGGGTTTATAGCTTTTTCGACATGACTGAAGTTGCGGGGTTTGCTTGACATAATAATGGCTCTGAGTTTTGTGAATTTCAAACAAATACTTTTCTTCTGAAAAAAGAAAATCTCAGAAATTATTCATTTATCTATCCACTGATCCAGCTTGTTTCTTCATTTTATTTGATGCTAGACAAATTTCTTTAAAATTTAATCAACATAGTATTCCCGTTCTATGCATCACATTTAGCTTAATGCAAAAAAAAATCCAAACATTTATCTTCTTTGACATTACACATGGAAACATTTAAAGGGGAAAACTACAAAAACATGAAGTTTAGACAAATGAAAAGAGTATTAAAAAGTGTATTTGAAAATGCTTTCTCTGATTTTTTTTAGATTTTTTTCACCAAGGGAAATGCAGTCAAAAGTTTTGATTGTATTGTGGGTTTTATGGATCATACTGATAATGTGTTTCACCAGTGACGTCACAAAACTTTCCGTACACATTCATGCTCCTCTCTGAATAAAATCCTTGTAAAAAGTGCTCCTGTGCTGTTTAAATATGTATGAAAAAACTAGCAATAAATTAAATTTCTCCTTTAAGGTCAGAGAAATGTCGATGTGACGTCACTGGAGAAAAGCTTTATCGATATTGTCAAAAACAAACCACGATACGGTTCAAAACATTTGACTGCACTTATGTTATTGAAAACATCTAAACAATCTAGTGAAGGTATTCTTAGATACAGTTTTAAATGCTCTTTTCATTCATTATTAACTTAATTTTTGTGTGGTTTTTCCCTTTAACCATTCTGGTATGACAAATTAAAATATCACTGATTTTCCTTAATTTTAATCTTTTTAATTAATTTTAAATATTCAGATTGTGTTGGCTTTTTATTATGCTTCTGCTTCTGAAACTAAGATCATATCTCATTGACATTTTTATTCTCAAATATCTTGCTATTTCTTAAATTTATTAGGGCTCGGGAGGAAATTGTTTGAGGGAATATAACTGATAGGCCGTTTTCTGACTTTTCTTGCATTCATAATAGTTTCCATTCGCTCTTAAAACATTTTTCTTATCATATATTTACTTTCTCTTTAAATTTCTTAATCCATAAAATACATTTTCCTTCAGCCGAGGTTTCCGGAAGATAAATTAAAGTGGTATATACTGATTAATAAGTCCAAAGTTAGAGGTTACATTTATGTATGGTTAAACATAATAATGATATCTGTGAGTTTTGGAAATTTCAAAAGAATATCTGTTGCTGAAACAAGAAAATGTCAGAAATTATTAATTTACCCATCGACTGATCCAGCATGAATTATTGTTTTCCTTGATGCTAGAAAAATTTTATTAAAATGAAATCAACGCAGTATTTCAGGTCCATTCAGGATATCATGTAGTTCTATGCAGGGAAAACTCCAAATATTTTACCAGATATATCGTCTACATTACGAAATGAAAATTTCACTATTTCTGATATTATTTCTGACATGATATTTCTGCGGTGACACAGAAACAAGTCGCGTAGGGACAAAATCATATTTGTTGTTGTTGTACCTACATTTTGCCTTGGGCACCCGCCTCAGTCAAAGTGACCAAACAGTATGTAACTGAATAAATTACGCAACCTGTTCATACGTGAAAAGTATCACAAGCAATAATACGATTCACCACTTCCATCACACACATGAAGCAAGTGAAGTCGTGAATTTGTTTGCAACTGTTCAAAACCTATTTTAATACCGTGGTCTAGCCATGTGGCCCACTGAGGCGTGTTCTGGAGCTAGAGTGGCTGAGGATCTTGTTTGCCTTACGTGATTGGCTGGAGAAGGAATCTGATAGTATGTGATGTTGCCAGACTACATATCATATTGCCATCGCATAATAGTGGTGCGAGGGAACATCTAAAGACTTACGAACGCTTTCCATTTAAAACTTTGGGAGATTCTTTCTCCGCGCACATGTCCAACCGAGCTGAGGCTTCTCGGATGGATATTTTTTGAAGGAAAGAGTATTTTCTGGGAAAATTTGCAAAGTGCAGAGGGGCAGACGTATACTGAACTATTCGGAGGGTTTCCGGTCGGCTGTCACCCTAACAAGGCCGGGGGCGAACGGGCATTGCCGATTCTAGAGTGCCGGTGGACTGTAAGTTGTTTGAAATGTTGCTTGATTTCTGTAAATGTGCATGTGTTGTTAGATGCAGGATGTTTTCGTGAGCAGGTCTCATTCCACAGAATGAATTAACTTTGTAGACGAAATCTCCCAGAATACGCTAAATCCAAGATGCGAGGCTGGAACTGCAATGCCGAAAGGAGAACGTTTTGCACGAGACGGTGAAATTCTAACATTTGCCTCGTTTGCCGGATATTTGGGTGATAATTTTATGATCTCTTATCGATTCTCGCATTCTTTTCCCTTTAAAACAATTCTATCTAAGTAAAATCTCTTCAGTCCGCCCGGTCTGTTAGGGAATAGTTGTCCACCTTGACAGCTCTTACTTGTTGGTTTAAATGTGTGCACTGTTGACCTCTCACGACAAGAACCGGAGAACTTAAATCACGTGACCTGATCTGTGCTGCTATCTATGGAAAATATGGTAAAACAGGCGAAAACTGGAAAGATTAGGTCGTCAGTGGGGTTTTTTTTGCTGTCAGTGCGTCCATATGTACGTTAGGTATCTTGTGTGCAACTTTTGGATGGCAGAATGTCTTATTTTTAAAGATATTTACCGACAATTAGAAAGGTGACATTTATTCCCACGGTGCTCACGTGCCACTCGAAGAAGCGAGGGATACATTATTGTAACTAAGTTTTTACCTGCAAAATTACCTGGTAATACTTCAACACATTTCAGAGATACATCCAATCCCTACCCTTCTCCACTGTTTAATGTGCGCCTGAATCTTGGGCACAAAATCGAATTTAGTGTTTTGGGAGTCTAGATGTGAAGCGATTTACGGAAGTAGTTCCAGTTATAGTGTGTACCGCAACGGTGTGTTTTGGGATCTCTGAAATGTTTTCTTCTATTTGGGCAGGTTAGCCTAATTACAGCATTGTCACTGTATAGCACAACTTAAAGTTCTAAGTGATGAAATACGGCTCAAATCATTTCTACACAATAACATTTGAGTCTTTTTTGCAGGCACGCTTTCGCTGAAAGCTTTTGCATAGGTAGCAGCGCAGGCAAGGTCACGTCACTTAACTTCTCAACAGTGGTCAACAGTGCACGCATGTAAACCAACACGTAAGAGCTGTCAAAGTGGACAACTATTCCCTAACAGACTGGGCGAACTGAAGAGATTAAATCACGTGACCTGGTGTGTTTTGAAGGTGAAATAATAAAAGATCATAAAATTATCGCCCAAATATCAGGCAAACGAGGCAAATGTTAGAATTTCCATTGATTCGGTCAGGCGAATATTAAAGAGAATATTTTTGGCGGGCAACGCTACCCACACGCTAATTTCGGGCTGACTCAAACCTTTATCACGAGCTCTGAGCGCCAGTTGAGGTAGGAGGACCCTCGATATCACAGTGATAAAACCACAAGCGAGATCGCCGTGTATCATTAAGGTTGAACCGTATTTTTGATCACAACGTACAAATCAAAAACAGTCCAACAACACAACAGGAAGAGAGCGAGAGAGAGAGAGAGTCCCCCTCGTGCAGACAAGGGGTTAACTCTGCATATACACTGATATGTAATGTAAACTATGTAAAAAATACTTTGGCACGAGTACTTTTCTCTCTGAGATTAAAGTCTGCCTACTCTTGAGAAGGGTAGTTTACATTAGAAGTTAACATAAGTAAGACATTAACGCCGCGAAACACATAAAAGGCAGATTGAAGTTAAATGAATATCACTGCAACTGCAGAGTAAAAGTCAGAAAGTCACAAGATATAATTCAGAGAGATCGCTGACGAGTAAATCTATGGGGTGTTGCTGGGTCTTTGTTGGCAGTTGGTAATACGGAATCGAAATCAGGGTTTTGGATCGCGCTGGGCTCCTGCGGAGGACAATGGTTTAAGGTGTTCTCCGAATGTGTGTCGACAACAGGTGAGGGCAACACAGCAGGTATTTGGATTCGGACTGGTGGAGGCGGGGTCGGAAAAGGGCATGTAGAATCGTCTTCCTCTGAAGAGTCTGCAGTAGTCCATGTGATCTGAGATTTCAGACAGGAACACGTGGGACTGTAAAGCACTCTGAGGGACTGTAAAGCACTCTAACTTCCTGACATGATAGGTCTGCGATGGGAGTTGAGAACCAACAAACTTCCGTACACTGCACCAGTCGCCATCCATGCAGGCAACGCGAAATCGATCTCGGAACTTGGACTCGTTGCGATCGCAACGGACGCATACCAGTTCGCCGATTTTTATGGTTTGTATGTCAGGCATGATTCCGGACGGAGCCTTGGCTGTCTCACTAGTTGGGTGATTTTTGATACGATCTGCATATTGATCTAGAATGGATTTGCGATCGGTTACTGAAATTGGAATGTTAGTATCTTGGTTCCTCTAGAGCAATATTTCACCCACCGATAATCCTCGGATTCTGATTCTACAGATGAGTCGAGCAGTGGCGATGGACAGGTGTGACTGGGTTACAATACCACCAAATGGATCTTGGTGGAGCTCAGACTACATTTCCTGAATGGCTCTTTCGGCCACAGGGTTTCTATAGATGTTTTTGACTGTGACAAGCTCTATGGCGAGGCTGTGTTTCCGGAGAAGTTCGTCCTTAACAAGGGACTTAAAGCCGGTTCATTGTCTGTCCTAATTACTGCTGGGGTCCATCTACTGGTCGTAATTCGACACATAGACGAAGAAGGCATCACGTATAGTCCCGTGTTTCTCATCATCCAGAAGGGCTGATGAAACACATTCTCGGAGAACCAGGATGAGTTGTCGCTTCCTTTTCAGTGCGTCAGCAGCAAATGAGAGTCCGATTCCCTCTAGACTCAGTGGTCTGTTGCACGATGTAATGTGGAATCTTCTTCAGTGAGGTGCATTGATGGCAGGGGACAGATACCCATTCCACAGCTTTATCGATATCTAAAGCGAAAAATATTCACCGCATTACAAGCTTCAGCTGATGCCATGAAGGGCGATCAAGTCGAAGATGGGCATGAGCACGGCGTAAATCAGAGCATTTAGACTGGAGAGCAAGCCATGTGGAGCGAGTTGTGAAAATCTGTTTAGTTATGCCACTGACAATGTCGTTAGGCAAACACCGATGAACAACACGACTTTCAGAACGTTACACAAATGAACACACTTGGCATTAGAGATTGTCGCAGTCGGGAGCATTTCGATCGGCGAAGTCTTAAAGAACATTAAGGGAACCCGCTAGATGGCGGACAGAAGCTTGGTATCGGCTGACGTTGGACAGGAATGTTAACACTCTTGAATTGACAGAAAGCTCGCAGCGACATAGTTTCTTGAAGGGTTGCGCACATGGCTTACTGTCCGTAAGAATGCAAGAGATGTGGGAGAATTGTACTATGTATGGATGAAAATACTTACTTGCCACCGCAATTGACAGTGCTTTAATCATACATGAGAGCCACGTTATCTATCGTCCTCGAAGTCTCGCATTGAAGAATCCCGCGAGATGTTGGTTACCATTGCGGGTTACATACAGAGTAGCTCCTATGCCATGTCTTTTGACAGATCCACCTGTGACGACCCATAGCTACTCCTCTGCCCGGTGCAGAACAATGACTTTATTAGTACATAAGACCTGCTGGGCAGACTGAAAAGCCTGGAGTTGTTCATCAGACCACATGATTTTATCGTTTGATTGACATCCAGCGATGAGAGGGTCCAACGGAGACAAGATGCCAGAACAGTATGGAGCCAAGGAGGGATCTGTGACTCATTGGAAAGCTCGCCAGCGCAGCGTAATGGCCCAGAAGCCTCCCACCAATGCTCTCGTTGTGAGTTCAAGTCCACTTCATGCCGACTTTCCCTCCGGCCGTACGTGGGAAGGTCTGCCAGCAACCTGCGGATCGTCATGGGTTTCCCCGCGCTCTGCTCGGTTTCCTCCCACCAAAATGCTGGCCGCCGTCGTGTAAGTGAAATATTCTTAAGTACGGCGTAAAACACCATTCAAATAAATAAATAAATAAATACTCGAGCCAAGATCTTGTAGGCTCCCATAAACAAGTGTAAGCCATGAACAATTGTCGGCACAGGAAGACGCCAGGGGAGCAATCCGGTGAGGGCTGTCATGGATAGATCCCATCCGCCAGGGTCCACCTAAGATGGAGACTGAGGATGGCAGTCTTTGGGGCGGATAGTCGCAAACTGTTTTTCTGTAGAGTTTGTAGTAGTCTTTCTCACTTGGATAGAAAATTCCTCTGGTGTTTCGGCACCACAGTAAATATAGTCTGATAGTTTGGCAACTGCGAGCTGCTCTAGATAATTTCACAGAACTCTGCACATTAGTTCCTCAAAGGCAGTCTTCGAGCCTGGCATGCCCATTTCGGTCCGTGCAATAACAAGAACGCCACAAAACAGAGTGGTAACACTGCAATACTTCACTGAATGCTTAGAAAGAGGGATCTGGATCCAATGTATCCGGCACTTCAATTCTTAATATTATTGACCACACGCTTGGCTGGGCAGCCGGCAATGTCATAGCGTTCCATGAATGGGGTTCCCGCGAGTTCACGAATCAATGTGACATCAACTTCGCCGACCACATTGAGCGGGGATGATCCGGGGATGTGCTGACTGGGAACTTTTCGTAATTTTTAGACCCAACCACTGGGCAGTGGAAAGTCGTATCATATTGCCTTTCGATACGCGTGGTTTGGTGGCCATAAAACACGTCCAGATAAGGAGATTGGCGTACATGTATTCTGTACGTAGTGTTGGATTCTGCAGTAAGGAAGTTGCCGCCGTCTTCATTAGCTTCGTCGTCAGCGGGCTACTTCAGCAATGTCGTCGCCGGGCTGTTCGACGATATCTACGATTTTGCGGGCTTTGGTGAGATATTTGCGTCTTGCTCAGGAAGATAAGAGCGCTCACTCAAATAATAACGGCTCGATCGCTTTGCTTGTTTACACAGTGGGAATGGTTTTGGGGGGCGGTGGTCAGTAGAGGCAAATTTATTCTTAGATGTGCCTATACGCACTACTTTTGCCTCCTCTGTTGTTCTGATTTCATCAAGGTGGGAGGCAAGCGCTTGTGAAATCTCAGGTTTTATGGACGCTAATGTTCTGGAGCGTAGTTCTGTGCCGTATCGCTGTTTAATGAGCTGAAGAAGTGTGGGATGTAAAAGTCGCAACCATGTAAGGGCGATAAACTTTTCCAGGATGGGGGACAGTCCTCAGCTACGGCAGCACCGTAGTGCTGAAAGCCGCTGTCACGCAGTAGTAAATTATCTTCAACAAACGCCACAAGGCGTTGGTAGAGATCTTGTGGCCCTTCATCAGGTTCTATGTGAGTGGCGGAGAGGACTGAGAAATGTGTGCCTGGCGACTGAAAACCATAATGCAGCCGAATTATTTTCCAGATATTGTCAATGGAGGTAGAGTTCTTGACAATGGTGTTCCGTGAAATGACTGGGCAATAGTTGGCAATTTGTCCCAGTATCAGCTCAAGTGTAGTAACCTTTTGCTCTGATGTGCGGCGTTGTGCCTGTTTTACATCTTCACGTTCATCTCTGTAGCCAAGCAGAGGGGACGCGCGGGATTTTTTTCCTCACTCAGCCCCGAGGAGTAAAAACGGGCCGAAATTAGGGATAAGTCACAGGATGTACTGTACATTGTCTTTCCAATTTTCAAAGGAGTTCAGTCTCCTGCTAAGACAAATAACATTGTTTAAGTGCTCTGTGTGTGTTGTGTGTTACATGGGGCTATGGTTACTCACGATACACTTGAGTTGCTGACATCTGCTTTACCGAGGTATTTTGTTGGCCTGGGTTGTTATAGACACATATATGTGACATGTAATACCATGGAGGACAGTCAGTTGATTATTATTGATTATCCGTGGGTTCGGAAAACAGCTGCCACTAGGTCAGTTGAGGTAGGAGAAGCCTCGATATCAGAGTGATAAAACCACAAGCAAGATGATCGTGTTGAACTATATTTTCGTTCACAACGTACAAACCAAATGCAGTCCAACAACACAATAGAGAGAGAGAGAGAGAGAGAGAGAGATAAGCCCGTGCAGGCCTGAGGATGGGAGGGGAGTAACTCTACATATACACTGACATGTAATGTAAACAATATTTTGACGGAGGACTTTTTGGACAAAAGTAAAATTTCCGGGAATCTCCTTGAAAATTCTGGTAGGAGAATATCATTCCTTGTTATCAAAACGTGCAACTCAATTCGTGGGGCTAACCCTAGCATTTCTCCTGCTGGTAAGTCAGCAGTCCAGTAAGAAATTTAGAAGTGGAGTTTATTTAGCTGGAAAAAGAAGCAAGGCAAAAACTTTGTTCATAGATTACTGTTTGAATGACGTATAAAAATGAATAACTTCTGGTGTTCATGTTTGAGGCAAAGTAAATTACATTTCTGCTGGTTGTGATTATTTCTTTATTTGTTTTTCTTCTGGACAAACAAAGCTTTTCTTAGTTCATATAGCCCAGCCCACCTATGGTACCCAAATGATCCTTTTCAGTCTCAACAGACTGAATATTTCTGACAGCTGCCAATCAACAAAACGAAACACTTTTGTAACGGTTTACTATTCCAAGCGGCGGGTTTGCGGAAATAAATTGACGCAATTTGTCCACGTTGAATTCTTTTAAGCTATCAAATACCTACATGATACCTACGAATTTTCGAGCTGTTTCATCCATTTCCAAAATTTTGATCTTATTTTGTAGTTACCTCAGATGTGTGTGCGTGTTTATTGTACTCTAAATTGAAACTTAATACATGATCAGTAACTATTCTTAGTGAAACCCAAGTTCTGATCTGTTTCACCCAGTTTGGAAAGAATCATATGTTTTGTTCTGGTATAGATTTTACCCAGCTATTCCTTCAGCTTAAACCGACAAGAAACATGTTTTGGTTTCACAGTTTAATGCTTCTAGAATGCTTGTTTCCAGATGCAATATTTTGTTAAATTCCCAGTGCTGAAGTGGGCTTAAACCTTCCCATATGTACAATTTAATACAGCATCCGAATCCAAGATATGACCACATAAAACAGTTATAAATAACACTTCCGTTTTAAGCCCATCGTATAATTTATGGTCCAGCTATTGCACTAGGCAGGGACCTCAGAAGCTCAGCTGGTTAGCGTACTAGCCCAGCGTAATCACCCAGAAACCTCCCACCAATGCGATTGCCGTCAGTTCCAGTTCTTGCTGGCTTTCTCTCCGCTCTGCAAAGGTCTGTTAGCAACCTGCGGATGGTCATGGGTTTCCCCCGGGATGTGCCCACCATAATGCTGCCCGCCGTCGCGTAAGTGAAATATTACGGCGTAGAACACCAATGCAATCAAATAACTAAATTGCACAATAACCAGAACTTTTTTAAACCTAACAGGTTCTAGTTATACTTAAGGTCTTCCGCGGGTATGCGGTTGAAGAAGTGAATAACATATCTCGCCGACGCAATAGCCTGGTAAAAAAAATCGTTGTTATCTCTGTCTTCTGGTTTCACAAAATTATTTATATGTTAAGATCTCTTCCCGTCAGATTTGTAAGTAAGTGTGATTTAAAACAAGTTTTGTCTTACGAATTATGTGGTGAATATAACTGAGACTTTGTCCGCAGTTTATCTAGGTGAACTGATAAACATATAAAGGTGCCTGTCCCTACAATGTCACTTTTCCATATGCGGACACCTAACACGTGGCGTATTAAAACGGACTGATAACGTCGGCACCACTTATATATTTTTGGCTGCATCGAACTTTCATTGTAAGTATAAGCCATATATCATCCATGCATATTTATTATAGTTGGGAAACATATCTAATATGTAGCCTTGCAAAATGTTAAGAAATAAGACTCTGTCTCTTGCCTGGTTTAATCATTTTCTCCTTCACTGAAGTTACTAGGGAGTGTAAAGACCTACAAGTCATGAACTACTATTGTGAATATGCATTTCCAAAGGTAATTGAAAATATTTCATTTCTTTTTTGTTTACAAAACTAGTACGAAATTTTGCAATACTTTTCGCAATAATTTCGCAATTAGGGGTCTCCATCTTGACATCAAACACACGCAAAATGATTTTGGTTCATGCTATCACAATCAACTTTTGACATTACTTTTGTCTTCTAATGAAACAAAAAGTATGAATCACACCACTAAAATTTTTCACAAATATGTTGCATAGTAATTGTATTTCAGATTCAAGTAGTTTTTCTTTCCTTTTCTGGGCCAAAAAACTTACAACTCTTTCCTGCATCCGCGGGGGACGATTTGCCATCTAGTGACAAGAGACCCTTTAATAAAATATCAGCGGGAAAACAAAATTTTCTGATAAGTTATATGTTTATTTTATGTGCTTGTTTCATTAACGAAGACAGACAAGACCAAGTTGTTAAGGTTGTATGTTTCAATGTCAACCTTGTCCGACTGGAGAAAGTTACAAATCCTATCACAGGAAAAAAAGTGTTATATTTTTAGGTATAAAGAATTAATGTTCACCTGTGTGATAGAAGCACGTGCAACTGGTACACACGGGTCCACACCTGTCTCCTCCACCGTCATCCTCCATATAGCACGATCTCGGGTCCGCACAGAGCACGAAATGCCCACAATTTCCTCTCTCGTTACAACGGGAAGCGCAATCAGCCGCACCCATGCCCAGGACCTTGGTGTACGAGGGTAGGAAGGCCGATTTCGCTAGACATTGGTCGTAATGCGATGCTGGAATGAAATGCGAGCTGTTACCGCTGATATATTTCCTGTATGAGAGTCCCTCACAGAACAGAAACATTCGCGAAATAAAAATACAGAAACCGAACAGCGCGAGCATGGTAGATATCTGGAAATTTCTAATCTTATTTGTATCTTAGTCGTTTAGCAAATGATTAACACAAGTTCCAACACGTCCAAATCGAGCTAATGACCCTTGGTGCGTGTGAGTAAAGACGTACTGTATATGGAAGCCGGATACAACCATCATGGCAATATCGCAGCATTGCCCACCACCATATATCCCCCATGCACGACCAATCCCGATGGTTCACGCGATGAAAGGTAAAGTGCCAAAGAGGCACAATGATATAAATGGGCAAAGCAATGCTGCCACCACTTCGCGGGATGCTATTTTTTTTTTATTATTTGATCACTGTTTTACGCCATACTCAAGAATATTTCACTTATACGACGGAGGCCAGCGTTATAGTGGAAGAAAAGCGGGAACCCAGGGGAAACACATGACCATCCGCACTTGACTGTACGACACCTGCCTGCACTGCTGTGGGAGAAAACCAGACAGAGCCCGGGGGAAACCCAAGACCACCCGCAGGCTGCTGGCGGACCTTTCCACGTACGACCATAGAGGAAGCCAGCATGAGCTCGACTTGAACACAGCGACAGCAATGGTGAGAGGCAACTTGGTCATTACGCTGCGTTGCTCAGCTAACCCCCTCAGCCATGGAGGACTCTTGTTAATATATGCACTGTTACAGTAGTATCGGGGGTGATGCTACCAGATCACGAATGCTCCTGTAACGATGTCACCATAAGTTCTCCATAAGTAAAGGTTATAAATTATGTATCCCTGCATTTATATCGCCGTAGGTGTATATATAGACTCTCAGAGATATAGTTTCAACTTGTTTGAGCTGTGAATATGACCCCGGCTCATGCTGACTCCCTCTCTGGCCATGTAATGGAAGGTATGCCAGAGCTCTGTCCACAAATTTATACAATTAGTAATTGTGTGCGGGACCACTGTTCATATTTATTTATTCATTTGATTGGAGTTTTACACCATACTCAAGAATATTTCACTTACAGCGGCCAGCATTATGGTGGAAGGAAACCGGACAAAGCCCGGGGAAAACTCACGACCATCCGCAGATTGCTGGCAGACCTTCGCACATACACCCACTACTTACAATATTTAGGAGTAATATACAGCAAATATATGACTGGAAGTGCTGAATTTGACCACAACCTGAAATTGTCGGCCATTCTGTGACAGATAATAATTTGGTTTTAAAGCATTTATTAAGGCATTTGGCTTCTACCTGTCTTCTGTTGACATCAGCAGTAGAGTAACATATATATTACACGTATATAATGGAATTATAGTCAGAGACCACAGTCTAAGGGTCATTGTCACTTGTTCCATGACGATTACCGCAGGATCTCAACGGCTTCAAGGCCTTTCTTGCAGACAATTTTATGGCCATGAAGAAAATGAAAACATGCATTTAAAAACGAATGGAGGTGGCGAAAAATTCGTATCTTAAAGTGGTGCATTGATGTAAGTGGCGCACCCATAACTAAAGAGATAAATTCCCGAAAAAATCCTTGTATCCATGAAAGTTTTCCCAAGTAATTTTGAGGATTTAGCTCTCTTTATGCCTAGATCATTGTTGCCAGACACGCACTGTGACTGAAAACCGAGGATTAGAAGCCACAAAGCAGCCGGCCACGTGCAGCGGGCAAATTAGGAAATGAATCGACCTCCTGTGGGTTCATCTACAAGTAAGAATGGTTTCCTTTGATAATTTACCTGGTTACCTGACCACTGTCTTCGATTGCACCTTGACTTGTGTCTTCATTTTGTTTTGCCAAATTAAGGCCTTGAAGGTTTTGTGGTTTTAAGAGCTGACTTGACCTTCCTTGACTCGTTCATGTTCACAGAACTAAACTTTTAGACGCCTATGCAACCAGTTAGTCATTAACTTTAAGCCCTGATTTATTTTACTGCTCTTTGTCATCTATCAAAGTTCAAATTGCAAACTATGAGCGCAGGCTGTGTGCATTGAAAGTTGCTGAAGCTGGTAGCGCCACCTGGCGCCAGAGGGAAGAAACCAGCCTTACTGCGTTCACCCGCAATCAGTCTCGCTCCAGTAAAGTCAAAAACAGAACTATCTTGAACGATAGAAGTAGGTAAAATTTATTCGCGCGAATTGGTAGAGACCAAATAAGCTTTCTGTTCCTCACGTTATTGATTTTACACGACCCACCGCTGAATACGATTTAGCTTATTAATTTCTTCGTTAAAGGACAGTCTTATGAGCTAGACGTTGTATGCTAAGGATAAAATCTCAAACAGAGGCCCATTTGAAAACCCAGGGGTATTTTCCTATTCGTACTTAGATGCTGCCTAGCCAAAAGTTTTATGTTCCTCAATCAGCAATGATCAGCCGGGGGCATCGCACAGTGCAGGGGTTTTAAAAGACTTGTGTTACGGCCATATCGGCTGAATTAGACCATTGTCAGGGTCAAAAATTCCAGCAGTTTGCCATGGTTTAGTCTACCATTAAGAGAATCTGGTAATCTCTGTGATGTAGAGTTTTTACAGTATACAGTATTCACACTGTTACACATGGTAGTTCAAAAGCCCCAAACTCCCACAGTGCAAAGAATTTAGGATAAACAAAAATATTTGTTTTTCTTCTGGACAAACAAAGGTTTTCTCAGTTCATATAGCCTAGCCCACCTATGGTCTCCAAATCATCCTTTTCAGTATCAACAGGCTGAATATTTCTGACAGCTGCCAATCAACAATCTCTTAAACCCATTGTATAATTTATGGTCCATGTATTGCACTAGGCAGGGACCTCAGAAGCTCAGTTGGTTAGCGTATAGCGCAGCGTAATCACCCAGAAACCTCCCACCAATGCGGTTGCCGTCAGTTCAAGTCCAGTTCTTGCTCGCTTCCTCTCCGGTCTGCTAAGGTCTGTTAGCAACCTGCGGATGGTCGTGGGTTTCCCCCGGGATCTGCCCACCATAATGCTGGCCGACGTCGTGTCAGTGAAATATTGTTGAGTACGGCGTATTACTTTAATTTAATTTAATTTATAATTTTTAAACACTTGTGTTACGGCTGTTTTAGACCATTGCCAGGGTCAAAAATGCCAGCAGTCTGCCATGGTTTAGTCTACCATCAAGAGAATCTGGTAATCTCTGTGATGTAGAGTTTTTCGATACAGTATTCACACTGTTACACAGGGTAGCTCAAAAGCCCCAAACTCCCAGAGTGCAAAGAATTTAGGATAAACAAAAATGTCTAGCAATCAGCAAGTAATTAATAATGGAACCGCTGCCTAATGCAAGTGATGTGGCCTTAACAGAAGGGTTTTAAAATTCCTGCACTGTGCGATCCCCTCAGCTAATCATTGCTGACTGAGGAATATACTTATTTTAGAGGCTAGGCAGCGTCTAGATTCGGATAGGAAAATACCCAAGGTTTCGGGAATGGACGGTGTTCACTATTCACAGGGAAAATGACACAGACGTGGGCAAAACAGGTGAGTTGGACAGTACCTTGTGTTCATCGACTTTGAGTTTAAAAATCTGAGGCGATTTCACAATACAAACTCAGGGTTGCGATCAATGTTAGAATTTTAAAATAACGCACGGAGTCAATCTAGATGAACTAAAAGTAAAAGACAATGTTTACTACGCAATGTTTCACAGGTTCCAAAGCATCAAGACGAGAAATCGAAGCCGAACTACTAAAAAGATGAAACAAAACGTGGAATCTTGGATAAATGTTTTCGCTAAAGAGCATTATGTTTAGTGAGCTCAGTAATACCGACGAAGACCGAACCCTCTATGATCCTCATTGTTTGGAGCTGGCACATGAGCAGGGCATTTACCAGGAGGATCTTTCATCAGGTAGAAGGGACCCCTTGGAATGACGGACGGAACCTTGTCCAAGCTGATGACGGTTCTGAAGGTGGTCGTCGTGTCTGTGGGAAAGCCGGGGACCTGGAACCCCCACGGGGACAAGATTTCGGCGACGTTTGGTCAGGTCTTTGAATCACTTCGTTCATTTTTCTATTTCCGAAAAACTGAAGCAGGCGAGATTTTCCTCAATTATCATTGGTTGAAAATAATGACTCACTTATCTCCCTTTACCGAATTTACTAAATTCGCCTTCTGATAGCTACATACTTTTTTAAACTACAGGTTAAATCTACTTAAATGTGCGTCCTAATGAAAACATTTTCTAGGATGCGTGAATTCTTCTCATTTTAATTAGAATGTGTGTTTGATACACTCTCTTACATAGGATGGTCTAAAATATTTGTTGTTGTACTATGTGTAAATTTGTACAAATTTCAATCTCTCCCTCTCTGAACCACTACCACAAACATATACTAAACAGGCCAGTTAAGCTACAGGTATTGCCAAAATGTCATGAATCTCAACTGCAGTAGTGTTTTCGGTATGTGGCATAATGCTGACATCAGCTATATACTGGTATGTTAATTTCTATCCTATTTATTAATAACAGACAACGCTTAGCTGCAAGATTGCCAAGTACATGTATTAGCTGTGTAGGGCAGTGGTAATTTACACGATCACAGAATTTAAATTCTGGAAGAAAAGGAAGAAGTTCCAATGTACTGATAGGCCTATATTTTAACGATAAATACATGTGTTGTGTGTATCGGGGGGAGTGAATGTGTGTATGTGTGTGTGTGAAAAATTTATTTTTACTACAAGAATAAAACCATTCAGTGTCGTCATATGTCTTCATGTATGACACCACTGAATGTAAAAATGATTAGACGCCTCCATCACGACACTATAGCCACGACAACACCGTTTCCCCCTCAACATTTTGGTTTTAGATATGGTTCAAAATGCATTTTACACTTGATTGAAAATATTTTTATAATATCTTTATTGACCTTTTTTCCCGCAGCGAAGTGTTTATAGTAGTTTGCCTGACAAATAAACTTTGAACGTTAGTGCTGTGTTGTCTGATTCAATTCAGCTAAGTATTATTTCGGGCCTTAGATGTTCGTGTCTGTACGGATTTCTGATCAAACTACATTTTCGGGCCTATGGGCATTAAGCTCGAGTTCGATTCCAGCTCTGGCTTTTCCGGCTGCCTGGGTTTCCAGGTACGTACTGGGAAGGTACGCTGTGTAAAACCCTCTGTGGGAATTACCTTTAAAGCGAAAACTCCAAATGGAATGGATTTCAAATAAGAACTTCAATTTGCAGGCGTGCAGTAGGCCTATCACAGGAATCATATATTACGTAGGCCTATCGGGACGGGTAAAGAAGCATTTAAAGAGGCGGGAAAAGGTCTGCCAAGCAAGCATCTCTTAAACCAAATAACCATTATAAGTGGTAGGAACAACATTCGTGTATAGCAAGCATCGGAGAAACAAAAGGCACTCGCATATCTGAAACGTGCGAGACTTAAAATGGACACTTTATATATACGGATCGCTAAACTTGGTGAAGACTGACAGGCTGTATGGAATATCTTGTCCGCCTTTTCCTCTCTAGTCTAAATTACCTGCCCTTGTTTAGTGGCCAGATGGCAAAAACTAGTTCTTCACTAATTAGCTTTTTAGGCGATGTTTATTTGATATGGATGGGAGAGGCTGTCAAAGTTGGCAGACCGGACGACGAATTCAAACCACCACTCATTAGGTTTCTGAAGCCGTATGCAAAACTGAAATCGGCATTAGCGCAGATCGAGTTGGATTCCAGAATGGCACTTCATTGGCTAAGGAATAGAGGAGTTTCGAGTTCGAATTCTTTTATGGCTAAAGGCAAGAAAAGCCCTACTGTACCCTGTGATCTGTCAAAAATGTTAGGCAACCATTTCTGATTACATTTACCATAAAATGGGCGTCTAAGAAAAGTTTCAAAAATAGATATTTAAACGTACGATAGTGAGAATGAAGGAGCTGGAAGTGTTTTCATTTAAGATGCTTCTGATTGAAGAAGTGGTTTGTGCCTCCCTAACACGGCGAGACAGGTGATCGGTAAATTAAGATCAACAAAATTGCCTGACATTTTTGACAAGTCACATGACATAGTTAAACTCTTTTTACCTTCTGCGACAAAAGATTTCTAACTCGAAACTCCCCTATTGTTTCTTTCAGCGACACTGCCCCTCAACCGATGAAGGAGTGATGCTTTCTTCCCCTGTGATATTGAGAATAGATCAGCAGCATACTGGGCTAGTACTTCGCTATATTGTAATCGAGATATATGTAAAAAACTGTATAGAACACACAGAGTAAAACCAGAGCAGCAACAACAATGTAACCGCTGCCAGATGGTCACGCCTTACCAGTATAATCCAGCCCCTTGTCAACTTCTCTCAATTAGGGTTTTAATCTCACTATTCATGTATGTGTTTAAGAAGTAACAACTTACACGCCGCGTATAGCACCATGGCTGAAAGAGGATTGGGTTAAAGAAAGTATCACTCAAGATGCCATATTGTCATGACTTTTACTACCTCTACATAATAGTATGAAACCAATGCCAAGTGAGACACGCGTAATAGGCCCTTTGGAGTTGCATTTAGGATGTTTTCCAACATGGTATGGATGCCGAAACACTTGACTGAGATGAAGTACATAGGTTTTATGGGGTTCAGCTCCATGGTGTTATATATTCAGAAAAAGATATCTTTCCATCACGTCAACCTGACACGGAATGCTGTATGTATTTGTCGACTTTCGTTTGTTGTTGGCATAGTTCTGAAGTTTTTGAATTTTACTTGAAGCTGGCGTTACGTAAACATCCGTTTTGACAGGTGTATCAGACTAGCGATATTACATTTAACACTTCACAGTTCGAAAGGGACCAGCGATTCTATATGGCCACAAAAAAATACCAAAGACACTGCAGGGCGTTTAGAGTTCAGTGATGGTATGGCAAAAAATAAGACACAAGAGAAATTTATTCAGGATTTAAGGTAGTAATTTTAGATATGGAGAACAAAACAATGACTGCTTTTACTGTAAAGTTAACAGAGGTTACGAATAGCGTTAATCACAGAGTGTAATACAGGACGAATGTGCTTGTGTGTAGTTTTATAGTCATATAGTGCAACATTGATAGGGAGAATATGGTTGTATATACTAGTGTTAATCAAAGTCTGTAATATTAAGCGGGCAAATGTGGTTGTGTATAGTGTTAATGTTATAGTGTAAAGCTGACAGGGAGAGTGTTTTTGTGTAAAGTAATAACTTCAAAAGAAATGTTAAAAACAAAGAAGTTGTTATCCTTACATAATCTGACAGTCACTTTTTACATGTTTAACACCACAAATCGTTCAGATATGTACGCATGATCAGTAGGGACTCTTTGTATACATGTAAAACCGTACATACTACACATTCAATCATATAAATATGCAAGGTTTTTTTTTTTACATGTATGAACATTCGACGGCTTGGGTTCTTGCTAAAAGACATGCTCTATGGAACCAATCACAATGAGCTGACATGCATCCAGCTTTGACTGACTCCTCTACGCACGTCCACAACAGTCAATCGGATGTGATCTGGGATCGATTGGTGAGCATGCGGCCATTTTCCAGACTCATATTTTGCGTCTCTAATTAGCATGCTTTATCGATCACGCCTGACGACCGTGCATGACCTTTTGCAACACGCTTGTTATTAATGACAATGTAAAGACTTTGACTCTTCATATTTTCATAACAAGCAGCCACGGTTAAAACACAATGCTTATATAAGAAGAATCTTTCACCGTACTGAGAGTTCAGCTCCAGGCTTCTCCTCCAAACGAAGTGCCCTCTAATTGTATTAATATACACTGATGACCAGTACCGCTTCTAATGGCGTGCCTCTGCAATCAAACGAAAATACAGGCCCAGCAAGTCCTGAATGATACTCCATCAATAACTATAAGGCATTTGCCTAATGATCTCATCAGAAGCTTAAGAAAAAGAGAGGAGTGACAGTACATACGGTACATAATATACCTTGACTGATGATCGAAACACCTTTCACAGATGAGCGGTTTATGTGTCTTTTTGTCATTACTGATTAGGTAGACAGCAGACTATCATGTCGACCATAGCTGGAGCTCTCTGTAATTTGTAGGGAGAGATTTTCCACCGGAAAGCACATTACGTTAAAAGTACGAACACGCTATTACCATGCATCAAGGTGAATTTGTAAAGGAGGTTTGCATTTTCCCATGGAAAGGACGACTGAAACAACTGTATACACGTAACTGTCTATTCTGAGCTTTCCAAGTACAGCTGACCACGTATGGTATGTTAAAGAGACCTGCAATCCTGGCGCTATAAAGGTTTTGCCTTTACTTGTCGCGTTAGTTTTCTTGAACTTAGATTTGTATGTAAACATGATTTTACAATTTTGCTAAGAAAGTCAAGTACCAAAATAAACCCCTAGTAACGAAATAAAAATTTTCAAGGTAAGTCACAATTTTAGCGCGGTACACTGTTTTGAAGGTAAGACTAAGCCTGAATTAAGTCTGATTCTGAGGCTAAGGCCAATTCCACAAGCAATTTTGTGACTAAGTATAAGACTTTTAAAACTTATCTAAAATTAAATCCTATTGAAATTTTAAAATATATATACATACATGGTGCATGTGTATCATACCGAAGCCCAAGTGACACATATTTCAAAATCAGTAATTATCAAATAGGCTGTAAAAGTGAATTTAAAGGTTTTGGCTTAAATCAAGAATCCCTGATGTAAACACTCAATTAAGATTATTCATTCTGGGTGAATTTGCACAGAGAATGTTTCAAGCAACTGTGTACACATAACGCTTTGAATATTCCAGAGGTTTCAAAGGGCAACTGACTCCATGATCATTGATAGATTTGGCCAATGTATGAAAAGAACACACAGTCCCTATCTGGACAGTCAATTATATTTGCTCACTATAACACCTCGCCAAAAGCGATACAATTGGACGTTGAAAAACATCAAGCATACATACCAAAACCGATACCAAATTTATAGATTCACACTTGGTTTATTCACACAAGCAGAATGCAGAGAAAACATTTAGAATAGAAGGCAGTTAAGGCTTTGGTGTGTTTTATCTTTTTTTTCCTACAATAAATTTAGTTAAGGCACTCCATACCAGAGCTTACGGTTTCAAAGCTCCGAATACGAGGTGTTTGATACATACAGCACGAAGTCGAGAACATGGCGTCTAAGGTGCTATTTTTTTACACATTAAATGAACTGTGGGGCCACTTGTCAACTACCACTCTGTCGCCGCTGTTCTTGTTTCAATATGCACGCTATGGTCTTATGTATTGCATACATTAACCGGAGCTCTGCAGCTGGACTGGGCGTCCTCGAGGGCTGTGTGTTGTTTTCTCATAATTGTGTATTAACCCCGCATTTCGAGTAAGTTTAGTCCAGTGACGCCTGATAAATTGCAATGGGAGATGACGGACTACACAAAAAGGGTCCAAATCGCAGTGAAACGCGTCATTTCCTGCTATGACACTGCAGTGTTTGTATACGACGTAAGTTTTTTATGAGCACACATGCACTGAAAAGTGTGACGTACTCCACTAAAGAACAAACGGGTGCAAAGTTTTGCGCCACTTTGATGAAGGATGGAAGGATGTTTACGAGTGCCCCATTGATACACTGTTTTGTTTTGTTTTTACCCAATTCTGGCTTACGCCGTGGTGCCGTGTACGGCGTGCAAGTTTGAAAGAAATCCCTAACTGGGGTATAAATTTTCAAGACTTCATCGGTTAGGTGTGACCATTTGCCAACTCTCACACTATAGTCGCCATTCATTCTCTATGTTGTGGTCTTTATATCGAACATTATAAATGGGTAACAGTTTCCTTATTCAATAAAGAAATTACTTGATAAAGCAGCCATGTAGACCCCTCATTGCAATTTGAACTCTTTACATTAGCTCTCGATCCTCATCCTTGGATTTTTGGGAAGCGAAAGCCATTGTAAATAGTTAACATTGCTTCGAGATGTCTCTATTTCTTTATTATGATTATTGATCTCGGTATTTCTAACATTCTAATATAGGTAGCTCTTTTCTCCAAAGCCTCCGTGGGGATTAGCGCGCTAACGCGGAGCACTGACCCATGCATGCAGGAGCTTCTCACCAAAGCGGTCAGCTCGGGTTGGCTTACGCTGGAAGGCCGATGAGCGATCTCCGGATGGTCGTGTGTTTCTCCCTGGCTCTGCTTGGTTTCCTCCCACCATAATGCTGGCCCCGTCGAATGAAATATTCTTGAGTTATGATAAGACGTAAAACACCAATCAATATATAAATATTCCTACTCTCAAAAATATTTCCGGATAACAGATTGACTTTCCGTTGATCTAACGGATTAATCCGTTCCTGGTAACGACTCAGTCCGTTCCTAATAATGAAATGAGGAAGGAATTAATCCGTTAAATCAACGGACAGGCGACCCGGATTTAACGGAGTAACGGATTTAAAGGAAGATCTTATTGAAGGTACATAATGTTGGACAATAGGGGACTAATATTTATACCGTATTCACATGGGTAGAGTTGGACCAGTCCATCAGGGTAGACCCTATTCCGTAGATCTTGTGCAAGTTGATCAATCTGATCCTATGAACGCAGCATACGCAACACACCTCACCCCGTTTTCGCTGAACAGGTGGTATCGGTTTGGTTTGGATGAGCCAAATCGAATCGTGTGAACTCAGCTTTAGGAAAAGGCGCTGTCAGAAAAATGTATGAAATAATCACACGAGAGAATACTGATTCCCCCATAACCTCACGCAACTGTAGTACAAGATATCAAATTCACCTACAAGCACATACGTCAAGCGAGAGGATACTTATTTCCCCCATAACCTTACGCAACTAGGAGAGGGCATAAATTTGCCTAGGAACACATGTAGCGACTGCCTGTATATACACACTGGAGAGAATACAGATTCCCCCAAACCCTCACACTACGAGAACAAGACATCCGATTTGCCTAGGAACACATGTAGCGACTACCTATATATACACTACAACGTCACACTAGAGAATACTGATTCCGCCAGAACCTCACACTACGAGCACATGACATCCGACTCGCCTAGAAACACATGTAGCGATTACCTATATATACACTACAACGTCACACGGGATAAGACTGACTACCCATAACCTCACACAACTAGGGCAAGACATCCGATTCGCTCAGAAACACATGCAACGACTAAACAACGACGTCAAACGAGACAGCAGTGATTCCCTCATAACTTCCCTGAGAAAAGACAAGACATGAAATTCGCGGCAAAACATATTCAGCCGCTGTCTTAACTGCAGTGTGAAACGAGAGACCAATCGTTCTCTAGAAAGAAATTCAACTGCCGGCGGAGTCCATGTTTAACAATTTTCTACGGAACAGCGTTAATGAGTGATTAACAATTTCCTCTTGGCCATTCTTACACTAGACAAAGACATCTCATTGGCCTAAAAATACTCGTAGTGATCGATGATCAAGAGAGAAATGATTCTCCAGAACGTCAGAAAGAACAAAAACAGTCCTTTTGCCAGCAAAATACTGGTGATGACAACAGATAATGCACCGGTCAAGCGAGATTCTCCAGAACGTCTTTAAGACAGGATAAAAGCGTCCCTTTGGCCAAAAATGATGCACTACCCAGAATGCACCGGTCAGACGAAAAATGGCTCTCCAGAAGGTCTTTAGGTAGTCCGAGATTGCTCCGACGTTGGGATTTGCATCAGAAACGACGCTATTGCTCAAGTGCCCACGTCAGAGACTCCTAGTGGTGATCAGCAGTTGGCACTCCAAAAAAACACTCCATATGCCTCTAAGCTGGTCAAATCTTCGTCGTAACATCTGCCCTTTCTATCGCCACACTTTTGTAAGGGGAATTCAGTAAAGTTTCGCTTCACACGAAAAAGCCTCCAAGTTACACTGCCGTCATTCGTTTTGAGACATCTGCCGTCGTTTAAGTGAGTCATGCACGTGAACATATGAATCGTCACCAACAGCCGAACCCCTGGATTACACAGTTCACAGTTGACCCTCTCTCGACGGGTGCAAAACAACAATACTGTAAATAAAACAACTACAAAGGCTTCAAAACTACATTGCAAAAATAATTCGGGAGAGTAAATAAAAGAAAAAAAAAGGGTGGAAAGAAATATTACACACGTCCGCTCATGAGCACATTCCCAAAACTTCATTTACGGCTTTAGTCATATGGTGGCCGTCTTGAAAAGATGTCTGTACCACAAAAGATGTCTGTATCCTTATAAATGATACTCATTTGGATAACCCTTACAAAATTACGTGTGGTGATAGGAAGGGGAGATGTTACGATGAAGATTTGACAAGCTAGAGGTATGTGGAGTGCTTTTTCGGAGTGCCAAGTGTTAGTCACCACGTCTCTATGACTAGAAGTGTCTGGTGTGGGCATTTGAGCGACGGCGTCATTTCTAATACAAATCCCAACTTCAGAGCAGTCTTTACTGACCCTTAATGCGGGACAACGACAGCACATTGGCCGAAAACTACACGTGAGGACTACCGGTCAAGCGAGAAATCATTATGTAGAGAGCCATTAGGACGGGGTAAAGGCAACCTATTGGCCAAAAGGCACGTAGTGATGGACCCATAATGAATCGGTCAAGCCAGTGATGATTCTACAGAACGTCCCAGGCCGGGAAAAAGACAGTCCATTGGCCAAACAGACCAATGCAATACTACCCAGAATGCACTGGACAGACCAGGGCTGAACGCCGCTGGGATGGATAAAGGCAGTGCAAGTAGTATATAATGTAACTCACAGGTATTATTACTATTTTTTAACCAGGGTGGTACCGGTGGTACCTTTATGACGTCCTATGACGTCGTATGATGATGGATCTGGCAGGTGTACGTATAGTTGTAAGGACTGTACTAAGCAGTTTACCCGTATATCAAGTCTGAAACGACATCATCGTTGGATGGGACATGGGAAGGAAAGTTATCTTGATGGAGAAATAACGGTGAGTATATATATATATATATATATATATATGTTTATACTGTTGTTAGCATACATTTACAGCATAGTGTGTAGTGTTATTTTATATATGATAAGTTAAGGGACAGTGAATGTTAGAGGTTGATCTTTGGTTCGTTATATGACATCATAATGTGTGATGTCATGACAATCATAGACATATAAATAACAAACAATACAATACATAAGATAAACACACAGTACATAAAAACATTATCCATCGGTGTAGGTTTCCAGGTAGCTAGCGTTGGCCGTGGCACGATATACTTTACCTCCGACATTGACAGTTATAATTATAATATCAACGTACAGGGGCTAAAGTAAAGTGTACTCCGCATATAGCCGTCGCTCCGTCCGTGTGGATTTCAGATAGCTGGGGTTGGGGCGTTGCACATTATACTCTACCCCAGACAATGACAGTTAAAATTATAATGTCAATGTACCGGGTTAGAGTTTAGTGTACCTCCGATATAGCCACTGCTCCGTCCATGTAGGTTTCGCTTAGGGAGGGTTGCCCGCTGCATAATAACCCTTGTATCTCGCGCATCTACAGTTAAAAACGATGTAGATGCTGTGTAGATACAAGTTTGTTGTACACCGAATTTGAGGGCGTCGTCGAGGCTACACAAAATAGACAACTCACAAAAAAAATATGAAATAAAAAAATAACCCCAAAAAATAAATAAATAAATAAAATAACCACACATACAAACATACAAGTACGACACTATCTATCCATCGATGTAGGTTTCCGGTTGCTGACATTATCCATCGGACAATATAGGCTATCTGTGCAATCCACATTGTATGTTATAATACAAAATGCGGATACACATGGGTAGCCCATAGCTTACGAGACAGTGGGGCGAAC
The DNA here is from genome assembly GCA_016165875.1 of Acanthopleura granulata. Classification (NCBI taxonomy): domain Eukaryota; kingdom Metazoa; phylum Mollusca; class Polyplacophora; order Chitonida; family Chitonidae; genus Acanthopleura; species Acanthopleura granulata. The sequence goes on along the minus strand of JABBOT010000009.1, from coordinate 19,178,870 downwards.
TTTTCTGCTTGATTCATCTGGAGTGTTGACATGGTGTACCGTGCAATACGTGTCCAGTTAATCTTCACAAATTATAATACACTGCGAACATCAACCGTCACCTAGTGTACAATAAACTGAGGTTGGCGACGTCAGGCGTACACAAAATAGACAAAATTCCAAAAATAAATAAATAAATAAAATAACCAAAATAAAATAAAATAAATAAATCAAATAAAACAAACAAAATAACCAAAATAATAAAATAAATAAAATACCAAAAAATAATCATGCATGAACAAAGATGCAAAAACATAGTGCTCAGATTTCAGAAAGTCCTTTCGACAGGATGGGGTGACTGAAAAGAGCCTTTGGAAATGAGTCCGCTATGCAGAAGTTGTGATCGCCTGTTTATAAGAGGTGAAGGCCGCAGAAGAGGCGAGGGACAAGGAAGGAAAGCCATGATAAAGACATCTTTTCTCCGTTTCGGTGGGGTATTTTCGCCTATTAAACCTGGGGCTGTTTGCGTGATCTTCACACCAAAAACTCATTTTGTTGAAGAGGGCGTCGAAAATTAGTGAAAATAAACATGGCTGCTCCATTTAGCATGCACATATCACACGGCTCCTTCTACCAGTTTAGGGTGAGAAATACAGAAGTCGAAGAGTCGCTGGAACTGCAGCAGAGTCTACTATGCAGAAGTCGTGATCGCCTGGTTATGAGACTTAGTTGTATGTTGAGCATCAACCGGCCGAAGAGGGACGAGGAAGGAAAGCCACAATAAAGATATCTTTCCACTTCAGTTGCAGATGAGCCATGTTTTGAACGAACGTTACAGTATTCCGAGAGTCTGCAGAAGTCGTGATTGCCTGGTTATGAGACTTAGTTGTTCTTGTTGGCTCGTTCTTGCAAGCGTCTATATTCCTCCTGTGCGTGTAAAAGTCTCACATGGGTCCTTTCCATTACGATCCGCACAAATGCAGTGGAGTGAATATGCGCGACGGTCAGAGACAGCAATTTCAGCCTTTCTCATTGATTCACAGCTTTCTCATTGGTTCACAGCCAGACAGGCTTTTTGCATTTCCAATCCTTGTGTTTTTACGGTGTCTCTGTTTTTGCACGGAAATATAAGAATATAGTAGTGTTTCGCCCTCGCCGGCTCGCACAGTACATAAGATTGTACGTACATATAGGTATAGGGCTTATCAATAGGTTACTTGTGTGTACAGAAATATAAAACAACACAGTGTGAAATATCGGCTTTTACTTGACATATAAATTTAATGATTAGAAGGATATATACATAATTTCTTTTTTCCCCAGTATGGATGTGAATGCTAGCGTTATATGCAGATGAAACCTGGTGCGATTTGTTGTACATGCATGTACATATATCTACATCCCTATCATAAAGATGTAACGGGGTTGAATGTGAGGTAATTTTGGTTTTGCTTTTTTTTTTACATAAAATGGACAAAAAATCATAGATATTAAATGAGACATACATAATTCATACATAACGTGTTCAGATTTCGAAATCAAATCTTTCGGAAGAATTGGTTTTGCCCTGAAAAGGGCCTTTGGAGTGGCTGTTCACTCCGGCGACTGCTACGGTAGCGGTGTGACTTGCCTTATTGCACCGGCCCGGCTTTGTCCCCGGCGCTGGCTAGCTAGCTGGCTGGACTGTCTTATGCTGATGTCAGCCGTTGCTGCTACGACCGCTTGCAGCAGCCTCTCCCAAGCGTCTTTTTTCACGGCTTTGGCATAGCTGATTTCCAGCTCTCGTTTTCCCCATTTGCAGTCAAACCCAGGGTATTCCACTGTTTCTTCATATTGTGCACTGGCTCTCCCGTATGCGATTGCACGTCGCTGTAGCTCCTCCTGAGCCATGCTGACGTGTGTAGTGGTAAGTGAGTGATTTTGCCTTTTACATGATTTATCCGGCTTGTAAAGTCTGACAGTGCACCAAAAAGTGCGGACCGAATAGAAAGCAAAATTCCATGCATCTGATTGGCGGAAAGGAGCCATATTGCGCCGACGGCTGTGGATTTTCAATCCCTGTGTTTTGTCAGCATATATATATATATATATATTCCCAGCACACATATAAAACTTCAAAAGACATAATACAATCTGTTTATATATAACAGAGTATAATTACTATGTACACAGCATAAAAAGTATATTAATTATTTAACACATATAAACAGATAAGTAACTGTGAAAAAAATATAGTGCTTTTCTATTAAAAAGACTCTTTCGACAGAATAGCTCACCTGTCTCACCTGAGGCTGTGTTTAGTCAGCTGGGGTGGGATAGCAGCGTGGTTGGTCAGAATAAATTTCATACCGCCTCTGTCGGTAATGTAAAGCAGGGGTGTAACTTCAATAATAGTGCTAATTCGTTTCGATCGGACCCCATCACACCCTCATATGATGACTTACCTAAAGACCCGGCATACGGGACATATACTAACGTCACTGGGGCACTATCCGCCCCATAATTTCCGAATCATGGGACTCTATCCTTTAGTTACAAACCTAGAACAGGTGTTTCTTGACCAGTCTTCGCCCTTTCGTATCAACATAGCATATGGTTTCATTTTACGTCACTGAGATAGAGATCAACTGTGTTATTTCTGTCCACGTACTAATACAAGAATACACTCAGAATGTCGGTATATTCACACCTACGGGGATATACAAACACTTACCGCTGATTTGTCAGCTATGGACCCAATCGAATCAGCCCAATACCAAATAGTTGGTGGACAATGTGACGAATGTCACGTTTTATGTGCATAAACCACGCGCCATCCCCGTCGGTGCGCCAGTTGACTTACCGGACTACGTGCGGAGTAACAAAGGCTTGTACAACATGATGAGTGGAAGCAATAGAGCTTACGATGATCATTTGTGCTTCTTCCGTTTCTTAGCCTTCACAGAGAACGCAGACCCAAAATACTGTGCTGTTAAAGATAAGGGTTATTTGAAAATTTACTTGAAAGCTAAAGGTATGGAAGCTGCATATTTCCGCGGTGTCCCTCTCAGCGAACAGCCTTTTCTGGAGGATTTATTTAACAAAATATATTTGTGTATGAACTAGTAGTGGTTGGTAAAGATGTGTGCGCTGCGAGTCTTTACCGGTCTACCAAGCGATACGCTACTACTTTGACTCTTAATCTACGCGAGAAACATTTTAGCGTGGTGAAAGATATGAATTTATACGCACGTTCTTATCTGTGCAAGGTTTTTCATATAGCGTTACCCAAGGCCTGTAAATTAAAACGGCATACACGGACTTGTGATGGAGTTATCAAACGAGAGTATCCAGGCGGTGTGCTTAAAGACAAACCCACTGTTTTCGAAGAGTTAGCTGACTACTGAAGAGGACAGGTATTTCCCATATAGAGCTTGTTTTGATTTTGAAGCAAAAACTTAGATCCTTTCGCAGCTAACAGTGGTGAAAACACACAATGGACTGCTCTCCATATTCCCATGAGTACGTCTGTTAAGAGTAACGTTTCTGGATATGACAAACCGGTGTGTTTCGTATCAACGGGTGATCCTCATGCTTTGATTGAAACTATGATGACATATCTCACTGAGATCAGTGAAGATAGTTTTAAGCTGTTGTATCAACATTACCAGCACTTGCTAGACAGCTTGGACGAATGTATAGCCATATCTGCGCTATGTGACTTTACGCGCAAAACGAAAAAGAAATTTTACACAGAAAATCTGAAGGTGCGATTTTAACTTACCTGACCGAACTCCCTGTTTTGGGTTTTAATTCTGGGAAATATGATTTTAATTTAATAAAGCAACAGCTGTATCCGTACTTAGTCAAAACGAATGGGTTAAAATACGTTATGAAGCGGAATAATGGGCACATGAGCGTGTTTACAGGTCAGCTGAGATTTTTACACGTGCGAGATTATTTGGCCCTGAATTATAGGTATGATGAATGGATCAAAGCTTATGAATGTCAGATGACCAAAGGACAGTTTTGTTACGAATACGTGGATAGTTTATATATAACTCCGCCACCGCGTGAAGCTTTCCATAACAAGCTGAAAGGTACTTTTCGCTCTGAACAAGACAACCGCGCGTTGGAGAATGTATGGGAATCACACGGAATGAGGACCCTTCGTGATTTTCTGATTTGGTACAATAATCTTGACGTCACTCCATTCCTTGAAGCTTTGGGAAGGATGTCAGCGTTTTATCAAACCATGCGTGTAGATATATTGGAATACTGTATAAGTATTCCAGGGGACACTTTACGCTACTTCTTTCAAAATTTCCCAACTTACTTTTCCATAATAGGGGAAGGGGATAAAGATCTCTCTCAATGTTTGAGGTCGAATATTGTCGGGGACAAAGTATTGCATTCGATCGCTACCATGAGACGGGAGTGACTCGTATTAGGGGTGGAAAATTATGCCAGGGTATTGTCGGTTTTGACGCTAAAGCGTTATACCTTTCCTGCTTAGCACCACCTATGCCTGCTGGGCATTATATTCGTTGGGTACCCATAGAAGAAGAGGAAAAGGACACTATAAATTTTTATCCGAAGGAGTCCAAAAAACTCGACTGGCTGAGCAGTGGTTAGATTGGCAAGCAGCTCAGCTGGAAATGAATATTCGGCATCGGCTGAACAATGTGGACAGGAGAATTGGAGATCGGCAGCTCCCTGTTGACGGCTTTGCTGTGGTGAATGGTCAACGCACTATTTTCCAGGTAATGTATTATGTCATATATATGTATAAATAACAATGTATTATGTCAAATGTGAAATATATAAAAGATAATTATGTATGTATGAAGAAAAAACGACTGGGTAAATGTAGCGTTGTAATATGTATATATATATATTTATATACATAACATGTATATTATATACACCTTTATATAGGTGTGTGTGGCGTGAGTACCTATCCTGGTGAAGTCAGTGAATTTTTTTTTACAATGTACATGTTTTACACTTATACATATATATATATACACCTATGCTTGTATCGTTGCATTTCCACGGATGTTACTGGCATTTCCATGGGTGTCACCTCAACTATACTTTAACAGGTGAGCTCCGCACAAGGCGCGATCTTTCACCTGAAGAACTTCAGAACGAAACGAAAGAGCACGGAGCTTATTTCGAGCATCTCAACTTCCAGGTTGTGGAAACATGGGAATGTTTTTTCTTCATCAAAATTGAACTGACCCTTCCCTTTAAGCATTTCTTCGACACTACTATACCGCTCCGCCAACTCATCTTACTGAAAATCAATTATTAAAATCAGTTATGGACCAGCAACTGTATGGGTTTATGGAATGTGACATTCATGTTCCCCAAGAATTATTATCAACTTTTGCTGAATGTCCACCCATATTTAAAAACGCAAATGTCACTGTAGAAGATATCGGTCCCACTATGAGAGAATATGCCAAGGCCAATAATATAATGACCCAGCCCAGCTGCAGATTAATTGGAAGTATGTATGGGACGAAAATTCTCTTGGGCACCCCTCTGCTTACATAGTATTTGGCTCACGGACTGGTTGAAACTCGCGTGCATCAAGCTGTGCAATGCACACCCGAAACCTGCTTTCGCACCTTTGCTGATCACGTGATTCAAGCACGACGTCAAACGGATGTAGATCCCAGCAAGGCGTTAAAAGGTGAAACCATGACGCTAGTAGGAAATTCGGGGTACGGAAAGACAATTACCAATCAAGGTCGGCAAGTGAATGTGAAAATGTGCACACTACAGAAAGTTCGAAAACTGGTCAATTCAGACTCGTGTATTAACGTGAAGGAAACTGCTGATGATACCTATTAGGTCACGTGCACTGAGGGACGAATTTACCGTTACAGATAGGGTGTATGGAATATCAGTATGCCAAGCTCCGCATGCTGGAATTCTGTTACGATTTCCAAGCGAAATATTTTCATTTTAGTGATTATCAACTCCTGGAGACAGATACAGATTCAGCTTGCATTGCATGGTCGGACCCTGATTTGGAATCCTTGGTTAAACCTGAGCTACAAGGAGTTTACGAGGCTGAACGTAACCGCTGGTTACGGCGTCGTGATTATTATCAACATGACATACGTACGCCTGGTCTGTTTAAAGTAGAATGGAGTGGAGATGGTATCGCTTTATGTTCCAAAACATATTACTGCTACGCTGGGAACAGTGGGGATGGTGACAAGTTCTCTTGCAAAGGAGGGAACCGTCACAGTGCTCAAAAGTATTTGTATCGCTCGGTGCTCCAAGGAGGGCAAAGTGCAGCCGGAGTAAATCGTGGCATGCGTGTACGTGAACATCAAATGTGTTGATATACACAGCATTTTTTTTCACGTATTTTTATGCTAAACGTAAAATTACGTTGATATTTAGACACATTTGTAAATATATTTCAACATTCCGACTATTTTGTAAATAAAGTGCAAATATTAAAATAAAAAAGAGAACGTTTTTGTTTTTGGTGAGATATCATTTTTATTATTATGTTTTCCCCCAACAATAAAACAAGAACAAACGACTGGAATTAAACATTTTTTAACAACATTCATCAATGTATATATATATATATATATACCCATGGTTCTAATAACAAAATACGCCATCTGTTCAACACTATACTGACATATTCATTGTTATAAGCACATGTTTGTACAACAACAACAATAAACACGAAAGAAAAAAAAAATCTGATTAACTTGTGATTTCATTCAATTATGACTTATTACAATCCTCGTAAAATGCATATCTATTTTTTTAATCACCACAGAAAGGTGGATGAATACCGAACATTTTCTCCGCCCAGTCATAAACCAAAAGATCATTGGTATAGTCCGTGGGTGGGGAATTAAATGTTTGGGTAATACAGTTCATTGTTCGCGCTCTCGCTCGATGAAGAGCAAAATACAAACAATTTTGACCGCACACAGCGGTATTTAAGCATTGTACAGGACGGTGATTTGATTGCCAATGGGGTCCGTACCGTGATTTAGCCACATCCCTACCTCCTTATGCCATGATGGACGTGCATAAGAGTGAAAACAATCCCCAGATTGTGGTTTCCTCATAATCTATGTATAGTGCAATCCAATGGGTACCAGGTTTCGTACAGGGATCGGTGTTTAAAATATATATAGCAGGTTGATGTGGCATTCGTGCAGGTAAATCATTCCAAGGGAGCACACCTTGCACCAAGTCACGTGTATGAGGGTCCGTTTGAAGACATTGTAATAATTGTTGGATGTTCATGACGTCATCCGCTAGGAGTATGAGATCACGATCGAGTTTGGGAGTTCAAATCCTGGAGCGGTCAACGTCGATTTTTTTTTAATTGGTGAAATCACACAAGACAGTCCCGAATCTTATCAATCTCAATGATATTTTGAATTCGGCGTAGCAAATGATGGTGGTAGATCGAACTAAAGGTGTGGAAAATAGCATTTCCGAGCGGATATAACCCTTCTCACTGACGTTCAACTGTTGCTCGTCGTGTTGGTCAGCGTTCAAATCAAAGGCGAACAGAGCGTACCCATCGTGGAAATCGCTATATGTGATATCGTTTCCTACAACAACTTTACCCGTGGCAGCGAATAAGTTCATATAAGAACGAATGTAATTATGAGTCTGGAAATTTGGAGTGAGTGGCTTTGCTGGTATCTGACGTCTGTTCATGTGTAAGGCCACGTAGCTTATGTTAAGGTGCTGAAAGGCGAAAGGATTGTCTACGTATTGTCCATTAAAGGTGTTTCGTACACACCCTATGACGAGACGCTGAGGAAGAGTGCCTAAAAATAGGTTTTGCTCATTCACTGTGGTATGTCCTATACCTACGTTGAAATACTTGGTCAATACACGACGAATCTGGTACTTGGCTAGCGCTTTCTCCAAGGCTTTCAAATGCCCTAGGAGAACATCTGGGGCGACTTTGATATTCCGTATAAACATCGTCACTTCCTCAAGGAGTGTCTTGTAATCAGTCGCCTGTGCATTGTGTCCTTTGCCATGTTGAGCCCTTGATATAATTGCAAAGCTGTTCCCGCTTCGGGTCAGAGGCACTTGACCCATGACATTGTTTAACAAATAACGATCTTGTTGAAACAAGTCACAATGTAATCTCCCCATCATATTAACCGGTCGACTTCCAGCAGCCACGGCCTTTCGTCTGAGAAATCCATCGTTTTCATTAGTTTTAGTCTCCATTTGTCCGGGAGTATCCTTATACCATCCACTCCCTTTCAACCAAGTTTCCTTAGCTTCCCGCCCATAGCTAAGTAAGGTTGCTATGTACGCCCGGTACGGGTACATATTCGTTGACGGTGTAATCAATTTATCATTGATAGCGACGTGTACTTGCTGCCACATAGAATGTAGCCATAGATCAACAGGTGCCACGGCTTTCACATACAAATAAGGAGTTAGCCAAGTCCAAGTACGTGTCCGGATCCCCGTTGCTAATAAAAAAATTCTATAGGCCCCCAATCCATAATGCTGGCAATAGGGTTGTTGGTATCCCATCACCCTTCCTGTACACTTCTTTAAGTCGGAGGTAAATTCCACAAATCAAATTCACTGTTCACTGATGGGAAGGCATTTGGGTGCTGTAAAGCCATGGTAGAACGAATATAGGTGTTATGCAAAAATATCTCTCGGGCGTTTGCCTGATAGGTTGCGGGCCGTGTGTGTTCCAGAACGTCTCCTACGCTGACTGATTAGGCGACGTGCAGCCGGGCGTTTTATAGGTCCCCGGTGAGCTGGTTTACCTGGTGGGCGTCGCCAAGAATACGAGGAACTTCCCTCGCCAGCGCCCGTTTAGCGGTCTCTAGCAGCGCTTTACAGAGTATCACCAACAATCCCGAGGGCCGTCCATAGCACTGCTTTTCGCACGGTTTTGACAATGGGTATCAGAGGCCCCTTGATAAGAGCACCTAGAATATTCCCTAATCCATGACCTCGTTGTATCGGAGCACCATGAAAGACAGGAAAATCACCGCCCCCAGCTTGGTTGTAGTAGTACGTGATATAAGGTTGATGCGTATCTGACATCCTATATGAGCGAGTGGAAGATCACAGGTTCGAATCCTCGTGTGGTCAGCGTCAATTTTTTTGAATTTTTTTTGTCACGTTTTAAAGAAGAGGTAAACTCCGCCGCTGTCGAAAATAAAGTGTTACCTACACTTTCCCGTGCCCAAATGGGACAGGTTTACCTATGTCGTCGCTAATATCTATTTCAATGGTTGAAAAATTCTTCTTCAGTACAGAAACGTACTTGATATGTGAAAAGGGCTTGCTAACGTGATCTCCACGAACAGTTACCGCACAAAGGAGTGGCGCTAATACATCCCCTACCACACGCGGTTGGATCACATCCGAATGTATGTCTGTGTCGAGCGAGTCGAACCAAAGTTGAGCTTTTCTACAGTTCCCGTTATCAGCGTATTCCCAGGCATGAGACCGAACATTTCCTGTAAGCGAGGACTAAAAGCCTCGTCCCAGGTTCGCATATACAGCGGATAAATTCAGCATTAGGTCCACGAAGAATTGTCTCCATCTGCGGATGACCCTTGACCAGAAGTTTTAGCAAAGGTGCGAAGCGACGTAATCGTGCTGACATGGTCAGTGTCTAATTATATAATGACGTTGTGTGTGATACGCCGGGAGGTTTTATTGCATATGCCTGTGAGAGTTATTCCCTCTGAAAATTAATATGACTTTTTATGACTTGGGGAAATAGACAAACTGCATGCCATCGTCGGGGGATATATGTGTACGCAAACGGAGCTGATCGGGTGTAGTTTGCTTGAAATCGACAAGCAAATATCCGTAAGGTTCGGATGAGGCATCTTTAAAGGCTTCTTGCACGTACTGAGTTTTACCTTGGGCCATTTGTTTCGAAATGGTAATAATTTGAGAAATGTCTCGAGGGTTTTTGAGCGTTTAAGCTAATCATTCTATGCTCTGGTTTTGTTAAACAGATTCTGCACAATGTAGATCACACTCATATTACGACGGTGACTTCTCTTAGTAAATAGAGGTGTTACACGCTCGTCCGCTTCAGCCATTAAATCATCAACAATTACTAAAGTTCGTTCCTCCGGATTAAACGTTGTCGGACAATTTATCATTGATAGCGACGTGTACTTGCTGCCACATAGAATGTAGCCATAGATTAACAGGTGCCACGGCTTTCACATACAAATAACGAGTTAGCCAAGTCCAAGTACGTGTCCGGATCCCCGTTGCTAATAAAAAAATTCTATAGGCCCCCAATCCATAATGCTGGCAATAGGGTTGTTGGTATCCCATCACCCTTCCTGTACACTTCTTTAAGTCGGAGGTAAATTCCACAAATCAAATTCACTGTTCACTGATGGGAAGGCATTTGGGTGCTGTAAAGCCATGGTAGAACGAATATAGGTGTTATGCAAAAATATCTCTCGGGCGTTTGCCTGATAGGTTGCGGGCCGTGTGTGTTCCAGAACGTCTCCTACGCTGACTGATTAGGCGACGTGCAGCCGGGCGTTTTATAGGTCCCCGGTGAGCTGGTTTACCTGGTGGGCGTCGCCAAGAATACGAGGAACTTCCCTCGCCAGCGCCCGTTTAGCGGTCTCTAGCAGCGCTTTACAGAGTATCACCAACAATCCCGAGGGCCGTCCATAGCACTGCTTTTCGCACGGTTTTGACAATGGGTATCAGAGGCCCCTTGATAAGAGCACCTAGAATATTCCCTAATCCATGACCTCGTTGTATCGGAGCACCATGAAAGACAGGAAAATCACCGCCCCCAGCTTGGTTGTAGTAGTACGTGATATAAGGTTGATGCGTATCTGACATCCTATATGAGCGAGTGGAAGATCACAGGTTCGAATCCTCGTGTGGTCAGCGTCAATTTTTTTGAAATTTTTTGTCACGTTTTAAAGAAGAGGTAAACTCCGCCGCTGTCGAAAATAAAGTGTTATCTACACTTTCCCGTGCCCAAATGGGACAGGTTTACCTATGTCGTCGCTAATATCTATTTCAATGGTTGAAAAATTCTTCTTCAGTACAGAAACGTACTTGATATGTGAAAAGGGCTTGCTAACGTGATCTCCACGAACAGTTACCGCACAAAGGAGTGGCGCTAATACATCCCCTACCACACGCGGTTGGATCACATCCGAATGTATGTCTGTGTCGAGCGAGTCGAACCAAAGTTGAGCTTTTCTACAGTTCCCGTTATCAGCGTATTCCCAGGCATGAGACCGAACATTTCCTGTAAGCGAGGACTAAAAGCCTCGTCCCAGGTTCGCATATACAGCGGATAAATTCAGCATTAGGTCCACGAAGAATTGTCTCCATCTGCGGATGACCCTTGACCAGAAGTTTTAGCAAAGGTGCGAAGCGACGTAATCGTGCTGACATGGTCAGTGTCTAATTATATAATGACGTTGTGTGTGATACGCCGGGAGGTTTTATTGCATATGCCTGTGAGAGTTATTCCCTCTGAAAATTAATATGACTTTTTATGACTTGGGGAAATAGACAAACTGCATGCCATCGTCGGGGGATATATGTGTACGCAAACGGAGCTGATCGGGTGTAGTTTGCTTGAAATCGACAAGCAAATATCCGTAAGGTTCGGATGAGGCATCTTTAAAGGCTTCTTGCACGTACTGAGTTTTACCTGGGGCCATTTGTTTCGAAATGGTAATAATTTGAGAAATGTCTCGAGGGTTTTTGAGCGTTTAAGCTAATCATTCTATGCTCTGGTTTTGTTAAACAGATTCTGCACAATGTAGATCACACTCATATTACGACGGTGACTTCTCTTAGTAAATAGAGGTGTTACACGCTCGTCCGCTTCAGCCATTAAATCATCAACAATTACTAAAGTTCGTTCCTCCGGATTAAACGTTGTCGGACTAGGTACTCCTTCTTGAAATTCAACATTTGGTAAGGTAGCTTACATGGATTGCCATTCACCGTAACACCATACTACACGCTGCGGGGATGGATGGATAAGTTCGCAAGCATGCTCTATGACACGTTTGACAAAGACCGATTTGCCACTTCCTGTCGGTTAGCTGATAAAGGAGGTAAATGGGTGGCTCCATCGTACATCCATGGGCTTAGTGGCAAAGTCAAGTTGAAGGAAAATGGCTGAGATTGACGAGCTTGGGGCTGGTAAGATACCGAGGTGTGTTGAGATGAATTCACCACAGGTGGGCTCGTAGGTCCAGTCTTTACGATACTGTACTGAGATGAAGTCATCTGTACAGGTGCTGTAGTAATTTCAGTCTTGCGCTTAGTTTGCTCGGTAACATCGCTGGCCCAAATTCGCCTACTAATATCTCGAATACTAGGCGATGTGTTCGGAGCTTGGTAAGCTGCGGGTTGAATAGGTACCGAAGAAGAAGAAGGAATCGAGGTAATGTCAGTCCCCCGGAGCAATCTATTACACCTGGTAAATACCAAGGGAAACTGCTCCGTCTTGTTCCTCGATAACTTATCAAATAGCGCCTTGTTCAGTCGGGCTTGCAGGATGCGTAACAAATATTTGTCTTCAGTCAGTTGCGATATTAAATCAATCCCCAGGCAACCTATTAACAATTCAATCCGACACCTACAACTATAGTGGTGCCTTTATTCTCACGCAGACTTCGCACGCAGGCATCCGCACATTTACGCCTCATGAGAGGGGACTGAGCACAGGTAGAATGAAGACTGTTTTAAATGCATTTCACGTCTCTCGCTGTCATCCACGAATTAAAAGTAGCTGGCCAGTGTCGCCATTTCACGAAGTAATATGTTTTGCCACGTTCCTTTTTGCTCTCTAATACACTCTCCACTTGATAGTACGTATCAAGAATAGTTTTAAGGAGTTGGAGTTCTGTCTCGTAAAATGTCCCCGAGAGTCTTTCTCCATTCAAATCAGCTAATGTACACCACAGGTTCCGGAGGATGACGTGCTACAACGCCGAAACTTTCTTGACCCCAGTTAGATGGATAAGACTTCTCAAAAGTTCTCTTGACTTTACTAATGCAAACGAGATCTCCTATTTTATACCGATAAATTCGCCTACTGCACCCGGACTTTATAGAGCTATATAATATAGCCCGAACTTCATGTTGATTGTCAGCTGTAACGGTAATCGGAGCTCGCCGGATGCTGCGGTGATACGCCCGATTGTAAACCTGTGTTAAAGCATGTGACCAGATAACGGGTGGACGAATTATACCTGGCTAGTTTACTCATGTCAACCAAATCAGCCTGCCACTGATTGTCTATCCCGCCCACAATAACTCTATTACAAGCGTAGTGTCGCTGAGCTGGACAATGAAGTGTATACCCTCCTGTTCGGCTAACTAAGTCTTTACACCATCACGTGACACAGGTAAATCATGCTGACATGCTGCGCGTGATAAAGCCGCTACTCCACTATAAGCAGCTGGACTTCGGGGGTCATAATATAGCTGTTGTAAGACTTTAGCGACGGTATCCTGATATTTTGTTTCGTTCGCTTCTTTTTTTTTTCTTTGGCTTCGTATGGAATGGAACTCTCTTCCTCCCTCGGGGGTAAGTCCTAATGGGCAGGTACGTTTTATTTTATACCCATTTCACTAAACACCAACAAGTAGCGGCACAAGTGATACAGACAACTAGAGATGTGTAAAGCATCCTGGGCTTGAGAGATATTGATTCAGATTTTATATGGGTTGCAGCGGCTGACTTGCGCTATAAGTTCATGAATTTCGGTATAACTTCCTGGTGATAGTATATACGAATCGGATTAGAATTCTCTACCCTGTCACAAACGTCTTTGGTGAATAGTCGGAGAATAGTACATCGGCCTTCGTTCACAAGCTGATCTTCAAACATAGATTCCACTACGCCCTTATATACTTGGGGGTCGGTTACTGAATCAACAAGTTCTTTCCACCCTAAAACCCGCGATTTCATCTTAGGAGTCTTATCACCTCTGTAGCCGTTGAAATAGTAATGAAATATTGTAGAGTACCATACGTCTTATACTATCCTCGACCTAGGTATATATATACAGATCTTCAATATTTAGCGACATTTATGCGTGCATGTACAACCGCCAGAGTAAGGTTTGGCATGAGTTATCTCTCATTGACGGTCACACAGAGATTTTCCTGTTTCAAGAGGAAATACTATTCGCACCATAATCACTCCGTACGCCTGAGGGCCGTAGGCTATGAATGATTCCAAATCACTACCAGTCTTTTTCTAGCGCACGATAAATAGTAATAAACATCAATGAGATCAAGACCGGTATTCAAGATTGACTGCTACCTCATAAAATAAACAAGCAAACACATAGTTTTCCACAATTTTTCTTTTATTTTTTCACTAGAAAAATACAAACCCGCTGAACGATATAACGATATTTTACAGTATCAACCTTTATCCTGCAATATGTAGAGAAAAAATAAATCCAGAACTCGTAAACTGGAAATAATAATTAACAACAACGACAACAACATTTTATCACCAAAATTCAAAATTGAAATCGTGGGATATGTACAGAAAAATAAATCGAGAACTTGCGAAAACTGTGACTATTAGTTAACAATAACAACAACAACATTTTGTCACCAAATCTCAAAATTCAATAAATCGTCCATATAATGGTTTAGATTTGTTGTACTCTTTGTCTCCACACGACCATTCCCCTGATGCGTATTCACTGTTGATACCGATGTATTCCCCAAATGAAAACCCTTACAATTGTCGAAACTGAATACTCTTATATTCCCTCCGCGATCTGAGTTGAATTGAAATCGATTGCGAGGAGAAGTATAAAATAGCTATACATGTCCATAATTCAGTGTAAGGTCACATGACTCGTGCAAATTTTCCATAATTCCAACTCATTCAAATTTGGCATAATGGTGCCTCGTGTAAATTTGGCATAGTGCTAGCTGATGCGAATTTGACATAATGGCAAAACAGCTGTCACAAATGGATAATCCCCGACAGATGGCGCTGCGACGCATGGAACGGTTTTCCCTTCGGTTCGCGATGGTGTTGTCTGGCGCGGTGTTTGATTTATCCGTTTTATGTGAAACATAAAAATGAGCCCTTCTGACATTCATCTGCGGTCATCTGGTTTGCTAGCAATTTTACATACATACATGTACGTACATACAGCAAATTATATTTGGCCTCATCGGCATATAACGCTTACATTTACATCCACATTGGAAAAAAATTATATACATTACGAGTGTGTATCTATATACTTTTTATTATCTAAATTTTTATGTCAACTAAAAAGCTAATATTTCACACTATATTCTTTATATTTCTGTACACACAAGAAACCTGCAAGGATTGAAATTCCCTGAGGCCTGTGTGGTGGTGTGACCACTGTCGACCAATGAAAAACGCCTAAATTGTTTTCACTGACCGTCGTTCTTTTTTGGCGCACTGCCAGACTTTACCAGGCTTTACAAGTCGCCGAATTTGTATAAAAGCCAGCCCGCTTTAAGCGTTTTCACTTTTCCACTCTGCACCTTCGGAAACAAGATGGAAGCTATACCTATTCTTGCGCGGGAGTACACCAGGACCTGTGTGGTTTACTACAGGGCAATTCGCGACAGCTCAGTGGACAGAGTTAATTACACAGAAGTCGTGATTGCCCAGGGCCAGATGAACGGTGCGTGGATGAGGCTGTACCTCACCTACAGGAGACTGCGGAGGAGAGCCCGGCTTTACACTGGACTACGGCGTACAAACCGCCCCCAAACGCCCTTTTAAGGGCTCCCATTCCCCCAAACAACTTTCAAATCTTAGCACAATATATGGTTCATGTTGTCTCGTTTAATGTTAGTGATTTGTCCGTTTTATGTAAAACAAAAAAAATCAGCCCTCCTGACATTTCACCCCCATTAACTGATTCGCTAGCGATTTACATACATACATATACAGGCATACAGCAAATTACATCCGTTCCCATTCACACTGTATTGTTTTATATCTTTGTACACACAAGTAACCCACTGATGAGCCCTATCTCTCTATATGCAAGCATAATCCGGTGTACTGTATGACCCCTGCAACTCGGCACCTTCCAACTTGGCAAGCTGCCAAACCCTATGACGTCATAACGGTACCACCGGTACAACCCAGTTTAAAAGACGGGAATAACACCTGTGAGTTACATTATGTACTACTAGAGCATTGGCCGAAAAATACATTTAGTGAATACCCATAATTCAACAGTCAAGAGAGAGATGATTCGATGGAGCATCGTTAGGACGCGACAAAGAGAGGCTGTTAGCGAAAACAACCTGGAAGCGTCAATGCTTAGTGCTGTTGTAGCTGTATTACCAAAGGAAATATCCAAATAGTGGGCATTCAACTGGTGATCGACTAACAATTCAGACATCAATATTTCTCCTTTTCGCACTTTTGTCCCCAGGAAGACTGTTTACATAATTTTTACACAACGACAGACAAAGAAGAACGATCTGGTTTTGTTTTCCTTCCAATTAACCAACACAAACGAAGGCACTGACAAAACAAATCGTCTCCAAATCAGAGTCATTTATTGTTAACTAATCGATTGATTGTCTGCCTGTCTAACGGTTTCCATATCTTTATACTGTTCTTGAAGTTTTTGTCTCCAGCTTTTGCTTAACCGCTTCGATGATAGCTCATCGTTCGGACTTCATCTCTGCAGTATGCTATGTTCTCACAGAGATACTCCATCATATCTTGCAGATTCCAACGACTTTAATTTGCGTATTAAGTATGATTCTTCCTTTGTTCACTTTTATCCAGGCCCCAAATATATGCCAGTCCAACATCTAGTACGAAATAGGAATAAATATTTCAATAAAGCTTTGTATCTAATAAAGTACGTAATATTTATTAATTATTATCAATGCTTACTAATATTTATTAGATACATGGAAACAAAGATTAACACTCACAGTGCATATATTTATTTGAGAGGTGCTTAACACTCATTCCCAAGAATGGTTCACTTGCTTCATGACAGGAGAAAAACACCGCCTTTAAAATCCTTCTGACTTGTCTGAACAGATGGCGATAACTTTATTCGCACCAGCGTCCACACAGACCAGGTACCGATGGGCGGAGACGAGGGCATTGCCTCAGTTATCTGAAAAATCATTGTTTCCTCTCTTCTGTCATAATTTGACGTCATGGGATAATTATTACAATTAGACATCATATAGCAATATGGCATTCATGAAAGAATAACCACGCCTAAATTTATAATGTACATTAAGACGAATTGTAATCGATCAATGTCAGATGCCGACAATATAAACAGTTTAAAATGATCTTTAATGGTGATATATTGCCATTTTGAAGGACTTCTAAAAAAAAACTCCACCGGAAATAGAATAGAGTTTGACAAATCAGCGATAACACAAACGAGGTAACATAATTGTTCCGAGGAAACACTTTATATGCAAACAGCTGTGAAGTGTAAGAGAGATTCTGTACACTGCAAGGTTAGGTGAAATGACGGTTTAAAATCTCACCACCGAGATTGTTTATTTATTTATTTGATTGGTGTTTTACACTGTACTCAAGAGTATTTCACTTATACTACGTCGACCAGCCGAGCCCCGTGGAAACCGACGACCATCCGCATGTTGCTGGCAGACCACAAGGAAAGCCTGCATTAGCTGGATTTGAATTCGTTTCCACTGGTCTCTGTCCATACAGGCATCCCACTATATTGCTGTTTCCCGTCGTACAAGTGAAATATTCTTAAGATACCAATCGTACCCCAACACCAAATACGTAAATAAATTGTCCCGTGACTTTGTTGGTGGTCTCACGACATATAGGTAACTCGTTGCTGCCCTCCCGAACTCGCTTCGTATCCTCTGTTAGCCACGCTGTGACAAATATTACCGATATGGCGTTAAGCTACAATCATTCATTCATTCCATTTTTCTCTATCTCGGCAACAAAATTGTTATATTTGTTCACAAAATACTTGTTACATAAACAGGTTTTGGGAAATCATTTTGTTCCTTCCATGTATTTTGTCACAAAGGCTGGTGGATTTATTGACAAAATACAATGGGAGTCTCTGACGCGCTGCGCAATCCTCAGTGAAACGAATCATGTCCTGCCGTGACACTGCGGTCCTTGTGTACTAGAGGTACCTAGAAGTTTTGTTAAGAGCACGCATGCACCGAAAAGTGTGACGCTTTCCAGGAAAGGGCAACGAGGTGCTTAGCTTTGGACGGCTTTGTTAAAGGAGGGAAGGAGGTTTACGAGTTTCACATTTCAGAAATAATATTTTGTGAGTATTTTTGGCATCCAATACTCTGTCAGTATTCATTGCAACAAAGCTCAGTACATAGGACTACAGCCAACTCCATGTACTTTGACCATGTGCATGGATGTCATGGGCATTCTCCGGCTCGGACGGCAAAACCGCCACATGTGACACTCGCTGAAGATCAAGCCCATCACCAGTGAGATCACGTGTTTGAATCTTGCTCTTGAATAATCGACTAAGACAGGAGTTTTGTCAGGTTGTTGACGTAGGGCGGTGATTTACTCAGCGTACTTTGGTTTCCTCAAACCAACAACCTTACTACCCTTATATATCAGTGAAAAAATCTAAACTAAGGCGTTTAATATAATGATTGTAGACAAATAAATAAATGACAAATACTATTGTATATTTATATGTTCCGTTCATAATTATTAACACGAGTGTTTATTTTCATTGACAAAATACTTAGTATGTAAGATTCGGGGAAGATACATCAACACGTATTTTGTGCGTCCTTTACTAAAATGATCGTTATGTACCAGTTGAAGGCAAGCCATGAAATCAGCGATCTTATAAGCGAAGTAAGCGGTGTGAAACACAATCAAATAAATGAATTATAGGCCCTATAGCGTAGACAGAAGGATTAAGGATAGGACGACTTCAGCGACCGGACAACAGTAATACAACAGCGCCTTTGCTGTCCGAAGTTATGCACCAATCATTTCATTGCGACGCTGTAGCGCTGTATGCTGATTGGTCCCGTAGTAACGTAAGCGACAGCTGTCAATTTCTTCGCTCAACGGCGGCACTGATACTCATATATATACATGTTCGCTGGAAGTGAAATGAAACATTCTTGTCTGCGATTGGCTCGTTAAGATTGTCCATCAACGCCGTCCTTATCCAACAAATTATTGGCAATTGGCTAGTGTCGATCGGAAGGACGACATTAAGCTCATCAGCCGTTACTTTATCGATAATACCTCGAGCAGGGAATGTTGATGACTACTTTTTCTTGCCACTGAAAGAATACGGTCCATCAGCTGTGAAAACAGGTAAGTCATCGTTTGTAGGGGAAAGTCGTGCTACGTTGGTATATTGCGATTTTGGTGCTGCATTGAGTGTTGTGAGAAATTGTATTTATGTCCTCAGCATGTAGTGTGAGTGTGTTACACATATAGCTACAGTACTCTCACCGTTAAATTAGGATATCAGTCTTAAATTTGAGAACACGTAGTGAGGAGCGTATGTATGTATGCTTGGGTTTTACGTCGTACTCAAGAACTTTTCAGTCAAATGACGATAAGGAGTTAGAATGTTGATATGCTGTCTCTCTGCTTGTGCCAGAGTGAGTCTGCTGGCACTTAAACATCATGCCAAAATAATTTTAAACTCTTTGATATTACCCGACCCGTGATCGATCTCGGATGGCCCGACCTCGAAGCGGACGCCCTAACCACCAGGCCAACGAGGCGGTAGTAGACAGCAGGGCTGTTGTTTAGTTATTTTAGGAGATTCCCTTTCAGTCGCTATGTCACGTGTACACGAGGAGGGGGCTGAAACCTTGTCTTGGATAGGGAATTAGAGTCCTCCGCTTTTACTGTTTGTGGCGCCTCGATGACAATCTGAGGCTGGTCGCCTAACCGCTTGTCTTCCATCAATATGGTGTGCATAGCTGTGCTTCACAAGTGGAAAACTTCGTCAGTGACTTGCCAAACGTCGGTGGTTTAGTCTTGGGAGCCCCGATTTTCTACACCCGTGAAAGGAAATGACTGCCATCGTATAAGTCCAAAATCTACAGTGTGATGTTGAACAACAATCACACCAAATAAAACCAAACAACGTAGTTAGTGATTTATTTTATTTATTTATTTGATTGGTGTTTAACGCCAAGCTCAGGAATGTTTCACATGCACAAGGGCGGCCAGCATTATGATGGGAGGAAACCGGGCAGAACCCCCGATCATCCAAAGGGTTGCTGGCATACTGAACTTTCCCAGCATGAGCTGGACTTGAACTCACAGCGACAATAATGTGAGATCAGAGGCGCCTGGGTCATTGTGCTGCTCTAAGGCGCTAAACTCCTCGCCCACGGAGGCCCCTTTAGTAAATGATTCAGTCTGCCCGTTTCTGTCTAGTTTATCCACCTTTATTCGATGAGATTCAGCTATTTATTTCATTTGCGATTTTCGCTCTTTAAGCATGAAATATTCTCTAATGGGACGGCTTATCTCATGGGTAGGAGTTTTGTCAATGGGAATGTTCGTAGTAAGCTCTTGACTTTCACTGTCTAGCTTCCTAGTCAGTCTCCTGACAAAGCCGCAAGTCGAACCAACGATAACTGGATTTGAACCTCCGATCACACTGACCTTACGCTGCTTCTCTACGATGACAACAAGGCTTAAGCCACACAAGAAGGTTTCCAACCATTCAATCAGCGAGCTCCTGCCCCCTCCAGCCCCTTCACCATTTTTTAAAAGTATTTTAATCAGCGAGGCCCAACTTTTTCAATGAACAATTGCCTCATATTTTCAATCAGTGAGAAACCTACCTTTTCAGTCAACAAAGGCCCCACCTTTTCAATCAGTGAGGACCCACCTTTTCAATCAAGGAAGATTATATATGGATATATTTTTTTATGTATTAGTGGATAAATTTAAACGCAGTAGCTATTTAAATTCATCACCACTCTAACCTATAACTAATTTTCCATGATTCTTTACCGTGACAGCGTATATATGACATACATTTAACAGCCTTAACAAAAAAGTGAAAGCAAACTAAATAAAGGAAAAAAGAAAATAGCAATTTGAACATTCTTGGTAACCAGGCTTGGTGTGGTGCTTTCCACCCCAAACCACGATACTGACTTCCAATGCGACGGCTCTCATTTGTGTTTTCTGACCTGGGGGACATGCACCAGCGGTAATTTGCTCAGTTAGGCACATTCTACAGGTGGTCCCAGTGTGATATTGTGGTACTGTGTTTACTGGGATACATATAATTGATGTATTTCCATTAACAACACACTGCAGTTTATTGACTTAAGTACTGAGAGATGGTAATTAATGAAATGACTTTTGAAATAAGTCAATAATAATAATATTGTTAAAGCTGTAGGAAATCCCGTGCAGATATACACATTGGAATTCTCTTCCAAACGTATAAAGGTGGGAATAAATGCATTAGTATTTAAACGTAGGTTATCAGTATTAAATTGTTGTTAAATTGTTGATATTTGAAGAAGCTTTCTTTGCTTTGTTGTTTCTTGGACAGGCAAATACGCCATTTTTTTAATGTAGCCTTTCAATAAAACGACTGAATCGTACACTGAATAAACAATATTTCAGGGCTGCGTCTCTAGGGACCATCAGTGGTTTTCGTAACTCCACAAATCTCTGTGCCAGCGACCCCGCCAACGCCAAATATTGACGATTGTGAGATATGACACATTTTATCAGCGCCTCTTGAAATGTACATTTCTGATTACATACTGGGAAAAACACGATTGGCAGTCTTTTATGTTGGAATGGCCCGGTTTCATTGCTGGGGCCGGCTTTGTGAAGAAGGTGGAATGCCATTTCAAATGTAACCACCATGGCGACGTATTTCTATAGTATGTGCTGTGTCGTCATGACATTGACGTTTAATATACCTTACCCCATGTTCGTAAAACTGGCCCCAGATTCTGGACCAGCCTGATGTCTGGATGTCGTGCCTGATGTCTGTATAATTGTATGTTGAGTCAGTGGGGCAGTGATATAACCACACTGGTTTTAGTACTAACCAGCTTCATGAAGACATCATCTGATATGAAGACTGTAAGCTTTCTTTCCGGTCGTACGCGGGAAGGTCTGTCGGCAACCAACAACCTGTGGTTGGTCGTGGTTGTTCCCTCCGGGCTCTTCCCGGTTTCCTGCCACCATAATACTGGATTCCGTCGCATCATTGAAATATTGTTGCATGTGACATAAAATTCTATTCAAATAAACCAAATTAGCCTAAAGAGAGAATGAATCAATTAATCAATGAGTTAAACTGCGTTATGTGCCGGTGTATAACACCGGCGAAGCCGATGGCCAGACACAACAGCTCAGGAAATAATCACAACCTTACATGTCGGAAGGTTTCGTCGATATCTAAACTCAAACACCAGATCTTAGTGACCACCGCGTGAACAAGGGCTGCTGAAGGCCTGCTAACCGGTTGTTGCACTTAGTTGAATGTGCATGGTAAAATAGTCCCAATTTCAACTTCTTTCAAACTGGGGCAGTTTGAATATGGAGTCGAGTTGTGCGCAAGCCCACATATCGCTAACCCTTTACCCTTCTGATGTATCAGAATGCATCCCTTGGTGCAGTTAACTACAGCATTATGTAGGAAAATTTGAGGGAACGTATACTTTTTTTATTGCACTCGTTGATTTATGCCACTATGTACGACAATTTGCGGTAGGGGATATATTTTCATTCCTCTCGTGGAATCACGCCAACATGTTTCACAAATTTGAGGCGGCGTATATTTTTTTATCCCACTCGTTGGTTTACGCCACTCTGTACGACAATTCGAGGTAGAGGATATTTTTTTATTCCACAAGACAATTTACGCCACTATGTATAGGAAAATTTGAGGTTACGTATGTTTGAATTTTCCCGCCAAGTTCGTCTAAGGCATTATGAGAAAAAACTGAATTGTCCTGCTTTTAATCTGACAGTTGGTTTGGCTACCGTGCTGTTTAGGAAAATACTGAGATACTTGGCGACTCATGTTTTCATGTTCTGATTACCAAGACCAAACCCATTTCTGTCCCATCCCGGTTCTTTCATCCCTTTTTTGTACAAAAACATTGTTTCGTGTATAAATTTTCCCTGATTTGGTGATGTTATTTTTTCCTTGTTCTCTTATAACCTAAGACCCTTTCTTAAAACTATCTGCCCATTGTCTTCACATATGCAGCCATGTCTTCCCATGTATAACATGAGGCACAGATCCTGTGCGTGCAGTTAATGTGTCTCTTGAATCGTTAATCACACGAAGTGATGGATTCATGGCCAGCCTTGGATACAGGACGATCCAGATTTCTCTGCTTGTCTGCATTGTTTACTCTGTCTTGTTGTCAGTAAACTGTGTATAACTGTTGCCTGTTGTGGCTGAGATCTCTAGCTCTCCGGCCGTACGTGATAATGTCTGCCAGCCGTACGTGGGATGGTCTTGTTTTCCCCCTGGCTCGGCCCGGTTTCCTCCCACTATACTTCTGACTACCGTCAGAATAAAACTTGATTGAAGTTCACGATTTATACTGTAAAGTCAGAATAAATTGCCCCAAGCGTCGTCTCACATGTCACACACAGCAAAGTTATAAAGAAAAGCTTTGATCAAATTTCTGCACTGTCCCACAAAGTCATGTTAAACCATTGGCATAAGTTAGGTTTTGTACTGGAAAGTCACAACAAAGCCCTGACCAAAGTTACGCATTGTACTTCATCACCAAGTTTTCGTAGTTTTCATCAAGAAGAATGCTCCAAATTACATCTGTTTAATGTGTTTTTGGTATTCTAAATTCATGCTGGTTTTAAAACTATTCGAAGTGATAGTCAAACATTCCAAATTACATGTATTTAATGTGCTTTTTGTTTTTCTCATTCATGCTGGCTTTGAAGCTATCTCAAAGCGGTTTCAAATATTCCAAATTAATATATTTTGGTGTGCCATTTATTTTCTTCATTTGTCCTGGAATTGACGCTAAGCCGGGGTCAGATATTCCAAATACAAGTTTTCGTCATCCATGCTGGTTTAGCTTCAAAGCGGTATCATATATTCGAGGAACATGTGTTTCACAGGTCGTTTCTCTTTCTTCGTTCTTCTAGGTAACCCAGTAGTAACATGTGTGACCTGATATCGAATTTGACCAGGGCACTTGGCATAGATGATCTCCAGACGACATCCGTGGACGGTGTCAGTGGATGTAATGGGGCCAATACCACAACGCAGACCCCGGTCGCCATGGGGCCACGTAGACCCCTGTCGTCATTCCCGGAATACAGAGCCTCCCAGCTCATCTATGAGTACAACTTGTGGCTTTTCTGGGTGGTCGGTACGCTGGGGAACGTGGCCGCGCTGTTAACGGTCACCAGGTTGAAGCCCTTCTCCTCTGTTCTCGTCTACATGGGCTGTCTGGCAGTCTTTGACATCATTTATCTCACCGTGAAGCTAGTTTACGAGCAGATGCGCACCAAGCTGAAGAGCCTTGGAGCATTCGGTTGCGGACCCCTTCTCTTCTTTCTTCACTGGACGAACAAGACCTCGCACTGGATCATACTCTTCTTTACGGTCGACAGGCTCATCGCCGTCTGCTTTCCTTTCAAAGTCTCGACGGTGTCCACCAAGAAGAACGTCACTGTGGCCATGGTTGCGCTGGTTCTGTTTCTGGCTGGCATCAACTGCCATGATTTCTTCTCCAATCAGGAGACCATTCGGGGCGGGAGCATCACGTGCGAAACCAAGCCTGAGTTCAAAGATTTCCGGAGGAGGACTGTCTGGGTGTTCTTCTCGCTGTCCTCCATCATCCCCTGCGGAGGAGTTCTTCTCATGAACCTCGTTATGGCGGCTAAGATGATACAGACGTCTCGGACCACAGCGCAGCTGAGAAACGATCAGAAGAAGGTGGACTTGTCCAAGCAAACACGTAGGGTGACACTGATGTTGATGACGGTGTCCGTAGCGTTCCTCGTGCTGGTCACTCCCGGACAGGTGTTCTACGTGTGCATCGCATACTGGAACTTCCGTTCCAGCACGGAACAGACGGCACTCTACTCGTTACTGCGAGAAATCGTCAACGCCTTCATCAATGCCGACCATGCTATCAACTTCTTTCTCTATTTTCTCAGTGGAACGAAATTCCGTCAGAGCTTCTTGGGCATTTTTAGAATCAGAAGAAAGAAATCGACCGTGTCACGTTCGAACGCGTTAACATCATCGAAAACAAACAGGTAATTCTTTCATGCTTTCCCCCTCCATTTTGTACCCCAATATTAGCCATATATGCCCAAGGTTGAGTTTTTCAGAAGTTTAGAATTTAGTGTTCTGATGGAACTAAAAGAGAAAGTAATCCCATCCACAGTTCCTCATCAACATGTACCATTCCAAAGAAAGTAGGAGAAAGAAAATTACAAAGAAAGAAGTTTCTGAACGGAATAAGACAGGAGATGACCTTGGGAATTACTCTATACATTTCTGTTCCTGTAGATATTTCTCCAAAACATAATTGTAAGAATGTGAATAAATAACAAGTGCAGTTAGGCTGTTGTTGGCGTGACATGATAATCATCAAAAGACATCAATATACCGCTGTTCACGAAATGACATGATAATAACCAAAACACACCAATACCACTGTTCATAATGTGACATGATAATAATCAAAACACGTCAATATACCGCTGTTCACGACGTGACCTGATAATCATCAAAACACACCAATAACACCGTTCACGACGTGGCATGGTAATCATCAAAACATCTGTCTTCCCATTTTTTGTAACAAGATTTCATGTGCATGCAATTGGAATAGTGCAGATTAGTGCTTACGGAATTTTCATTTTTCCATTTCTAGTTAATGAATTGTGTGTGTGTTGTGAACATGAAAGCCCTCGAGTTGTGGAGAGTGCCGGTAAGCCAGTGGCTCAGGGGAAACTCAGTGCGGGGAATTTGCAGCAGGCCTTTTATCTATTCACAAGCACTGAAAAGAGAAACTATCAGCTTAAACAGAATGACGCTATGTTTGCAAATGACAAACATGTCCTGCTTCGGTGCTTTTGAATGGCAACAATGAAAACGTGAGGGTTATATAATTAAGAGCTACAGAACACTGACGGCCATGATGATAAGTTGAGTAGATTATTAGTTCACAGATAAAGATCAAAGCATAGAAAATGACTACAAAAAGTACTCAGTATAGGTGTTGACTGGTCTTCACATATGAATGCCTAAAGGAACAAAAAAATGCAAGAATTGAGTTATTGTGAGTGAAAATGACCATAAAAAACTATATCTAAAAACACTATCACTGATTTTTTTGTCACATTTTCACCAAATTAAATGCAGTCAAATGTTTTGATTGTTTGTTTCCAAATCGATAAGAAAAAAGAGCAAACAATAAATGATTCTATCAATGAATAGTAATAACATTATTCTTTCATTCGTCCTATTACACGCATTTTGCTAGGCCTATACTTTTATTATTTGCGACACAATCATAGCCCTTGCTGGGACACACGAGATGAGGGTTCAAACTCCGCCTTGGACAGATAATTTCCAGATTCCTGGATTCCTTGTGAGAATGAACGGTGCGCATGTGGCGCTTTACGCAAAATATAAACGTTCGTTTAAAGTCATTTATCATCCATCGTTGTAGTGTGCACATGTTTGTCACATGTGTGAAAGTTTGTCGGTAACCTACCAAATGTAGGTGGTTTACTACCGCTGCTGTGAGTTCAAGCCTAGCTCACGCTGGCTTCCTGTGTGGTGGTACGTGGGAAGGTCTTCCAGCAACCTGCGGATGGTCCTGGGTTTCCCCCGGGCTCTCTCTGGTTTTCTCCCACAGTAATGCTGGCAGTTGCCTTATAGTCAAGTGAGATATTTTTGAATACCACCTAAAGCACCAATGAAATAAATAAATGAATCACTGAGAACGGGAGAAACTACAAACCCTATGTCCAAGGCCAGTTTTGACAGACAAGCACCTTTAATCACTCTTTAATCACAATCACTCCCTGCAAACAACAGATAAATAAATAGGTAAATAAATAAACAAACAACCAACTAAAGTCTAATATATCTTCTCCAGTTCTCTTGAACTTTTAACACGTTCTGTCACAATAAATACTAATGTAAATGCCAGCTGGCTCGCAGACAACCAGACAATTACCATTTAGACAGTTGGCCCATTCCTAACGGAACGTCGTAATGGGTACTTTAGGACAATGAAAGCCTTCGTTTTCGGAGCGGGCCAAATCCTAAAGAACAGTAAGACTTTCCATTAATCGAGTCGAATTCAATGGCCGGAACTATGTTAACGGTAAACAACAATATAGTGGAATATATTACACAAGTATTAAACATAAGTAAACATAAATAAACCATGTATATAGCCCCATACTATAATGCTGTAGTCTCCAAGTGTTTAATATCTCTTGCATAAAAGTCTTTACACATCAAACATCGAACTTTACAGTATGTGGAGGAACACACAATAAGACACTGAATTAATTTACATGAATGGTTCAATTGATAACACAGGCATCCAAGGTGGCAAAATATGCGTTTAGTGAACTAACAAAATTGGCGTTAGAGTAAAAAGACTGGTAAGTAAGCGCCATATAAAACGCTCGATTTCTGAATGGCGATACGTCAGTTTTCAGTTTTCTTTATTGATTCCATTGTTGGCGTTTTGATTTGATTTAATTTTAGAAGATATGCATTTCTGAGGTATTGCACAAGCTACAAATTAATAAACATCTTACCAAATCAAATCGCTTCATAATTTCAAACGTTGGCTCTCTTCTGCTTTAGCGACATCGTCAACGCTTTAACCCAGAACGTTTTAACATTACATAAATTAAGGCCGTTTAACTCTAAAGCGTCATCTCAGTTACAAAATCTACCCGACTAAGAAAGCCACTGTTTCGGTAACGATATCCTTGCGATTTCATATACCTTTCAATTAACCCCTATGGCAAAAGGTGAGTAGGGTTTGCAGGGATGACGATCGTGATCAGGAGGTCAAACTACGTCGGGTAGCATGCTTAGAAGACTCAAATTCAAAATTTTTTCTTTTCACATGACATCACTTCCGGTTCCGGTTATTTGCTCACACACTGTATTCTCTTTTCGAACAAATAATACAAAAACAACAGTTGTGACATGTGCAACATTTCAGGCTAATCGGACTAAGGGTTCGGAAGAAAATGCCTCTCAAAAGTTTTCCTATCAACTCCAATATGGCGGCTACATCACATGAACTAGGATATTTAATTTTTCACTCACAAAAAGCAGTCTTCAGGAATACTACTTACCTAAATTTCACTCATTTCTGCTCTGCTATTTTAGCGGCAGAAATTTTTCAATTTTGAAACTTGCAATGATGGCGATTTTTTCCATGTACTACTTCCGGTTTGCTGACGTCATTTTGATTTTGTAAAATTTGTCTCCATGCCTTTGGATGGTGTTAGGACTTAAGACTGCATCTCCAGCTTCATTGGTTATGGAGATATACCCACTTCCTTCTTTGACGACGTCACTTCCGGTTACCCCAAATTTGCATATCTGAGATCAGTGGGCAGAACTGCATGAGGTAGGACAATTTGTAGGACATCATCTCGCCAAGAGTAGAAATTATTAGCAAAAAACGAGTTTTTCGGTCACATGACATATTCACCCATCAGTGAGCTTGTACAATTTTCACCGCAGAAAGGGTTCGTTTTCACCCTGAATGTGCCTTGGCTTTGTGGAACCACATTATGAATTTCAGTTCAATGGCATCGGCTGTTCTGGAGAAGATCTTTCGAGGCTTTCATCAAAATCTAATATGGCCGCCAAATCACGTTGATCAAAAGTTTCCAAAAGTTTAGGTGCAAAACTTCGGGTCTGTACTAGAACATACTGAAGTCTCATAACTGTGTGACTTGCCGTTTTCTCTAAAACACGGAACAAAATTGCCGAGAATAATAATAATAATAATAATCCGAACGAAAACAATAGGGATTCAAGCCTGAATGGCTACTTTAGCCTACTGTCTATCAGTAATTTTTGCATATTTATGCAAGCGCATTTTGGAAACAACCAAAATTAGGTTATGATCAGTAAAAAGACTTTTAAAAATGATATTTGAAAATTCCTTTACTGAGCTATAAGAGTTTTGGGGACCAAATTAAATGCATTCAAATGTTTTGATTATTTGGTGGGTTTTATGGACCATTTTGATAATGCGTGCCAACTATGACGTCAGGTCGACTTTTTGCTGGTGCTAGAGCAGAGCTTAAATGTCATATTAGCTTTCCACACACAGGCAACCATTACAGAAGTACGGTTCACAAGAACTTTATTTCCAGCTGAACATAAAAATGTAAAAAAGTTTTGGGACGTCATTGCTGACACACATCATCAATATGATCCCAAAAACCCACCGTGCAATGAAAAAACTTAACTGTATTTAATTTGGTAAAAACAAGGTCTGAAATAAAAATCAGTGAAGATGTCTTCAGATCCAGTTTCTAATGATCTTGTTCACTCATCGTACCGATACGTTTATTTTTGCGTGTTTTTTTTTTCGTTCAACGCTATACTCAAGTGTCTTGGTGTTTGGGTTAATGTTGCTACATGCAGTAATTCGCAATGTTGCTACAATTCGTAATTCTCAATGTTGCTACATGCCGTAATTTCTCATTCCCTTTGGTTTCAGATGCACGAAACCATCTGAGATTCCAGTTGCCGCCTCCGACCTGACCAAGATGTAGCAAGTCAAGTGTTACCAATTGTGTAGCCTTTCAGTTATGTGACCTATCAGTTAAGTGTCCTCCCAATTATGTGATCTGTAAGGCATGTGACCCATGAGTTATGTCACCTTACCATTTATGTGATCTGTCAGTTATTTGGTCTGTCAGTGATCCGACATGTCAATTGATGTGTCAGTTTTGTGACCTGTCAGTTATGTGACCTACTAGCTATGTGACAGTTAAATATATGACGTGTCAGTTATGTGACCTGTCCATTGTGTGGCCTGCCAGTTAAGGGGCCTACCAGTTGCGACAGCCATATATGTGACGTGTCAGTTAGTTGTGTGACCCATTAGTTATGTGACCCATCAGTTATGTGATCTGTGACATTATGTAAGCGAGTAGATTATGTGACTTGGGGATTATGTAATTTACGACTTGTTGTTACTCTGTTCAGTGTTTCATAAAGCCATCTCGTCAATCAAGGCTCACGATCAAGACAGCACGCTCGAATTGACTGGAGGATGAACTTGACCTTAGAGTTTGAACAATGCAGCCATAAAACTCTCAAACGTCGCAGAGCCGAGAGTTTCCCTGAAGGAGGAAAACAGTAATCTTAGCAAAAGGAAGTCGATTTCCTGTTGATCCACCAACTAGCTTAGCAAAGTGCAAAAGCATAGAAACTCCAAATAAAGAAATGTAACGCATGGTTGACGTTCTCGATATTTCCACTAAGTTTTACTTGTCATATTCAGGAGAAGTAATTTGTACAATCAACAAACACACATATATGTACATTTACAGAGAAGCAGACATTACAAGGATGAATAAAATACACTGCGATGATTGGTCAAATGATTCAACCAATGGAAATTAAACATTGATCAATCACTTTCATTCAGGCAAACATGAATAAACGCTGCTTGGCAATCCGCATTGATGAACAGGCAACTGGAACAGTGAGATATAAATAAGTGAAAAATGAAAGCATTTCACCAGAGAACCGTCTGAAAGATAGAAAGGAAGTAGAGGTTGTATGTGACTTATCGGTAGCATTCAACGTCTAATTCATCAAGCCAGCGTCTACATCTGACCTTTTTTTCATGCCTTAACTTAAGATAACGGTGTAAAGATTAGTTGGTGCCTTGTACTTACTTCCGATATCTGATATTTCTTAATTTCAGATACCCTTTTTACGGTTTTACACCCGTGTGCTTACTATAATTGATACCTTCTATAATACATGTATCTCAATCAGGCATACCGTCATAAACATGGTAAAGCCTTTGTTTCCTGTGCTTACATATGAAATATACTGTTTTAATTTTAGCGATCACTGTAAGGGTTTTGCATGAGTAAGGCACATCT
The DNA here is from genome assembly GCA_016165875.1 of Acanthopleura granulata. Classification (NCBI taxonomy): domain Eukaryota; kingdom Metazoa; phylum Mollusca; class Polyplacophora; order Chitonida; family Chitonidae; genus Acanthopleura; species Acanthopleura granulata. The sequence goes on along the minus strand of JABBOT010000009.1, from coordinate 19,147,732 downwards.
TAACGGGAGATACAGTTTAAGGCTTATGCGTGGTGTTCTAATAACTAATATATGCTATATCTTAATTTGAGAACCATTCATTGTGAGCTATAGGATTTGCGTCGTATACCTTCCCACTGACTGACTGGTGTATTGTAAATTTTCACTGGTTTCTGACTATTGTTTTACTATGGTAATTATGCTTTAATTCATTCTGTAACGTGGTGATAATGCGACATGACTTTAATACATATATAATGCTTTTTCTTATTATGCACTGAATAACTGTTTCTTCTCTCTCCTGAACAGAGGTCTTCAGTGAATTCCTATGCATTGGCATCTTGTTTAAACATTCTGGTTGTGTTTCGTTAGTTGACTGATTGATAAATTGATTGATTCGTCAACCTGATGTTTGAAAATGACCCATCACAAGTTCCTCCCCGCCCCCACCCAACACAACCTCCGCCGCTCCCCCATCCAACATATCCTCCACCCCGCTCCCACCAATCCGCCCGCTCTCACACTCCACCAGCTTCATGCAGCTGGATTCCACCCGTCCCCACCTTTAATAGCAATGGTTTCTTCTGATACTAATTACTCACTGCCTCATCACCGTGATCCTAGTGGCCTTGACGTTGTTGAATACTTCTGTACAAAATGTGCTAGTATTGGTAGGAATGCATTTATCTATTTCTTTCTTTAATTTTTGTTTTACGCCGTGCTCAAGAATGTTTCACTCGTAGGACGGCGAACAGTAGGCCTGTTATGACGAGAAGAAATCGGGCAGAGCGGGGTTGAAACCCATGACCATCCGCAATTTGCTGGAGGACCTTCCCACGTACGACCGGAGAAGAAGCTAGCATGAACTGGGCTTGAACTCACAGCGATCGCATTTTGGTGAGAGGAACCTGGGTCATTACGCTGCAGACAGCGCGTAGGTTTAAAGAGTTGTGAGATGGCAGAGAGACCCAGGGTAAGATCTGTCAAAAGCCCACATTTTTCCTGTATCCCCTTAGCCAACTACAACGTCATGGTCATGTCGGACCTTATTCCATTCCGTTACTATGCCATAGGGGGCGCAGTCGGTAAATTAAAACCTATATGATTAGCAGAAAGGTCACATCGAGAAACTCCACAAAAACAAAAACAAACATGTGGTCTTGAGATGTATGCGTGCGGTTAAATTTCCGACGTGACCTTTTGGGTCAACCGTCGTGACGAGTAACCGGGGTCATGTGTAATTACGGGCAATCTGGTTGACATGGAATAGAGAGACGAGCAATGAATCGCGGCCTGTACCTTCTGCATGGCTGTCATGGCTGTGAAATGTTAGCAGTGTAGATTTTTTTATACCAGAGCCATGGGAGAAGCGGGTATGGGCAGGTGAGGAGATAAGCGTCCAACTGACACAGTGTTTCCATGGCGTTGTGGTGTATACGTAAACGCGATGTATATACTTGGCTAGTATCCTTTTGGCAGAACAGTAATCGTGTCCGACCTTGATAAACATTAAAAAATGTTTCGACCTGCTTTTTGTACTGTACAATAAGATGTCCAGAGCTGTGAGTTGTAAAGCAGGTGAAAAGCGCTACAACAACAACGTTGTACACTTAGTAGATGGCGAATTTTGAGCAAAATAGACTCTCTGGAAGTCAGCATTACATGATCTAAATTCTGAATCAACTTCCGTCATCCTAACCGCTTGTTCTTAACTGGTAATTTCTCTGAAAATTTCCGTCTATTCAATCAAGCTTTTCATTCTACCTGGTCGCTTCTGGCATTCATAATGAAGCAGAACATCTCAAGGCCAACGTACTCCTTCAAGGAGGATCGGAATCTTTAGAAGTATACAACAGTTTCACCTGAGCTGATGGAGAAAATAAGTAATATTCCACCGATATACTGTCGAAATTACCCCGTGTACCCCGTGAAAATGTTCCCTGTGATAGAATTGCATTGAACACCAGATCTCGGCGGGTTGGAGAACTGTCTGGTAGTTTCTACACAGATCTAAGGAATAAATCTCAAAGCTGTGAACCTGGCGAGATCAATTACTGTGGGTATAAGCAGTAAGCAGTGATTAGCTCAAGGGGAGACTACTCCACGAAAGTGAATTAATATTGCAGAAAACTGTTGAAATCAGTAATGCGCAGCTCCTCACACATCACATCAGTGGAAATGGAATCACAGTCACCTCAGATAAAATCGAAACTATCCAGAACTTGCCGAACCAACGAATGTGAGTGGTGTTCGCCGTATAATTGTTATGATGAATCAGGTGGCTAAATTCATAGCAAACCTCGCCACTGTCACCAAGCCACTTCGAGACTACAATCCAACTCTGGAGAATACAGTCACTGGGGATGCTTCATCGTATGGTTTAGGGGCTGTCATATGTCAGAAACACTCCGGCGAGTGGCGTCCAGTCATCAAGATCACAATTTGGGTGTGAATGCCGATCAGCTCAAATTGAAAAAGAGGCTCTTTCTCCAGCTTGGGCTTGTAAAAAGTTCTCTGATTACATAATTGGGAAACACTTCGTTATCGAGGTGGATCACAAACGTCTTGTGCCAATTCTCGTATCAAAGGCATTTGGTCAGTTAACTCCTCGCCTTCAACATGCGCCTCTGCTTTGATGTTATCCGCGTTCCTGAACTGTTCACAACCGACACACTGTCTAAGCTCGACGCCAAATGCGTGGTACATCCAGTTTGAAGAGGAGGTGGCAGCGCATGTAAATCTAATTCTACAATCCTTACCAGCGACTTACCAACGACTGACAAACGACTTGAGGAAATCGAACAGGAAACCAGAAACAGGATTCAACATGCCTTGAGATCATGAGGTACAGTAATGAAGGATGGCCAAAAAAGCATTGTATCAAAGGTGCGGCCAAAAAGTACTGACCTTATCAAGCCCACCTGTCCCTCCAAGGAGGCGTCTTACTGTGCGGTGAACGTTCTGTCTATCCTGTCTGTTTGCGGTCAGGCGTTCTGCAGATAACTCATGCAAGTCGCCAAGGCATCACGAAGAGCAGTGAACTAGCCAAAACTTCAGTGTGGTTGTCAGGACCGAGAAATGATATCTAAGAGCTAGTCGCCACCAGTCTTCTATCCATAAAAAAGCCAATCATGTGGAAACTCTCATCCCCTCAAACTTTTTGCAACGTAGTTGTACATGAAGGCAAGATGTACCTGGTTCTTGTAGACTGCTATTCTCGTTACATTAAGATTGCACTTCTCAATAATATTTCTGCAGCAAAAATTATTCGTCACATAAAGTCTATCTTCCCTCGACAAGGCATCCCTGCTGTTGTTCGACCAGACAAAGGATCACAATGCAAAGCAGATCAGTTCCACCAGTTCAGCAATGAGTATGGGTTCACCATTGTTTTCAACTGTCCCAAACATCCATCAAGTAATGGAGAGGCAGAACGAGCTGTAAGAACTGTCAAGGAAGTTTTGATAGTTGCACCATACCCATACACTGCACTCATAAACTACAGAACAACACCTCTAGCAAATGGCTTCAGTCCACAGAACATCCGATGTCACGAAAACTCCATACTAAAGTGCCGATAACCCCTGAACGTCTTCAGCCAGTGCTTGAATCATGAAACTTTACAGGCTAAAGAGGCTAAACAGTCTCGTAAAAGTCAGAAACTGAACTTTGATCACCGCTATGCTGCTAGAAGCCTCCATGAACTGAAAAGAGGAGATGAGGTATGTATTACGGAAGGGAAGGAATCCGCAACTTTGTCACAACAGTTTAGTAACCGATCTTATGCAATCAACAACTCCGTAGAAATCGTTCTCATCGCAAACTCCCCCAGCAGAGGAAAGACCAGGATTACGAATCTCAACCTGTGACTGATAGTCAACCGACCAAATATCTGAATGTCCCTGATAACCAGATAATCAGACTGGTTATCTGTGATAACGAGGCTCGTTTCAGTTGACTAATCACAGTTTAGTCTTCAAATAAGATACTGAGCTAATGAGTACATTTGAGTTTGGTGATAACTGAAGACAATGACGAACGTTTCTTTTAATTGACAAAATATGTCCTGTCACGGTGTTGTATTTTGTGTATTCATGTTAATACGAACACTGAAACAAAGAACTTTGATTGACTGTCTTCAGCTTCATTCAGACATAAAAGTCAGGAACATTTAAACTTTATCGACTGTCAGTTCGAACAGTATGTGTTTCCTCGTCACAGTTAAATTTCATGAACTGAAACATTCTTCATTTTAAAGCCCGTTGTTCTCCCTATGCATTGGTATGTTTCAGTAACATGCAGCAATATCCACATGCGGGCATGAATTAATGTATTGAGTCAAGGGAAATAACTCGGTGTTGGATATAGGAATAGGTGCAATCAAAGCCTAACTGAAACACAGATTTGATTATCGACAGTATGTATACTTCACGATTTGGATACTGATTTTATTCATTGACCTGAAACATGCATTACGTCTTTTCGTCATCATTGAAGACTGTTGACTGCTTCTCTTTGAATGAATCCGTCCTATTTTTTTTATATTTTATATAGTTTCTTAGTTCTTTGCGGGTGTGTACTTTTCGAGGTATTTTGGAAATTGGCCTTGTGATTATCATGATTGATCCAGAACCCCTTTTTTGGTCGACGGCTGGTATACGAATGTCGGTTTCGACGCCTAGGTTATGGACCACATATGGGTCGACTTTTCTGTGGCCTAAAGCAGAGTTTTAAACACAGGCACCTATTTCTGGAGTACGGTTCACAAGTTTTGTGAGGTCATCGGTGAACCACATTATCAACCAGGGCCAAAAAACCTACGATATAACAAAGATACTTGACTGCATTTGATTTGCTGACAAAACTCGCCAAAACTCAAGAAAGATATTTTCAGATACAATTTTATTGGTCTATTCAAACTGCATGATTTCATTTCTTTGCGGGTCTTTCCGTTTAACACAAAGGGTGCCAATGTATCAATCGACTAACCTCCACATTACTGACGCTCTCATCATTGAGGAATTACTGCAAAAGAGGAACATGTCATGCTGACATGACACACGCGAAACTATAGACCCGAACTCCAAAATCACGTTTTTTTAGCAAAATGTATTGAAACTTATTACAAACTTCACACCATGATGAACACAATCCTCTCTAATGTTTATTTATCCATGTTATTGTTGTTCAATGCCATACTCGAACATTTGTCACTTTTAGGTTGTGGAGGTAATCAAATGCCCTTTAGTGACGAACTTTCCCCATATGGGAGTGAGGTAGCGGGCATGTACAAACTACTGCAGGAAAAGAGGTACACTGTAGATTTCGGTGTTTAATTTATAAACACTTTTATACATCAGAATGACATTGTAACACTATAGTATAGGACTCTATACATGGTTTATACACTTATGTTTAATACTTAAATATATGTGCCACCATAAAGCTGGCCGCTGTTGTATAAGTGAAATATTCTTGAGTATGGCGCACAACGACAATGGAATAAATATATAAATCAATAAATCAACCAATCAATCAATAATTAAATAAATAAATATGTGTGTATATTTTATTGAACACGTTTGTTTGAGGTGTAACCACCCATTAAACGCCTTGGGCGTTGGTTATTTTACAAGGTAGGAATCGCGACAACGGCCCTCCGAGCGCATTGGATCACCTCTTTTCACCACCACCATCTCTCCCCCCCCTCCCCCCCACCGGCTAGTGCTGTGTATTTACTTATTTATTTGACTAATGTTTTACCTCGTGCTCAACAATATTTCACATGCGACGGTGCCCACTATTATGGTGGGAAGAAACCGGTGGAAGCCACGACAATCCGCAAATTACTGGCCGACCGGTTCTGCTTACCCACACCCAGAGTGCTTTCCTATTGGCTGTGTGCCCACAACCACGCCTCAAGTGCATACCTATTGATTGTCTGCAAACACCTCGTCAGCATGCCTAGTGATTGTGTGTCGACAGCTCGTGTGAATGTTATTTGCTGTGTTTCCACTGCTCGAGTCCGTGCCTAGTGGTTGTTTGCCCACAGCTTGTGTGCGTGCTTATCTGTTGTGTGCCCACTTTTATGATGAATATATCCACATCTCTAGGTGGAAAGCACCTTTTCGCAGCGCATTACCACAACGATATACATGTATGTATAGGCACCGTGTTAACCGGTTCGTAGTAATGGGTCCCAGCTCGCACGCGATCTGGGGTCCCCCTGTCAAGCCGGTGTGGGTAGGCTTCTCACCAGTGAGTTGACAGCCCACTGTGACAAGGTGAAGGTGTCATGTCTAGTTTGATAAAAAAATTGCCATCCCGTGAAATTAGTATGCTCTAAACATATGTAGGAGGGGTTGGTCGTGAAATCACTAACATAAAACGGAATCATTTACACAATAGGAAAGAAAAAACCAATGCAAACCAGCATACGGACAAATCATGTGACAACGTTGGGAAAACCTGTCGATAACAGAAGTTATCATGGTAGTTGCCATGGTAGTTGTTTGTGACTTGCCGTGGTAGTTGTTTTAGAGTGGCCATGGCAGTTGTTTGTGAGTTGATCATGGACAGTTGGCAGATGTGTACCCCACACTGCCGTCCGTCACGGGAGACAGTAGCTCAATCTCTGCAAAGCCATTGTTTGTTACCGTGTAGACACTTTGTACAGTTATCAATACCGATGATGTCATCACGGGCTGAAGGTCAAGATGATCATAAAAGACCCCATCTCTTTCCACAAAGGGTAGCATAAACTAGAGGAAATACAAGAATACAGATAAATCAAATTACGCATAAATAAACTCTCCGGACGTCAAGCGCCATGATATGATTTCCTACTCTGACACATCGAGACCAGCGAAATGACTTCATATCAATTCGATGTATTCCCCGAGAATGATGGCTAAAGCGCCAAGGTTGATCAAGGTTTGAACAGGAAGTGAACTGCCAGCCTTCGTATACAACCAATAATGTAGTGTATGTCACTGACAAACCCTAAACCAAAGGAGTCCCCTAAGAAAGTTTTATAAAGCCGTCACTACGACTATAATGCGCATTTGCCACCATGCGTACAGCAAATGTTCTACAGAATTTTATAGAACTTTGAATAGAGTTAGCATTTCCAACAGAAATTCCTGGAGTTATAAGGAATATACATCAGTTTCTGTGGAACAGCCCCTCAGTCTTAAAGAACACTGAACCAGTTGTATGGAAAACGAGGCTAGTCCTAAGGGACACTAATACAGCTCTGAAAATACTGCAAAGAAAAAACATTTTTTTGCGTGTTATATACATTGCATTATATAGCTGTTGTTTTACCGTGATTTGTTTAGGTCAAGCATGGGTACAATTTCTTAATTTCCTAAACGGCTTGCGTGGCCCCAAAATTGATCATGTTAAAGACATGTTGGATCCTTAGTTTGTGGATAATGTTAAGCGTGCAATAAGTTTATCCACCCTTGAGGTGAAATTCACAGGTACAAGAGCTATTCTTATGTATTTGGATATCTTCAGGGTCTTATGCAACAAAACGCTGCTAAACTTTTCTTGACGGGACCGAAAATGGCCAGAGTAATGTGAAACGAATGTATTCATTCGACAGAATTTTCCCTAATGAACAAGTTCAGACCGCCTCGGTAGCTTGGGAAACAGCAATGTGAGAAAGGGAATCGACTAACCCGCGCGTGGATATACATACGACAGAAAGCAGAAGCGTAATAAACTAGATAATCTGATTGCTGGATAATTTTGTCAACTGTAACGTACCGATCGGGAGAACTGTTTTACACCTCTCTGCTTATGGATTCATCCCCCATCTCCAGACCCTAAGGCCATCGTTCTCACCACTAAGCCACCGAGGCGGTGGATTCTTCGTTGCCACCGCGGTGGGGGTATTTTCTTTCTTTCTTTTTTTCTTTTAAAAATGGTTTGTGTCTGTAGACCTGATCAGCATCATAAGTGTGAAAAATTCTTGAGTGTCGGTACCACGTATACTGCAAAACACCAAATAAATGAATAAATACAAAAAGACAGATACATAAAAACTAATGAGTCAATTAGTTATTGATGCGCAGACTGTCAGCATACACACATTCTGAGTTGAGCCGTCGCTGAATTCAAACTGGACGTCCTTGTTCCTCTCCACGGTACTGTATCTCTGCACCAAGCGAGCGTAAACCAGAAGATGAGGTTCATCAAAGGAGATTTTAATCCAAGCTCCAACACCTTCGTGTGTTGATGCCCATTCTGTGTGACTATCTTAAAAATAAGAGTGAGACCGAGTACGTAAGAAAAACTCCAAGGGAAGTGAAAAGATAATTGATTCAGGGAGCTTCTATTAAAGAAGGGGGCCTCCGTGGTAGAAGGATTTAGCGCGATAGTGAGCTGTAATGACCCAGGTGCCTCTGACCAATGCGAGTCAAATCATTTCAAATCTAGATCATGCTGGCGTCCTCTCCGGCCGTACGTGGAAAGGCCCGCCAGCAATCTGCTGTTGGCCGTGGGTTTCCCTTGGGTTCTTTTCGGTTTCCTCCCACAAAAGTGCTGGCTGCCGTCGTATCAGTGAAATTCTGTTCAAAACGGCTTAAAACACCAATCAAATCAATAAAAAATAAACTGATTGCCATCGTATAAGTGAAAATTTTGAGTTTGACATAAAACAGCCAATAAATAAATAAATAAATAAACCATGTAGAGTATGGATTTTTCAGTACAATTTCCAAAGTTCCAAGCTTATCACCCCTAAATCTGACCGCCGTCCACTGAAAAGAAAAATCTATCAAAAATGTAGTTTTCAAATTGCCATTCAAATTGTTGATAAACATGTACCACAGGTTTCTTGACAACGCACCATGAGTGTCTTTACGGCTTTTCAGAAACGTATCATGTGTATGCTGCAGACGTTAAGACTCCTCAAAACGTACCACAAGTGTTCATGTTAAATACTTTAAGGCTCCTCAAAAACGTACCACAGATGTGTATGATACAGACTTTAAGACCCAAATAAACGTAACACAGATTTGCATGTTACAGCCTTTGAAAATCCTCAAAACGCAACACTGGGATGCATGTCTTAGAGACTATTCAACACAAATCACAGATGTGCATGTTACAGACTTCAAAACTCCTCAAAACGTACCACAGATGTGCATGTTACAGACTTTGAGACGCTTCAAAACAAACAACTGAGGAGCATGTCACAGCCTTACAGACTGCTTAAAACATACCACAGATGTGCATGTTACCGGCATTGAGATTCCTCAAAAAAGCACGGAAAATTTGCATGTTACATATTTTGAGACGCCTCGAAACAAACAACTAAGGTGCATGTCATAGCCTTAGACACTCCTGAAGACGTACCACAGATGCGCATGTGTCCATAGCAACGTTTAGCACAAATGACCAAAGAATTGAGAAAGTACATTAAGTAAAGCATTCGGATGGATTTGCGCAAAGAAGAATTTATTTTAGACAGATCTGAATTATTAGCTATATGGAAGCCAAGTACGAAGAGGGCAAACGTATACTTACCAGGGTCAGCAGCGAGAGCCGCGGAGCAGAGGTGGCGTTCGCTGTATTCTGACGACGCCAGGCACGGGGCATTAAAAGCTACATTTGTAAGGACTGAAAAAAGAGCGAAGAAAATCTATGAGTTCTATTCATTGACACTTAGAGATCTGAGATTGCAATATGGACATGAGGTGTACACACCTCAGGGTGAGGTATAGATGAGTTGTACACCTCATCTTCGTTGAAAAAAATAAACACGAAGAAAGTACACTTCAAAAATTTTGAAAGTATAAGAAACTTTGGGAGTTTTTGAACAAATAGTTATGTTCCTAAGATATACACCTCAGCCACTCTGAAAGTTTTAAAATCATTAGATTAGATTAGACTTAGATAATTTTTTGCTTCCACCAAAACGGTGACGGTAAAAATTGTTTACTAAATTAACATGACTACATTGAAATAAATCCAATATAAATACAAACGTCCACCTGTAGGCATTCTTAAATTAGAATTTCTAGCAGCATGTGAACTTCATAACCTCTATCTGTCTGGCCAACAAGTCTTGAGCTTGTATAGCTGATATTTTCTGGCATAGGTGTTTATCTTTAGCTAAGAGTTTGCTGTCCATGTGTGCAGTCAGACCCGAAAAATGGCATATTTATATTCATTTTAAGATACACAGACTATATGTGTACAATAGATAAAAATGAAAAACATGCTTCAAAGCATATAAGAGGCCTTTTGATAGACTTTATTCATCGCTAGCTGTACTTCACAGAATAAACCGCCCAGGAGTTATCCTCCATGTTTTAGCTCGTTTCTTTGATCCGTAAAGCTGAATGACAAGATATAGCAAGTGAAATGTTTCTGTGTACAACTTTTAATACAAAACTGGCACTACTGCGAAGCAGGACCTACACTGACCCATTGTTACGTCAAAAATGTCTAGTGCTGCAACGTCTACAATGATACAATGTATCTAATTCCATTGTTTAACGTCACGTTGTCTTTAATGTGACGTCATTATGAAGAATCAGGAAAAGGAACATCTGACGTCAAGAAAATGACATCACAAGGTCCTCCTGCTGCGGTACAAGATTTGGCTCCGAAGTGATGAGTGCTGGAGCACCGATTGGATAGTACTGCTACACCGACGGTCTAAGTTCTTGATACAATATAAATTTCTATACTCTCATTTTACACCCAGTAAAGACATATCAGAATTTTATCTGCTTTGGATACAACTGAAAGCTTTTTGCCAAGGGGACTACCCACGACCCGCACCCCCCACCACGGAGGTTACCATAGTGAACAAAAGCAGAACAAAAAAAAAAAAATGCATGTGCCGTGCCCAGGATGGAAACTTGAAGATTATTGTAGATGATAATTTATACATTTATGAAAAATGCTCTGCATGTTTTTGCCCAGGCCATGTAGGTCATTGCCACAGGACATAATTAGGTCAATCTCAATTACTGATAATGTAATATATATTGTGTATATTGGTGTTTGATAAGGGTTATTTTTAGCCTTTCATTGCTGTTCTATGCTTAGTATAAATAAATGTATGATTGAATACAAGTTTGCAAATACTGGACATCAGGAGACCCTAACTTGATTCCCATGGGTGATGTGTACAGATGTGCATACAATATTGGTGTAAGACGAGTGGTCTTCAACAAACATTAAACAGTGTTGACCACCTTTATAGTGTCATAAGGTCCATGTTCAAGGCTGGTAATGAACAGCCACATCCTGTGTCCTAGAAATTGAAACCACTCACACATGACACACTCCCAGCCCACTAACTGGTTTGATGACAGAGATTCACAACAAAACATGTATATCAGTGGGAGACTTTTCAGCTGGAGAATATGCAGCAGGAGTTAATTAATTATGAAATAAATCAGTTTTCGGGTTATTCTAATCTGTGCTAAATTTTAATTACCATGGACTTGATTATGCCTCTGGTTAGGAAACTCAGACCATATCTCATTGGCATGTTAATTCTGAAATATCTTGCTATTTTCTTTAATTTATTAGGACTGGGGAGAATTTTTTGATGGAATATTACTGATCGGCCTACAGCCTGAAATTCTGATTTCTCTTACATTCATTTGTTCCATTCAAAGTTAAAATATATTTCTTAGCCTACATTTGCGTTTTCTTTAAATTTCTGAATCCAGAAAACACACTTTCCTTCAGCCGAGATCACAGAACGATAATGAAAAGAAGTATATACTCGTAAAGAAGTTCCAAAGTTAGGGTTTATAGCTTTTTCGACATGACTGAAGTTGCGGGGTTTGCTTGACATCATAATGGCTGTGAGTTTTGTGAATATCAAACAAATGCTTTTCTTCTGAAATAAGAAAATCTCAGAAATTATTCATTTACCTATCCAATGATCCAGCTTGATTTTTTGTTTTATTTGATGCTGGACAAATTTCTTTAAAATTTAATCAACATAGTATTCCCGTTATATGCATCACATTTAGCTTAATGCATAGAAAACCCCAAACATTTATCTTCTTTGACATTACACATGGAAACATTTAAAGGGGAAAACTACAAAAAAAGAAGTTTAGACAAATGAAAAGAGCATTGAAAAGTGTATTTGAAAATGCTTTTGAATTTTTTAGATTTTTTTTCACCAAGGGAAATGCAGTCAAAAGTTTTGATTAAATTGTGGGTTTTATGGATCATACTCATAATGTGATTCACCAGTGACGTCACAAAAGTTTCCGTACACATTCATGCTCCTCTCTGAATAAAATCCTTGTGCTGTTGACATATGTATGAAAAAACTAGCAATAAATTAAATTTCTGCTTTAAGGTCAGAGAAATGTCGATGTGACGTCACTGGAGAAAAGCATTATTGATATTGTCCAACACAAACCACGATACGGTTCAAAACATTTGACTGCATTTAAGTTGTTGAAAACATCTAAACAATCTAGTGAAGGTATTCTTAGATACAGTTTTAAATGCTCCTTTCATTCATTATTAACTTCATTTTTGTGTGTTTTTTCCTTTAACCATTCTGGTATGCCATGTTTAAATATCAGTGATTTTCCTTAATTTTAATCTTTTTAATTAATTTTAAGTATTAAGATTGTGTTGGCTTCTGGTTAGGAAACTAAGATCATATCTCATTGACATTTTTATTCTCAAATATCTTGCTATTTCTTAAATTTATTAGGACTCGGGAGGAAATTGTTTGATGGAATATAACTGATAGGTCGTTTTCTGACTTTTCTTGCATTCATGTGTTCATAATTGTTTCCATTCGCTCTTAAAATATTTTTCTCATCATATATTTACTTTCTCTTTAAATTTCTTAATCCATAAAATATATTTTCCTTCAGCCGAGGTTTCCGGAAGATAAATTAAAGTGGTATATACTGATTAATAAGTCCAAAGTTAGAGGTTACCTTTGTGTATAGTTGAACATAATAATGATATCTGTGAGTTTTGAAAATTTCAAAAGAATATTTGTTGCTGAAATAAGAAAATGTTAGCAATTATTAATTTACCCACCGACTGATCCAGCATGAATTATTGTTTTCTTTGATGCTAGAAAAATTTTATTTTAAATAAAATCAGCGTAGTATTTCAGATCCATTCAGGGTATCTTGTAGCTCTATGCAGAGAAAAATCCAAACATTTTAACAGATATATCGTCTACATTACGAAATGAAAATTTCGCTATTTCTGATATTATTTCTGACATGATATTTCTGCGGTGACACAGAAACAAGTCGCGTAGGGACAAAATCATATTTGTTGTTGTTGTTCCTGCGTTTTGCTTTAGGCACCCGCCTCAATCAAAGTGACCAAACAATATGTAACTGAATAAATTACGCAACCTGTCCATACGTGAAAAGTATCACAAGCAAAAATACGATTCACCACTTCCATCACACACATGAAGCAAGTGAAGTCGTGAATTTGTTTGCAACTGTTCAAAACCTATTTTAATACCGTGGTCTAGCGATGTGGCCCACGGAGGCGTGTTCTGGAGCTAGGGTGGCTGAGGATCTTGTTTGCCTTACGTGATTGGCTGGAGAAGGAATCTGATAGTATGTGATGTTGCCAGTCTACATATCATATTGCCATCGCATTATGGTGGTGCGAGGGAACATCTAGAGACTTACGAACGCTTTTCATTTAAAACTTTGGGAGATTCTTTCTCCGCGCACATGTCCAACCGAGCTGTAGCTCCTCGGATGGATATTTATTGAAGGAAAGAGTATTTTCTGGGAAAATTTGCAAAGTGCAGAGAGGCAGATGTATACTGAGCTATTCGGAGGTTTCCGGTCGGCTGTCACCCTAACAAGGCCGGGGGCGAACGGGCATTGCCGATTCTAGAACTGGGGTGGAATGTAAGTTGTTTGAAACGTTGCTTGTTTTCTGTAACTGTGCATGTTTTGTTAGATGCAGGATGTTTTCGTGATCAGGTCTTTGATAGGGCGGTCTCATTCCACAGAATGAATTAACTTTGTAGACGAAATCTCCCAGATTACGCTAAATCCAAGATGCGAGGCCGGAACTGCAATGCCGAAAGGAGAACGTTTCGCACGAGACGGTGAAATTCTAACATTTGCCTCGCTGCCTGATATTTGGGCGATATTTTTATGATCTCTTATCGATTCTCTCCTTCTTTTGCCTTTAAAACATTCTATCTAAGTAAAATCTCTTCAGTCCGCCCGGTCTGTTAGGGAATAGTTGTCCACCTTGACAGCTCTTACTTGTTGGTTTAAATGTGTGCACTGTTGTCCTCTCACGACAAGAACCGGAGAACTTAAATCACGTGACCTGATCTGTGCTGCTATCTATGGAAAATATGGTAAAACAGGCGAAAACGGGAAAGATTAGGTCGTCAGTGTTTTTTTTTTTTTGCTGTCGGTGCGTCCGTATGTACGTTAGGTATCTTGTGTGCAACTTTTGGATGGATGAATGTCTTATTTTTAAAGATATTTACCGACAATCAGGAAGGTGACATTTACTCGAAGAAGCGAGGGATACATTATTGTAACTAAGTTTTTACCTGCAAAATTACCTGGCAATCCTTCAACACATTTCAGAGATACAGCCAATCCCTACCTTTCTCCACTGTTTAATGTGCGCCTGAATCTTGGATACAAAATCGAATTTAGTGTTTTGGGAGTCTAGATGTGAAGCGATTTATGGAAGTAGTTCCAGTTACAGTGTGTACCGCCGCGGCGTGTTTTAGGATCTCTGAAATGTTTTCTTCTATTTGGGCAGGTTAACCTAACTACAGCATTGTCACTGTATAGCACAACTTAAAGTTCTAAGTGATGGAATACGGCTCAAATCATTTCTACACAATAACATTTGAGTCTTTTTTGCAAGCACGCTTTCGCCGAAAGCTTTCGCATAGGTAGCAGCGCAGACCAGGTCAAGTCACTTAACTTCTCAACAGTGGTTAACAGTGCACGCATGTAAACCAACAAGTAAGAGCTGTCAAAGTGGACCACTATTCCCTAACAGACTGGGCGAACTGAAGTGATTAAATCGCGTGACCTGGTGTGTTTTGAAGGTGAAATAATAAAAGATCATGAAATTATCCCCCAAATATCAAGTAAACGCGGCAAATGTTAGAATTTCCATTGATTTGATCAGGCGAATATTAAAAAGAATGTTTTTTGTGGGCAACGCTACCCACACGCTAATTTCGGGCTGACTCAAACCTTTTTCACAAGCTCTGAGCGCCAGTTGAGGTAGATGGACCCTCGATATCACAGTGATAAAACCACAAGCGAGATCGCCGTGTATCATTAAGGTTGAACCGTATTTTTGATCACAACGTACAAATCAGAAGCAGTCCAACAACAAAACAGGAAGAGAGCGTGAGAGAGAGAGCATCCACCTCGTGCAGACAAAGGGTTAACTCTGCATATACACTGACATGTAATGTAAACTATATAAAAAATACTTTGGCACGAGCACTTTTCTCCCTGAGATTAAAGTCTGCCTACTCTTGAGAAGGGTAGTTTACATTAGAAGTTAACATAAGTAAGACATTAACGCCGCGAAACACATAAAAGGCAGATTGAAGTTAAATGAATATCACTGCAACTGCAGAGTAAAAGTCAGAAAGTCACAAGATATAATTCAAAGAGATCGCTGACGAGTAAATCTATGGGGTGTTGCGGGTCTTTTTTGGAAGTTGGTAATACGGAATAGAAATCAGGGCTTTTGACCGCGCTGGGCTCCTACAGAGGACAATGGTTCTCCGAATGTGTGTCGACAGCAGGTGAGGGCAACACAGCAGGTATTTGGGGTCGGACTGGTGGAGACGGGGTCGGAAAAGGGCATGTAGAATTGTCTTCCTCTGAGGAGTCTTCAGTCTTACACGTGGGGCTGTAAAGCACTCTGACTTCTTGACATGATATGTCTGCGATCGGTGTTGAGAACCAAAAATATTCCGTACATTGCACCAGGCGCCATCCATGAAGGCAACGCGATATCGATCTCGGAACTTGGATTCCTTGCGATCGCAACGGACGTATACCAGTTCGCCGATCTTTATGGTTTGTATGTCAGGCGTGATTCCGGACGGAGCCTTGCTGTCTCACTATATGGGTGATTTTTGATACGGTCTGCATGTTGGTCCAGAATGGATTTGCGATCGGTTTCTGGAACTGGGATGTCAGTATATTAGTTCCTCTAGAGCAGTATTAATAATACCGATAGTCCTTGGATCCTGATTCTACAGATGAGGCGAGCAGTGGCGATGGACAGGTGTAACTGGGTTAGCATACAACCAAATGGATCTTGGTGGAGAAGCTCTGACTGCAATTCCTGGATGGCTCTTTAGGCCACAGGGTTTCTATATATGTTTTTGATTCTTTGACACTCTTGGATTGACAGAAAGCTCACCGCGACATAGTTTCTTGAAGGGTTTGACACAGGGCTTACTGTCCGTAAGAATGCAAGCCATCTGGGAGAATTGTACAATACATGGACGAAAATGCTTAGTTGCCACAGCAATGGACAGTGCCTCAATCATACATGGGAGCCACGTTATCTATCGTCCTCGAAGTTTCGCATTGAAGAATCCCGCGAGATGTTGCTTACCATTGCGGGTTACATACAGAGTAGCTCCTATGCCATGTCTTTTGACAGATCCACCTGTGACGACCCATAGTTGCTCTTCTGCCCGGTGCAGAACAATGACTTTATTAGTAGATAAGGCCTGCTGGGCTGAGTGAAAAGCCTGGAGTTGTTCATCAGACCACATGATTTTATCGTTTGATTGACGTCCAGCGATGAGAGGGTCCAACGGAGACAAGATGCCAGAACAGTATGGAGCCAAGGAGGGCTCTGTGACTCATTGTATAGCTCGCCAGCGCAGCGTAATGGCCCAGAAGCCTCCCACCAATGCGGTCGTTGTGAGTTCAAGTGCACTTCATGCTGACTTTCCCTCCGGCCGAACGTTGGACGGTCTGCCAGCAACCCGCGGATGGCCGTGGGTTTCCCCGGGCTGTGCTCAGTTTCCTCCCACCGTAATGCTGGCCGCCGTCGTGTAAGTGAAATATTCTTAAGTACGGCGTAAAACACCATTCAAATAAATAAATAAATACTCGAGCCAAGATCTTGTAGGATTCCCATAAGTGAGCGTAAACCATGAACAGTTGTCGGCACAGGAAGACGCCAGGAGAGACTCTCTTGGGGGCGGATAGTCGCAAACTATTTTTCTGTAGAGTTTGTAGTAGTCTTTCTCACTTGGATAGCAATTCCTCTGGTGTTTCGTCACCATAGTAGATAGCGTTTTCTAGTTTGGCAACTGCACGCTGCTCTAGAAACTCTCCCAGAACTCTGCACATTAGTTCCCCAAAGGCAGTCTTCGAGCCTGGCATGCCCATTCCGGACCGTGTAGAAACAAGGACGCCACAAAACAGAGTGGCACCACTGCAATACTTCACTGAATGCTTAGAAAGAGGGATCTGGTGGAAGGCTCTTGAGAGATCAGTAGTTATTATATACTTCCTTCGACCAATTTTGCGTAGGGTGGAATCCACGTCTTGCACAACAGAAGGTTGTGGATTGCGATAGCGACCAACGTCAGCAAAGGCAGTCACGAGACTAGAACCACCATTTGTTTTCTTAGCCAGAAATGAAGGATTCAGGTATTCGATAGTCATACCGACGTCCTCGGGACGTTAAAATATTCCGATTTGTTGTAAGTCGTCAAACTTGTGCTGAAACTCGATAAGGTTGTCACGGGAATAAAGAGAGAGAGGCGGCCCTTTGTTTGTGGGAGTTGAATCACAACCGACTGGAATTGGCCCCAGGCTCCGTTGTAGCCTACTTGTCCTGGTTTAATGACATCATCGTAATTGTCCATTGTGTCTCGAAACTAGGCTTTCAAGGCAGGGGACAGGACATTATTGGGACTCTCGCCAAATATGAGCAGATTAGAGCATGCGTGTTATCTGGATACAATGTACTTCAATTCGAAATATTCATCCGATCAAATGAGCACTTCGGATGGTGTGAGTGGACCAATTCGGGCGGGCGGAGACATGCGTATAGTTGGTACCGTCACTGAGTTTGACCACACGCTTGGCTGGTCAGCCGGCAATGTCATAGCGTTCTATAAATGGGGTTTCTGAGAGATCACGAATCAATGTGACATCAACTTCGCCGACCACATTGAGCAGGGACGATCCATCCGCTGGATGTGCTGACTGGGAACTTTTCGTAATCTTTAGACCCAACCGCTGGTCAGTGGAAAGTCGTATCTTATTGCCTTTCGATACGCGTGGTGTGGTGGCCATAAAACACGTCCAAGTAAGGAGATTGGCGTACATGTATTATGTAGGTAGAGGTGGATTCTGCAGTAGGGAAGTTGCCGTCATCTTCATTAGCTTCAGCGTCAGAGGCTACTTCGGCAATGTTGTCGCCGGGCTGTTCGACGATATCTACGATTTGGCGGGCTTTGGCGAGATATTTGCGTCTTGCTCAGGAACATAAGAGCACTCACTCAAATATTAACGGCTCGATCGCCTTACTTGTTTACACAGCGGGAATGGTTTTGGCGGGCGGTGGTTAGTAGAGGCAAATTTATTCTTAGACGTGGCTGTACGCATTACTTTTGCCTCCTCTGTTGTTCTGATTTCATCAAGGTGGGAGGCAAGCGCTTGTGAAATCTCAGGTTTTATGGAGCCTAATGTTCTGGAGCGTAATTCTGTGCCGTATCGCTGTTTAATGAGCTGAAGAAGTATGGGATGTAAAGGTCGCAACCATGTAAGGGCGATAAACTTTTCCAGGATGGGGGACAGTCCTCATCTACGGCAGCACCGTAGTGCTGAAAGCCGCCGTCAGGCAGTAGTAAATTATCTTCAACAAACGCCAGAAGGCGTTGGTAGAGATCTTGTGGGCATTCATCAGGTTCTAGGTGAGTGGCGGAGAGGACTGAGAAATGTGTGCCTGGCGACTGAAAACCATAATGCAGCCGAATTATTTTCTAGATATTGTCAATGGAGGTAGAGTTCTTGACAATGGTGTTCCTTGAAATGACTGGGCAATAGTTGGCAATTTGTCCCAGTATCAGCTCAAGCATAGTAACCTTTTGCTCTGCTGTGCTTCGTTGTGCCTGTTTTACATCTTCACGTTCATCTCTGTAGCCAAGCAGAGGGGACGCACGGTATTTTTTTCCTCACTCAGCACCGAGGAGTAAAAACGGGGCGAAATTAGGGATAAGTCACAGGATGTACTGTACATTGTCTTTCCAATTTTCAAAGGAGTTCAGTCTCTTGCTAAGACAAATATCATTGTTTAAGTGCTCTGTGTGTGTTGTGTGTTAGATGGGGCTATGGTTACTCACGATACACTTGAGTTGCTGACATCTGCTTTACCGAGGTATTTTGTTGGCCTGGGTTGTTATAGACACATATATGTGACATGTAATACCATGGAGGACAGTCAGTTGATTATTATTGATTATCCGTGGGTTCGGAAAACAGCTGCCACTAGGTCAGTTGAGGTAGGAGAAGCCTCGATATCACAGTGATAAAACCACAAGCAAGATGATCGTGTTGAACTATATTTTCGTTCACAACGTACAAACCAAATGCAGTCCAACAACACAATAGAGAGAGAGAGAGAGAGAGAGAGAGAGAGAGAGCCCGTGCAGGCCTGAGGGGGGGAGGGGAGTAACTCTACATATACACTGACATGTAATGTAAACAATATTTTGACGGAGGACTTTTTGGACAAAAGTAAAATTTCCGGGAATCTCCTTGAAAATTCTGTGAAGAGAATATCATTCCTTGTTATCAAAACGGGCAAATCAATTCGTGGGGCTAACCCTAGCATTTCTCCCGCTGGTAAGTCAGGAGTCCAGTAAGAAATTAAGACGTGGAGTTTATTTAGCTGGAAAAAGAAGCAAGGCAAAAACTTTGTTCATAGATTACTGTTTGAATGACGTATAAAAATGAATAACTTCTGGTGTTCATGTTTGAGGCAAAGTAAATTACATTTCTGCTGTTTGTGATTATTTCTTTATTTGTTTTTCTTCTGGACAAACAAAGCTTTTCTTAGTTCATATAGCCCAGCCCACCTATGGTACCCAAATGATCCTTTTCAGTCTCAACAGACTGAATATTTCTGACAGCTGCCAATCAACAAAACGAAACACTTTTGTAACGGTTTACTATTCCAAGGGGCGGGTTTGTGGAAATAAATTGACGCAATTTGTCCACGCTGAATTCTTTTAAGCTATCAAATACCTACATGATACCTACGAATTTTCGAGCTGTTTCATCCATTTCCAAACTTTTGATCTTATTTTGTAGTTACCTCAGATGTGTGTGCGTGTTTATTGTACTCTAAATTGAAACTTAATACATGATCAGTAACTACTCTTAGTGAAACCCAAGTTCTGATCTGTTTCACCCAGTTTGGAAAGAATCATATGTTTTGTTCTGGTATAGATTTCACCCAGCTATTCCTTCAGCTTAAACCGACAAGAAACATGTTTTGGTTTCACAGTTTAATGCTTATAGAATGCTTGTTTCCAGATGCAATATTTTGTTAAATTCCCAGTGCTGAAGTGGGCTTAAACCTTCCCATATGTACAATTTAATACAGCATCCGAATCCAAGATATGACCACATGAAACAGTTATAAATAAAACTTCCGTTTTAAGCCCATCGTATAATTTATGGTCCAGCTATTGCACTAGGCAGGGACCTCAGAAGCTCAGCTGGTTAGCGTACTAGCGCAGCGTAATCACCCAGAAACCTCCCACCAATGCGGTTGCCGTCAGTTAAAGTCCAGTTCCTGCTGGCTTCCTCTCCGGTCTGCAAAGGTCTGTTAGCAACCTGCGGATGGTCGTGGGTTTCCCCCAGGATATGCCCACCATAATGCTGCCCGCCGTCGCGTAAGTGAAATATTGTTGAGTACGGCGTAGAACACCAATCCAATCAAATAACTAAATTGCACAATAACCAGAACTCTTTTAAACCTAACAGGTTCTAGTTATACTTAAGGTCATCCCCGGGTATGCGGTTGAAGAAGTGAATAACAGGTCTCGCCGACGCAATAGACTGGTAAAAAAAATCGTTGTTAACTCTGTCTTCTGGTTTCACACAATTATTTATATGTTAAGATCTCTTCCCGTCAGATTTGTAAGTAAGTGTGATTTAAAACAAGTTTTGTCTTACGAATTATGTGGTGAATATAACTGGAACTTTGTCGGCAGTTTATCTAGGTGAACTGATAAACATATAAAGGTGCCTGTCCCTACAATGTCACTTTTCCATATGCGGACACCTAACACGTGGCGTATTAAAACGGACTGATAACGTCGGCACCACTTATATATTTTTGGCTGCATCGAACTGTCATTGTAAGTATAAGCCATATATCATCCATGCATATTTATTATAGTTGGGAAACATATCTAATATGTAGCCTTGCAAAATGTTAAGAAATAAGACTCTGTCTCTTGCCTGGTTTGATCATTTTCTCCTTCACTGAAGTTACTAGGGAGTGTAAAGATCTACAAGTCATGAACTACTATTGTGAATATGCATTTCCAAGGGTAATTGAAAATATTTCATTTCTTTTTTGTTTACAAAACTATGATTGCATGAACCAATACGAAATTTCGCAATAGTTTTCGCAATAATTTCGCAATTAGGGGTCTCCATCTTGACATCAAACACACGCAAAATGATTTTGGTTCATGCTATTACAATCAACTTTTGACATTACTTTTGTCTTCTAATGAAACAAAAAGTATGAATCACACCACTCCAATTTTTCACAAATATGTTGCATAGTAATTGTCTTTCAGATTCAAGTAGTTTTCCTTTCCTTTTCTGGGCCAAAAAACTTACAACTCTTTCCTGTATCCGCGGGGGGCGATTTGCCATCTAGTGAGAGACCTTTTAATAAAATATCAGCGGGAAAACAAAATTTTCTGATAAGTTATATGTTTATTTTATGTGCTTGTTTCATTAACAAAGACAGACAAAACCAAGTTGTTAAGGTTGTATGTTTAAATGTCAACCTTGTCCGACTGGAGAAAGTCACAAATCCTATCACAGGAAAAAAAGTGTTATATTTTTAGGTATAAAGAATTAATGTTCACCTGTGTGATAGAAGCACGTGCAACGGGTACACACGGGTCCACACCTGTCTCCTCCACTGTCATCCTCCATATAGCAGGATCTCGGGTTCGCACAGAGCATGAAATGCCCACAATTTCCTCTCTCGTTGCAACGGGAAGCGCAATCAGCCGCACCCATGCCCAGGACCTTGGTGTACGAGGGTCGGAAGGCCGATTTCCCCAGACCTTGGTCGTAATTCGATACTGGAATGAAATGCGAGCTATCACCGCTGATATATTTCCTGTATGAGAGTCCCTCACAGAACAGAAACATTCGCGAAATAAAAATACAGAAACCGAACAGCGCGAGCATGGTAGATATCTGGAAATTTCTAATCTTATTTGTATCTTAGTCGTTTAGCAAATGATTAACACAAGTTCCAACACGTCCAAATCGAGCTAATGACCCTTGGTGCGTGTGAGTAAAGACGTACTGTATATGGAAGCCCGATACAACCATCATGGCAATATCGCAGCATTGCCCACCACCATATATCCCCCATGCACGACCAATCCCGATGGTTCACGCGATGAAAGGTAAAGTGCCAAAGAGGCACAATGATATAAATGGGCAAAGCAATGCTGCCACCACTTCGCAGGATGGGATTTTTTTTTATTTGATCGGTGTTTTACGCCATACTCAAGAATATTTCACTTATACGACGGGGGCCAGCGTTATAGCGGAAGAGAAGCTGGAACCCAGGGGAAACACACGACCATCCGCACTTGACTGTACGACAACTGCCTGCATTACTGTGGGAGAAAACCAGACAGAGCCCGGGGGAAACCTAAGACCACCCGCAGGCTGCTGGCGGACCTTTCCACGTACGACCATAGAGGAAGCCAGCATGAGCTCGACTTGAACACAGCGACAGCATTGGTAAGAGGCACCTTGGTCATTATGCGGCGTTGCTCAGCTAACCCCCTCAGCCACGGAGGACTCTTGTTAATATATGCACTGTTACGGTAGTATCGGGGGTGATGCTACCAGATCACGAATGCTCCTCTAACGATGTCACCATAAGTTCTCCATAAGTAAAGGTAATAAATTATGTATCCCTGCATTTATATCGCCGTAGGTGTATATATAGACTCTCAGAGATCTAGTTTCAACTTGTTTGAGCTGTGAATATGACCCCGGCTCATGCTGACTTCCTCTCTGGCCATGTAATGGAAGGTATGCCAGAGCTCTGTCCACATAATGCTAACCACCGTCGTAAAAGTAAAATTTTCTTGAATGCGGCATAACATACCAGTGAAATAAATAAACAAGTAAAATAAATTGAATAGGCAAATTTATACAATTAGTAATTGTGTGCGGGACCACTATTCATATTTATTTATTCATTTGATTGGAGTTTTACGCAATACTCAAGAATATTTCACTTACAGCGGCCAGCATTATGGTGGGAGGAAACCGGACAAAGCCCGGGGAAAACTCACGACCATCCCCAGATTGCTGGCAGACCTTCGCACATACACCCACTACTTACAATATTTAGGAGTAATATACAGCAAATCTATGACTGTAACTGCTGAATTTGACCACAACTTTAAATTGTCGGCCATTCTGTGACAGATAATAATTTGGTTTTAAAGCATTTATTAAGACATTTGGCTTCTACCTGTCTTCTGTTGACATCAGCAGTAGAGTAACATATATATTACACGTATATAATGGAATTATAGTCAGAGACCAAAGTCTAAGGGTCATTGTCACTTGTTCCATGACGATTACCGCAGGATCTCAACGGCTTCAAGGCCTTTCGGGTAGACAATTTTATGGCCATGAAGAAATTGAAAACATGCATTTAAAACGAATGGAGGTGGCTAAAAATTCGTATCTTAAAGTGGTGCATTGATGTAAGTGGCGCACCCATAACTAAAGAGATAAATTCCCGAAAAAATCCTTGTATCAAAGAAAGTTTTCCCAAGTAATTTTGAGGATTTAGCTCTCTTTCTGCCTAGATGATTGTTGCCAGACACGCATTGTGACTGAAAACCGAGGATTAGAAGCCACAAAGCAGCCGGCCACGTGCAGCGGGCAAACTAGGAAATGAATCGACCTCCTGTGGGTTCATCTACAAGTAAGAATGGTTTCCTTTGATAATTTACCTAGTTACCTGACCACTGTCTTCGATTGCACCTTGACTTGTGTCTTCATTTTGTTTTGCCAAATTAAGGCCTTGAAGGTTTTGTGGTTTTAAGAGCTGACTTGACCTTCCTTGACTCGTTCATGTTCACAGAACTAAACTTTTAGACGCCTATGCAACCAGTTAGTCATTAACTTTAAGCCCTGATTTATTTTACTGCTCTTTGTCATCTATCAAAGTTCACATGATGAGAAAAGAAATCTGCAGATGAAATTGCAAACTATGAGCGCAGGCTGTGTGCATTGAAAGTTGCTGAAGCTGGTAGCGCCACCTGGCGCCAGGGGGAAGAAACCAGCCATACTGCGTTCACCCGCAATCAGTCTCGCTCCAGTAAAGTCAAAAACAGAACTATCTTGAACGATAGAAGTAGGTAAAATTTATTCGCGCGAATTGGTAGAGACCAAATAAGCTTTCTGTTCCTCACGTTATTGATTTTACACGACCCACCGCTGAATACGATTTAGCTTATTAATTTCTTCGTTAAAGGACAGTCTTATGAGCTAGACGTTGTATGCTAAGGATAAAATCTCAAACAGAGGCCCATTTGAAAAACCAGGGGTATTTTCCTATCCGTACTTAGATGCTGCCTAGCCAAAAGTTTTATGTTCCTCAATCAGCAATGATCAGCCGGTGGCATCGCACAGTGCAGGAGTTTTAAAACACTTGTGTTACGGCCATATCGGCTGAATTAGACCATTGTCAGGGTCGAAAATTCCAGCAGTTTGCCATGGTTTAGCCTACCATTAGGAGAATCTGGTAATCTCTGTGATGTAGAGTTTTTCGATACAGTATTCACACTGTTACACATGGTAGTTCAAAAGCCCCAAACTCCCACAGTGCAAAGAATTTAGGATAAACAAAAATATTTGTTTTTCTTCTGGACAAACAAAGGTTTTCTCAGTTCATATAGCCTAGCCCACCTATGGTCCCCAAATCATCCTTTTCAGTATCAACAGGCTGAATATTTCTGACAGCTGCCAATCAACAATCTCTTAAACCCATTGTATGATTTATGGTCCATGTATTGCACTAGGCAGGGACCTCAGGAGCTCAGTTGGTTAGCGTACTAGCGCAGCGTAATCACCCAGAAACCTCCCACCAATGCGGTTGCCGTCAGTTCAAGTCCAGTTCTTGCTCGCTTCCTCTCCGGTCTGCTAAGGTCTGTTAGCAACCTGCGGATGGTCGTGGGTTTCCCCCGGGATCTGCCCACCATAATGCTGGCGGACGTCATGTCAATGAAATATTGTTGAGTACGGCGTATTACTTTAATTTAATTTAATTTATAATTTTTAAACACTTGTGTTACGGCTGTTTTAGACCATTGCCAGGGTCAAAAATGCCAGCAGTCTGCCATGGTTTAGTCTACCATCAAGAGAATCTGGTAATCTCTGTGATGTAGAGTTTTTCGATACAGTATTCACACTGTCACACAGGGTAGCTCAAAAGCCCCAAACTCCCACAGTGCAAAGAATTTAGGATAAACAAAAATGTCGAGCAATCAGCAAGTAATTAATAATGGAACCGCTGCCTAATGCAAGTGATGTGGCCTTAACAGAAGGGTTTTAAAATTCCTGCACTGTGCGATCCCCTCAGCTAATCATTGCTGACTGAGGAATATACTTATTTTAGAGGCTAGGCAGCGTCCAGATTCGGATAGGAAAATACCCAAGGTTTCGGGAATGGACGGTGTTCACTATTCACAAGGAAAATGACACAGACGTGGGCAAAACAGATGAGTTGGACAGTACCTTGTGTTCATCGACTTTGAGTTTAGAAATCTGAGGCGATTTCACAATACAAACTCAGGGTTGCGATGAATGTTAGAATTTTAAAATAACGCACGGAGTCAATCTTCTCATTTTAATTAGAATGTGTGTTTGATACACTCTCTTACACAGGATGGTCTAAAATATTTGTTGTTGTACTATGTGTAAATTTGTAGAAATTTCAATCTCTCCCTCTCTGAGCTGTGCCACTACCACAAACATATACTAAACAGGCCAGTTAAGCTACAGGTATTGCCAAAATGTCATGAATCTCAACTGCAGTAGTGTTTTCGGTATGTGGCATAATGCTGACATCAGCTATATACTGGTATGTTAATTTCTATCCTATTTATTAATAACAGACAACGCTTAGCTGCAAGATTGCCAAGTACATGTATTAGCTGTGTAGGGCAGTGGTAATTTACACGATCACAGAATTTAAATTCTGGAAGAAAAGGAAGAAGTTCCAATGTACTGATAGGCCTATATTTTAACGATAAATACATGTGTTGTGTGTATCGGGGGGAGTGAGTGTGTGTATGTGTGTGTGTGAAAAATTTATTTTTACTACAAGAATAAAACCATTCGATGTCGTCATATGTCTTCATGTATGACACCACTGAATGTAAAAATGATTAGACGCCTCAATCACGACACTATAGCCACGACAACACCGTTTCCCCCTCAACATTTTGGTTTTAGATATGGTTCAAAATGCATTTTACACTTGATTGAAAATATTTTTATAATATCTTTATTGACCTTTTTTCCCGCAGCGAAGTGTTTATAGTAGTTTGCCTGACAAATAAACTTTGAACGTTAGTGCTGTGTTGTCTGATTCAATTCAGCTAAGTATTATTTCGGGCCTTAGATGTTCGTGTCTGTACGGATTTCTGATCAAACTACATTTTCGGGCCTATGGGCATTAAGCTCGAGTTCGATTCCAGCTCTGGCTTTTCCGGTTGCCTGGGTTGCCAGGTACGTACTGGGAAGGTACGCTGTGTAAAACCCTCTGTGGGAATTACCTTTAAAGCGAAAACTCCAAATGGAATGGATTTCAAATAAGAACTTCAATTTGCAGGCGTGCAGTAGGCCTATCACAGGAATCATATATTACGTAGGCCTATCGGGACGGGTAAAGAAGCATTTAAAAAGGCGGGAAAAGGTCTGCCAAGCAAGCATCTCTTAAACCAAATAACCATTATAAGTGGTAGGAGCAACATTCGTGTATAGCAAGCATCAGAGAAACAAAGGGCACTCGCATATCTGAAACATGCGAAATTTAAAATGGACACTTTATATATACGGATCGCTAAACTTGGTGAAGACTGACAGGCTATATGGAATATCTTGTCCGCCTTTTCCTCTCTAGTCTAAATTACCTGCCCTTGTTTAGTGGCCAGATGGCAAAAATTAGTTCTTCACTAATTAGCTTTTTAGGCGATGTTTATTGAATATGGATGGGAGAGGCTGTCAAAGTTGGCAGACCGGACGACGAATTCAAACCACCACTCATTAGGTTTCTGAAGCCGTATGCAAAACTGAAATCGGCATTAGCGCAGATCGAGTTGGATTCCAGAATGGCACTTCATTGGCTAAGGAATAGAGGAGTTTCGAGTTCGAATTCTTTTATGGCTAAAGGCAAGAAAAGCCCTACTGTACCCTGTGATCTGTCAAAAATGTTAGGCAACCATTTCTGATTACATTTACCATAAAATGGGCGTCTAAGAAAAGTTTCAAAAATAGATATTTAAACGTACGATAGTGAGAATGAAGGAGCTGGAAGTGTTTTCATTTAAGATGCTTCTGATTGAAGAAGTGGTTTGTGCCTCCCTAACACGGCGAGACAGGTGATCGGTAAATTAAGATCAACAAAATTGCCTGACACTTTTGACAAGTCACATGACATAGTTGAACTCTTTTTACCTTCTGCGACAAAAGATGTCGAACTCGAAACTCCCCTATTGTTTCTTGCAGCGACACTGCCCGTCAACCGATGAAGGAGTGATGCTTTCTTCCCCTGTGATATTGAGAATAGATCAGCAGCATACTGGGCTAGTATTTCGCTATATTGTAATCGAGATATATATGTAAAAAACTGTATAGAACACACAGAGTAAAACCAGGGCAGCAACAACAATGTAACCGCTGCCAGATGGTCACGCCTTACCAGTATAATCCAGCCCCTTGTCAACTTCTCTCAATTAGGGTTTTAATCTAACTATTCATGTATGTGTTTAAGAAGTAACAACTTACACACCGCGTATAGCACCATGGCTGAAAGAGGATTGGGTTAAAAAAAGTATCACTCAAGATGCCATATTGTCATGACTTTTACTACCTCTACATAATAGTATGAAACCAATGCCAAGTGAGACACGCGTAATAGGCCCTTTGGAGTTGCATTTAGGATGTTTTCCAACATGGTATGGATGCCGAAACACTTGACTGAGATGAAGTACATAGGTTTTATGGGGTTCAGCTCCATGGTGTTATATATTCAGAAAAAGATATCTTTCCATCACGTCAACCTGACACGGAATGCTGTATGTATTTGTCGACTTTCGTTTGTTGTTGGCATAGTTCTGAAGTTTTTGAATTTTACTTGAAGCTGCGCGTTACGTAAACATCCGTTTTGACAGGTGTATCAGACTAACGATATTACATTTAACACTTCACAGTCCGAAAGGGACCAGCGATTCTATATGGCCACAAAAAAATACCAAAGACACTGCAGGGCGTTTAGAGTTCAGTGATGGTATGGCAAAAAATAAGTCCAGATAGGGACTGTGTGTTCTTTTCATACATTGGCCAAATCTATCAATGATCATGCAGTCAGTTGCCCTTTGAAACCTCTGGAATATTCAAAGCGTTATGTGTACACAGTTGCTTGAAACATTCTCTGTGCAAATTCACCCAGAATGAATAATCTTAATTGAGTGTTTACATCAGGGATTCTTGACTTAAGCCAAAACCTTTAAATTCACTTTTACAGCCTATTTGATAATTACTGATTTTGAAATATGTGTCACTTGGGCTTCAATTATGTTTGCCCACTATAACACCTCGCCAAAAGCGATACAATTGGACGTTGAAAAACATCAAGCATACATACCAAAACCGATACCAAATTTATAGATTCACACTTGGTTTATTCACACAAGCAGAATGCAGAGAAAACATTTAGAATAGAAGGCAGTTAAGGCTTTGGTGTGTTTTATCTTTTTTTTCCTACAATAAATTTAGTGAAGGCACTCCATACCAGAGCTTACGGTTTCAAAGCTCCGAATACAAAGTGTTTGATACATACAGCACGAAGTCGAGAACATGGCGTCTAAGGTGCTATTTTTTTACACATTAAATGAACTGTTGGGCCACTTGTCAACTACCACTCTGTCGTCGCTGTTCTGGTTTCAATATGCAGGCTATATGCTGATAAATTGCAATGGGAGATGACGGACTACACAAAAAGGGTCCAAATCGCAGTGAAACGCGTCATTTCCTGCTATGACGCTGCAGTGTTTGTATACGACGTAAGTTTTTTATGAGCAGACATGCACTGAAAAGTGTGACGTACTCCACTAAAGAACAAAAGGGTGCACAGTTTTGAGCCACTTTGATGAAGGATGGAAGGATGTTTACGAGTGCCCCATTGATACACTGTTTTGTTTTGTGCTTACCCTATTCTGGCTTACGCCGTGGTGCCGTGTACGGCGTGCAAGTTTGAAAGAAATCCCTAACTGGGGTATAAATTTTCAAGACTTCATCGGTTAGGTGTGACCATTTGCCAACTCTCACACTATAGTCGCAATTCATTCTCTAAGTTGTGGTCTTTATATCGAACATTATAAATGGGTAACAGTTTCCTTATTCAATAAAGAAATTAGTTGATAAAGCAGCCATGTAGCCCCGTCATTGCAATTTGAACTCTTTACATTAGCTCTCGATCCTCATCCTTGGATTTTTGGGAAGCGAAACCCATTGTAAATAGTTAACATTGCTTCGAGATGTCTCTATTTCTTTATTATGATTATTGATCTCGGTATTTCTAACATTCTAATATAGGGAGCTAGTTTCTCCAAAGCCTCCGTGGGGATTAGCGCGCTAACGCGGAGCACTGACCCATGCATGCAGGAGCTTCTCACCAATGCGGTCAGCTCGGGTTGGCTTCCTCTCAGGCCGTACGCTGGAAGGCCGATGAGCGATCTCCGGATGGTCGTGTGTTTCTCCCTGGCTCTGCTTGGTTTCCTCCCACCATAATGCTGGCCCCGTGGAATGAAATATTCTTGATTTATGATAAGACGTAAATCACCAATCCATATATAAATATTCCTACTCTCAAAAATATTTCCGGATAACAGATTGACTTTCCGTTGATCGAACGGATTAATCCGTTCCTGGTAACGACTCAGTCCATTCCTAATAATGAAATGAGAAAGGAATTAATCCGTTAAATCAACGGTAACGGATTTAACGGAAGATCTTATTGAAGGTACATAATGTTGGACAATAGGGGACTAATATTTATACCGTATTCACATGGGTAGAGTTGGACCAGTCCATCAGGGTAGACCCTATTCCGTAGATCTTGTGCAAGTTAATCAATCTGATCCTATGAACGCAGCATACGCAACACACCTCACCCCGTTTTCGCTGAACAGGTGGTATCGGTTTGGTTTGGATGAGCCAAATCGAATCGTGTGAACTCAGCTTTAGGAAAAGGCGCTGTCAGATAAATGTATGAAATAATGACACGAGAGAATACTGATTCCCCCATAACCTCACGCAACTGTAGTACAAGATATCAAATTCACCTACAAGCACATGTAGCGACTACCTATACATATACACACTACGTCAAGCGAGAGGATACTTATTTCCCCCATAACCTTACGCAACTAGGAGAGGGCATAAATTTGCCTAGGAACACATGTAGCGACTGCTTGTATACACACACTGGAGAGAATACAGATTCCCCCAAACCCTCACACTACGAGAACAAGACATCCGATTTGCCTAGGAACACATGTAGCGACTACCTATATATACACTACAACGTCACACTAGAGAATACTGATTCCGCCATAACCTCACACTACGAGCACATGACATCCGACTAGCCTAGAAACACATGTAGCGATTACCTATATATACACTACAACGTCACACGGGATAAGACTGACTACCCATAACCTCAGACAACTAGGACAAGACATCCGATTCGCTCAGAAACACATGCAACGACTACACAACAACGTCAAACGAGACAGCAGTGATTCCTCATAACTTCCCTGAGAAAAGACAAGACATGAAATTCGCGGCAAAACATATTCAGTCGCTGTCTTAACTGCAGTGTGAAACGAGAGACCAATCGTTCTCTGGAAAGAAATTCAACTGCCGGCGGAGTCCATGTTTAACAATTTTCTACGGAACAGCGTTAATGAGTGATTAACAATTTCCTCTTGGCCATTCTTAAACTAGACAAAGACATCTTATTGGCCTAAAAATACTCGTAGTGATCGATGATCAAGAGAGAAATGATTCTCCAGAACGTCAGAAAGAACAAAAACAGTCCTTTGGCCAGCAAAATACTGGTAATGACAACCCATAATGCAGCGGTCAAGCGAGATTCTCCACAACGTCTTTAAGACAGGATAAAAGCGTCCCTTTGGCCAAAAATGATGCACTACCCAGAATGCACCGGTCAAACGAAAAATGGCTCTCCAGAAGGTCTTTAGATAGTCCGAGATTGCTCCGACGTTGGGATTTGCATCAGAAACGACGCTATTGCTCAAGTGCCCACGTCAGAGACTCCTAATGGTGATCAGCAGTTGGCACTCCAAAAAAACACTCCATATGCCTCTAAGCTGGTCAAATCTTCGTCGTAACATCTGCCCTTTCCATCGCCACACTTTTCTAAGGGGAATCCAGTAAAGTTTCGCTTCACGCGAAAAAGCCTCCAAGTTACACTGCCGTCATTCGTTTTGGGACATCTGCCGTCGTTTAAGTGGGTCATGCACGTGAACATATGAATCGTCACCAACAGTCGAACCCCTGGACTATACAGTTCACAGTTGACACTCTCTCGACGGGTGCAAAACAACAACACTGTAAATAAAACAACTACAAAAGGCTTCAAAACTACATTGCAAAAATAATTCGGGAGAGTAAATAAAAGAAAAAAAAGGGTGGAAAGAAATATTACACACGTCCGCTCATGAGCACATTCCCAAAACTTCATTTACGGCTTTAGTCATATGGTGGCCGTCTTGAAAAGATGTCTGTACCACAAAAGATGTCTGTATCCTTATAAATGATACTCATTTGGATAACCCTTACAAAATTACGTGTGGTGATAGGAAGGGGAGATGTTACGATGAAGATTTGACCAGCTAGAGGTATGTGGAGTGCTTTTTCGGAGTGCCAAGTGTTAGTCACCACGTCTATATGACTAGAAGTGTCTGGCGTGGGCATTTGAGCGACGGCATCATTTCTAATACAAATCCCAACTTCAGAGCAGTCTTTACTGACCCTTAGGGCGGGACAAAGACAGCACATCGGCCGAAAACTACACGTGAGGACTACCCACAATGCACCGGTCAAGCGAGAAATCATTATGTAGAGAGCCATTAGGACGGGATAAAGGCAACCTATTGGACAAAAGGCACGTAGTGATGGACCCATAATGAATCGGTCAAGCCAGTGATGATTCTGCAGAACGTCCCAGGCCGGGAAAAAGGCAGTCCATTGGCCAAACAGACCAATGCAATACTACCCAGAATGCACTGGACAGACCAGGGCTGAACGCCGCTGGGATGGATAAAGGCAGTGCAAGTAGTATATAATGTAACTCACAGGTATTATTACTATTTTTTAACCAGGGTAATACCGGTGGTACCTTTATGACGTCATATGACGTCATAGGGTTTGGCAAGGTGCCAAGTTGGGGAAGGCAGGTGGGCGGTACCGTTATGACGTCATAGAGTTTGGCAGCTTGCCAAGTTGGAAACGTTACATTGCCGAGTTGGCAAGGTCCGAAGTTACGAGTGCCGGTGTTTAATACCTGGGTGAAGGTGTCTTTTTTATCACGCGGTGTGTACGTGCTAATAACATTAAAAGGTATAAAAGGTTGGGGTGGTTGTTATTTTGGGTATGTTTTCCAGTGTATAAACACGTTGCAGTGGATGACTGAGAGAGGAAGTTCAAATGATGGCATTTACCCGTGATCTGTGTTCGCGTGTGTTTAAGGCAAGTAAAACCCTAAATCCTCATAAGCGGGAATTTTATGGATCGGGCAGGTGTACGTATAGTTGTAAGGACTGTACTAAGCAGTTTACCCGTATATCAAGTCTGAAACGACATCATCGTTGGATGGGACATGGGAAGGAAAGTTATCTTGATGGAGAAATAACGGTGAGTATATATATATATGTTTATACTGTTGTTAGCATACATTTACAGCATAGTATGTAGTGTTATTTTATATATGATAAGTTAAGGGCCAATGAATGTTAGAGGTTGATCTTTGTTTCGTTATATGACATCATAATGTGTGATGTTATGACAATCATAGACATATAAATAACAAACAACACAATACATAACATAAACACACAGTACATAAAAACATTATCCATCGGTGTAGGTTTCCAGGTAGCTAGCGTTGGGCGTGGCACGATATACTTTACCTCCGACATTGACAGTTATAATTATAATATCAACGTACAGGGGCTAAAGTAAAGTGTACTCCGCATATAGCCGTCGCTCCGTCCGTGTGGGTTTCAGATAGCTGGGGTTGGGGCGTTGCACAATATACTCTACCCCAGACAATGACAGTTAAAATTATAATGTCAATGTACCGGGTTAGAGTTTAGTGTACCTCCGATATAGCCACTGCTCCGTCCATGTAGGTTTCGCTTAGGGAGGGTTGCCCGCTGCATAATAACCCTTGTATCTTGCGCATCTACAGTTAAAAACGATGTAGATGCTGTGTAGATACAGGTTTGTTGTACACCGAATTTGAGGGCGTCGTCGAGGCTACACAAAATAGACAACTCACAAAAAAAATATAAAATAAAAAAATAACCCCAAAAAATAAATAAATAAATAAAATAACCACACATACAAACATACAAGTACGACACTATCTATCCATCGATGTAGGTTTCCTGTTGCTGACATTATCCATCGGACAATATAGGCTATCTGTGCAATCCACATTGTATGTTATAATACAAAATGCGGATACACATGGGTAGCCCATAGCTTACGAGACAGTGGGGCGAACTTTTCTGCTTGATTCATCTGGAGTGTTGACATGGTGTACCGTGCAATACGTGTCCAGTTAATCTTCACAAATTATAATACACTGCGAACATCAACCGTCACCTAGTGTACAATAAACTGAGGTTGGCGACGTCAGGCGTACACAAAATAGACAAAATTCCAAAAATAAATAAATAAATAAAATAACCAAAATAAAATAAAATAAATAAATCAAATAAAACAAACAAAATAACCAAAATAATAAAATAAATAAAATACCAAAAAATAATCATGCATGAACAAAGATGCAAAAACATAGTGCTCAGATTTCAGAAAGTCCTTTCGACAGGATGGGGTGACTGAAAAGAGCCTTTGGAAATGAGTCCGCTATGCAGAAGTTGTGATCGCCTGTTTATAAGAGGTGAAGGCCGCAGAAGAGGCGAGGGACAAGGAAGGAAAGCCATGATAAAGACATCTTTTCTCCGTTTCGGTGGGGTATTTTCGCCTATTAAACCTGGGGCTGTTTGCGTGATCTTCACACCAAAAACTCATTTTCTTGAAGAGGGCGTCGAAAATTAGTGAAAATAAACATGGCTGCTCCAATTAGCATGCACATATCACACGGCTCCTTCTACCAGTTTAGGGTGAGAAATACAGAAGTCGAGGAGTCGCTGGAACTGCAGCAGAGTCTACTATGCAGAAGTCGTGATCGCCTGGTTATGAGACTTAGTTGTATGTTTAGCATCAACCGGACGAAGAGGGACGAGGAAGGAAAGCCACAATAAAGATATCTTTCCACTTCAGTTGCAGATGAGCCATGTTTTGAAGGAACGTTACAGTATTCCGAGAGTGTGCAGAAGTCGTGATTGCATGGTTATGAGACTTAGTTGTTCTTGTTGGCTCGTTCTTGCCAGCGTCTATATCCCTCCTGTGCGTGTAAAAGTCTCACATGGGTCCTTTCCATTACGATCCGCAGTTCGTTCACCTCCGTCCGGTGTAACTCAGCCAGTCTTCTATACTCTACTTCGTCACCCATCAGTACCTCTCGGTCCAGTGCTTCGCAGTATTTTAAGTAGGCATTTTCATACTATATGTATTCCAACCGTTTTTTCATTAGGAAGCTCCATAACGGCAGTCCGTCTGTTTCAGGGTCCCCTGTACGTACCACTACGCTGAGGCAGCCTCGTAATCGAATTATCATCTTGATGAGTGAATCTATAATCTCCCTCCCTTTTGTCGGGAAATCAGCTCCCTTACAAATGCAGTGGAGTGAATATGCGTCTGTTGCGAATGCTTAGGCGTTTTATACAAATCAGGCGTCTTGTAAAGTCCGGCAGTGCGCCAAAAATGCGCGACGGTCAGAGACAGGAATTTCCGCCTTTCTCATTGGTTCACAGCGGTTACACAGCCAGACAGGCTTTCTGTATTTCCAATCCTTGTGTCTTTACGGTGTCTCTTTTTTTGTACGGAAATATAAGAATATAGTAGTGTTTCGCCCTCGTCGGCTAGCACAGCACATAAGACTGTACGTACATATAGGGATAGGGCTTATCAATAGGTTACTTGTGTGTACAGAAATATAAAACAACACAGTGTGAAATATCGGCTTTTACTTGACATATAAATTTAATGATTAGAAGGATATATACATAATTTATTTTTCCCCAGTATGGATGTGAATGCTAGCGTTATATGCAGATTAAAACCTGCAATTTGTTGTACATGCATGTACATATATCTACATCCCTATCATAGAGATGTAACAGGGTTGAATGTGAGGTAATTTTGGTTTTGCTTTTTTTTACATAAAATGGACAAAAAATCATAGATATTAAATGAGACATACATAATTCATACATAACGTGTTCAGATTTCGAAATCAAATCTTTCGGAAGAATTGGTTTTGCCCTGAAAAGGGCCTTTGGAGTGGCTGTTCACTCCGGCTACTGCTACGGTAGCGGTGTGACTTGTCTTACTGCACCGGCCCGGCTTTGTCCCTGGCGCTGGCTAGCTAGCTGGCTGGACTGTCTTATGCTGATGTCAGCCGTTGCTGCTACGACCGCTTGCACCAGCCTCTCCCAAGCGTCTTTTTTCACGGCTTTGCCATAGCTGATTTCCAGCTCTCGTTTTCCCCATTTGCAGTCATACCCAGCGTTATTCCACTGTTTCTTCATATTGCGCACTGGCTCTCCCGTATGCGATTGCACGTCGCTGTAGCTCCTCCTGAGCCATGCTGACGTGTGTAGTGGTAAGTGAGTGATTTTGCCTTTTACATGATTTATCCGGCTTGTAAAGTCTGACAGTGCACCAAAAAGTGCGGACCGAATAGAAAGCAAAATTCCATGTATCTGATTGGCGGAAAGGAGCCATACTGCGCCGACGGCTGTGGATTTTCAATCCCTGTGTTTTGCCAGCATATATATATATATATATATATATATATATATATATATTCCCAGCACACATATAAACTTCAAAAGACATAATACAATCTGTTTATATATAACAGAGTATAATTACTATGTACACAGCATAAAAAAGCATATTAATTATTTAACACATATAAACAGATAAGTAACTGTGAAAAAAATATAGTGCTTTTCTATTAAAAAGACTCTTTCGACAGAATAGCTCACCTGTCTCACCTGAGGCTGTGTTTAGTCAGCTGTGGTCGGATAGCAGCGTGGTTGATCAGAATAAATTTCATACCGCCTCTGTCGGTAATGTAAAGCAGGGGTGTAACTTCAATAATAGTGCTAATTCGTTTCGATCGGACCCCATCACACCCTCATATGATGACTTACCTAAAGACCCGGCATACGGGGCATATACTAACGTCACTGGGGCACTATCCGCCACCAATTTCATCGCCATCGCAGGATGTGTATAATTTCCGCATCATGGGACTCTATCCTTAGTTACAAACCTAGAACAGGTGTTTCTTAACCAGTCTTCGCCCTTTCGTATCAACATAGCATATGGTTTCATTTTACGTCACTGAGATACAGATCAACTGTGTTATTTCTGTCCACCTACTAATACAAGAATACACTCAGAATGTCAATATATATTCACACCTACGGGGATATACAAACACTTACCGCTGATTTGTCAGCTATGGACCCAATCGAATCATCCCAATACCAGATAGTTGGTGGACAATGTGACGAATGTCACGTTTTATGTGCATAAACCACGCGCCACCCCCGTCGGTGCGCCAGTTGACTTACCCGACTACGTTCGGAGTAACAAAGGCTTGTACAACATGATGAGTGGAAGCAATAGAGCTTACGATGATCATTTGTGCTTCTTCCGTTGCTTAGCCTTTCACAGACAACGCAGACCCAAAATACTGTGCTGTTAAAGATAAGGGTTATAAATTTACCTGAAAGCTAAAGGTATGGAAGCTGCATATTTCCGCGGTGTCCCTCTCAGCGAACAGCCTTTTCTGGAGGATTTATTTAACAAAATATATTTGTGTATGAACTGGTAGTGGTTGGTAAAGATGTGTGCGCTGCGAGTCTTTACCGGTCTACCAAGCGATACGTTACTACTTTGACTCTTAATCTACGCGAGAAGCATTTTAGCGTGGTGAAAGATACGAATTTATACGCACGTTCTTATCTGTGCAGGGTTTTTCATATAGCGTTACCCAAGGCCTGTAAATTAAAACGGCATACACGGACTTGTGATGGAGT
Organism: Acanthopleura granulata; assembly: GCA_016165875.1. Classification (NCBI taxonomy): domain Eukaryota; kingdom Metazoa; phylum Mollusca; class Polyplacophora; order Chitonida; family Chitonidae; genus Acanthopleura; species Acanthopleura granulata. The sequence goes on along the minus strand of JABBOT010000009.1, from coordinate 19,109,712 downwards.
AATGAAACGAGAGTATCCAGGCGGTGTGCTTAAAAACAAACCCACTATTTTCGAAGAGTTAGCTGACTACTGAAGAGGACAGGTATTTCCCATATAGAGCTTGTTTTGATTTTGAAGCAAAAACTTAGATCCTTTCGCAGCTAACAGTGGTGAAAACACACAATGGATTGCTCTCCATAGTCCCATGAGTACGTCTGTTAAGAGTAACGTTTCTGGATATGACAAACCGGTGTGTTTCATATCAACGGGTGATCCTCATGCTTTGATTGAAACTATGATGACATATCTCACTGAGATCAGTGAAGATAGTTTTAAGCTGTTGTATCAACATTACCAGCACTTGCTAGACAGCTTGGACGAATGTATAGCCATATCTGTGCTATGTGACTTTACGCGCAAAACGAAAAAGAAATTTTACACAGAAAATCTGAAGGTGCGATTTTAACTTACCTGACCGAACTCCCTGTTTTGGGTTTTAATTCTGGGAAATATGATTTTAATTTAATAAAGCAACAGCTGTATCCGTACTTAGTCAAAACGAATGGGTTAAAATACGTTATGAAGCGGAACAATGGGCACATGAGCGTGTTTACAGGTCAGCTGAGATTTTTACACGTGCGAGATTATTTGGCCCCGAATTATAGGTATGATGAATGGGTCAAAGCTTATGAATGTCAGGTGACCAAAGGACAGTTTTGTTACGAATACGTGGATAGTTTATATATAACTCCGCCACCGCGTGAAGCTTTCCATAACAAGCTAAAAGGTACTTTTCGCTCTGAACAATACAACCGCGCGTTAGAGAATGTATGGGAACCACACGGAATGAGGACCCTTCGTGATTTTCTGATTTGGTACAATAATCTTGACGTCACTCCATTCCTTGAAGCTTTGGGAAGGATGTCAGCCAAGGATTATCAAACCATGCGAGTAGATGTACTGGAATACTGTATAAGTATTCCAGGGAACACTTTACGCTACTTCTTTCAAAATTTCCCAACTTACTTTTCCGTAATAGGGGAAGGGGATAAAGATCTCTCTCAATGTCTGAGGTCGAATATTGTCGGGGACAAAGTATTGCTATCATGAGACGGGAGTGACTCGTATTAGGGGTGGAAAACTATGCCAGGGTATTGTCGGTTTTGACGCTAAAACGTTATACCTTTCCTGCTTAGCACCACCTATGCCTGCTGGGCATTATATTCGTTGGGTACCCATAGAAGAAGAGGAAAAAGACACTATAAATTTTTATCCGAAGGAGTCCAAAAAACTCGACTGGCTGAGCAGTGGTTAGATTGGCAAGCAGCTCAGTTGGAAATGAATATTCGGCATCGGCTGAACGATGTGTGTGTGGCGTGAGTTTCTATCCTGGTGAAGTCCGTGAATTTTTTTTTACAATGTACATGTTTTACACTTATACATATATATATATATACACGTATGCTTGTATCGTTGCATTTCCACCGATGTTACTGGCATTTTCATGGGTGTCACCTCAACTATACTTCAACAGGTGAGCTCCGCACAAGGCGCGATCTTTCACCTGAAGAACTTCAGAACGAAACGAAAGAGCACGGGGCTTATTTCGAGCATCTCAACTTCCAGGTTGTGGAAACATGGGAATGTTTTTTCTTCATCAAAATTGAACTGACCCTTCCCTTTAAGCATTTCTTCGACACTACTATACCGCTCCGCCAGCTCATCTTACTGAAAATCAATTATTAAAATCAGTTATGGACCAGCAACTGTATGGGTTTATGGAATGTGACATTCATGTTCCCCAAGAATTATTATCAACTATTGCTGAATGTCCACCCATATTTAAAAACGCAAATGTCACTGTAGAAGATATCGGTCCCACTATGAGAGAATATGCCATGGCCAATAATATAATGACCCAGCCCAGCTGCAGATTAATTGGAAGTATGTATGGGACGAAAATTCTCTTGGGCACCCCTCTGCTTACATAGTATTTGGCTCACGGACTGGTTGAAACTCGCGTGCATCAAGCTGTGCAACACACACCCGAAACCTGCTTTCGCACCTTTGCTGATCACGTGATTCAAGCACGACGTCAAGGGGATGTAGAGCCCAGCAAGGCGTTAAAAGGTGAAACCATGAAGCTAGTAGGAAATTCGGGGTACGGAAAGACAATTACCAATCAAGATCGGCAAGTGAATGTGAAAATGTGCACACTACAGAAAGCTCGAAAACTGGTCAATTCAGACTCGTGTATTAACGTGAAGGAAACTGCTGATGATACCTATTAGGTCACGTGCACTGAGGGACGAATTTACCGTTAGAGATAGGATGTATGGAATATCAGTATGCCAAGCTCCGCATGCTGGAATTCTGGAATTTCCTAGCGAAATATTTTCATTCTAGTGATTATCAACTCCTGAAGACAGATACAGATTCAGCTTGCATTGCATGGTCGGACCCTGATTTGGAATCCTTGGTTAAACCTGAGCTACGAGGAGTTTACGAGGCTGAACGTAACCGCTGGTTACGGCGTCGTGATTATTATCAACATGACATACGTACGCCTGGTCTGTTTAAAGTAGAATGGAGTGGAGATGGTATCGCTTTATGTTCGAAAACATATTACTGCTACCCTGGGAACAGTGGGGATGGTGACAAGTTCTCTTGCAAAGGAGGGAACCGTCACAGTGCTCAAAAGTATTTGTATCGCTCGGTGCTCCAAGGATGGCAAAGTGCAGCCGGAGTAAATCGTGGCATGCGTGTACGTAAACATCAAATGTGTTCCCATACACAGCATTTTTTTTTCACGTATTTTTATGCTAAACGTAAAATTACGTTGATATTTAGACACATTTGTAAATATATTTCAACATTCCGACTCTTTTGTAAATAAAGTGCAAATACTGAAATAAAAAAGAGAACGTTTTTGTTTTTGGTGAGATATCATTTTTATTATTATGTTTTTCCCCAACAATTAAACAAGAACAAACGACTGGAATTAAACATTTTTTAACAACATTCATCAATGTATATATATATATATATATATATACCCATGGTTCTAATAACAAAATACGCCATCTGTTCAACACTATACTGACATATTCATTGTTATAAGCATATGTTTGTACAACAACAACAATAAACACGAAAGAAAAAAAAAATCTGATTAACTTGTGATTTCATTCAATTATGACTTATTACAATCCTCGTAAAATGCATATCTATTTTTTTAATCACCACAGAAAGGTGGATGAATACCGAACATTTTCTCCGCCCAGTCATAAATCAAAAGATCATTGGTATAGTCCGTGGGTGGGGAATTAAATGTTTGGGTAATACAGTTCATTGTTCGCGCTCTCGCTCGATGAAGAGCAAAATACAAACAATGTTGACCGCACACAGCGGTATTTAAGCATTGTACAGGACGGTGATTCGATTGCCAATGGGGTCCGTACCGTGATTTAGCCACGTCCCTACCTCCTTATGCCAGGATGGACGTGCATAAGAGTCAAAACAATCCCCAGATTGTGGTTTCCTCATAATCTATGTATAGTGCAATCCAATGGGTACCAGGTTTCGTACAGGGATCGGTGTTTAAAATATATATAGCAGGTTGATGTGGCATTCGTGCAGGTAAATCATTCCAAGGGAGCACACCTTGCACCAAGTCACGTGTATGAGGGTCCGTTTGAAGACATTGTAATAATTGTTGGATGTTCATGACGTCATCCGCTAGGAGTATGAGATCACGATCGAGTTTGGGAGTTCAAATCCTGGAGCGGTCAACGTCGATTTTTATTTAATTGGTAAAATCACACAAGACAGTCCCGAATCTTATCAATCTCAATGATATTTTGAAATTCGGCGTAGCAAATGATGGTGGTAGATCGAACTAAAGGTGTGGAAAATCGCATTTCCAAGCGGATATAACCCTTCTCACTGACGTTTAACTGTTGCTCGTCGTGTTGGTCAGCGGTCAAATCAAAGGCGAACAGAGCGTACCCATCGCGGAAATCGCTATATGTGATATCGTTTCCTCCATCTATAACAACTTTACCCGTGGCAGCGAATAAGTTCATATAAGAACGAATGTAATTATGAGTCTGGAAATTTGGAGTGAGTGGCTTGGCTGGTATCTGACGTCTGTTCATGTGTAAGGCCACGTAGCTTATGTTAAGGTGCTCAAAGGCGAAAGGATTTTCTACGTATTGTCCATTAAAGGTGTTTTGTACACACCCTATGACGAGACGCTGAGGAAGAGTGCCTAAAAATAGGCTTTGCTCATTCACTGTGGTATGTCCTATACCTATGTTGAAATACTTGGTCAATACACGACGAATCGGGTACTTGGCTGGGGCTTTCTCCAAGGCTTTCCAATGCCCTAGGAGAACATCTGGGGCGACTTTGATATTCCGTATAAACATCGTCACTTCCTCAAGGACTGTCTTGTAATCAGTCGCCTGTGCATTGTCTCTTTCGCCATGTTGAGCCCTTGATATAATTGCAAAGCTGTTTCCTCTTTCCGCTTGAACCATGACATTGTTTAAGAAATAACGATCTTGTTGAAACAAGTCACAATGTAATCTCCCCATCATATTAACCGGTCGACTTCCAGCAGCCACCTCCTTTCGTCTGCGAAATCCATCGTTTTCATTAGTTTTAGTCTCCATTTGTCCGGGAGTATCCTTATACCATCCACTCCCTTTCAACCAAGTTTCTTTAGCTTCCCGCCCATAGATAAATAAGGTTGCTATGTACGCCCGGTAAGGGTACATATTTGTTGACGATGTAATCAATTTATCATTGATAGCGACGTTTACTTGCTGCCACATAGAATGTAGCCATAGATTAACCGGTGCCACGGCAGCGCCCCACGGCTTTCACATACAAATAACGAGTTAGCCAAGTCCATGTTCGGATCCCCGTTGCTAATAAAAAAATTCTATAGGCACACAATCCATAATGCTGGCAATACGGTTTTTGGTATCCCATCACCCTTCCTGTACACTTCTTTAAGTCGGAGGTAAAGTCCACAAATCAAATTCACTGTTCACTGATGGGAAGGCATTTGGGTGCTGTAAAGCCATGGTAGAACGAATATAGGTGTTATGCAAAAATATCTCTGGGGCGTTTGCCAGATAGCTTGTGGGCCGTGTGTGTTCCAGAACGTCTACTACGCTGATTGATGAGGCGACGTGCCGCCAGGCGTTTTATAGGTCCCCTGTGAGCTGGTTTACCTGATGGGCGTCGCCAAGAATACGAGGAACTTCCCTCGCCAGCGCCCGTTTAGCGGTCTCTAGCAGCGCTTTACAGAGTATCACCAACAGTCCCCTGGGCCGTCCGCAGCACTGCTTTTCGCACGGTTTTGGCAATGGGTATCAGAGGCCCCTTGATAAGAGCACCTAGAATATTCCCTAATCCATGACCTTGTTGTATCGGAGCACCATGAAAGACAGGAAAATCACCGCCCCCAGCTTGGTTGTAGTAGTACGTGATATAAGTTGATGCGTATCTGACATCCTATATGAGCGAGTGGAAGATCACAGGTTCCAATCCTCGTGTGATCAGCGTCAATTTTTTAAAATTTTTTGTCACGTTTTAAAAAAGAGATAAACTTCGCCGCTGTCGAAAATAAAGTGTTACCTACACTTTCCCGTGCCCAAATGGGACAGGTTTACCTATGTCGTCGCTAATATCTATTTCAATGGATGAAAAATTCTTCTTCAGTACAGAAACGAACTTGATATGTGAAAAGGGCTTGCTAACGTGATCTCCAGGGGCTCCACGAACAGCTACCGCACGACGTAGTGGCGCTAATACATCCCCTACCACATGCGGTTGGATCACATCCGAATGTATGTAAAGGGTGGGGACCGTCTGTGTCGAGCGAGTCGAACCAAAGTTGAGCTTTTCTACCGTTCCCGTTATCAGCGTATTCCCAGGCATGAGACCGAACATTTCCTGTAAGCGAGGACTAAAAGCCATAACTTGGCGTGATTTAAATTCCAGTGTATAATTTTCATAAGCTTTATCATACCTCAACACAATTTGGCTCGCTTCAGGTATAAGAAAAGGCTTAGTGCTACTCATCACTTGGGCGTTGAGGCCTGAGGTGATAGCTTCCGGTGTCGGGTAATAGCCTTTGGTTAGTACAACTCGTTCGTGGAGAACGAGATCTGTCCAGTACACCTGAAACCAAATTTCACCAGCCACGATATTAGGCCACAATTGCGGGTACTGTATTTCCAGTAAACCGCATTCCCAATCACCTGAGAGATGAATCGATCTAGGCAATTGGGTCGTGTAGTTAGCTAACGTATTATTTGGGAAATGGTCCATCAAGCCGTTGCTCGGTAACGTCATATAAAACATGCTGTTTATCTCACATCTAAGAGTCCAACTAACTCTATAACATGAGAAACCGCGTTTTTAATAAGAAGACCAGCGCAGGGGTTTGGTAATTTTACGTTTGGCCTTTAAATTACCGCGAGATGGGGTCTTGGTTGGGGTGGGACTATACCATAGCTTCTGCCGTAGTCGTTCCCATTCAGCTCTTAATTTAGGCTTTGATTTACGCTTCTCATACTGGGAATTTGGAGTTGGCCCCTTTGTCTTATACTGAGAAATTAGAGATGAACCCTTTGGTTTATGAGGTGTCAACATGCCTTCCGTCTGATGTCCTAAGTCTGTTTCTTCCTTCTCCTTTTCTTGTACGAGCCTGAGTGCCTGAGGGGGCGCTGACGTAGCAGGGGAAGGAGCAGGTAGGACTGTAGCTGGCTTAGCCAGTGGCGGCGTGAGGCTTTGCTGACACTGGTTGTGAAATGTCAAGAAGCGTTGAAGGACTTGTTGGTACTGGTAAATTTTATCTTCACTTGACAAAGTCCCATTTTTTAAAAATTCTTTCCATATCTCCATCTGATGTGTTGAGGAGTTTGACAGTAGACGGCACAGGGTAACGTGAAGTGGGCCGAAGAAATCCTTCCAACAAACGGGGTTCAACTAGGGCCATTTTTTTCATATGAAACATTTTTTTCTTTTTCTTAACGCCAACCCTTAAACAGTTGATCCGTAAGCGAACGAATAAGAGCGTGGTTCTTAAAGATTCATACACAGCGGATAAATTCAGCATTAGGTCCACGAAGAATTGTCTCCATCTGCGGATGACCCTTGACCAGAAGTTTTAGCAAAGGTGCGAAGCGACGTAATCGTGCTGACATGGTCAGTGTCTAAGTATATAATGACGTTGTATGTGATATGCCGGGAGGTTTTATTGCATATGCCTGTGAGAGTTATTCCCTCTGAAAATTAATATTTTTATGACTTGGGGAAATAGACAAACTGCATGCCATCGTCGGGGGATATATGTGTACGCAAACGGAGCTGATCGGGTGTAGTTTGCTTGAAATCGACAAGCAAATATCCGCAAGGTTCGGATGAGGCATCTTTAAAGGCTTCTTGCACGTACTGAATTTTACCTGGGGCCATTTGTTTCGAAATGGTAATAATTTGAGAAATATCTCGAGGGTTTTTGAATACGATCAAATAACGAGCGTTTAAGCTAATCATTCTATGGTCTGGTTTTGTTAAAGAGATTCTGCACAATGTAGATCACACTCATATTACGATGGTGACTTCCACGCTCGTCCGCTTCAGCCATTAAATCATCAACAATTACTAAAGTTCGTTCCTCCGGATTAAACGTTGTCGGACTAGGTACTCCTTCTTGAAATTCAACATTTGGTAAGGTAGCTTACATGGATTGCCATTCACCGTAACACCATACTACACGCTGCGGGGATGGATGGATAAGTTCACCAGCATGCTCTATGACACGTTTGACAAAGACCGATTTGCCACTTCCTGTCGGTTAGCTGATAAAGGAGGTAAATGGGTGGCTCCATCGTACATCGGCTCGCTGGCACCCACGAATTAAAAGTAGCTGGCCAGTGTCGCCATTTCACGAAGTAATATGTTTTGCCACGTTCCTTTTTGCTATCTAATACACTCTCCACTTGATAGTACGTATCAAGAATAGTTTTAAGGAGTTGGAGCTCTGTCTCGTAAAATGTCCCCGAGAGTCTTTCTCCATTCAAATCAGCTAATGTACACCACAGGTTCCGGAGGATGACGTGTTACAACGCCGAAACTTTATTGACCCCAGTTAGATGGATAAGACTTCTCAAAAGTTCTCTTAACTTTACTAATGCAAACGAGATCTCCTATTTTATACCGATAAATTCGCCTACTGCACCCGGACTTTATAGAGCTATATAATATAGCCCGAACTTCATGTTGATTGTCAGCTGTAACGGTAATCGGAGCTCGCCGGATGCTGCGGTGATACGCCCGATTGTAAACCTGTGTTAAAGCATGTGACCAGGTAACGGGTGGACGAATTATACCTGGCTAGTTTACTCATGTCAACCAAATCAGCCAGCCACTGATTGTCTATCCCACCCACAATAACTCTATTACAAGCGTAGTGTCGCTGAGCTGGACGATGAAGTGTATACGCCTCCTGTTCGGCTAACTAAGTCTTTACACCATCACGTGACACAGGTAAATCATGCTGACATGCTGCGCGTGATAAAGCCGCTACTCCACTATAAGCAGCTGGACTTTGGGGGTCATAATATAGCTGTTGTAAGACTTTAGCGACGGTATCCTGATATTTTGTTTCGTTCGCTTCTTTTTTTTTTTCTTTGGCTTCGTATGGAATGGAACTCTCCTCCTCCCTCGGGGGTAAGTCCTAATGGGCAGGTACGTTTTGTTTTATACCCATTTCACTAAACACCAACAAGTAGCGGCACAAGTGATACAGACAACTAGAGATGTGTAAAGCATCCTGGGCTTGAGAGATATTGATTCAGATTTTATATGGGTTGTAGCGGCTGACTTGCGCTATAAATTCATGAATTTCGGCATAACTTCCCGGTGATAGCATATACGAATCGGATTAGAATTCTCTACCCTGTCACAAACGTCTTTGGTGAATAATCGGAGAATGGTACATCGGCCTTCGTTCACAAGCTGATCTTCAAACATAGATTCCACTACGCCCTTATATGCTTGGGGGTCGGTTACTGAATCAACAAGTTCTTTCCACCCTAAAACCCGCGATTTCATCTTAGGAGTCTTATCACCTCTGTAGTCATTGAAATAATAATGAAATATTGTAGAGTACCATACGTCTTATACTATCCTCGACCTAGGTATATATATACAGATCTTCAATATTTAGCGATATTTATGCGTGCATGTACAACCGCCACAGTAAGGTTTGGCATGAGTTATCTCCCATTGACGGTCACACAGAGATTTTCCTGTTTCAAGAGGAAATACTGTTCGCACCATAATCACTCCGTACGCCTGAGGGCCGTAGGCTATGAATGATTCCAAATCACTACCAGTCTTTTTCTAGCGCACGATAAATAGTAATAAACATCAATGAGATCAAGACCGATATTCAAGATTGACTGCTACCTCATAAAACAAACAAACACATAGTTTACCTCATTTTTTTCTTTTATTTTTTTACTAGAAAATTACGAACCCGCTGAACGATATAACGATATTTTACAGTATCAACCTTCATCGTGGAATATGTAGAGAAAAAATAAATCCAGAACTCGTAAACTGGAAATAATAATTAACAACAACGACAACAACATTTTCTCACCAAAATTCAAAATTGAAATCGTGGGATATGTACAGAAAAATAAATCGAGAACTTATGAAAACTGTGACTATTAGTTAACAATAACAACAACAACATTTTGTCACCAAATCTCAAAATTCAATAAATCGTCCATATAATGGTTTAGATTTGTTGTACTCTTTGTCTCCACACGACCATTCCCCTGATGCGTATTCACTGTTGATACCGATGTATTCCCCAAATGAAAACCCTTACAATTGTCGAAACTGAATACTCTTATATTCCCTCCCCGATCTGAGTTGAATTGAAATCGATTGCGTGGAGAAGTATAAAATAGCTATACATGTCCATAATTCAGTATAAGGTCACATGACTCGTGCAAATTTTCCATAATCCCAACTCATTCAAATTTGGCATAATGGTGCCTCGTGTAAATTTGGCATAGTGCTAGCTGATGCGAATTTGACATAATGGCAAAACAGGTGTCACAAATGGGGAATCCCACAGATGGCGCTGCGACGCATGGAACGGTTTTCCCTTCGGTTCGCGATGGTGTTGTCTGGCGCGTTGTTTGATTTATCCGTTTTATGTGAAACATAAAAATGAGCCCTTCTGACATTCATCTGCGGTAATCTGGTTTGCTAGCAATTTTACATACATACATGTACGTACATACAGCAAATTATATTTGGCCTCATCGACATATAACGCTTACATTTACATCCACATTGAAAAAAAATTATATACATTACGAGTGTGTATCTATATACTTTTTATTATCTAAATTTTTATGTCAACTAAAAAGCTAATATTTCACACTGTATTCTTTATATTTCTGTACACACAAGAAACCTGCAAGGATTGAAATTCCCTGAGGCCTGTGTGGTGGTGTGACCATTGTCGACCAATGAAAAACGCCTAAATTCTTTTCTGTGACCGTCGTTCTTTTTTGGCGCACTGCCAGACTTTACCAGACTTTACAAGTCGCCGAATTTTTATAAAAGCCAGCCCGCTTTAAGCGTTTTCACTTTTCCACTCTGCACCTTTGGAAGCAAGATGGAAGCTATAAATATTCTTGCGGGGGAGTCCGCCAGGACCTGTGTGGTTTACTGCAGGGCAAATCGCGACTGCTCAGGGGACAGAGTTAACTACACAGAAGTCGTGATTGCCCAGGGCCAGATGAACGGTGCGTGTACCTCGCCTACAGGAGACTGCGGAGGAGAGCCCGGCTTCAGCCCCGTCCCCATTACACTGGACTACGGCGTACAAACCGCCTCCAAACGCCCTTTTAAGGGGGCCCATTCCCCCCAAAGAACTTTCAAACCTTAGCACAATGTATGGTTCATGTTGTTTCGTTTAATGTTAGTGATTTGTCCGTTTTATGTAAAACAAAAAAAATCAGCCCTCCTGACATTTCACCCCCATTAACTGATTCGCTAGCGATTTACATATATACATATACAGGCATACAGCAAATTACATCCGTTCCCATCCACATATAACACTACCATTTACACCCATACTGGGAAAAAAATTATATATTACCAGTGTCTATATATATTTTCATATCATTTAACTTTATATCCCAACTAAAATCTGATATTTCACACTGTATTGTTTTATATCTCTGTACACACAAGTAACCCACTGATGAGCCCTATCTCTCTATATGCAAGCATAATCCCGTGTACTGTATGACGCCTGCAACTCGGCACCTTCCAACTTGGCAAGCTGCCAAACCCTATGACGTCATAACGGTACCCCTTCCCTTCGCCAAGCTGGCACCTTGCCAAACCTATGACGTCATATGACGTCACAACGGTACCACCAGTACCACCGGTACAACCCAGTTTAAAAGATAGGAATATTACCTGTGAGTTACATTATATACTACTAGAGCATTGACCGAAAAATACATTTAGTGAATACCCATAATTCAATGGCCAAGAGAGAGATGATTGGATGGAGCGTCGTTAGGACGCGACAAAGATAGGCTGTTAGCGAAAACAACCTGGAAGCGCCAATGCTTAGTGCTGCTGTAGCTGTATTACCAAAGGAAATATCCAAATAGTGGGCATTCAGCTGGTGATCGACTAACAAATAAGACATCAATATTTCTCATTTTCACACTTTTGTTCCCAAGAGGACTGTTTACATAATTTTTACACAACGACAGACAAAGAAGAACGATCTGATTTTGTTTTCCTTCCAATTAACCAACACAAACGAAGGCACTGACAAAACAAATCGTCTCCAAATCAGAGTCATTGATTGTTAACTAATCGATTGATTGCCTGTCTAACGGTTTCCATATCTTTATACTGTTCTTGAAGTTTTTGTCTCCAGCTTTTGCTTAACCGCTTCGATGATAGCTCGCTGTTCGGACTTCATCTCTGCAGTATGCTATGTTCTCACAGTGATATTCCATCATATCTTGCAGATTCCAACGGCTTTAATTTGCGTATTAAGTATGATTCTTCCTTTGTTCACTCTTATCCAGGCCCCAAATATATGCCAGTCCAACATCTAGTACGAAATAGGAATAAATATTTCAATAAAGCTTTGTATCTAATAAACTACGTAATATTTATTAATTATTATCAGTGTTTACTAATATTTATTATTATAATATTAACACTCACAGTGCATATATTTATTTCAGAGGTGCTTAACACTCATTCCCAAGAATGGTTCACTTGCTTCATGACAGGAGAAAAACACCGCCTTTAAAATCCTTCTGACTTGTCTGAACAGATGGCGATAACTTTGTTCGAACCAGCGTCCACACAGACCAGGTGCCGATGGGCGGAGACGAGGGCATTGCCTCAGTTATCTGAAAAATCATTGTTTCCTGTCTTCTGTCATAATTTGACGTCATGGGATAATTATTACAATTAGACATCATATAGCAATATGTCATTCATGAAAGAATAACCACGCCTAAATTTATAATGTACATTAAGACGAATTGTAATCGATCAATGTTAGATGCCGACAATATAAACAGTTTAAAATGATCTTTAATGGTGATATATTGCCATTTTGAAGGACTTCTAAAAGAAACTCCACCGGAAATAGAATAGAGTTTGACAAATCAGCGATAACACAAGCGAGGTAACATAATTGTTCTGAGGAAACATTTTATATGCAAACAGCTGTGAAGTGTAAGAGAGATTCTGTACACTGCAAGGTTAGGTGAAATGACGGTTTAAAATCTCACCACCGAGATTGTTTATTTATTTATTTGATTGGTGTTTTACACTGTACTCAAGAATATTTCACTTATACTACGTCGACCAGCAGAGCCCCGTGGAAACCGACGACCATCCGCATGTTGCTGGCAGACCACAAGGAAAGCCTGCATTAGCTGGATTTGAATTCGTTTCCACTGGGCTCTGTCCATACAGGCATCCCACTATATTGCTGTTTCCCGTCGTACAAGTGAAATATTCTTGACTTCGGCATAAGACACCAATCGTACCCCAACACCAAATACGTAAATAAATTTTCCCGTGACTTTATTGGTGGTCTCACGACATATAGGTAACTCGTTGCTGCCCTCCCGAACTCGCTTCGTATCTTCTGTTAGCCACGCTGTGACAAATATTACCGATATGGCGTTAAGCTACAATCATTCATTCATTCCATTTTTCTCTATCTCGGCAACTAAATTGTTATATTTGTTCACAAAATACTTGTTACATAAACAGGTTTTGGGAAATCATTTTGTTCCTTCCATGTATTTTGTCACAAAGGCTGGTGTATTTATTGACAAAATACAATTGGAGTCTCTGACGCGCTGCCCAATCCTCAGTGAAACGAATCATGTCCTGCTGTGACACTGCGGTTCTTGTGTACTAGAGGTACCTGCAAGTTTTGTTACCAGCACGCATGCACCGAAAAGTGTGACGTTCTCCAGGAAAGGGCAAAGAGGTGCTTAGCTTTGGACGGCTTTGTTAAAGGAAGGAAGGAGGTTTACGAGTTTCACATTTCAGAAATAATATTTTGTGAGTATTTTTGGCATCCAATACTCTGTCAGTATTCATTGCAACAAAGCTCAGTACATAGGACTACAGCCAACTCCATGTACTTCGACCATGTGCATGGATTTGTTGGGCATTCTCTGGCTCGGACGGCAAAACCGCCACATGTGACACTCGCTGAAGATCAAGCCCATCACCAGTGAGATCACGTGTTTGAATCTTGCTCTTGATTAATCGACTGAGGTTTGCTTAATCGTCTAGGACAGGAGTTTTGTCAGGTTTTTGGCAAAGGGCGGTGATTTACTCCGCGTACTTTGGTTTCCTCAAACCAACAACCTTACTACCCTTATATATCAGTGAAAAAATCTAAACTAAGGCGTTGAATATAATGATTGTAGACAAATAAATAAATGACAAATACTGTTGTAGATTTTTATGGTCCGCCCACAATTATTAACACAAGTGTTTATTTTCATTGACAAAATACTTAGTATGTAAGATTCGGGGAAGATACATCAACACGTATTTTGTGCGTCCTTTACTGAAATGATTGTTATGTACCAGTTGAAGGCAAGCCATGAAATCAGCGGTCTTATAAGCGCAGTAAGCGGTGTGAAATACAATCAAATAAATGAATTATAGGCCCTATAGCGTAGACAGAAGGATTAAAGATAGGACTACATCAGCGATGGGGCGACAGTAATACAACAGCGTCTTTGCTGTCCGAAGTTATACAGGAATCGTTTTATTGCGACGTAGTAAGGTAAGTGACAGCTGTCAATTTCTTCGCTCGTCGGCGGCACTGATACTCATATATATACATGTTCGCTGGAAGTGAAATGAAACATTCTTGTCTGCGATTGGCTCGTTAAGGCTGTCCATCAACGCCGTCCTTATCCAACAAATTATTGGCAATTGGCTAGCGTCGATAGGAAGGACGACATTAAGCTCATCAGCCGTAACTTTATCGATAATACCTCGAGCAGGGAATGTTGATGACTACTTTTTCTTACCACTGAAAGAATACGGTCCATCAGCTGTGAAAACAGGTAAGTCATCGTTTGTAGGGGAAGGTCGTGCTACGTTGGTATATTGCGATTTTGGTGCTGCATTGAGTGTTTTGAGAAATTGTGTTTAATATCCTTAGTATGTAGTGTGAGTCTGTTACACATATAGCTACAGTACTCTCACCGTTTAATTAGGATATCAGTCTTAAATTTGAGAACACGCAATGAGGAGGGTATATATGCTTGGGTTTTACGTCGTACTCAAAAACTTTTCAGTCAAATGACGATAAGGAGTTAGAATGTTGATATGCTGTCTCTCTGCTTTTGCCAGAGCGAGTCTGCTGTCACTTAAAAATCATGCCAAAACAATTTTAAACCCTTTGATATTACTCGACCCGTGATTGATCTCGGATATCCCGACCTCGAAGCAGACGCTTTAACCTCCAGGCCAACGAGGCGGTAGTAGATAGCATGGCCGTTGCTTAGTAGTTTTAGGAGATTCCCTTTCAGTCGCTATGTCACGTGTACACGAGGGGCGGGCTGAAACCTTGTCTTGGATAGGGAATCTTGGGAACCCCGATTTTCTACACCCGTGCAAGGAAATGACTGCCATCGTATAAGTCCAAAATCTACAGTGTGATGTTGAACAACAATCACACCAAATAAAACCAAACAACGTAGTTAGTGATTTATTTTATTTTTTTATTTGATTGGTGTTTAGCGCCAAGCTCATGACTGTTTCACATGCACAAGGGCGGCCAGCATTATGATGGGAGGAAACCGGGCAGAACCCCCGACCATCCAAAGGGTTGCTGGCATACTGAACTTTCCCAGCATGAGCTGGACTTGAACTCACAGCGACAATAATGTGAGATCAGAGGCGCCTGGGTCATTGTGCTGCTCTAAGGCACTAAACCCCTCGCCCACGGAGGCCCCTTTAGTAAATGATTCAGTCTGCCCGTTTCTGTCTGGTTTATCCACCTTTATTCGATGAGATTCAGCTATTTATTTCATTTGCGATTTGGGCTCTTTAAGCATGAAATATTCTCTAATGGGACGGCTTATCTCAGGGGTAGGAATTTTGAAAATGGGAATGTTCGTAGTAAGCTCTTGACTTTCACTATCCAGCTTCCTAGTCAGTCTCCTGACAAAGCCGCAAGTCGAACCAACGATAACTGGATTCGAACCTCCGATCACAATGACCTTACGCTGCTTCTCTACGATGACAACAAGGCTTAAGCCACACAAGGAGGTTTCCAACCTTTCAATCAGCGAGCCCCTGCTCCCTCCAGACCCCTCCACCATTTTTTAAAAATATTTTAATCAGCGAGGCCCAACTTTTTCAATGAACAATTGCCTCATCTTTTCAATTAGTGAGGGCCCCACCTTTTCAATCAGTGAGAGCCCCATATTTTCAATCAGTGAGAAACCTACCTTTTCAGTCAACAAAGGCCCCACCTTTTCAATCGGTGAGGACCCACTTTTTCAATCAAGGAAGATTATATATGAATATATATTTTTATGTATTAGTGGATAAATTTAAACGCAGTAGATATTTAAATTCAACACCACTCTAACCTATAACTAATTTTTCCATGATTCCTTTACCGTGACAGCGTATATATGACATGCAATTAACAGCCTTAACAAAAAAGTAAAAGAAAACTAAATAAAGAGAAAAAGAAAATAGCAATTTGAACATTCTTGGTAAGACGCCTGGGTGTGGTGCTTTCCACCCCAAACCACGATACTGACTTCCAATGCGACGGCTCTCATTTGTGTTTTCTGACCTGGGGGACATGCACCAGCGGTAATTTGCTGAGGCAGCCACAGTCTACAGGTGGTCCCAGTGTGATATTGTGGTACTGTGTGTACAGGCACACATATAATTGACCGCTGCGCATACCCTGGATGTCCATTAACAACACACTGCAGCAGTTTATTGACTTAAGTACTGAGGGAAGGTAATTAACGAAATGACCTTTGAAATAAGTCTATAATAATAATATTGTTAAAGCTGTAGGAAATCCCGTGCAGGCATACACATTGGAATTCTCTTCCAAACGTATAAAGGTGGGAATAAATGCATTAGTATTTAAACGTAGGTTATCAGTATTAAATTGTTCTTAAATTGTTGATATTTGAAGAAGCTTTCTTTGCTTTGTTGCTTCTTGGACAGGCAAATACGCCATTTTTTTAATGTAGCCTTTCAATAAAACGACTGAATCTTACACTGAATAAACAATATTTCAGGGCTGCGTCTCTAGGGACCATCAGTGGTTTTCGTAACTCCACAAATCTCTGTGCCAGCGATTCCGTCAACGCTGAATATTGACGATTGTGAGATTTGACACATTTTATCAGCGCCTCTTGAAATGTACATTTCTGATTACATACTGGGAAAGACACGATTGGCAGTCTTTTATGTTGGAATGGCCCGGTTTCATTGCTGGGGCCTGCTTTGTGAAGAAGGTGGAATGCCTTCTTCATTACTTCATTTCTTTCACTTACGCCTTCTCATTCGTTGTCTTCCTCTCATCTCTTCCCTTTCTCGTTTGTTCTCCACTCTTCTCTTCCCTTTCTCGTTTGTTCTCCACCCTTCCCTTCCCTTTTTCATTTGTTCTCCTTTGACCTATAGAATCACAATGTCGTTCCTCTCCGCCACCCACAAATCCCCATCTCTATCAAAGGCAACCAGTCATCGGCTCTTGTTCCATTACACCATATATACAAGGATATTGATGTTCTTGTCTTTGAGATATGCTTCCTTATGTATTCATGATATGGGATTCTTTAATGATAGAAAGATCACAGTTTGTTTCTTATCTCGATATTTAAGAATTATTCACCTTTATGAGTCAGCGATATTTAAGAATTATTCACTTATATGACCCAGTGATATCTAAGACTTGTTCCTTTATGCCACCCAGTAATATTTAAGAATTGCACATAACCCAGCGATATTAAAGAATTGTTCAGTTGTGGGCCCTACTACCCTGTAACATTCAAAACTTGATTACTTACTTGGGAAGGGAGCCGGGGCACGCGGGAAACACCTCCGCTCTGTAACCAGGTCCGTGGCAAACTTGCTGGCTTAAGGGCGCAGGAGTACCAGCTAAAGTTGGATTTGAACACGCGAGCACACTAGCAAAGGGGTCATTCGTCTAGGGCGACCGCTGTCAAAAGGACGACTTGATTAATGGACTGAGGTTTGCTTAATCGTCTAGGACAGGAGTTTTGTCAGGTTATTGGCAAAGGGCGGTGATTTACTCCGCGTACTTTGGTTTCCTCAAACCAACAACCTTACTACCCTTATATATCAGTGAAAAAATCTAAACTAAGGCGTTGAATATAATGATTGTAGACAAATAAATAAATGACAAATACTATTGTAGATTTATGTGTTCCGCCCATAATTATTAACACAAGTGTTTATTTTCATTGACAAAATACTTAGTATGTAAGATTCGGGGAAGATACATCAACACGTATTTTGTGCGTCCTTTAATAAAATGATCGTTATGTACCAGTTGAAGGCAAGCCATGAAATCAGCGGTCTTATAAGCGCAGTAAGCGGTGTGAAACACAATCAAATAAATGAATTATAGGCCCTATAGCGTAGACAGAAGGATTAAAGATAGGACTACATCAGCGACGGGGCGACAGTAATACAACAGCGTCTTTGCTGTCCGAAGTTATACAGGAATCGTTTCATTGCGACGTAGTAAGGTAAGTGACAGCTGTCAATTTCTTCGCTCATCGGCGGCACTGATACTCATATATATACATGTTCGCTGGAAGTGAAATGAAACATTCTTGTCTGCGATTGGCTCGTTAAGGCTGTCCATCAACGCCGTCCTTATCCAACAAATTATTGGCAATTGGCTAGCGTCGATAGGAAGGACGACATTAAGCTCATCAACCGTCACTTTATCGATAATACCTCGAGCAGGAAATGCTGATGACTACTTTATCTTGCCACTGAAAGAATATCGTACATCAGCTGTGAGAAAAGGTAAGTCATCGTTTGTAGGGGAAGGTCGTGCTACGTTGGTATATTGCGATTTTGGTGCTGCTTTGAGTGTTTTGAGAGATTTTAAACACGTTGATATTACCCGACCCGGGATTGATCTCGGATGGCCCGACCTCGAAGCGGACGCTCTAACCACAAGGCCAACGAGGCGATAGTAGACAGCATGGCTATTGTTTAGTTATTTTAGGAGATTCCCTTTCAGTCGCTATGTCACGTGTACACGAGGAGCGGGCTGAAACCTTGTCTTGGATAGGGAATTAGAGTCCTCCGCTTTTACTGTTTGTGGCGCCTCGCTGACAGTCTGAGGCTGGTCGCCTAACAGCTTGTCTTCCATCAACATGGTGTGCATAGCTGTGCGTCACAAGTGGAAAACTTCGTCAGTGACTTGCCAAACGTCGGTGGTTTAATCTTGGGCACTCCGATTTTCTACACCCGTGAAAGGAAATGACTGCCATCGTAAAAGTCAAAAATCTACAGTGTGACGAGGCGCTAAACCCCTCGCCCACCGAGGCCCCTTTAGTAAATGATTCGTTCTGCCCCTGTGTCTGGTTTATCCACCTTTATTAGATGAGATTCAGCTATTTATTTCATTTGCGGTTTTTGCTCTTTAAGCATGAAATATTCTCTAATGGAACGGCTTATCTCAGGGGTAGGAGTTTCGAAAATGGAAATGTTCGGAGTAAACCCTTGACTTTCACTATCTAGCTTCCTAGTCAGTCTCCTGACAAAGCCGCAAGTCGAATCAGCGATAACTGGATTTGAACCTCCGATCACAATGACCTCACGCTGCTTCTCTACGATGACAACAAGGCTTAAGCCACACAAGAAGGTTTCCAACCATTCAATCAGCGAGCCCCTGCTCCTTCCAGACCCCTCCATCATGTTTTTAAAATATTTTTTAATCAGTGAGGCCCAACTTTTTCATTAAACAATTGCCTCACCTTTTCAATCAGTGAGGACCCCACCTTTTCAATCAGTGAGAGCCCCATCTTTCCAATCAGAGAGAAATAGCAGTAGCTATTTAAATTCAACACCAATCTAACCTATAACTAATTTTTCCATGATTCCTTTACCGTGACAGCGTATATATGACATGCAATTAACAGCCTTAACAAAAAAGTAAAAGAAAACTAAATAAAGAGAAAAAGAAAATAACAATTTGAACATTCTTGGTAAGACGCCTGGGTGTGGTGCTTTCCACCCCAAACCACGATACTGACTTCCAATGCGACGGCTCTCATTTGTGTTTTCTGACCTGGGGGACATGCACCAGCGGTAATTTGCTGAGGCAGCTACAGTCTACAGGTGGTCCCAGTGTGATATTGTGGTACTGTGTGTACTGTTACACACACATAATTGACCGCTGCGCATACCCTGGATTTCCATTAACAACACACTGCAGTTTATTGAATTAAGTACTGAGAGAAGGTAATTAATGAAATGACCTTTGAAATAAGTCAATAATAATAATATTGTTAAAGCTGTAGGAAATCCCGTGCAGACATACACATTGGAATTCTCTTCCAAACGTATACAGTTGGGAATAAATGCATTGGTATTTAAACGTAGGTTATCAGTATTAAATTGTTGTTAAATTGTTGATATTTGAAGAAGCTTTCTTTGCTTTGTTGTTTCTTGGACAGGCAAATACGCCATTTTTTTAATGTAGCCTTTCAATAAAACGACTGAATCGTACACTGAATAAACAATATTTCAGGGCTGCGTCTCTAGGGACCATCAGTGGTTTTCGTAACTCCACAAATCTCTGTGCCAGCGACCCCGCCAACGCTGAATATTGACTATTGTGAGATATGACACATTTTATCAGCGCCTCTTGAAATGTACATTTGTGATTACATACTGGGAAAGACACGATTGGCAGTCTTTTATGTTGGAATGGCCCGGTTACGTTGCTGGGGCCGGCTTTGTGAAGAAGGTGGAATGCCATTTCAAATGTAACCACTATGGCGACGTATTTCTACAGTATGTGTTGTGTCGTCATGACAGTTACGTTTGACATAACTTACCCCATGTTCGTCAAACTCGCCCCAGATTCTGGACCAGCCTGATGTCTGGACGTCGTGCCTGATGTCTGTATAATTGTATGTTGAGTCAGTGGGGCAGTGATATAACTACACTGGTTTTAGTACTAACCAGCTTCATGAAGACATCATCTGATATGAAGACTGTAAGCTTTCTTTCCGGTCGTACGCGGGAAGGTCTGTCAGCAACCAACAACCTGTGGTTGGTCGTGGTTGTTCCCTCCGGGCTCTTCCCGGTTTCCTGCCACCATAATACTGGATTCCGTCGCATCATTGAAATATTGTTGCATGTGACATAAAATTCTATTCAAATAAACCAAATTAGCCTAAAGAGAGAATGAATCAATTAATCAATGAGTTAAACTGCGTTATGTGCCGGTGTATAACACCGGCGAAGCCGATGGCCAGACACAACAGCTCAGGAAATAATCACAACCTTACATGGCGGAAGCTTTCGTCGATATCTAAACTCAAACACCAGATCTTAGTGACCACCGCGTGAACAAGGGCTGCTGAAGGCCTGCTAACCGGTTGTTGCACTTAGTTGAATGTGCATGGTAAAATAGTCCCAATTTCAACTTTCTTCAAAAATGGGGCAGTTTGAATATGGAGACGAGTTGTGCGCAAGCCCACATATCGCTAACCCTTTACCCTTCTGATCTATCAGAATGCATCCCTTGGTGCAGTTAACTGCAGCATTATGTAGGAAAATTTGAGGGAACGTATACTTTTTTTATTGCACTCGTTGATTTATGCCACTATGTACGACAATTTGCGGTAGGGGATATATTTTCATTCCTCTCGTGGAATCATGCCAACATGTTTCACAAATTTGAGGCGGCGTATATTTTTTTATCCCACTCGTTGGTTTACGCCACTCTGTACGACAATTCGAGGTAGAGGATATTTTTTTATTCCACAAGACAATTTACGCCACTATGTATAGGAAAATTTGAGGTTACGTATGTTTGAATTTTCCCGCCAAGTTCGTCTAAGGCATTATGAGAAAAAACTGAATTGTCCTGCTTTTAATCTGACAGTTGGTTTGGCTACCGTGCTGTTTAGGAAAATACTGAGATACTTGGCGACTCATGTTTTCATGTTCTGATTACCAAGACCAAATCCATTTCTGTCCCATCCCGGTTCTTTCATCCCTTTTTTGTACAAAAACATTGTTTCGTGTATAAATTTTCCCTGATTTGGTGATGTTATCTTTTCCTTGTTCTCTTATAACCTAAGACCCTTTCTTAAAACTATCTGCCCATTGTCTTCACATATGCAGCCATGTCTTCCCATGTATAACATGAGGCACAGATCCTGTGCGTGCAGTTAATGTGTCTCTTGAATCGTTAATCACACGAAGTGATGGATTCATGGCCAGCCTTGGATACAGGACGATCCAGATTTCTCTGCTTGTCTGCATTGTTTACTCTGTCTTGTTGTCAGTAAACTGTGTATAACTGTTGCCTGTTGTGGCTGAGATCTCTAGCTCTCCGGCCGTACGTGATAATGTCTGCCAGCCGTACGTGGGATGGTCTTGTTTTCCCCCTGGCTCGGCCCGGTTTCCTGCCGTCAGAATAAAACTTGATTGAAGTTCACGATTTATACTGTAAAGTCAGAATAAATTGCCCCAAGCGTCGTCTCACATGTCACACGCACAGCAAAGTTATAAAGAAAAGCTTTGATCAAATTTCTGCACTGTCCCACAAAGTCATGTTAAACCATTGGCATAAGTTAGGTTTTGTACTGGAAAGTCACAACAAAGCCCTGACCAAAGTTACGCATTGTACTTCATCACCAAGTTTTCGTAGTTTTCATCAAGAAGAATGCTCCAAATTACATCTGTTTAATGTGTTTTTGGTATTCTAAATTCATGCTGGTTTTAAAACTATTCGAAGTGATAGTCAAACATTCCAAATTACATGTATTTAATGTGCTTTTTGTTTTTCTCATTCATGCTGGCTTTGAAGCTATCTCAAAGCGGTTTCAAATATTCCAAATTAATATATTTTGGTGTGCCATTTATTTTCTTCATTTGTCCTGGAATTGACGCTAAGCAGGGGTCAGATATTCCAAATACAAGTTTTCGTCATCCATGCTGGTTTTGCTTCAAAGCGGTATCATATATTCGAGGAACATGTGTTTCACAGGTCGTTTCTCTTTCTTCGTTCTTCTAGGTAACCCAGTAGTAACATGTGTGACCTGATATCGAATTTGACCAGGGCACTTGGCATAGATGATCTCCAGACGACATCCGTGGACGGTGTCAGTGGATGCAATGGGGCCAATACCACAACGCAGACCCCGGTCGCCATGGGGCCACGTAGACCCCTGTCGTCATTCCCGGAATACAGAGCCTCCCAGCTCATCTATGAGTACAACTTGTGGCTTTTCTGGGTGGTCGGTACGCTGGGGAACGTGGCCGCGCTGTTAACGGTCACCAGGTTGAAGCCCTTCTCCTCTGTTCTCGTCTACATGGGCTGTCTGGCAGTCTCTGACATCATTTATCTCACCGTGAAGCTAGTCTACGAGCAGATGCGCACCAAGCTGAAGAGCCTTGGAACATTCGGTTGCGGACCCCTTCTCTTCTTTCTTCACTGGACGAACAAGACTTCGCACTGGATCATACTCTTCTTTACGGTCGATAGGCTCATCGCCGTCTGCTTTCCTTTCAAAGTCTCGACGGTGTCCACCAAGAAGAACGTCACTGTGGCCATGGTTGCGCTGGTTCTGTTTCTGGCTGGCATCAACTGCCATGATTTCTTCTCCAATCAGGAGACCATTCGGGGCGGGAGCATCACGTGCGAAACCAAGCCTGAGTTCAAAGATTTCCGGACGAGGACTGTCTGGGTGTTCTTCTCGCTGTCCTCCATCATCCCCTGCGGAGGAGTTCTTCTCATGAACCTCGTTATGGCGGCTAAGATGATACAGACGTCTCGGACCACAGCACAGTTGACAGAAGATGATAAGAAGGTGGACCTGTCCAAGCAAACACGTAAGGTGACACTGATGTTGATGACGGTGTCCGTAGCGTTCCTCGTGCTGGTCACTCCCGGACCGGTGTTCTACGTGTGCATCGCATACTGGAACTTCCGTTCCAGCACGGAACAGACGGCACTCTACTCGTTACTGCGAGAAATCGTCAACGCCTTCATCAATGCCGACCATGCTATCAACTTCTTTCTCTATTTTCTCAGTGGAACGAAATTCCGTGAGAGCTTCTTGGGCATTTTTAGAATCAGAAGAAAGAAATCGACCGTGTCACGTTCGAACGCGTTAACATCATCGAACACAAACAGGTAATTCTTTCATGCTTTCCCCCTCCATTTTGTACACCAATATTAGCCATATATGCCCAAGGTTGAGTTTTTCAGAAGTTTAGAATTTAGTGTTCTGATGGAACTAAAAGAGAAAGTAATCCCATCCACAGTTCCTCATCAACATGTACCATTCCAAAGAAAGTAGGAGAAAGAAAATTACAAAGAAAGAAGTTTCTGAACGGAATAAGACAGGAGATGACCTTGGGAATTACTCTATACATTTCTGTTCCAGTAGATATTTCTCCAAAACATAATTGTAAGAATGTGAATAAATAACAAGTGCAGTTAGGCTGTTGTTGGCGTGACATGATAATCATCAAAAGACATCAATATACCGCTGTTCACAAAATGACATGATAATAACCAAAACACACCAATACCACTGTTCATAATGTGACATGATAATAATCAAAAGACATCAATATACCGCTGTTCACGACGTGAACTGATAATCATCAAAACACACCAATACCACCGTTCACGACGTGGCATGGTAATCATCAAAACACATCAATATACCGCTGTTCACGGCGTGACATAATTATCAGAACACACCAATACTTCCTTCGTCTGGCCTACGTCAAGATGTTAGCTCAGATACATACTAACCATTTTGTGCTGCAGGACTCCTTTCAGAGGTCAAGCAGTAAGGTAACTCGACCACGGGCAAGCATCACCTGGTATAGAATTATGGAGCGATTGGTTATGTTGTCGTTGTCAAGCTACAGGGAGTAATAATTCCTGTAAACCAGTGAATCTGTCGTTTTCCGACTGACCACTGAGGCCTTGGAAAACTACAATTTGAAAGAATAGAGCACATTTATAGAAAGTACGCATCTCTTGAATAGCAATTTTGTGCTGATTCCAAACATGGTCTTCATTGTTTTGGACATATTTTTACGGTGTTTAAAACGGAAATAAAGATTTATCTTCACGGCGGACTATTTGGACCCTACTGCAGCACGGTGACATCACAGATTCAGGCTATAAAAATGTCAAAAATTAATGAAGACCATATCTGAAATCAGAACGAAATTGCCTTTCATGTGTTGGGTACTTTCTAAAACTGGTCTGTCCGTTTAAAGCATTTATTAGAACCCAAGAAGAAAACCGAGCATTTTTGTACTTCTACTTGTTAGGACACATCCTGAAACACACATGAAGTTATGAAAGACCAGACACCGGACCATGTCATATACAAGGATTTCATCCTTTAAATGACTACTCATCTGTTTTCCCATTTTTTGTAACAAGATTTCATGTGCATGTAATTGGAATAGTGCAGATTAGTACTTACGGCCTTTTCATTTTTCCATTTCTAGTTAATGAATTGTGTGTGTGTTGTGAACCTGAAAGCCCTCGAGTTGTGGAGAGTGCCGGTAAGCCAGTGGCTCAGGGGAAACACAATGCGGGGAATTTGCAGCAGATCTTTTATCTATTCACAAGCACTGAAAAGAGAAACTATCAGCTTAAACAGAATGACGCTATGTTTTGCAAATGACAAACATGTCCTGCATCGGTGCTTTTGAATGGCAACAATGGAAACGTGAGGGTTATATAATTAAGAGCTACAGAACATTGAGGGCCATGATGATAAGTTGAGTAGATTATTAGTTCACAGATAAAGATCAAAGCATAGAAAATGACTACAAAAAGTACTCAATCTAGGTGTTGACTGGTCTTCACATATGGATGCCTAAAGGAACAAAAAATGCAAAAACTGAGTTCTTGTGAGTGAAAAGGACCATAAAAAACTATATCTAAAAACACTATCACTGATTTTTTTGTCACATTTTCACCAAATTAAATGCAGTCAAATGTTTTGATTGTTTGTTTCCAAATCGATAAGAAAAAAGAGCAAACAATAAATGATTCTATCAATGAACAGTAATAACATTATTCTTTCATTCGTCCTATTACACGCATTTTGCTAGGCCTATACTTTTATTATTTGCGACACAATCATAGCCCTTGCTGGGACACACGAGATGAGGGTTCAAACTTGGCCTTGGACAGACAATTTCCAGATTCCCGGCTTCCTTGTGAAAATGAACGGTGTGCATGTGGCGCTTTACGCAAAATATAAACATTCGTTTTAAGTCATTTATCATCCATCGATGTAGTGTGCATATATGTTTGTCACATGTGTGAAAGTTTGTCGGTAACCTGCCAAATGTGGTTCACTGCCGCTGCTGTGAGTTCAAGCCTAGCTCACGCTGGCTTCCTCTGTGGTCGTACGTGGGAAGGTCTTCCAGCAACCTGCGGATGGTCCTGGGTTTCGCCCGGGCTCTCTCTGGTTTTCTCCCACAGTAATGCTGGCAGTTGCCTTATAGTCAAGTGAGATATTTTTGAATACCACCTAAAGCACCAATGAAATAAATAAATGAATCACTGAGAACGGGAGAAACTACAAAGCCGATGTCCAAGGCCAGTTTTGACAGACAAGCACCTTTAATCACTCTTTAATCACAATCACTCCCTGCAAACAACAGATAAATAAATAGGTAAATAAATAAATAAATAAACAAGCAACCAACTAAAGTCTAATATACCTTCTCCAGTTCTCTTGAACTTTTAACACGTTCTGTCACAATAAATACTAATGTAAATACCAGCTGGCTCGCAGACAACCAGACAATTACCATTTAGACAGTTGGCCCATTCCTAATGGAACGTCGTAATGGGTACTTTAGGACAATGAAAGCCTGCGTTTTCGGAGCGGGCCAAATCCTAAAGAACAGTAAGACTTTCGATTAATCGAGTCGAATTCAACGGCCGGAACGATGGTAACGGTAAACAACAACATTGGTATATATTACACAAGTATTAAACATAAGCAAACATAAATAAACCATGTATATAGCCCCATACTATAATGCTGATTATGTTTAATCCAAGTGTTTAATATCTCTTGCATAAAAGTGTTTACGCATCAACATCGAAATTTACAGTATGTAGAGGAACACACAATAAGACACTGAATTAATTTACATGAATGGTTCAATTGATAACACAGGCATCCAAGGTGGCAAAATATGCGTTTGGTGAACTAACAAAATTTGCGTTAGAGTAAAGAGACTAGTAAGTAAGCGCCATATAAAACGCTCGATTTCTGAATGGCGTTACGTCGGTTTTCAGTTTTCTTAATTGATTCCATTGTTGGCGTTTTGATTTGATTTAATTTTAGAAGATATGCATTTCTGAGGTATTGCACAAGCTACAAATTAATAAACATCTTACCAAATCAAATCGCTTCATAATTTCAAACGTTGGCTCTCTTCTGCTTTAGCGACATCGTCAACGCTTTAACTCAGAACGTTTTAACATTACATAAATTAAAACCGTTTAACTCTAAAGCGTCATCTCAGCTACAAAATCTACCCGACTAAGAAAGCCACTGTTTCCGTAACGATATCCTTGCGATTTCATATACCTTTCAATTAACCCCTATGGCAAAAGGTGAGTAGGGTTTGCAAGGATGACGATCGTGATCAGGAGGTCAAACTATATCGGGTAGTATGCTTAGAAGACTCAAATTCAAAATTTTTCTTTTCACATGACATCACTTCCGGTTCCGGTTATTTGCTCACACACTGTATTCTCTTTTCGAACAAATAATACAAAAACAACAGTTGTTACATGTGCAACATTTCAGGCTAATCGGACTAAGGGTTCGGAAGAAAATGCCTCTCAAAAGTTTTCCTATCAACTCCAATATGGCGGCTACATCACATGAACTAGGACATTTAATTTTTTACTCACAAAAGGCAGTCTTCAGGAATCCTACTTACCTAAATTTCACTCATTTCTGCTCTGCTATTTTAGCTGCAGAAATTTTTCAATTTTGAAACTTGCAATGATGGCGATTTTTTTCATGTACTACTTCCGGTTTTCTGACGTCATTTTGATTTTGTAAAATTTGTCTCCATGCCTTTGGATGGTGTTAGGACTTAAGACTGCATCTCCAGCTTCATTGGTTATGGAGATATACCCACTTCCTTCGTTGACGACGTCACTTCCGGTTTCCACAAATTTGCATATCTGAGATCAGTGGCCAGAACTGCATGAGATAGGACAATTTGTAGGACATCATCTCGCCAAGTGTAGAAATTATTAGCAAAAAACGAGTTTTTCGGTCACATGACATATTCACCCAACAGTGAGCTTGTACAATTTTCAAAGCAGAAAGGGTTCGTTTTCACCCTGAATGTGCCTTGGCTTTGTGGAACCACAATATGAATTTCAGTTCAATGGCATCGGCTGTTCTGGAGAAAATCTTTCGAGGCTTTCATCAAAATCTAATATGGCCGCCAAATCACGTGATCCAAAGTTTCCAAAAGTTTAGGTGCAAAACTTCGGGTCTGTACTAAAACATACTGAAGTCTCATAACTGTGTGACTTGCCGTTTTCTCTAAAACACGGAACAAAATTGCCGAGAATAATAATAATAATAATAATCCGAACGAAAACAATAGGGATTCAAGCCTGAATGGCTACTTTAGCCTACTGTGTATCAGTAATTTTTGCATATTTATGCAAGCGCATTATGGAAACAACCAAAATTAGGTTATGATCAGTAAACAGACTTTTAAAAATGATATTTGAAAATTCCTTTACTGAGCTATAAGAGTTTTGGGGATCAAATTAAATGCAGTCAAATGTTTTGATTATTTGGTGGGTTTTATGGTCCATTTTGATAATGCGTGCCAACTATGACGTCAGGTCGACTTTTTGCTGGTCCTAGAGCAGAGCTTAAATGTCATATTAGCTTTTCCACACACTGGCAACCATTACAGAAGGACGGTTCACAAGAACTTTATTTCCAGCTGAACATAAAAATGTAAAAAAGTTTTGAGACGTCATTGCTGACACACATTATCAATATGATCCAAAAACCCCACCGTGCAATGAAAAAACTTAACTGTATTTAATTTGGTAAAAACAAGGTCTGAAATAAAAATCAGTGAAGATGTCTTCAGATCCAGTTTCTAATGATCTTGTTCACTCATCGTACCGATACGTTTATTTTTGCGTGTTTTTTTTTTTTTTTTCGTTCAACGCTATACTCAAGTGTCTTGGTGTTTGGGTTAATGTTGCTACATGCAGTAATTCGCAATGTTGCTACAATTCGTAATTCTCAATGTTGCTACATGCCGTAATTTCTCATTCCCTTTGGTTTCAGATGCACGGAACCATCTGAGATTCCAGTTGCCGCCTCCGACCTGACCAAGATGTAGCAAGTCAAGTGTTACCAGTTGTGTAGCCTTTCAGTTATGTGACCTATCAGTTAAGTGTCCTCCCAATTATGTGATCTGTAAGGCATGTGACCCATGAGTTATGTCACCTTACCATTTATGTGATCTGTCAGTTATTTGGTCTGTCAGTGATCCGACCTGTCAATTGATGTGTCAGTTTTGTGACCTGTCAGTTATGTGACCTACTAGCTATGTGACAGTTAAATATATGACGTGTCAGTTATGTGACCTGTCCACTGTGTGGCCTGCCAGTTAAGGGGCCTACCAGTTGCGACAGCCATATATGTGACGTGTCAGTTAGTTGTGTGACCCATTAGTTATGTGACCCATCAGTTATGTGATCTGTGACATTATGTAAGCGAGTAGATTATGTGACTTGGGGATTATGTAATTTACGACTTGTTGTTACTCTGTTCAGTGTTTCATAAAGCCATCTCGTCAATCAAGGCTCACGATCAAGACAGCACGCTCGAATTGACTGGAGGATGAACTTGACGTTAGTGTTTGAACAATGCAGCCATAAAACTCTCAAACGTCGCAGAGCCGAGAGTTTCCCTGAAGGAGGAAAACAGTAATCCATTAGGACCGGAAGTGAGAACATCTTAGCGAAAGGAAGTCGATTTCCTGTTGATCCACCAACTAGCTTAGCAAAGTGCAAAAGCATAGAAACTCCAAATAAAGAAATGTAACGCATGGTTGACGTTCTCGATATTTCCACTAAGTTTTACTTGTCATATTCAGGAGAAGTAATTTGTACAATCAACAAACACACATATATGTACATTTACAGAGAAGCAGACATTACAAGGATGAATAAAATACACTGCGATGATTGGTCAAATGATTCAACCAATGGAAATTAAACACTGATCAATCACTTTCATTCAGGCAAACATGAATAAACGCTGCTTGGCAATCCGCATTGATGAACAGGCAACTGGAACAGTGAGATATAAATAAGTGAAAAATGAAAGCATTTCACCAGAGAACCGTCTGAAAGATAGAAAGGAAGTAGAGGTTGTATGTGACTTATCGGTAGCATTCAACGTCTAATTCATCAAGCCAGCGTCTACATCTGACCTTTTTTTCATGCCTTAACTTAAGATAACGGTGTAAAGATTAGTTGGTGCCTTGTACTTACTTCCGATATCTGATATTTCTTAATTTCAGATACCCTTTTTACGGTTTTACCCCCGTGTGCTTACTATAATTGATACCTTCTATAATACATGTATCTCAATCAGGCATACCGTTATAAACATGGTAAAGCCTTTGTTTTCTGTGCTTAGATATGAAATATACTGTTTTAATTTTAGCGATCACTGTAAGGGTTTTGCATGAGTAAGGCACATCTTAACGGGAGATACAGTTTAAGGCTTATGCGTGGTGTTCTAATAACTAATATATGCTATATCTTAATTTGAGAACTATTCATTGTGAGCTATAGGATTTGCGTCGTATACCTTCCCACTGACTGACTGGTGTATTGTAAATTTTCACTGGTTTCTGACTATTGTTTTACTATGGTAATTATGCTTTAATTCATTCTGTAACATGGTGATAATGCGATATGACTTTAATACATATATAATGCTTTTTCTTATTATGCACTGAATAAAACTGTTTCTTCTCTCTCCTGAACAGAGGTCTTCAGTGAATTCCTATGCATTGGCATCTTGTTTAAACATTCTGGTTGTGTTTCGTTAGTTGACTGATTGATAAATTGATTGATTCGTCAACCTGATGTTTGAAAATGACCCATCACAAGTTCCTCCCCGCCCCCACCCAACACAACCTCCGCCGCTCCCCCATCCAACATATCCTCCACCCCGCTCCCACCAATCCGCCCGCTCTCACACTCCACCAGCTTCATGCAGCTGGATTCCACCCGTCCCCACATTTAATAGCAATGGTTTCTTCTGATACTAATTACTCACTGCCTCATCACCGTGATGTTAGTGGCCTTGACGTTGTTGAATACTTCTGTACAAAATGTGCTAGTATTGGTAGGAATGCATTTATCTATTTCTTTATTTAATTTTTGTTTTACGCCGTGCTCAAGAATGTTTCACTCGTAGGACGACGAACAGTAGGCCTGTTATGACGAGAAGAAATCGGGCAGAGCGGGGTTGAAACCCATGACCATCCGCAATTTGCTGGAGGACCTTCCCACGTACGACCGGAGAAGACGCTAGCATGAACTGGGCTTGAACTCACAGCGATCGCATTTTGGTGAGAGGAACCTGGGTCATTACGCTGCAGACAGCGCGTAGGTTTAAAGAGTTGTGAGATGGCAGAGAGACCCAGGGTAAGATCTGTCAAAAGCCCACACTTTTCCTGTATCCCCTTAGCCAAGAATATACATACCTTTTACGTATATACTACAACGTCATGGTCATGTCGGACCTTATTCCATTCCGTTACTATGCCATAGGGGGCGCAGTCGGTAAATTAAAACCTATATGATTAGCAGAAAGGTCACATCGAGAAACTCCACAAAAACAAAAACAAACATGTGGTCTTGAGATGTATGCGTGCGGTTAAATTTCCGACGTGACCTTTTGGGTCAACCGTCGTGACGAGTAACCGGGGTGATGTGTAATTACGGGCAATCTGGTTGACATGGAATCGAGAGACGAGCAATGAATCGCGGCCTGTACCTTCTGCATGGCTGTCATGGCTGTGAAATGTTAGCAGTGTAGATTTTTTTATACCAGAGCCATGGGAGAAGCGGGTATGGGCAGGTGAGGAGATAAGCGTCCAACTGACACAGTGTTTCCATGGCGTTGTGGTGTATACGTAAACGCGATGTATATACTTGGCTAGTATCCTTTTGGCAGAACAGTAATCGTGTCCGACCTTGATAAACATTAAAAAATGTTTCGACCTGCTTTTTGTACTGTACAATAAGATGTCCAGAGCTGTGAGTTGTAAAGCAGGTGAAAAGCGCTACAACAACAACGTTGTACACTTAGTAGATGGCGAATTTTGAGCAAAATAGACTCTCTGGAAGTCAGCATTACATGATCTAAATTCTGAATCAACTTCCGTCATCCCAACCGCTTGTTCTTAACTGGTAATTTCTCTGAAAATTTCCGTCTATTCAATCAAGCTTTTCATTCTACCTGGTCACTTCTGGCATTGATAATAAAGCAGAAGGTCTCAAGGTCAACGTACTGCTTCAAGGAGGATCGGAATCTTTAGAAGTATACAACAGTTTCACCTGAGCTGATGGAGAAAATAAGTAATATTCCACCGATATACTGTCGAAATTACCCCGTGTACCCCGTGAAAATGTTCCCTGTGATAGAAATGCATTCAACACCAGATCTCGGCGGGTTGGAGAACTGTCTGGTAGTTTCTACACAGATCTAAGGAATAAATCTCAAAGCTGTGAACCTGGCGAGATAAATTACTGTGGGTATAAGCAGTAAGCAGTGATTAGCCCAAGGGGAGACTACTCCACGACAGTGAATTAATATTGCAGAAAACTGTTGAAATCAGTAATGCGCAGCTCCTCAGACATCACATCAGTGGAAATGGAATCACAGTCACCTCAGATAAAATCGAAACTATCCAGAACTTGCCGAACCAACGAATGTGAGTGGTGTTCGCCGTATAATTGTTATGATGAATCAGGTGGCTAAATTCATAGCAAACCTCGCCACTGTCACCAAGCCACTTCGAGACTACAATCCAACTCTGGAGAATACAGTCACTGGGGATGCTTCATCGTATGGTTTAGGGGCTGTCATATGTCAGAAACACTCCGGCGAGTGGCGTCCAGTCATCAAGATCACAATTTGGGTGTGAATGCCGATAAGCTCAAATTGAAAGAGAGGCTCTTTCTCCAGCTTGGGCTTGTAAAAAGTTCTCTGATTACATAATTGGGAAATACTTCGTTATCGAGGTGGATCACAAACCTCTTGTGCCAATTCTCGTATCAAAGGCATTTGGTCAGTTAACTCCTCGCCTTCAACATGCGCCTCTGCTTTGATGTTATCCGCGTTCCTGAACTGTTCACAACCGACACACTGTCTAAGCTCGACGCCAAATGCGTGGTACATCCAGTTTGAAGAGGAGGTGGCAGCGCATGTAAATCTAATTCTACAATCCTTACCAGCGACTTACCAACGACTGACAAACGACTTGAGGAAATCAAACAGGAAACCAGAAACAGGATTCAACATGCCTTGAGATCATGAGGTACAGTAATGAAGGATGGCCAAAAAAGCATTGTATCAAAGGTGCAGCCAAAAAGTACTGACCTTATCAAGCCCACCTGTCCCTCCAAGGAGGCGTCTTACTGTGCGGTGAACGTTCTGTCTATCCTGTCTGTTTGCGGTCAGGCGTTCTGCAGATAACTCATGCAAGTCGCCAAGGCATCACGAAGAGCAGTGAACTAGCCAAAACTTCAGTGTGGTTGTCAGGACCGAGAAATGATATCTCAGAGCTAGTCGTCACTAGTCTTCTATCCATAAAAAAGCCAATCATGTGGAAACTCTCATCCCCTCAAACTTTTTGCAACGTAGTTGTACATGAAGGCAAGATGTATCTGCTTCTTGTAGACTGCTATTCTCGTTACATTAACATTGCACTTCTCAATAATATTTCTGCACCAAAAATTATTCGTCACATAAAGTCTATCTTCTCTCGACAAGGCATCCCTGCTGTTGTTCGACCAGACAAAGGATCACAATGCAAAGCAGATCAGTTCCGCCAGTTCAGCAATGAGTATGGGTTCACCATTGTTTTCAACTGTCCCAAACATCCATCAAGTAATGGAGAGGCAGAACGAGCTGTAAGAACTGTCAAGGAAGTTTTGATAGTTGCACCATACCCATACACTGCACTCATAAACTACAGAACAACACCTCTAGCAAATGGCTTCAGTCCAGCAGAACATCCGATGTCACGAAAACTCCATACTAAAGTGCCGATAACCCCTGAACGTCTTCAGCCAGTGCTTGAATCATGAAACTTTACAGGCTAAAGAGGCTAAACAGTCTCGTAAAAGTCAGAAACTGAACTTTGATCACCGCTATGCTGCTAGAAGCCTCCATGAACTGAAAAGAGGAGATGAGGTATGTATTACGGAAGGGAAGGAATCCGCAACTTTGTCACAACAGTTTAGTAACCGATCTTATGCAATCAACAACTCCGTAGAAATCGTTCTCATCGCAAACTCCCCCAGCAGAGGAAAGACCAGGATTACGAATCTCAACCTGTGACTGATAGTCAACCGACCAAATATCTGAATGTCCCTGATAACCAGATAATCAGACTGGTTATCTGTGATAACGAGGCTCGTTTCAGTTGACTAATCACAGTTTAATCTTCAAATAAGATAC
Source organism: Acanthopleura granulata (assembly GCA_016165875.1). Lineage (NCBI taxonomy): Eukaryota > Metazoa > Mollusca > Polyplacophora > Chitonida > Chitonidae > Acanthopleura > Acanthopleura granulata. The sequence goes on along the minus strand of JABBOT010000009.1, from coordinate 19,075,078 downwards.
TGAGCTAATGAGTACATTTGAGTTTGGTGATAACTGAAGACAATGACGAACGTTTCTTTTAATTGACAAAATATGTCCTGTCACGGTGTTGTATTTTGTGTATTCACGTTAATACGAACACTGAAACAAAGAACTTTGATTGACTGTCTTCAGCTTCATTCAGACATAAAAAGTCAGGAACATTTAAACTTTATCGACTGTCAGTTCGAACAGTATGTGTTTCCTCGTCACAGTTAAATTTCATGAACTGAAACATTCTTCATTTTAAAGCCAGTTGTTCTCCCTATGCATTGGTATGTTTCAGTAACATGCAGTAATATCCACATGCGGGCATGAATTAATGTATTGAGTCAAGGGAAATAACTCGGTGTTGGATATAGGAATAGGTGCAATCAAAGCCTAACTGAAACACAGATTTGATTATCGACAGTATGTATACTTCACGATTTGGATACTGATTTTATTCATTGACCTGAAACATGCATTACGTCTTTTCGTCATCATTGAAGACTGTTGACTGCTTCTCTTTGTATGAATCCGTCCTATTTTTTTTATATTTTATATAGTTTCTTAGTTCTTTGCGGGTGTGTACTTTTCGAGGTATTTTGGAAATTGGCCTTGTGATTATCATGATTGATCCAGAACCCCTTGTTTGGTCGACGGCTGGTATACGAATGTCGGTTTCGACGCCTAGGTTATGGACCACATATGGGCCGACTTTTCTGTGGCCTAAAGCAGAGTTTTAAACACAGGCACCTATTTCTGGAGTACGGTTCACAAGTTTTGTGAGGTCATCGGTGAACCACATTATCAACCAGGGCCAAAAAACCTACGATATAACAAAGATACTTGACTGCATTTGATTTGCTGACAAAACTCGCCAAAACTCAAGAAAGGTATTTTCAGATACAATTTTTATTGGTCTATTCAAACTGCATGATTTCATTTCTTTGCGGGTCTTTCCGTTTAACACAAAGGGTGCCAATGTATCAATCGACTAACCTCCACATTACTGACGCTCTCATCATTGAGGAATTACTGCAAAAGAGGAACATGTCATGCTGACATGACACACGCGAAACTATAGACCCGAACTCCAAAATCACGTTTTTTTAGCAAAATGTATTGAAACTTATTACAAACTTCACACCATGATGAACACAATCCTCTCTAATGTTTATTTATCCATGTTATTGTTGTTCAATGCCATACTCGAACATTTGTCACTTTTAGGTTGTGGAGGTAATCAAATGCCCTTTAGTGACGAACTTTCCCCATATGGGAGTGAGGTAGCGGGCATGTACAAACTACTGCAGGAAAAGAGGTACACTGTAGATTTCGGTGTTTAATTTATAAACACTTTTATACATCAGAATGACATTGTAACACTATAGTATAGGACTCTATACATGGTTTATACACTTATGTTTAATACTTAAATATATGTGCCACCATAAAGCTGGCCGCTGTTGTATAAGTGAAATATTCTTGAGTATGGCGCACAACGACAATGGAATAAATATATAAATCAATAAATCAACCAATCAATCAATAATTAAATAAATAAATATGTGTGTATATTTATTGAACACGTTTGTTCGAGGTGTAACCACCCATTAAACGCCTTGGGCGTTGGTTATTTTACAAGGTAGGAATCGCGACAACGGCCCTCCGAGCGCATTGGATCACCTCTTTTCACCACCACCATCTCTCCCCCCCTCACCCCCACCGGCTAGTGCTGTGTATTTACTTATTTATTTGACTAATGTTTTACCTCGTGCTCAACAATATTTCACATGCGACGGTGCCCACTATTATGGTGGGAAGAAACCGGTGGAAGCCACGACAGTCCGCAAATTACTGGCCGACCGGTTCTGCTTACCCACACCCAGAGTGCTTTCCTATTGGCTGTGTACCCACACCCACGCCTCAAGTGCGCACCTATTGATTGTCTGCAAACACCTCGTCAGCATGCCTAGTGATTGTGTGTCGACAGCTCGTGTGAATGTTATTTGCTGTGTTTCCACTGCTCGAGTCCGTGCCTAGTGGTTGTTTGCCCACAGCTTGTGTGCGTGCTTATCTGTTGTGTGCCCACTTTTATGATGAATATATCCACATCTCTAGGTGGAAAGCACCTTTTCGCAGCGCATTACCACAACGATATACATGTATGTATAGGCACCGTGTTAACCGGTTCGTAGTAATGGGTCCCAGCTCGCACGCGATCTGGGGTCCCCCTGTCAAGCCGGTGTGGGTAGGCTTCTCACCAGTGAGTTGACAGCACACTGTGACAAGGTGAAGGTGTCATGTCTAGTTTGATAAAAAAATTGCCATCCCGTGAAATTAGTATGCTCTAAACATATGTAGGAGGGGTTGGTCGTGAAATCACTAACATAAAACGGAATCATTTACACAATAGGAAAGAAAAAACCAATGCAAACCAGCATACGGACAAATCATGTGACAACGTTGGGAAAACCTGTCGATAACAGAAGTTATCATGGTAGTTACCATGGTAGTTGTTTTTGAGTTGCCGTCGTAGTTGTTGGTGAGTTGCCATATTAGTTTTTTGTCAGTTGCCATGGTTGTTGATTGAGAGTGGTCATGGTAGTTGTTTCTGACTTGCCGTGGTAGTTGTTTTAGAGTGGCCATGGTGGTTGTTTGTGAGTTGATCATGGACAGTTGGCAGATGTGTACCCCACACTGCCGTCCGTCACGGGGGACAGTAGTTCAATCTCTGCAAAGCCATTGTTTGTTACCGTGTAGACACTTTGTACAGTTATCAATACCGATGATGTCATCACGGGCTGAAGGTCAAGATGATCATAAAAGACCCCATCTCTTTCCACAAAGGGTAGCATAAACTAGAGGAAATACAAGAATACAGATAAATCAAATTACGCATAAATAAACTCTCCGGACGTTAAGCGCCATGATATGATTTCCTACTCTGACACATCGAGACCAGCGAAATGACTTCATATCAATTCGATGTATTCCCCGAGAATGATGGCTAAAGCGCCAAAGTTGACCAAGGTTTGAATGGGAAGTGAACTGCCAGCCTTCGTATACAACCAATAATGTAGTGTATGTCACTGACAAACCCTAAACCAAAGGAGTCCCCTAAGAACCATGCCAGGGACCCGTTTTATAAAGCTGTCACTACGACTATAATGCGCATTTGCCACCCTGCGTACAGCAAATGTTCTACAGAATTTTATAGAACTTTGAATAGAGTTAGCATTTCCAACAGAAATTCCTGGAGTTATAAGGAATATACATCAGTTTCTGTGGAACAGCCCCTCAGTCTTAAAGAACACTGAACCAGTTGTATGGAAAACGAGGCTAGTCCTAAGGGACACTAATACAGCTCTGAAAATACTGCAAAGAAAAAACATGACTTTACTGCGTGTTATATACATTGCATTATATAGCTGTTGTTTTACCGTGATTTGTTTAGGTCAAGCATGGGTACAATTTCTTAATTTCCTAAACGGCTTGCGTGGCCCCAAAATTGATCATGTTAAAGACATGTTGGATACTTAGTTTGTGGATAATGTTAAGCGAGCAATAAGTTTATCCACCCTTGAGGTGAAATTCACAGGTACAAGAGCTATTCTTATGTATTTGGATATCTTCAGGGTCTTATGCAACAAAACGCTGCTAAACTTTTCTTGACGGGACCGAAAATGGCCAGAGTAATGTGAAACGAATGTATTCATTCGACAGAATTTTCCCTAATGAACAAGTTCAGACCGCCTCGGTAGCTTGGGAAACAGCAATGTGAGAAAGTGAATCGACTAACCCGCGCGTGGATATACATACGACAGAAAGCAGAAGTGTAATAAACTAGATAATCTGATTGCTGGATAATTTTGTCAACTGTAACGTACCGATCGGGCGAACTGTTTTACACCTCTCTGCTTATGGATTCATCCCCCATCTCCAGACCCTAAGGGGAACGTTCTCACCACTAAGCCACCGAGGCGGTGGATTCTTCGTTGCCACCGCGGTGGGGGTATTTTCTTTCTTTCTTTCTTTCTTTTTTTCTTTTAAAAATGGTTTGTGTCTGTAGACCTGATCAGCATCATAAGTGTGAAAAATTCTTGAGTGTCGGTACCACGTATACTGCAAAACACCAAATAAATGAATAAATACAAAAAGACAGATACATAAAAACTAATGAGTCAATTAGTTATTGATGCGCAGACTGTCAGCATACACACATTCTGAGTTGAGCCGTCGCTGAATTCAAACTGGACGTCCTTGTTCCTCTCCACGGTACTGTATCTCTGCACCAAGCGAGCGTAAACCAGAAGATGAGGTTCATCAAAGGAGATTTTAATCCAAGCTCCAACACCTTCGTGTGTTGATGCCCATTCTGTGTGACTATCTTAAAAATAAGAGTGAGACCGAGTACGTAAGAAAAACTCCAAGGGAAGTGAAAAGATAATTGATTCAGGGAGATTCTATTAAAGAAGGGGGCCTCCGTGGTAGAAGGAGTTAGCGCGATAGTGCACTGTAATGACCCAGGTGCCTCTGATCAATGCGAGTCAAATCATTTCAAATCTAGATCATGCTGGCGTCCTCTCCGGCCGTACGTGGAAAGGCCCGCCAGCAATCTGCTGTTGGCCGTGGGTTTCCCTTGGGTTCTTTTCGGTTTCCTCCCACAAAAGTGCTGGCTGCCGTCGTATCAGTGAAATTCTGTTCAAAACGGCTTAAAACACCAATCAAATCAATAAAAAATAAACTGATTGCCATCGTATAAGTGAAAATTTTGAGTTTGACATAAAACAGCCAATAAATAAATAAATAAATAAACCATATAGAGTATGGATTTTTCAGTACAATTTCCAAAGTTCCAAGCTTATCACCCCTAAATCTGACCGCCGTCCACTGAAAAGAAAAATCTATCAAAAATGTAGTTTTCAAATTGCCATTCAAATTGTTGATAAACATGTACCACAGGTTTCTTGACAACGCACCATGAGTGTCTTTACGGCTTTTCAGAAACGTATCATGTGTATGCTGCAGACGTTAAGGCTCCTCAAAACGTACCACAGATGTGTATGATACAGACTTTAAGACCCAAATAAACGTAACACAGATTTGCATGTTACAGCCTTTGAAAATCGTCAAAACGCAACACTGGGATGCATGTCACAGTCTTAGAGACTATTCAACACAAATCACAGATGTGCATGTTACAGACTTCAAAACTCCTCAAAACGTACCACAGATGTGCATGTTACAGACTTTGAGACGCTTCAAAACAAACAACTGAGGAGCATGTCACAGCCTTACAGACTGCTTAAAACATACCACAGATGTGCATGTTACCGGCATTGAGATTCCTCAAAAAAGCACGGAAAATTTGCATGTTACATATTTTGAGACGCCTCGAAACAAACAACTAAGGTGCATGTCATAGCCTTAGACACTCCTGAAGACGTACCACAGATGCGCATGTGTCCATAGCAACGTTTAGCACAAATGACCAAAGAATTGAGAAAGTACATTAAGTAAAGCATTCGGATGGATTTGCCCAAAGAAGAATTTATTTTAGACAGATCTGAATTATTAGCTATATGGAAGCCAAGTACGAAGAGGGCAAACGTATACTTACCAGGGTCAGCAGCGAGAGCCGCGGAGCAGAGGAAGCGTTCGCTGTATTCTGACGACGCCAGGCACGGGGCATTAAAAGCTACATTTGTAAGGACTGAAAAAAGAGCGAAGAAAATCTATGAGTTCTATTCATTGACACTTAGAGATCTGAGATTGCAATATGGACATGAGGTGTACACACCTCAGGGTGAGGTATAGATGAGTTGTACACCTCATCTTCGTTGAAAAAAATAAACACGAAGAAAGTACACTTCAAAAATTTTGAAAGTATAAGAAACTTTGGGAGTTTTTGAACAAATAGTTATGTTCCTAAGATACACACCTCAGCCACTCTGAAAGTTTTAATATCATTAGATTAGATTAGATTTAGATAATTTTTTGCTTCCACCAATACGGTGACTGTAAAAATTGTTTACTAAATTAACATGACTATATTGAAATAAATCCAATATAAATACAAATGTCCACCTGTAGGCATTCTTAAAATAGAATTTCTAGCAGCATGTGAACTTCATAACCTCTATCTGTCTGGCCAACAAGTCTTGAGCTTGTATAGCTGATATTTTCTGGCATAGGTGTTTATCTTTAGCTAGGAGTTTGCTGTCCATGTGTGCAGTCAGACCCGAAAAATGGCATTTTTATATTCATTTTAAGATACACAGACTATATGTGTACAATAGATAAAAATGAAAAACATGCTGCAAAGCATATAAGAGGCCTTTTGATTCCCATGGGTGATGTGTACAGATGTGCATACAATATTGGTGTAAGACGAGTGGTCTTACAACAAACATTAAACAGTGTTGACCACCTTTATAGTGTCATAAGGTCCATGTTCAAGGCTGGTAATGAACAGCCACATCCTGTGTCCTAGAAATTGAAACCACTCACATGACACACTCCCAGCCCACTAACTGGTTTGATGACAGAGATTCACAACAAAACATGTATATCAGTGGGAGACTTTTCATCTGAAGAATATGCAGCAGGAGTTAATTAATTGTGAAATAAATCAGTTTTCGGGTTATTCTAATCTGTGCTAAATTTTAATTACCATGGACTTGATTATGCCTCTGGTTAGGAAACTAAGACCATATCTCATTGGCATGTTAATTCTGAAATATGTTGTTATTTTCTTTAATTTATTAGGACTGGGGAGAATTTTTTGATGGAATATAACTGATCGGCCTACAGCCTGAAATTCTGATTTCTCTTACATTCATTTGTTCCATTCAAATATAAAATATTTTTCTTAGCGTACATTTGCGTTTTCTTTAAATTTCTCAATCCAGAAAACACACTTTCCTTCAGCCGAGATCACAGAACGATAATGAAAAGAAGTATATACTCGTAAAGAAGTTCCAAAGTTAGGATTTATAGCTTTTTCGACATGACTGAAGTTGCGGGGTTTGCTTGACATCATAATGGCTGTGAGTTTTGTGAATTTCAAACAAATACTTTTCTTCTGAAATAAGAAAATCTCAGAAATTATTCATTTACCTATCCACTGATCCAGCTTGATTTTTTGTTTTATTTGATGATGGACAAATTTCTTTAAAATTTAATCAACATAGTATTCCCGTCCTATGCATCACATTTAGCTTAATGCATAGAAAACCCCAAACATTTATCTTCTTTGACATTACACATGGAAACATTTAAAGGGAAAAACTACAAAAAAATGAAGTTTAGACAAATGAAAAGAGCATTAAAAAGTGTATTTGAAAATGCTTTTGAATTTTTTAGATTTTTTTCACCAAGGGAAATGCAGTCAAAAGTTTTGATTGTATTGTGGGTTTTATGGATCATACTCATAATGTGATTCACCAGTGACGTCACAAAAGTTTCCGTACACATTCATGCTCCTCTCTGAATAAAATTCTTGTAAAAAGTACTCCTGTGCTGTTGACATATGTATGAAAAAACTAGCAATAAATTAAATTTCTGCTTTAAGGTCAGAGAAATGTCGATGTGACGTCAATGGAGAAAAGCATTATCGATATTGTCCAACACAAACCACGATACGGTTCAAAACATTTGACTACATTTAAGTTGTTGAAAACATCTAAACAATCTAGTGAAGGTATTCTTAGATACAGTTTTAAATGCTCTTTTTATTCATTTTTATCTACATTTTTGTGTGGTTTTTCCTTTAACCATTCTGGTATGCAATATTGAAATATCAGTGATTTTCCTTAATTTTAACGTTTTTAATTAACTTTAAATATTAAGATTGTGTTGGCTTTTGATTATGCTTCTGGTTAGGAAACTAAGATCATATCTCATTGACATTTTTATTCTCAAATATCTTGCTATTTCTTAAATTTATTAGGACTCGGGAGGAAATTGTTTGATGGAATATAACTGATAGGTCGTTTTCTGACTTTTCTTGCATTCATGTGTTCATAATTGTTTCCATTCGCTCTTAAAATATTTTTCTTATCATATATTTACTTTCTCTTTAAATTTCTTAATCCATAAAATACATTTTCCTTCAGCCGAGATTTCAGGAAGATAAATTAAAGTGGTATATACTGATTAATAAGTCCAAAGTTAGAGGTTACCTTTGTGTATAGTTAAACATAATAATGATATCTGTGAGTTATGGGAATTTCAAAAGAATATTTTGTGCTGAAATAAGAAAATGTCAGAAATTATTAATTTACCCACGGACTGATCCAGCATGAATTATTGTTTTCTGTGATGCTAGAAAAATGTCATTAAAATGAAATCATCGTAGTATTTCAGATCCATTCAGGGTATTATGTAGTTCTATGCAGAGAAAACTCCAAACATTTTACCGGATATATCGTCTACATTACGAAATGAAAATTTTGATATTCCTGATATTATTTCTGATATGATATTTCTGCGGTGACACAGAAACAAGTCACGTAGGGACAAAATCGTATTTGTTGTTGTTGTTTTACCTGCATTTTGCCTTAGGCACCCGCCTCAATCAAAGTGACCAAACAATATGTAACTGAATAAATTACGCAACCTGTCCATAAGTGAAAAGTATCACAAGCAATACGATTCACCACTTCCATCACACACATGAAGCAAGTGAAGTCGCGAATTTGTTTCCAGCTGTTCAAAACCTATTTTAATACCGTAGTCTAGCCATTTGGCCCACGGAGGCGTGTTCTGGGGCTGGAATGGCTGAGGATTTTGTTAGCCTTACGTGATTCGCTGGAGAAGGAATCTGATAGTATGTGATGTTGCCAGACTACACATCATATTGCTATCCCATAATCGTGGCGCGAGGGAACATCTAAAGACTTACGAACGCTTTTCATTTAAAACTTTGGGAGATTCTTTGTCCGCGCACATGTTCAACCGAGCTGTAGCTCCTCGGTTGGATATTTTTTCAAGGAAAGAGTATTTTCTGGGAAAATTTGCAAAGTGCAGAGGGGCAGACGTATACTGAACTATTCGGAGGTTTCCGGTCGGCTGTCACCCTAACAACGCCGGAGGCGAACGGGCATTGCCGATTCTAGAGTGCCGGTGTACTGTAAGTTGTTTGAAATGTTGCTTGATTTCTGTAAATGTGCAAGTGTTGTTAGATGCAGTATGTTTTCGTGATCAGGTCTTTGATAGGGCGGTCTCATTCCACAGAATGAATTAACTTTGTAGACGAAATCTCCCAGATTACGCTAAATCCAAGATGCGAGGCCGGAACTGCAATGCCGAAAGGAGAACGTTTTGCACGAGACGGTGAAATTCTAACATTTGCCTCGTTTGCCGGATATTTGGGCGATATTTTTATGATCTCTTATCGATTCTCTCCTTCTTTTGCCTTTAAAACAATTCTATATAAGTAAAATCTCTTCAGTCCGCCCGGTCCGTTAGGGAATAGTTGTCCACCTTGACAGCCCTTACTTGTTGGTTTAAATGTGTGCACTGTTGACCTCTCACGACAAGAACCGGAGAACTTAAATCACGTGACCTGATCTGTGCTGCTATCTATGGAAAATATGGTAAAACAGGCGAAAACTGGAAAGATTAGGTCGTCAGTGGGTTTTTTTTTGCTGTCAGTGCGTCCGTATGTACGTTAGGTATCTTGTGTGCAACTTTTGGATGGATGAATGTCTTATTTTTAAAGATATTTACCGACAATCAGAAATGTGACATTTACTCGAAGAAGCGAGGGATACATTATTGTAACTAAGTTTTTACCTGCAAAATTACCTGGTAATACTTCAACACATTTCAGAGATACAGCCAATCCCTACCTTTCTCCACTGTTTAATGTGCGCCTGAATCTTGGATACAAAATCGAATTTAGTGTTTTGGGAGTCTAGATGTGAAGCGATTTACGGAAGTAGTTCCAGTTACAGTGTGTACCGCCGCGGCGTGTTTGAGGATCTCTGAAATGTTTTCTTCTATTTGGGCAGGTTAGCCTAACTACAGCATTGTGACTATATAGCACAACTTAAAGTTCTAAGTGATGGAATACGGCTCAAATCATTTCTACACAATAACATTTGAGTCTTTTTTGCAGGCACGCTTTCGCTGAAAGCTTTTGCATAGGTAGCAGTGCAGACCAGGTCACGTCACTTAACTTCTCAACAGTGGTCAACAGTGCACGCATGTAAACCAACACGTAAGAGCTGTCAAAGTGGACAACTATTCCCTAACAGACTGGGCGAACTGAAGAGATTAAATCACGTGACCTGGTGTGTTATGAAGGCGAAATAATAAAAGATCATAAAATTATCGCCCAAATATCAGGCAAACGAGGCAAATGTTAGAATTTCCATTGATTCGGTCAGGCGAATATTAAAAAGAATATTTTTGGCGGGCAACGCTACCCACACGCTAATTTCGGGCTGACTCAAACCTTTATCACGAGCTCTGAGCGCCAGTTGAGGTAGGAGGACCCTCGATATCACAGTGATAAAACCACAAGCGAGACCGCCGTGTATCATTAAGGTTGAACCGTATTTTTGATCACAACGTACAAATCAAAAACAGTCCAACAACACAACAGGAAGAGAGCGTGAGAGAGAGAGCGTCCCCCTCGTGCAGACAAGGGGTTAACTCTGCATATACACTGATATGTAATGTAAACTATGTAAAAAATACTTTGGCACGAGTACTTTTCTCCCTGAGATTAAAGTCTGCCTACTCTTGAGAAGGGTAGTTTACATTAGAAGTTAACATAAGTAAGACATTAACGCCGCGAAACACATAAAAGGCAGATTGAAGTTAAATGAATATCACTGCAACTGCAGAGTAAACGTCAGAAAGTCACAAGATATAACTCAAAGAGATCGCTGACGAGTAAATCTATGGGGTGTTGCGGGTCTTTGTTGGAAGTTGGTAATACGGAAGAGAAATCAAGGCTTTTGACCGCGCTGGGCTCCTGCAGAGGACAATGGTTCTCCGAATGTGTGTCGACAGCAGGTGAGGGCAACACATCAGGTATTTGGGGTCGGACTGGTGGAGACGGGGTCGGAAAAGGGCATGTAGAATTGTCTTCCTCTGAGGAGTCTTCAGTCTTACACGTGGGGCTGTAAAGCACTCTGACTTCTTGACATGATATGTCTGCGATCGGAGTTGACAACCAAAAATATTCCGTACATTGCACCAGGCGCCATCCATGAAGGCAACGCGATATCGATCTCGGAACTTGGATTCCTTGCGATCGCAACGGACGTATACCAGTTCGCCGATTTTTATGGTTTGTATGTCAGGCGTGATTCCGGACGGAGCCTTGCTGTCTCACTATATGGGTGATTTTTGATACGATCTGCATGTTGGTCCAGAATGGATTTGCGATCGGTTTCTGGAACTGGGATGTCAGTATATTAGTTCCTCTAGAGCAGTATTAATAATACCGATAGTCCTTGGATTCTGATTCTACAGATGAGGCGAGCAGTGGCGATGGACAGGTGTAACTGGGTTAGCATACCACCAAATGGATCTTGGTGGAGAAGCTCTGACTGCAATTCCTGGATGGCTCTTTAGGCCACAGGGTTTCTATATATGTTTTTGATTCATTGACACTCTTGGATTGACAGAAAGCTCACCGCGACATAGTTTCTTGAAGGGTTTGACACAGGGCTTACTGTCCGTAAGAATGCAAGCCATCTGGGAGAATTGTACAATATATGGACGAAAATGCTTAGTTGCCACCGCAATGGACAGTGCCTCCATCATACATGGGAGCCACGTTATCTATCGTCCTCGAAGTTTCGCATTGAAGAATCCCGCGAGATGTTGCTTACCATTGCGGGTTACATACAGAGTAGCTCCTATGCCATGTCTTTTGACAGATCCACCTGTGACGACCCATAGTTGCTCTTCTGCCCGGTGCAGAACAATGACTTTATTAGTAGATAAGGCCTGCTGGGCTGAGTGAAAAGCCTGGAGTTGTTCATCAGACCACATGATTTTATCGTTTGATTGACGTCCAGCCATGAGAGGGTCCAACGGAGACAAGATGCTAGAACAGCATGGAGCCAAGGGGGGGGGGGCTCTGTGACTCATTGGATAGATCGCTAGCGCAGCGTAATGGCCCAGAAGCCTCCCACCAATGCGGTCGTTGTGAGTTCAAGTGCACTTCATGCTGACTTTCCCTCCGGCCGTACGTTGGACGGTCTGCCAGCAACCCGCGGATGGCCGTGGGTTTCCCCGGGCTGTGCTCGGTTTCCTCCCACCGTAATGCTGGCCGCCGTCGTGTAAGTGAAATATTCTTAAGTACGGCGTAAAACACCATTCAAATAAATAAATAAATACTCGAGCCAAGATCTTGTAGGATTCCCATAAGTGAGCGTAAACCATGAACAGTTGTCGGCACAGGAAGACGCCAGGAGAGACTCTCTTGGGGGCGGATAGTCGCAAACTATTTTTCTGTAGAGTTTGTAGTAGTCTTTCTCACTTGGATAGCAATTCCTCTGGTGTTTCGTCACCATAGTAGATAGCGTTTTCTAGTTTGGCAACTGCACGCTGCTCTAGAAAATCTCCCAGAACTCTGCACATTAGTTCCCCAAAGGCAGTCTTCGAGCCTGGCATGCCCATTCCGGACCGTGTAGAAACAAGGACGCCGCAAAACAGAGTGGCAAGACTGCAATACTTCACTGAATGCTTAGAAAGAGGGATCTGGTGGAAGGCTCTTGAGAGATCAGTAGTTATTATATACTTCCTTCGACCAATTTTGCGTAGGGTGGAATCCACGTCTTGCACAACAGAAGGTTGTGGATTGCGATAGCGACCAACGTCAGCAAAGGCAGTCACGAGACGGGAACCACCATTTGATTTCTTAGCCAGAAATGAAGGATTCAGGTATTCGATAGTCATGCCGACGTCCTCGGGACGTTAAAATATTCCGACTTGCTGTAACTCGTCAAACTTGTGCTGAAACTCGATAAGGTTGTCACGGGAATAAAGAGAGAGAGGCGGCCCCTTCTTTGTGGAGGTTGAATCACAACCGACTGGAATTGGCCCGAGGCTCCGTTGTAGCCTACTTGTCCTGGTTTAATGACATCATCGTAATTGTCCATTGTGTCTCGAAACTAGGCTTTCATGGCAGGGCACAGGACATTATTGGGACTCTCGCCAAATATGAGCAGATTAGAGCATGCGTGTTATCTGGATACACTGTACTTCAATTCGAAATATTCACCCGATCAAATGAGCACTTCGGATGGTGTGAGCGGACCAATTCGGGCGGGCGCAGACATACGTATAGTTGATACCGTCACTGAGTTTGACCACACGCTTGGCTGGGCAGCCGACAATGTTATAGCGTTCCATGAATGGGGTTTCCGAGAGATCACGAATCAATGTGACATCAACTTCGCCGACCACCTTGAGCAGGGACGATCCATCCGCTGGATGTGCTGACTGGGAACTTTTCGTAATCTTTAGACCCAACCGCTGGGCAGTGGAAAGTCGTATCATATTGCCTTTCGATACGCGTGGTGTGGTGGCCATAAAACACGTCCAAGTAAGGAGATTGGCGTACATGTATTCTGTAGGTAGAGGTGGATTCTGCAGTAGGGAAGTTGCCGTCATCTTCATTAGCTTCAGCGTCAGAGGCTACTTCGGCAATGTTGTCGCCGGGCTGTTCGACGATATCTACGATTTGGCGGGCTTTGGCGAGATATTTGCGTCTTGCTCAGGAAGATAAGAGCACTCACTCAAATAATAACGGCTCGATCGCCTTGCTTGTTTACACAGCGGGCAAGGTTTTGGGGGGGAGCGGTGGTTAGTAGAGGCAAATTTATTCTTAGACGTGCCTATACGCGCTACTTTTGCCTCCCCTGTTGTTCTGATTTCATCAAGGTGGGAGGCAAGCGCTTGTGAAATCTCAGGTTTTATGGACGCTAATGTTCTGGAGCGTAGTTCTGTGCCGTATCGCTGTTTAATGAGCTGAAGAAGTGTGGGATGTAAAAGTCGCAACCATGTAAGGGCGATAAACTTTTCCAGGATGGGGGACAGTCCTCAGCTACGGCAGCACCGTAGTGCTGAAAGCCGCCGTCAGGCAGTAGTAAATTATCTTCAACAAACGCCAGAAGGCCTTGGTAGAGATCTTGTGGCCCTTCATCAGGTTCTAGGTGAGTGGCGGAGAGGACTGAGAAATGTGTGCCTGGCGACTGAAAACCATAATGCAGCCGAATTATTTTCTAGATATTGTCAATGGAGGTAGAGTTCTTGACAATGGTGCTGCGTGAAATGACCGGGCAATAGTTGGCAATTTGTCCCAGTAACCTTTTGCTCTGCTGTTCGGCGTTGTGCCTGTTCTACATCTTCACGTTCATCTCTGTAGCCAAGCAGATGGGACGCGCGGGATTTTTTTCCTCACTCAGCACCGAGGAGTAAAAACGGGGCGAAATTAGGGATAAGTCACAAGATGTACTGTACATTGTCTTTCCAATTTTCAAAGGAGTTCAGTCTCCTTTTAAGACAAATAACATTGTTTAAGTGTTCTGTGTGTGTTGTGTGTTAGATGGGGCTATGGTTACTCACGATACACTTGAGTTGCTGACATCTGCTTTACCGAGGTATTTTGTTGGCCTGGGTTGTTATAGACACATATATGTGACATGTAAAACCATGGCGGACAGTCAGTTAATTATTAATGACTGTCCGTGGGTTCGGAAAACAGCTGCCACCAAGTCAGTTGAGGTAGGAGAAGCGTCGATATCACAGTGATAAAATCAAATAAATAAATAAACTGCATTACGCAATAACTAGAACTCTTTTAAACCTAACATGTTCTAGTTATACTTAAGGTCTTCCCCGGGTATGCGGTTGAAGAAGTGAATAACAGGTCTCGCCGACGCAATAGACTGGTGAAAAGAATCGTTGTTAACTCTGTCTTTTGGTTTCAATTATTTGTATGTTAACATCTCTTCCTGTCAGATTTGTAAGTAAGTGTGATTTAAAACAAGTTTTGTCTTACGAATTATGTGGTGAATATGGCTGGGACTTTGTCGGAAGTTTATCTAGGTGAACTGATAAACATATAAAAAAGGTGCCTGTCCCTACAATGTCACTTTTCCATATGCGGACATCTAACACGTGGCGTATTAAAACGGACTGATAACGTCGGCACCACAAGACCAAAATATTAAGGTTGTATGTTTAAATGTCAACCAAATCCTATCACAGGCAAAAAAGTGTTATATTTTTAGGCATAGAGAATTAATGTTCACCTGTGTGATAGAAGCACGTGCAACTGATACATCCGGGTCCACACCTGTCTCCTCCACTGTCATCCTCCATATAGCAGGATCTCGGGCCCGCACAGAGCACGAAATGCCCACAATTTCCTCTCTCGTTGCAACGGGAAGCGCAATCAGCCGCACCCATGCCCAGGACCTTGGTGTAAGAGGGTCGGAAGGCCGATTTCCCCAGACATTGGTCGTAATTCGATGCTGGAATGAAATGCGAGCTATTACCGCTGATATATTTCCTGTATGAGAGTCCCTCACAGAACAGAAACATTCGCGAAATAAAAATACAGAAACCGAACAGCGCGAGCATGGTAGATATCTGGAAATTTCTAATCTTATTTGTATCTTAGTCGTTTAGCAAATGATTAACACAAGTTCCAACACGTCCAAATCGAGCTAAAGACCCTTGGTGCGTGTGAGTAAAGACGTACTGTATATGGAAGCCCGATACAACCATCATGGCAATATCGCAGCATTGCCCACCACCATATATCCCCCATGCACGACCAATCCCGATGGTTCACGCGATGAAAGGTAAAGTGCCAAAGAGGCACAATGATATAAATGGGCAAAGCAATGCTGCTACCACTTCGCGGGATGCTATTTTTTTTTTATTATTTGATCGGTGTTTTACGCCATACTCAAGAATATTTCACTTATACGACGGGGGCCAGCGTTATAGTGGAAGAAAAGCGGGAACAAAGGGGAAACACACGACCATCCGCACTTGACTGTACGATAACTGCCAGCATTGCTGTGGGAGAAAACCAGACAGAGCCCGGGGGGAAACCCAAGACCATCCGCAGACTGCTGGCGGACTTTTCCACGTACGACCATAGAGGAAGCCAGCGTGAGTTCGACTTGAACACAGCATTGGTGAGAGGCACCTTGGTCATTACGCTGCGTTGCTCAGCTAAACCCCTCAGCCATGGAGGACTCTTGTTAATATATGCACTGTTACAGTAGTATTGGGGGCGATGCTACCAGATCACGAATGCTCCTGTAACGATGTCACCATCAGTTCTCCATAACTAAAGGTTATAAATTATGTATCCCTGCATTTATATCGCTGTAGGTGTCTTTATAGATTCTATAATATAGATTATAGATCTAGTTTCAACTTGTTTGAGCTGTGAATATGACCCCGGCTCATGCTGACTTCATCTATGGCCATGTAATGGAAGGTATGCCAGAGCTCTATCCACATAATGCTAACCACCGTCGTAAAAGTAAAATATTCTTGAATGCGACATAACACGCCAGTGAAATAAATAAACAAGTAAAATAAATTGAATAGGCAAATTTAAACAATTAGAATTGTGTGCGGGACCACTATTTATATTTATTTATTCATTTGATTGGAGTTTTACGCCGTACTCAAGAATATTTCACTTATACAACAGTGGCCAGCATTATGGTGGGAGGAAACCGGACAAAGCCCGGGGAAAACTCAAGACCATCCGCAGATTGCTGGCAGACCTTCCCACTTACGCCCACTGCTTACAATATTTAGGAGTAATATACAGCAAATCTATGACTGTAACTGCTGAATTTGACCACAACTTGAAATTATCGGCGATTCTGTGACAGATAATAATTTGGTTTTAAAGCATTTATTAAGACATTTGGCTACTACCTGTCTTCTGTTGACATCAGCAGTAGAGTAACATATATATTACACGTATATAATGGAATTATAGCCCGAGACCACAGTCTAAGGGTGGCTTATATTTATTGATACACGGGGACCGCTGGCCACCCTTGATCTACGCAAAAACCCGATATTAAAATATCAGAGCCGAGATCCTTGGCGAAATGGAATTACTGCATTTCGCAGAGCGGAACATCGTAATTTGTCGTCCCCTGACTCTAGATGGTTGATGTACAAGCGGCTGCCAGCGTAAATTGTAAACTGTACATCAATTGTCGAGAGCCGGCAAATCACGATGCTTCACTCCACGGAATGCAATAGTTGTTTCATTATACCGAATAACACATTATGATCCTAGATGCAACAGCGTGTCGGTTTCCGCTCTGCTTGATACAGCAGACAGATATCTAATTTTTGACAGAGAAAGTAGATAGTGAAAGGGGCCAAGTTCTACCAGACTAACGTAGACGACATGCGAAAAATGAATGGCGCATGTCACGAGGAAAACATAAATATTATGTAGCAATTTTGCTTGCTACATTTTACAAAGAGCACGGAGCATATTTGATTTAACTTGGTGGGTTACTTTCTGTGGTGGGTTACTTTCTGTGGTGGGTTACTTTCGGCGACTTCAGTGATAATTTTGAAGTCAATGAAATATATCCGAGTTATCATTTCTAGAAGTTTGTAGAATTAGACTATTTATTTATTTATTTATTTATTTATTTATTTATGTTATATAAATAAACGGTGGGGCAGACCTGCGATCTTTGTCAGATAACACTGATCAACCGCACGTCACGATGGTGAAGCACACCATATTGGTTTCATGATGGCGTTGTAAATATTGCATAAGTGGCGCCAAGACGCAATCGTTCAATCACTCTATACTGGTGGAAGACAAGGCTTCATCGAACGTTAGGGTGTGCAAACGGCCACTAAAGCACAAGGTTATTATCAAGGATGCCCTTTAAAGAATACCTCAGATTCGACTGGATTCACAAACATTCTTTGTGAAATATATTCTGGTTTATTAAAATAAGGTCAAAATAAGGTCTATTAAAATACCATTCACTGCACTCAAAACCTGTCGGCCATAAGGAAATGTAAGGAATAGATGTAGTTTTAATTTGGTTGGTGTTCTACGTCGTACTCAAGAATATTTCACTCATACGACGACGGCCAGCATTATGGTGGGAGGAATCCCACGACCATCCGCAGGTTGCTGGCAGATACTTCCCACGTACGGCCGGAGAGGAAGCCTGCATGAGATGGACTTGAACTCACAGCGACCGCATTAGTAGGGGGCTTCTGGGCCATTGCTCTGCGCTAGCGAGCAATCCGACTGAGCCATGGAGGTATGAAGGTATGTGTAGAAGTTAATAGTATTAATTATTAATTATTGTTATCAAAGATTACACTTTCTGGATATACCACAGGTTCCGTTGCTGTATTGGTGGAGACCAGTTGCTGTTGCTGTATTGGGTTTGGAACCAGAGACCTTATATAGTCAGGCACAAAATCGCCATCAACACGTCAACCGTCTATAGCCCTCGCAAGGTGGTTAGAAATGACACAGCTCCCTTAGCCGAATATATCAGATTGCCATATGTACACCTTGTCATAAGGAGACCGTGTTGATTCTCGCCGACCTTGTCCTATTTTTCTCCTTTCGACCGTCGGCCCGTCCATTTCCTTGTAAACATTTTTAGCTATACATTCTAATAGAATCACAGTCCAGATACCATACTTACACTTAGTCATAATGAAGAACCCTTTTTCGGCGACCTTGTTCTTGGGGTGAGAACAAATCATTTTGATAGGCTTGTAAACATGAATTCTGATATACTTTAAAGTCATTTTCAACGAGAAAGTGGTAATGGAATATATCAGGGGCTGTTCCTCAAGGTCTCGACCAGATAGCCACAGTGTTTGAGCCACAATGTGTGAGCATGTATACACCTTCCAAAACAGGACTTCGGTTGTAACAACAAGGGGCCGTACTTCGCACGAAGACAAAGGAGTGTCTAGCCTCTTACTAATGAGTGTGGGGTGCTAATCACACAACGTCGTGTTTCTGGTTTCTCTAAAATGGCGTATTCTATGGCTTCATAAATATTCTACCTTAAAAGGTGATTTGTAGACTTACCCAGCACGTCATAAAAATTCCCATGACGGTTTAGGTGTGTATGAACCCCTTTGTTGAAGTAGCTTTGGTTGTATTTTTTGGTTGTCTTTTCTTTTAAATTTCAATCCTCGAAAAAATCTCGGTCCGTCTGACCATCCGTGTGTCTTCTTGAATTGCTCAACTCCTAAGATCTCCCAAACTGCACCTCTTCATAAGGAAGAAACCTGTTGGTTTTCTGTGACCTTGGCCTATTTTGGACTTGTGTTGATCATTTTACCGGCGTTTACAGACAGATTTAAACAAGAGGATACTTTCTTAATGATTAAAGATGAGCATCAGACATCAGCATTTTGCCATGAATTAAACCAGTAATTTGCTATACCGTTACCTAAGTATTTTCGCGTTTAATGTGTTTTCGGTGCTTTTTTTGGGGGGGGGGGTATTTTTGGACTTTTTTTTTTTAGTTAGCGGGAAATGACCAGAAGGACGAAACAGACGGCTGAGCAGACGGATGAACGGGTGTTCATGGAATATCGAAATTAAATAGGTTTCCTCTACATGATTGGCATTGCATATATATGTATCTGTTTATTGCAACTTTGACAAGTTAACATGCTGCAATTCGACAATCTCCAGAGAGTCAAGCCGCTATCTAAAGTAGAATTCAAAGTACTTTGCACTCATTTAAAGGTAGCCTGGGAAAACCACAAGGTAAAGATATCCTCTGTAGGCTGAATAGCAGCTGCTATGTTTCAGGGCACTGCATTTTGCTATTCGTTGTGGCCACAATCTACAGCAAGTGGTTTCGCCAGATGTCATGTCAAAGGAATGTTGCGATAACATCAGACCGTCAAACAGAAAAAAACTTGTAACTTTACGTTAGGTTATGAAGATGATGTGAATTCCCCATCATTTCTGAAGACCAACATCACGATCATACCAAATGCAATCCACCAGGTATCGAATACGCAGAGTGAGCATGAATCAAACTCAGGGGGCATAACAGTTGACAGTCGTCCTCCAAATTGATTGATTTATTTATTTGATTGGTTTTACACTGTGCTCAAAAATATTTCACTTACATCACGGCGGTCAGCATTATGGTGGGAGGAAACCGGGTCCTCCAAATTAACTCAACCGAAATAAAATAACTTGAAAACGATGTGTGAGTGCCAAGTTCTAACACTAATCATTGCTCACTCCCCCAACAAGGATGTATGGGTTAAGACGAACGCCTGGTGCACAAATGCCTACACAAACGTCGCCGACTAGCAATTATCGCCTACAGCCGTACGTGGGAAGGTCTGCCAGCAAACTAGACATGGCGGTGGGTCGTGGGTTTCCCCTTGGCTACGCCCGGTTTCCTCTCACCATAATGCTAGTCGCTGTCGTATAAGTGAAACATTCTCGAGTGTAAGGCGTGAAACACTAATCAGATTAATAAATAATTAACTATCTCCTAAACTCCTCAAGCATATTATATATATATTTTTTAAAACAGTGAAATATTCTTGAGCACCAGATCCAATGATGTAAAAATATATAAAAAAAATACCAACACAAGAGCACTGAATCGCAATTTATATTTCAATGGCATGAATGCATTATTAATTTATTTGCACTTATACAAACAGGAAAACCCTGGCAAAATTCTTCTCTTCATATATACACGCATATACAATGTCAAGTGAATGTACACGTAAATTTTAAATATTCAGATGCACCTTAAACCACAATCCAGGCAAGCAGGGGATATTCTACAGCATCTTTCCAAACATGTATATATCTCCCCTAAACATGTATACATCTTCCCAAACATTTATACACCTTCGAAAACATGTATACATTTTCCCAAACATGTATACATCTCCCCTGAGCATGTATACACCTTTCAAAACATGTATACATCTTCCCAAACATGTGAACATATTTCTGGTAACATGTATATTGCAAAATGTCAGTATGTATATTTCCATACACCTGTGTATTGTTTCATATATGCATCGTTTACATACAAGTTGAAAACACAGATATACAAGTTATAAACTGGTTCTTTTTAAAGCACGATGTTATCTCTTGCCAGATCCTGAGTAAGAACTGTTCTTGGATCGCTGTATCTGCTGATGTTGTTTGATTTCTCCCTCTAGTTCTGCCAGCTCTCTCTTGAGCTTCTCATTCATGTCTTGTAAGTCTTCTGAAGAGAGAGAAACACAAACAGAGATGATATGTGTGAGAAGTTTGTTAGGGAGTAACATGAATTTAAACTGTCATTTCTGTTTTCAATTAAGTGAACAATAGTTTCGCCTCTGTGCATATCTTTATTTGTTTGATTGGTGCTTTACACCAGACTGAAGAATATTTCACTTGTACTATGACAGCCAGCATCTTGGTGGGAGGAACCCGGGCAGATTCCAGGGGAAATACGGTACAAACAGTAATGCTGGCTGTTGCTGACAGTACAATGCCTAACTGACATGGACTGCCCTAACCAAAAAAGACAATTCATGTCCAGAAGTTACCAGCTGTTGAACTAGGCTATTATTTTCTGATAGGGGTGAACCTCTGCTATCATTTAAATGCATAGTATGCATAGTTCTTTAATAAGTCATATATATCAAATTGCGTTCACAGTTAAAGACATTACCTTAACTGTTTTGTTTTTACTTACCGTTGACAGTTTTACTTAGAGGGTAGTTCAAGGCTGATCATATTTATTTCAGAACGACCTTAACATACCACAGATGGCCAGTACAAATGTCTCTACAGCATTACTGGGGCAAGAAATGACAACCTCCACACCTAACACTGAATTATAAAATCTCTCACCTTTAGAATGATCCGAGACGTTACTGTTCCGCTGTTTGGATGGAGAAACTGTCATTAAAAAAACCAACAAATTTATCAATGATAATAAAATAAGCATCACAAGTAAAGTTTGCATTTTAATGACCATCAACCATTCAGTTAGATATTTAGCTTTATTGTGTTTTTAGGCAAAGGTCTACGCTCGGAAAAACTTCATTTTGCTGAAATCATTATTCAATCAGGGACGGGTGCTTCCTTGATTCTTGATCAGTTGATAACGTCAACTGCTCAACAGAAATAAATATGAAACTTTGTGATTCATCTGAGCCTCAGACAGAGCAAGAAAACAAAACCCTTCTGTTTTACTTTGGTTTCCTCCGCCATGATACTGGAAGCTGCCACATATTAAAGTGAAATATCTTAAACGTTTCTGAGCAGAGCATATTAAAGCACCAATCAGTGAAATCAAATCATTGCCAAATCCGATCATGTTCCAGGGTAGAGCCACAATGTGAAATCTTGAAATCTAACTAATGAGGATTTATATAGGAGACATGTAACTTAACCCCTTCAAAACGGAGACTACTTAAAACTTTTGCTCACCACTACATACAAGTTGCAAAGTTTGCCTGGTTCTGAGAATTCTACTGAATACTACTACTTAGAATAGGTGTGTTGGGGGTTGTTTCAAAGGTGGAATGATATCCTACTGGTACAATGTAAGTGAATGTATAAGCACCAAAAGTCATATTGCATGATATTCATCTACCTCTAAACATGTTTTTTTTTCATATAAAATTCTGACACATTTTTCTGCCGATACATAAAATGAAGACTTGACAATCCATACCTTTCCTGATGAGCCTTGGCGAGCCTGGGTCATGAGTAGGGTGGGTAGAGTAGCCTGTGTGGGGCACCATGGTGTGCCCCTGGGGCGAAGCCATGGGCTGCACCTGGGGAGGCTGGAAGGCAGCTCGACCAGCTTCATGGCCCCTGTACAGTAACAGGCATATATGTTAGGCCACACTTAAAAGATTCTTTGTTAAGTTTAACACGACCCGGCCTATCAGATAAAATAGGGTCAGTTGACCAGTTAGGAGTTCCGTTTTCTTTTATTCTGGTTAATGAAATTGATAAGGACATGAAAGCAAGTAACATGGACAGAAAATTAAAACTAGAGCCCAGGGGGCTGTGAAATGGGTCTATTGCTCTTCTTCTAATATTATTCTTCTTGTAACTAGTGACCAGCTGTCTTCCAGTACAATTCATTTTTCTTCTCCATGCACAACGTGCCTATCCATTATTGTATCCATAATGGGAGACCGAGCGGCAGTACTTTGCACCATTTTATGTCGATCTTTTCTTACCAGCTCATGACATTAGTTTAAAGAGAATACATTGCACTAGAACATATATTGTTATATACTGTAAGACTAAAGACATTTTCCCTATCAAAATTTTGAAACTAAGTCCTTACCATTTCTATTTGTTCAGTTAGTGTGAGCACCAACTAAGTCCAAAATATCTTCATTATTTGCACCACTGCTGTACGTAGCAATATGTCAAGGAAACACATCATAATACATGTTCATTATAAATTTTTGTCAAGCCTGTATCATGTGTATTGGCAAGATGCTAGCTGGAGGCTTTGGATTCTTCCAATATACCACCACTGCTTGTAACTGGTGAGGGGCATCAGCTAAATGTGCTTTGTCAACCGAAAACGGTCACCACTTGATTGTGGTTTGAGGGTTGTGGTCTAAGGAATGTCACCTGACTTGAGACCTTGCAAATAATCACTCAACTGCTAACACCAATATTATAGAAATTTACTGTTACGCACAAAACCCCACAGAAAACAAGTGATCAACAGATGTAGTACAGACTTATAAAATGCGCGTGTAAGAAATTACTCTCAAATGAAATGAAATACTATTTTTTAAAAAGTTTACAGATTCATCATTAAACATCAGAGCTAACAGTTATTTCGTATGTTAAAATTGCTAATTGGAATCAGAGACCTGATTTGTGAGGATGGGGAAGGGGCATTTTCAAGAAGCATACACATGTATACTAAACCGAAAATCCAGCAACCTGCGCATGTTCTGCAGACAGAGCTGTTTCCTTCCACCATAACGCTGGCTGCCGTCCTATAAGTGAAACATTCTTGAGTACGGCGTAAAACACCAATGAAATAAATAAATAAATCAACCAAAAGTCACATAATTCCCGTAATACTCAAACTTAAAATCATATGAAGCTGGGCAACACATTTCTTTCGATACAGAATTAAGACTGTCCACAAAGCCGCAAATGTTACAGGATATTTGTTTAATAATATGCTCATTAATATTGTATAACAGCAAACACAAATGCCTGCAGGCACTCATGTGCATAGAGCCACTGTTTAAGTTACCCTGAAACAAGACGCAAGGAGACAGAAATGTCAAAAATTGCATGTGAGCATTGATAGGAAACCATGAAAGCATAACCTGTGTACTTCTTGTAATATTTATAAAATACAGTTAAACATGTTCTTATCCTATTATCCCATTAATTCACCCTATGAAGCTTATTTTGGATGTGATTGCTAAGACACGAAAGTTTATATACAGTATATCAGGGTGTTCATTAGTAGCTAGCAGGCATAGATTTTCGGCGGTTGTGGGTGGCAAAACCACCGCCATCTACAGTTGATTAGAAAATAAAAAGTAATATGGCTTTGTTATTGTTTTACTCTTGTGAAAGAGAACGCCTGTACCTTTGGGTTTGGCCCTGTAAAAGCCTCATTTTCACACAATTTTGCCTCTGGGGTATATCTTGTGTTTATCATTTAGATGACAATGCTTTATTTCATGTGACAAATTTGAGTATTTAATCTTCTTGACTTACAAAACTTGCATGTTTTCCAACCGCAAGTAACACTTCCAGTGTGACTTGAACATTGCCTAGAAAGTTGCACAGGTTGTAAATGTGACAGGCAAGGTACCTGTCCAGTATTATTGGGCAGTAAACCATTGGGTCAAGGTCAAATGTGCAGGCTTCACTTGTAGTTTGATTTTTCTTGAGAAAAGGTGATGGACTTAGGGTTGCGATGAATGTCAGAATTATAAAATATCACTCTTAGTTGACTTAGATGGACTAAAACCTCCTCTATTTTGGTTTTTACTTTAGTCCAGTCTGTTACTCTTGGGCAGTAACCCAAGGGGTCAGGTAAAATGGCATATCCCCAGTCTGATAATTAACATCCGCATTATTCTTTATGTCCCCCATTTTAATGACTACCCAAGCACTCGATTGCCACAAGGCATGCCTAAATACAATTAGGAACCTACATCCATGTAGGCTATCTTACATCATTTGGATCTTTTCGCTATATTCAATACCAAAGGCATGTGACATTTACGGTTACCATCCTCAAAACAGCGCAAGCGCGTTTGATGACCTTTTGGGACATACAACTATAAGGATGATATGTGAAAGCACTACACCAACATAATTAAAAGTTTTATTCAATGCATAATCATTGCATATAAATCCCAACAAAACAATGAAGAAAACATCACGAAAGGAAGCTAATATTTGACCATAGCACATGTTCTATTCTGTTAAACGCACTGACACTGGGTACTTCAGTGAAACTAATTCCAGAAATTTCCCCCCACTTTTTCATGCCTCTGGCAATTCTCCAAACTAGAGCCATAAAAAAAAATAAATGAATAAATCTCTAGGGCCCATTTTCAGAGGGACAGTCAAATTATTATCAAGGAACATACTCTTAATAACGGCTCTAAAACACGCCCTTTAATTCAGTTTCGGGTCATAGAACATTTCCAGTGATTTTTCATCATTTTAATCCAGCACTGTCATTAGTTGGTAAAACATTCATTGACAGTTGATATACATTCATACAGTTCATTCAACTGACAATGCACCGATTCTCTTGTACACGTCTCAAAGGAACAATTTTTTAGCTTGACAATAATCCTCAAGAAAAACAAACTTCATGAAATTTATCTACCTCATCAGGAAAACTACATTTTCCAGATGTGCAATTGCTCACAGTAATAACAAGCTCCATTTGTAATGTGGAGATTATTGAAGATTTCGGACCTTGGAATGACCGAAGACTTGACGTATGAACACAAAGTGCTTACCCCTGTGTTGGTCTGAGAACAGGTTCGGACAGACGGTGGGGAGGTTTCATCTGTCCCTGGGGTCGTCTACCACTGGGACTGCTGGCATAGCCCACATCTGGTCCATCTGTCTGATGAAAAAATATGTATCTGTCTGATAAATGACTATCGTGATATTCATCTAAATTTTTTTCATCTGAAATTTAGGCTGTGAGCCACTTACCAAAGTGTGCAGAGTAAAACCCCTTCCCGTTTTCAGACACTCGACAAAAATTTATTTATTTATCTGATTGGAGTTTTACTCATGAATGTTTCACCTATACGACAGTCGCCAGATTTACGGCGGGAGAAAGGTTGCGGGCTGACCATTACACGTACAACCGGATTTGGGAGACGTAATCCATTGGTCGATTGTTCCCATGTGAGCAAGAATGTGTATAAATTAAAGAAAAAGATTCATACATGGAACCATACAATGGGGGATATGCATGCCAACTGGCAGAATAATTTTGCTGCACAATTTTCTAGGAACATCTGTTGTTAGTTGTTGCCCATGCTCCCTCACATATCTGGTAAGCACACCCTGCAGGGGTCACCCTGTACACAATTATATCCATCTCATCACAGGTGATGCCTGCCCTTTTACTTTCCATGAAAACTTCAATTATGAAGAGACAACAACCACAGGACAGAGAGTCTCATTTTCACACACGCTATTTTAGTTTTTAATACATTTTTTATATTTCTTTTCTTCTCAGTTTGTCATATTTGCTTAATTTATCATTCAACATTTCATGGTCATTTGTTTCTTCTTATTTTTGATTTTGTGTTTTTTTTTCATTGCATATTTTGTCCCAAGTTAAGGTGAAATCTTCACAAAATGTCACAAGGTTTCTTTCTTAGAAATATTTGAACATTTTCTTGTCATCGGTATTGTGATCTGTGGAAAGAAGAAATGCCACAGGCATCTTTATTTTAGAGCCAAACCCAAAACTGATACTTCAACATAGCATTATGCATATACCTAACAATAAAAAAAGGGCCCCAACAACTGACTGCACATGGAGCCTGTATGCTAACAGGAGACAGGTTTTCAAGTTGAAGCTTTGTAAATTTAAGCCATAATCATTTATTCATAAACTAGATAGCATTTTAGAGTGAACACTACTGGGGTTTCCTTGCTGTGTGATGAACAATAGCTACTTGGCTACGTTAAGGCATTTAATGTTGAACCCTCGGCTATCACGCACACTTCTTTCTCATATCATTATCATATCTGTGGCTTTACACTGGCTCTGGCACAGTTTCAAGCCAGAAACAGAGGAATATAGAAAGAAAATCTTGAAAACCGAGCAGTCACCAAAACTGTGCAGTGTTGTAGTATAATCATAAATGTGTCAAATGTACTTTGTACTTTGGTTTGTCTCATTGTATGACCCATTCTGTGTATGCACACTCAAAACAGCTCATTGACTTATTCCTTCAATGGGAAGTCCTACATGGCTCTGTTGGTTACTGCATTAGCACATCATAATGACCCATGAGCCTCTCAGCAATGAGGTCGCTGTGAATTGCTGATGTTGTCTTCCTCTCCAGCCATATGTGTGAAGGTCTGCCAGCAATCTGTGGATGGTCATGGGATTCCCCAGGGTTCTGCCCTGTTTCCTCCCACCATCGTATAAGTGAAATATTCTTGAGTACAGCTTAAAACACCAATCCAAAAAAATACATATTCCTTCAATCAAGCTGAGAAGTGTCTCACCACAAAGGCTCCGTTGTTAGGGGCAAATGAGGAGCTTCTGGCATTGCCCTTGCCATTTTTTCTCTGCTGAGGACTGGGGCTGTGGAGTGGGGTGTTCTCAAATGAGCTCAACCCCCCTGACTGAGTGAACGACACAGGGGACATTCGGTAAGTCAAAGGGCCTTGGTTACCCAGTACTGTCCTACAAATACACAGACGTAACACAACTTTTAACAGAAAGTGTTTGTCAAAGTGAACATTTCTATATGTTTAAATATGTTTATTTATTTTGTTGATGGTTTACAACGCTTAATTAAGTTAACAATTTTTCATTTATAGGGCACCCAGTCATGTTTTTGTGTGGATAGAACTGGAATAACCTGCTTAAAGCACCACTGTACCCCAGTACCTGACGCACCTCTGAAGGAGAACCAGGCATGTCAAAAAAGCAAGGCCCACTTTCACAAAACTTCATACATTAATATCTCGTAATTTTTATTTCTCATAAATCGCATCTCCTTATGGCCCTATAACCTAGACGACGTCTTTTACGAGGAAAGTTATGAAAAAAGCGACTTGTGGCTGCTGTTTGTGGAGCATTTTAGCCAACCGCTGAGGACGTCTGTATACATGTAGATATATGATAAATGCTTTGGCACATTAGAACAGAACTTCATTCTCCCTGTTCATTTGGTCCTGGTAACGATATGTTTAAGTGATCATCGACACAATTATTACCATCCGATCAGTTGTTATGGTTCCTGAACACCACTTGTCACCCACCAAAAGGATGTGTGTATCTATATCGTACATATGGGAAAGATCATCAGT
This sequence comes from Acanthopleura granulata, assembly GCA_016165875.1. Taxonomy (NCBI): domain Eukaryota; kingdom Metazoa; phylum Mollusca; class Polyplacophora; order Chitonida; family Chitonidae; genus Acanthopleura; species Acanthopleura granulata. Next base: position 19,046,475 of record JABBOT010000009.1, on the reverse strand, counting down.
AACTTGCCAAAGATTGGTGGTTTAATATGCTGGGCACTCAGGGGTTTCCTTCTCCCATAAAACTGAAGTGAAAAGTTCTTGAGTATGGCATTAAACAACAAACAAAGAAATGCAAAACTTATATTAAGCTCAACACAAGTTCAGTACCTTCTGAGATACCAGTGACATCTACGCTGTAAGCACTTACACTTGATTTACCTTAACATTCTTTAGCTTTCATCAGACATCAGCGAACAGCTGAGAATTTATGCAACGCAAAATTGAGTACATAATCGACGTACTTTTCTAGAACTTCCAGCCGCTTCATCAGCTTGTCGTTCTCTCTGTACAGTAGCTGTTGTTCTCTCCTCAGTCTGTCCTTGGATGACTGCAAATCTGAGTTTTCACCTCTGAAGGAAAATTTACATGATCATCACTTGTGAATACCCTACATTACCTAAAATTTCATCCACAACAAAGTTGTTCTTTTCTCTTGAGCTCTATTCCCAAAACCAATTGTAGGTTAGTTTGATTGTAACTACCATGGCTCCCTATCTCTTTAACATGGGTTGCCATGGTAGTTGCAATCAATTTAGTATATGCTTTGCAGAACAGGGTTCTGATTCAGATCCCAGAAAGGTGTTTTGAGGTGTGTTTGGAAGGTAGGGTGACATACTTCTGGGAAAAGTGTCAGCTGTATTGTAGCAACAGAAATAAATCTTAATAACATTAATTAGTCTTTGAAAATTCACCTTCTGAAGCAAACTTTTAAGGTCATTTGCAATAATTTATATTAATAATTTTAGTTAAACGATACACATATATAAACAAGGTCCTATTTCGTATAAAGCAATCAAACGCAGACAAATGTATGTATGAAATTTGTTTGTTTTTACCATTGCAATGTATCTTTTAAGCCATTTTGTCATGGTCATTACAATCAGCTTACACTAAGACTTCTTTGTAGGAATTTATGAGGACATTCTGGGTGTTTATATCACAAAGATATTTTTGATTTGAACTGCAAAATTTAGAACTTCATTCTGACGTGCAGTTTATGAAATCAAATGTTCAAACCAGAACAGATTTGTGGTGTTAATAAACTACGAAAGTTCCGTAAATTTTACTCCATGCCTTGGAAACAGTTTTGAATTCCTTGAATCAACAAACATGAAATCAGTAATTATAACAGCTACGTCAGTATTGTACAAATTAAGTTTAAATGAACATGTACAATTAGAGCACAGTTAAATATAATATACATCATTTTACAAACAATCCAGAACTGAACAACCATTTGTACTTGGCAGTATGCAAAATTCCCACCTCAAAGATTCATTTTCTACCATATATTCTTGTAGCATTTCATATAAGCCGGAATCTGTCTGTGTACCATTTGGTTTTCCTGTACAAACAAGAGAAACAGAATTAAGTCAACTGAAAGATGCGTCTTCATCTACTTATTTCTATTTTAAACAATTAAAGGTACAAAATACAATGTAGACTCTTAACAGCTTCTTAACCCTGATAATAAACTAGCAGAAGAGGGGATTTTGTTCACAGTGTCTGCCAGTCTCTAAGTCACCCACTCACCCACGTGGGCACTACAAGGAAGCCAGCTGGTGTTCATGTTGAAAGCAGATTAAAATTTTTGTTTAAGCTGTGTTGAAGCCCATGAGTTTTGTGTGGTTCATGAGTAAATTTAGTACCCCACCCCTTATACCCCCGAAATTTAAATCCAGTAAACTTACTTTCATAGGAAATCTGTGAAAGGTAACTTGGGAATTCAGGAAATTCCTAAATTTAATATTTTTTGGATGTGTTTCCTGAAGATGACTGGATGCAATTCACTTCCAAAACCCTGGAGACTTAGTACACTGGATAATAAAGGTTGTCATGTGTGTATTTGTGAAAATGCATTCACTTCACATACAACTTGTTTCTAACACTTTTCCCCTCTGGTTAGACATTTCTGTATTTTCATTGGACTTTATTTATCAGTACAGGAAATCACGTTTCCTATACCAAGTGCTTACACTGATGTAGCATATCTTGATGAAAACACAGATCCACAAGCTAATTCACCCACGGTTTCCTCCATCCAAAAACCTGACTACTGATATGCAAGTGAAATATTCTTGAGAACTCAACATATAAAACCTCATCATCCTACCAATATTTGAGGTAAGGGGCAAAGCTGTATGTGAATCATATAAATAAATAAATATGGACACTGAATCATCTTGCCAGACTCACATCATCTGTTACAGACTCTAAATGACATATTTTGTCCATCACTAAGCTGCTTATTTTTGCTGATTCTGAGAGTTCTACGGATTTAAAAAAAATTGTTTTGAACTTTGCTTGGACAGTTGGGTGATACCCTAAAGGAAAAATGTGAATTTCATCAAAAGAAATAATATTTTATTATTTATTTGCCTCTAAAGATGCACTTTCTTGGACAAAGTTTTAGGTCATTTACAGTAATTCGTCTCCAAATCTAGTTTCATGAAGGACATACCTGTCTTTTGTTTTTGTTCTTTCATGAACTGCACAAGTTTTTCATCATTCTCTTTCTGCAGCTGTCCCTTGGGTTTGGCAGGGAATTCCAACTAAAAAATGAAAACAACATGAAAACAACTACAGACTTGTATAAAATATGTGCAACATTATTCATTGCATTGCAGTAAGCTATTTAAACATATATATATGCATGAAAAGCTTTTAAAGTTCCTTGACTGCTGTTTAATGCCATGCTCAAGAATTTTTTCACTGAAACGGTGGAGATCATTTTAACAGGTGGAGGAAAGACAATTCTTAGATCAATAAAAATCTCTATCGCAGCACAATGACTCAAAGCCTCCCACCAATGCAGTCACTGTGAGTTCAAGACCAGCTCATGCTGGCTTCCTCTCCGGCCGTACGTGGGAAGGTCTGCCAGCAACCTATGGATGGTCATGAGTTTCCCCCGGGTTCTGCCCGGTTTCCTCCCACCATAATGCTGGCCGCCGTCGTATAAGTGAAGTATTCTTGAGTACGGTGTAAAACACCAATCAAATACATAAATAAATAAATAAATAAAAATCTCACAATGGGACAAAGATGTCCAGTTTAGAGTCCTACTTGAATTTTCATGTAATTCACAGTTTTCTGGACAAATGATGTCACTGAATCACCTGTATACAGGTAAACTGCTTTTCAAAGAGGTATTTATGATTCTAATACACACACTATTAAAGCAAAAACAAAGGAAATACATCAATTATGAAAACAACTGATTTCAATGATATGCACAGAACCAAATATGACCATACAAATACCACATACTTGCATCATTTTACTGAGCACAACAAATACATGTACTTATTTTATAAATGGAACGTCAACTGATCTGAACAACCCTTCATGTTTTCAACCAGTGATTTCACAGGGACTGTTATAAAACTGAAAAGGGTACGCAAGAAACCCCATTTCCGTAGAGACTGAGCTTACCTGTTGCCTCAAATAATGATTCTCGTTTCTTAGCACTTTGATTTCTCTCTTCAGGGTGAGTATTAATTTCTCTCGTGGGTCCTTGACAAAGAAAAAACTAACAATGATAGTTACAAGAATTAACCCTTGCATCAAAAACCTTCTTGCTTAATTAAGGATGATCAATGCTTTAAATCTTAAAGAAATGAAAATCACAAGAGAGATGAACAAGTCCAAGACCACAGAAAATTTGTAAATTCATGGGCTGGAGGGGGGGGGTCACTGAAGATCAGGGATTACAATGGCAGTGGGTTACTGCCAATTTCTATATTGGTCCAGGTGAATCCAATGGGTTGGGTCTAAATACTCCAAACTGGGAATGACTGACGACGTTGATCATTCAAAAAAACTGAAACGTGAAAACTGCGTTATTATGATATGGCTACCAATGAAAAAGGGATGAACATGAAATGAACTGTTACTTGTCGCCAACACTGTGGATTTCATGCAGTAAGGCTTCCTACGATCATGAAAGTGGTATCTAATGCATGCTACATTTCAACTTTACCACCTTCACCAGCATTTTGGTTTCGACTTTCCTGGCTCTGTTGGCATATCTTAACCTGCCACCTTAAATACTGGTTTTCTCTTCATTTCTTGGCTCTTGTTGCCATATCTTAGTTATTTTTGCTTTATTACAGAATGACATGAGTATTAGGTTTTTTCTGAAAAAGCAAAAGTTACAAGCTTTTCTTTAATCCTACCCCCAGCATTATACTCTAAGTGAAGGTTTAAAAGTAAAAAAAAACTGAAAACTGAAAAGTCTGCTAGAGGACTTAAATGAGGGACTGTCAATACAGTGAAACTGAAGCATACGCACAGTGCCCAGTAAACTTCATATGTAAACAAATGTGGCTGATGACATGCGTCAAAGGAATTGCAAATCGCTCGTAACAGAATAGGCCAAAAAGAGGCATAAAAGAGAGCTCAGCAGGTTGACAAGCAGGTCTAGGTTTGTAATTGCTAGTCTGTTGTTGCAAAACTACACTGCTTGATAGGTGGGTGCAGGTGTTGTTGTTGTTGTGGCTGTGTTACATTGATGAACATGGCCTGCCATCTGTGTTGAATTCGAACAAAGACAGAACTTGTCTGGGCTCGTACATGCTACATAATCAATGAATATTTTTTATTTCAACATAACTGATTTAGTTTACATACGAACTTCAAAACTTCATTACGACCTTGTAATCAGAATTTGTTTAAACATCCAAATTTTGGTCTCTCTAACTTACCATTTTCACCACCGGTTTGCTCTTGATTTTCTTGGCTCTGTTGGCATATCTTAATGTGTTCATCGTTTCCATTGTGTTGTTAGATGAGGGAGTCACACAGGCAATCTGCAACGAAGCATTACTGAACATACTGACTGTTCAATTTAATTATTCATTTATCAAGAATATTTCATTTACACGATGATGGCCAGCATTATGGGGCGAGGAAACCAGGCAGAGCCCTGGGGGAAACCCAAGGCCATCCGTAGGTTGCTGGCGGACCGACTGTTCAAGATTAGGATTTGTACGGGTTTGGAAATGCACAAAATGACATACAAGAACATATAAAGAGCATGAAGCTGCCTCCACACTAGACATGTTTGCCACATACTTATTCAATTCTGCCATAGGTCACTTTTATTCATCCTTCCGCAGTCTGATCCAAAAAGCAATTTTTGACCAGTCAAAGCTCAAAGCTTCTATAAGATGCACAGTTTGCAGTTCCATACATATAGGTTAAAACTTCATCTGTTATATCTGCTTTAACATTGGTTATGTGTTCAGAATTTTAATGGATATGGTCTACAAATAAACATCTAAAGCACATTTTCAAATTTCCAGTGGCTCCATGAAAAAGTGACAACGACGATGCATATCAGCAGAAAGCAACCACCACAGATTGATTGATTGGCATTCAGCGTTTCAGGTCTACGAAACTGTAGTACTGGGAAAAAAACATTAACTTTTGGTAAGTATAAACTAAGACACAAATTACACCAGAAAAAGTGTCTGCAACAAACTTCAACCACAACCACCTGAAGGATCCGACAAGAACTGCTGATTCCATTAGCCTCACAGAGAACAATGTGGTCTTGCAGATAAACTCTGACAAGAACACATCTAAGGAAGCAGTTGTTACCATGAGTGTGACCAGATTTCCTTCCAGACTGTCAACAACATGAATAATAAGGCTGAGTTTGCTATCATGAGTGTGACCCCGTTTTCTTCCAGGCTGTCAACTCAACAACATGAACAATAAGACTGAGTTTGCTACCATGAGTGTGACCAGATTTCCTTCCAGACTGTCAACAACATGAACAATAAGACTGAGTTTGCTACCATGAGTGTGACCCCGTTTTCTTCCAGACTGTCAACAACATGAACAATAAGACTGAGTTTGCTACCATGAGTGTGACCAGATTTCCTTCCAGACTGTCAACTCAACAACATGAACAATAAGACTGAGTTTGCTACCATGAGTGTGACCCCATTTCCTCCCAGACTGTCAGCTAGAAGCTTGGTCAGTTTGCTGTCTCTGTATGGAATGTGGCCTTCCCGACGTTTGGCATTCCCAAGGCTTGATATACAGTTACCTGAAAAAATCGTAAATCCCTCTGTCATGTGCATGCATTAACAAATTCCCCATTTCATTTTGGCAAATGCAGGGTCAAGTAAATTGTAAATCCCTCTGTAAACAACCATACGCCCCATCTTACATGTGCAAACTTTGGATTAAAGAAAATCATAATCTAAAATTTGTGTATTTAGAGATACCACTTTGTCTTCTGAAGGAATGTGTGTGACAAACTGCAGATATATAATGGCATCTTTATCATAATTCATGGCACGCAAATATCAGCGGTATGTCTGCTTGGGAGAGCCACCGAGACAGTAATGGCTGTCCTGAGATGGGTTCTTTCTCAGGAAGTCCAGTTCTACATTTCTAATATTGGGACAAGTGTTTTTTTATTGACTGCTATTAAAAGGAAAATCTAATTTTGAGCTAACCCTGGTATGGCACTACATGGATCAACCATTGATATTTTGATATTTTGCACTTTTCATTAACACCATGGAAGCAAGCATACAGAAAAACTTATGAAGTTGGTGGCACATACCACATTATTCAGAGCCAAATAAACGTGAAACACTTTTAGTGCATACTTAAGTCCCTCTGTAGGTGCTATTGTGGCAGATGCGATCATTGCCTCTTGACACCAAGGCTATACCAACTGTACAGCGCGCATGCGCGAACACGGCACCACCTAGCAAAACCCGCCATACCAGGGCTAATTTTGAGCCATTCATATATGCCAACGCACTACTACATGTAGTTGAGTTTCTTTCATTTCATTGTACATTACAGTCTATTTTTTGCCTGGTAAAAGAAAATCTAATTTTAAGCCATAGGCCATATAACCATAAGCCAATGCATTACTAGTTGATCACGTTCTCTGGTTTACATGTACCATAAAAGTCTGCATTTTGCATAGTTTTTTGTTTTAGGACTAGTAAAACAGAAACTAATTTTGAGCCATTCCTTAAACCATATACCAATGCATTCCTAGTTGAGTTTCTCTAATTTACACGTTTTTGTACCTTATGATGTGTTATGCCCTTATCATGCTGTCGTAAGATACAGTATGGATCCAAGTCAAATAACTACAAACATTTATTCACTTGACTATTCTATTATGCCATAGTTACAAAATCTTTAACCTATACAATGACTGTCAGTTTTTGAACGCCGGGAACTGAAATGCCTGATGTAATTAAACCACAAGCCCTGTGGCAAGTTACTGACAAACTTTCTCAAGGGAAAGGCTGCGTGGCAATTAAGCCACAGGAGTGTTGTTGACTGTTTATTGTTACCAAGACCCCACGAACTGTGACAGCAAGAAAACCTTGAGTAAATCTGTGTCCAAGGCTGGCACTTCAACAAGCAAGATATTTATTGGTATGGTATACATGTGCCACATACCTAAGACAAGAAGGCTCTTGTTAATACTGTTGGACTCCAGCAATGTCTCCCCAGTCTGCTGATCCTTCACTTTCTCACTCCCTGAAACATTAAGCAACAAAGGTACAAAACAAGAGGATGACAAATACTGACCCAGTTCCTTCATGATACATGAATATTTTTAAGTAACAATCGCAGTGTTAGTTACTGAATATCGATCTCCAACCGTATCAGTTTGATCCCACACCCCACATGTTCTCAGGACTGAAATGCGTGTACTAAACATCTTTGACCTCTCAGTCATGACCCACTGCCTAGTGTATTACAAATACATATGGTGTCCATGTAGCTATACCTGCAAGATCCACAAAGGAGAGTTTGCCCCTCTTGGTGACATAGAGGTTGTCATCGTCTGGGTAATTGATGTCGGAGTCCAGGTTCAGTGTCAGCATGCTGTGACTCCTACTGGAGAACTCATTCTGACTCAAAGAGCCGCTCTGTCGGTTCCGGAGACCTGCATGAGAGAATGTAACAGAAACTACAATAAAGAAATTAGTCCCCATCTTTCCAATATGCATGACTGTGTAGCCATCATGTATGTGACAAATGGCTGAAGTAGTTAGCATGCAGGCAAATCAAGGTGACTTCTGAGCCTCTCAACAATGTGGTCGCTGTGAGTTCAAGCTCAGCTCATGTTGATCTTCTCTCCGGTCGCACCTCGGAGGGTCTGCCAGCAACCTGTGGATGGTCATGGCTTTCTTTCCACCATGTTGGCCGCTGTGGTATCTGAGAAATATTCTTGGATGCTGTGTAAAATACCAGTCCATTTACGTGAAAACCTACATGTAATTATATTCAGACTCTTCACTCACTGCATTTTTATGTGAATCTTTCTACATTTCATATGTCAAAACATAAAGATCTCTCTGGATGTATTCATGTGTACTTATGAAAAAACACAGGCACCATTCTGCACTTATGTGAAAACAACAATCTTCTGTGTGCATTTGTGAACAGTGATCTTTCTGTGTGAAGACAAGGATCATGTCTTATGTGAAAATGGAAAGGCGATTAATGCACTAATCTGAAAACACACTTGAAAGGATCTCTCTTCAGTTATGCAAATTCTTAAATATCTTTCCGTATCACGTGAGTACATAATGGCGTTTCTGCATGGATTTGTATGAAAACATGGTGATCACTTAAGTGAACTTCATGTCGCTCATGAATACTGTATCTTTGTACACATGTGGAAGCATAAGGATTTTTTTATACATCTTAATGTCAAAACACAAGAACCTTTCTACAATCAATGAGAAAACACAATAAAATTCTGCACTGATGAAATCTTTCTGAAGGAATTTCTGCCGAAACATGTGGATCGATTTCACTTGCTGAAACATGCATCTGTTTTCAATTATATCAAAACACATAATGTGTCTTAAATTTGTCATGTTTGTGTGCTTGTGTGAAAACATAAGTATCTTTCTATATACATTTATGTGAAAATACAAAAACCTCTCGGCAATTCTGTGAAAACATATCAAGGATCTTTCCCTTGATCTGGCCCCAGTTTCATGAAGCTTCATGTTGCAGTTTCAACTGGACTTCTTTTTGCTTAAGCAGAAGTACAATGAATACTGTACTTACATTGTGTTTGACTTTTTTGAGAAAGATTCCATGCTGGAATTAAGCAAAAAACTACCAATTTACGCAATTTAATGAACTTTGGAAGTAAATTGTGAAACCAGGATCCGAGATTATCAATAAATCTTCTTAGGGAACCTGTTATGCAAACCAGTTTTCAATAAAAAAAGTAGTAAATAATCCTGCAGATGTAACAACTATATATGTGGCCCTGTCATACATGTATGTGATGTACCTTAGATGGATCAAATTGTACAAATATCAATTAAGTGATAATTATGTTTTCCATACCATGACCGAACATGTTCAAATGTTTCCTGAACAATCTGTCAATTAACCAATTCTCTCCAATCAAAACCATTTGCCAGATTGCCAGTGGGCAGGCCAAAGAATACAATCTCATCTGTTTGGGTCCACAGATTTTTTTTTTTTTTTTTTTACCATAGACTGTTCTCTGTTGCACATATTATGGGTTTAATTATTACAGGTTTTGTTTCTTGGGTGTTATTTTTTCAGCATAGAAGTACCTGTTTCTGAAGACTTCATGTTGTGGGCCCTCACTGGCTCACGCATTCAACTATGTATTTAGCCTAACCATGTAATGGGCTTAAATAGGTTCAACTGCAGCCTTATTTTTCAGATGAATTAGGGTTACACGAGCGCAATGATTTTCCTAACTATTTATGTAGTAAATTTGTCAACTTCATCCCCCAAAATCTATATCCCCCAACTCTGGCGTAGTGGTATACCATACCACCACACAGAGCTTGACTTTTCTCTACATCATATCAAAAAATGAACATAGGATGACCACCGTTTTTTGAGCTGTTGCTCATTGAAGTGACGTAATAGCATTTTGTCACCTTGGTAACTTCTGAGGGGGGTGGGGGAGTGGGGGGGGGTAAACCTTTCAAAAAGTTTTCAGTCATATCCAAAGCAGATAAAATTCTGATATATTTTAACTGGGTGTAAAGTGACAGTATAAAAATTTATACAGTATCAACAACCTAGACTGTTTGTGTGACAGTATCATCCAATTATCATGCTCGGAGCCAAATATTCGACTCAAATGGTTGAATTACACATATATGATCTTCAGGCAGTGATTAACACTCTGGGCACTTCTGTTCCTACCACCCATAAGGTATTTACTGCACACATGCACAGTTAAAATGTACTCATACATTCTTCTTTATGTATACATGTAGTGTTAAACGCCAATAATATAAATAAAGATACAAGCAGTACTTATTTCTTTAATTGGTGTATAACATTGTACTCAAGAATGCTGGCAGTAATAGCTCATATCATTAACACTGCTATTTGAACATAATTATTACACGGTTGTAATGTGAGATCTGTGGCGAAAACATTCCTACAAAAGGTATAAACGGCATGCATATATTCCAGAGTCACATGTTCCATCAGACATGTTCATTAACTATTATAACCATTTACTGTTGATCTCCATGAAGAAATGGATACTCATGGGAGCGTATAAAAGCACAAAGACCTATCATGTATACAGAAACTACAAACCTAACTGAATCGTGCCATTTGGCTCATTAAATATGCATACATGTCCCAGGCACCTTTAACATAACAACCCTATGTCAGTGAATATATACAGGGCAATAGTGCGCCAATGACCCAGAAACCTCCCACCAATGTGGTCACTGTGAGTTCAAGTCCAGCTCATGCTGGCTTCCTCTCAGGCTGTATGTGGGAAGATCCACCAGCAACCTGCGGATTTTTGTGGGTTTTCCCCGGGCTCTGCACAATTTCCTCCGACCATAATGCTAACTGCTGCTGTATAAGTGAAATAGTCTTGTCCTCTAACTTGACAAATGATTTCTTACTCTGAAATATACTGTAATATATATGAATATTTGAGCACAAGGCTACAGTAATTATTATCGAATGATATTCTTTCTGTCTGACAAATCACAAATTCTCCACATTTTAAAACAACATACCACCTTTAAACAAAGCACATCTCATCTAAAAGGCTATTTGATGCATACTTTGTATAAATGCAGTCTGTTCTTTTAAGGACCTCAAGAAATATTAGAACTCTGAACACGTGGGGAAAATTTCAGACATGCACACTATTGTACTAGAGGTAGGACAAACTGAAGGAATTAACAAATGACCAATACTACATGCCTAGCGCTTTCATTTTCCGCGCTATCCACAAAACTTCCCTTAAAAAATTTCATGTCTCACTGCATGTTCGTAAGTTAATTTGGTAAACAAAAAGCTCAGTGCGTATTACAGGCAGCCAATAATTGCCATTCATGCGGCCATGATTATTTCAGATTGATTCAAACATTCTCACGACATATTTGCATTGTTCATGTTATTACGCACAGGTTTTTGTTTTCAAGGTGTGTCTGAATTAATTTACATGCTGAATTTCATCCCTGAATCCTGGTAAATGTGTTGTCTAAGTTGGGTTTCTGAAAGGTATATTAAACTGTAACTAGGTTTTGGTATTGTTTATTAATTCACAAAGTTATACATCAGGTAGGCCTACATGTGCAAATGACTGCTGCAGCGTACCGTTGTGATTTCAGTTAATACTTTGTTGCTTTTGGGGGTTTTCTTCAGCCAATATTTAATCTTATCTTTATTATGACGGATAAAACACCATTATGTACACGGTAGGCAGGTTGGAATTTAAGAGCAGTCACTGGCTTTCACTGAAATTCGAATAATTTTTCAGTAAATGATGTCAATGTCTACATCATGTTGACAAAATGAAATAATGCTCCCACACACTGACAAGGGCATGGAAATCATCAAGGACTTTCTTCCTGTGAACATATTACTTTCATGAGTTGAACATACTGTAAGTAACTCGGAACTGTAGCGACAAAAGCATATCCCAGAGGACAATGAACTCTATACATGTATATGCTCCTATACACCTGTTCCTTATTATAGTGAGTCCTTGATTCTGGGCCACTGCCAACACGGACTACAGCCAAAGTTTGCCTAGTCCTGGACAAATACAAACACTGCACTCCACCCTAGATAATAACGATTAGGTTCACAAACAGCCAAGGTAATTTATAAAGAAGGGCACTACTCGACTAGTACTACACACACTGCTGTGAGGTGTAAACTGACACTACATGTGTAACATACATCTATGAAGCAACTATATGCAAAAGATGGTGCAATTTTGACAGAAGCACATAATGGCCTAAATATGATACTTTTAATACCTAATTTTTTCAGATAAAGAAATTAATCAAACTTCATAAAAAAAATTCTTAAATGGTTCAATAAGGTGGATGAATCAATCAAAATCAAGTAAAATGTGTCACTTGAAAAATGTTAAAACGGAGGGTTCATAACCGGCCCTGGTAGTGTATACCAAGAGGTACCAGTACTACACATGCTACACCAGAGGCACGACGACTCAGCCAGTCTCATTACCTTATAACACCTATGGTAGTACATGTATACTGTACAATGGTCTTCTCCTCTTGCCCTGAGCCGCAAGCAAAGTGTAATGACTAGATTACCAATGCTAAAGTCAATCTCAGGTGTGACTCAATACGACAAGTCGGCATTTCAGAAGTCTTGACAGTTCAGGCAGTTGGGGGCGACTGAGACTAGAGGGTTATTCTCGCAAACTAATGCGAGTCTAAAGATGAGATTTTTTATGTTAATGGATAAGGCCAACTATGCAACTGCCACAAAATGTCATCTTCTTCAAGGTTAGATTGCGAGAGCATCCTCCTGGTATTGCATGAACTTGTGAGATTCCGTAAATGCTGATTCAGCTATTCTGGAATCAACTTCAAATCTACTGTTCACAAAGTGGATGCTCTATCCACTAAGCAACCACACCTGGTACTAATATATCAAATTCACGGTGTTTTGAAGATGACTGCTCAGATAACATCATACAGCACACACACAATGTGTCAGTTCAATTCCAGCTTGTACATGGATCAATCAAATCATCAATATTCCCCTGCCTAATTGTAAGCAATATGAAATTTCATCACCTCAGAGCTTGTTGGGCCATGCAGGCTAGCTTCTAAGCAGCTCATTTGGAGATTACACTGCTTTATTTGGCAATGAACACCTGACCCGTTCTCTAGTTTGGCACATTACACACCATTATCAATTATTAATCAAATTTATTTATTTATTTATTTGGATGGCATTTTACCCCGTACTCAAGAATATTTCACCTATACCACGGCAGCCGGAGTTATGGTGGGGGGGGGAGATCAGGTAGAGCTTGGGGAAAACCCGTAACCATCCGCACTTTACTAGTGGATCTTCCCACGTATGGCTGGAGAGGAAGCCAGGATGAGCTGGGCTTGAACTCACAGCAACTGCATTGGTGAAAGGCAGCTGGTGACGTCATACCAGGAAACGTGGAAAGCAGAGAAAGATCTCAAATGAGACGGTATAAGTCCACTGCAATATTTTTACAATTTCTGAAAGCAATTCAGACTATATCTCAGTCTTCATTTCACCAGACTTTTAAGACACAGATGTTTAGACACCAAAGTAGCTCTTTAATGTTTATACACATATACTAGCTCCACCCTTACCCTTATAAGGTGTACTACAGGTGGACTTGTGGTGTGTCTGAGATGTACCATTCAGATGTAGCATATCTGGTTTGAGGCGTATCTAAGGTATACTTGAGGTACATTTGAGGTATACAAGGGGCGTATCCGTGAGTGAATTTGTACACTTGGCGTTGCGAAGCCAAAATATGGGTGATGCACACTACGCATTATCTGAGGTACTGTCAAATACGTAAATTAGCACCCGAAGAACCCCTCAAGTACACCTGAGTTGATGTGTACCCTGGAAAGACTTGTGTGTTATTTATACCACTGTCTGACATTTGTTGTATACATTTGTTCCACCCCACAATACGGATGCACCATAAATACCCTACCTGAGGATGAATCATGCAATCCTGCCAATTCCACATTATCAATATCCAGCCTCAACGGCCCTATGGCTGCTCCTCTCTCTGTCACCAGGTAACACAGATATATGTTGTTAACACAAGAATCAGTTTCCCTGTCCGATTCCTCATGCAAGTCCTGCAGCTCTGAGTCAGAGCCACTGTCCAAGGAAACATTTGGACTGTAAGGAGTTTCTCTACCTTCAGGTCCCGGCTTTTGCCCACCTGTTCGAGTAGGGTAAGGCATAGAGGCAGTGGTTACGAAACCCTTGTTCCTGTCATGCCTGTTTGGGTAACTCTGAGAATGGGATGGGCTGTAGTGACGTACTGATGCACGTTGATTGTCTGTGGCTCGATTTGAGCTTGTTTTGTTCCCATAAAAGGGGTGGCAATGATCCCTGTCTAAATGTCTTCTTTTGGAATTACTCTCCATGGGCTTTTCTTCGGCTTGTCTATACAGAGGTAAACATACCTCGTTAGCTTTCTCACTGTGAGTCTTTGTTGCAGTTTTACCTTCTCTGTGTCCGCTGTAAGAAAATAAAGAATCCCCATACGCCTCTGAATAGTCCTGCCCTGTTTCTGCTCTATCAGTCTGCCCAACCCCGTAACTGGCCACACCTGTAGGTCGCTCGTTATCCTGCAGGTAATCTCTCAGCTTTGGTAAATTCCTGCCACGTACTGCAGGGTAGTTTGATCTGGTCAGTGGACTGGCTGACATGGCCCAGGCAGAGATTTGTTCACTTTCACACTTGTTGACCGAGTTAATAACATCAGCAGGGTTCTTGAATCCCTCAGCTTTAATCTTGCCTTGATCTGGGCCACAAGGTTGCCAATTATCAATCTTCCCATATAAGCTTTCAGTGGTGCTGATTAAACTTGAACCCTTTGCATTGACAATTTGCTGTCGACTACTCACAGCTCGCTTTGGATAACCTTCTTTCTTCTCACCTTCCCTTTGACCACATGGGGAAGTTACAAGTACTTCCTTTGTATTAACTGGATAATTAACATGTCCTTGGTTGTACCTTGCAGGTGTTGATCCAACCTGGAAATCTACAACTCTGTCAGAATGACCATGATTAGTATCTCGCAGCTTTCTCTCAACGTTAACGGCTTTCTTCTCCTGTACCTTATCCAAAGATGTGGAACTACCGTAACTGCTCCGGCCGTCTCCAGGTGAACGTCGAACCACTGTCAAATTTCCGTGGCCTTTAATATCACTAGTGTTTGGGACAGCATGCCGAACCTTCTCAGATCTTCTGTGATCAAAATCACCGAAGTTTTTGTCAGCATAAGGTCCATATAATGTCTCTGATCCGTGAAGAGCGAGATGAGAGTTGTCGAGACCGGATGATTGTCGTTGAACATGTTGGAAAAGGGATTGTCTAGACGTACCTGAGTAATTCACTGACTGTGTCCCCGTCGAACTCCTTTCAGTCGTTGGATCAGTAGATTTGGGAGTTGTGACATCCGCTCGCCAATGCACGCTTTTGCGATGCTTCGAATCGGAACACGCCTTTGACATACCTGTCGTGTGACTCGCTAATTGGAAAATATACCAACAGGGGGTTCTTCACTGAGATCAAAACGCCGACAAAAGATGCACTTTTACCTTGAGTACTTGAATAGCAAACAGTTTTCACCTGACGGACTCATATAAAAGCATCCACTGTCCAGTGCTTATCTTCAATAGATCCTGGTGGAGATATTCACACTTCAAATTCACCACAGCAGCTAGTTTCTGTTCCACGCTTTCAATTTCAACAACTTCAATGAGGAAAGTTTTAACAATGTATAAACTGTACACGACCCTTTAAATATCCACCACACAGCTCAGTCCCCAATGCCCTGAGAGTATACAAGCTCTCCACTGGATGAGCCTTTCATACAGATAGTCTAACAATTATTTAGACCTATCTTTTGATTGACAGGTCTACCTGGTTTGCCCCTCACCCCCACCAACAACACCACCCACCCGTCACCTCCAATTCCCTTCTAGTAAGGCAATTAATACGCCTTGGTTGAAAAGTCAGTGAACCTGTGTACAACACTATACTATAGCTCAGTCAGTCAAAACCGTAACAACATGAACGGTCGGGGCTGTGGTTAGGTACTGTTACCTATAATCACAGTAAGATTTCCTCGTTTGCCCCAACACACCATGTAAACTGCAATTTCAATGTGGCTAGCCACAATATCACTATCAACATTTACTCCTTATATTCGATGCACTGCAGGCTCCTGCCACATCTGTATTGAAATCAACACCTTGAACATAACTGCATTCATGTTCTGGCATGTTCAGTGTATAAACTGCATCATATAAAAACTTACATGTACGTAGTTTATTATAATGACAGTTAGGCCAAAGCACCAACATAAAACCTGCAGCCATGACAGCAGCCCATAAATAAAAATACATACCATATGACACAACATTCTGACACAATATACATATATAATGTAGGCTAATGGTCACCATTAAAACGGACTACATATTCTTCTATTCGGTGTCTTAGTGAGGGTGTAGGTTCATGTCTAACCTACCTACATGTATGGGGAAAGCATGTGAGCACAGAGGCTGCAGTGTATCCCTGTGTTAATTAAGTCTGAATTACAAACATGCCATTCAATCAATTTCTTTGAGAGTAAATTTAAATCCACAGAGCATTTCAATTAAGGGAAGGATTAATAGGTTTCCCATGGCCAATATATGAAAGCGTAAAAGCTCATACATCATACTCCATGGAAGTAAACTTCAAGTTCTTGGAATGTTTTTTGCAATACAATAAGCGACATTATAAACCACAAGGAGAGAAAATCAGCGAAGGAAAAGATTTTAGACGTATCACACGTAAATGTCCCTGTTTTAGCAAGAACCTGTCCGTGTGTTCAAGAATTTGTGGAGGGGAACTAAGGAAATGAAACTTCAACAGTTCAAATAGCTGCCAATTTATGTCTTTCGTGACTTGACTGAGACTCCTACGTGCATTTCATTATACGTCTGTTATCCACAATTCGTCAAAAACACTGCATCTACCTTACGCATGTATGTACCTATATGTGTTTGCTGGGTATATTCTTCGGTACTGTGTCTGTTGGAAAAACTTCAGAGCCAATATATCTCTTCAACTTTAGTCGATATTCTGTTATCTTTAAAGCATCCTCTACTTCCTACTGCCCTATCTGTCTTTTTATATGCTAATCACCCCAACCACGTCAATGTATGTGGGAAAAGCAATTGCTCAAGGATCAATCAAACCATGAAATGTCTGGGACCCTTAATGCCTGTTTCATATAGAAGTAATGAAACTATCATTTTAAACAAGCATATTGCAAATTACAAGGCCCAGACAAGTCAACCCGACATAATTCTACACATGATGTGTTTTATCACACGTATGTACAGGTATATACATTTTCATCCCTGGACCAATGAGATCCTAGGACAACCATTCACTGATTCTGCCGATACAAAAGACTTTATTCAGGAACTCCAATTTCACCTCCCACAATCATGAATCATGCTATTATATATGACAGCGAAAAAATTTTGAGTACAACATACATCATAAACACCAATGAAATTAATACCGACAAATACATATCTCTATCACCGTTTATACTACAAACGTTTTAGTTCTAGTGTACATGGAGTTACAAAAACTGTGAGTAATAAAATGAAGTTATATAAACATATCATATGCATACTATATTTATCTCAGTCTGTAATCGCCAAAATATGGCTGAAGTATTGCTGAGGTGGCATTAAGCCATAATCATTCAGTCTGAGTCAGCAAAATGACGTATCCATTGCAACCCTCATGAACTTGTACTCATACTTACCAGATTATGTCCAAGATATTACTCAATCAAAACTCAATCGCTAAAATGCGATGTGTGTTCCGCCGTGGGAATACCTCTACAAAAGCATAGTCGGTTCTCTCAAACTGATCAGCACTATAAAGTGGCATTATTTATTTCTCTGTTTTCAGGAATTCGTTCCAACATGATTGATCACACAATAGTTTAGCTATGTATGTGTAATTTGACCACAGAACAGAAGCCTTGACCTAGAACATGTCAAACCTGTCATTAATTTTCATTCAGTGTCAACCTGTTATCGGATCTATGAGCATTCCATGGCCCAGTATATATACCATGTATACACAGGGGGCAAACAAAAAATGATATTACAGTGAACATGTAATACAAATCTGACAAATCAAATTTATGAACACCTAATTGATGTTTAACATGTGCTCACTTAGGACAGCCGTTGGATTTATGGATGATTCCCACACAAATACTTGCGCCAAATTGCGACTGGATAAAGAATTTACCATCACTGGTGGTTGCACCAAGAAGATTAATTTCATTTTGTAATTTTTAAAATTATTTTTTGAAAGTCATACGATGCCGAAGCATATTTATGATGTGTTTGGCTTTGGCAACTGAACTAGGTCAAATATCGCCAATCAAACTCGATGAGTGAAGAGTGACGTTATTGTATCATACCATCATTATGCCGCTTCAAGTAAAGTTAATACAAAAAGACTCTCCTGGGCCCCGAGGTAAAAACCACAGTGACTACCCAACATTCGGACATCTGTGATAAGACTCATGTAATGATGGCTTGACATCATCATTTCAGCTTTATTGGCAACTCACAAGCTTGACTGGGCACTCGTACACACACTGGGTTGATTTCAACATTCTCCTGGCATACTAGGGCTTTTTGCATAAAGCTATGATCTCATAGGAATCATTTTTATAGTAATTTTCAATAAGTCCTAGCAGACTGAGTTCTCCTCTTACTGAAATACTGTATTTCACTAAACACGCCTAAGGCTTAGCTTTTTCCAACTGACACATTTTTGCCAAATTCTGACTGATTCATCCACTTTACTGGTTCATTTATGAGTTCATTGCAACACTCGGTTAATTTCTTGTCACAAAAAAGTGTTGCCATCAAAAGTATCATCTTAAGGCCTTTATGTGCTTCTGAAAGAACATTTTTACAACCCAAACTTTAGCTGACATACAGTAATACGGGTAGCAACATCAGTCTTACCTTCTTCTAAGACAGCCAGCAGGTCATCCAGGTTCTCGCACTCCACCACAAACAGATTCTCCACATAAAACCCTCTGTTCTTGCTCCATCTCACGGCCAGGTACTTTCTCTGATTGGTGTTCAATAGGTCAATAACCTGCAGCAGAAAACGTTGAATTCATTAACTGTCAGAGAGACAATAGACTGCACATTCTCTATGTGATATTTCAATTAAAACAAAAAAAAAATAATTTTTCACATTCACAACATACATTAGTCAGGTTTGAGGGCGGAAGAAACTAGAATGCCCAGAGTAAAATTAAAAGCTGGACCACCATAAACCAAACCCTTCTAAATTTATGGAATTCTGAGAAAATGGTTAATCCATATCATAGGATACTGCAGGCCTGTCCTAACAATTCATCGCACCATCTCTCCAATGATATATTCAATGTTTGAAAAATCTTAAGAAGACTGGAGAATCTTACAAAAATCCCAGCCAAATTAACAAAAATTTAACATCTGAAAATACAGATTAATTGCTTCAAGATCCCAATTCTGGAATGCTGAAGAAAGCAGAAACGCATACTAAATAATGGAACATACTGCATCCGTACTGAACACCCAAAAAAAAAATGATCTGATACAACATCAACAGCTGTTAATGAAATGTTACAGATTAAACAGTCAAGCCAAGGGAAGTGCTTTGATTGTCTCCCTTTCATCACAAGCTATAAACCAGTTTTGGTTGTGACTGCGGATACTTTTAACAACTGAGCATAAGTGTATTAATACATCTTTCTTCTGACTATGTAGTGATTTTATTTTAATTTCTCTTCTTTGATAAGGGGTTTCTGCCACACACAAAATTTTGAATATTTCACTTATTTGTCTGGTTTCTGTGTGTTAAAGAAAACTGAAGCAAAGCTTCATGGAAATTTAGTAAACCAGCCAGCCATTTTGACAAATCTCATATATGCAAGCCAAATAAATAATATTATTAGACGTGAAAATTTCCTGCTGCGTAATTACGGAAAAAGCTTGTTATTTACAAAAGCACATATGGCAAGACCAAGCCTTAATATATTTATTCCCATTTAATAGTGCTGATAATTCCCACCCCATGGTCCTATCAAAATTGATTCCTCACACCAGGAAAACATTCTTGTGTTTATTTGTTAATTTTTTTAGAAAAAAAATGTCACAAAAGGTTGTATTATTGCATCAAAATCATATAAGAATGAAAAATAAAAAATCAGCCATTGTGGATACTCATTACTGTATAAATTTGTCCATATTAAAAGACAATAACTTGGCCCATCCTACCATAAAGCGACATCAATGCACGGGGAAGTCATGGTATTGCTGCAATGTTGCAATTCAAACTGGAGTTGATAAACACACAAAAAGTGCAGAATCAAACCCTGAAAGTAAGCGGCAGAGGTGTGTGTGGTGTGGAAAGAGGTCAAAATTACATTTCGGGAGATCAGTCAAATAGAGTGTCCTCTCCACAAATAGAAGATGTTGTGCATGGGTAAATTTTAACCCTAATTAGCTAACAGAGACCTGACAGAGCAATTATTGCACGCGCTGCTGATTAGCCTACTGAGTAAAAAGACTCTATTGTGTCACGTTTAGTACTCCAGTGAGACGGAAGGGACAGTGTCTGGTGTGGGGAGGGGTATAAATTAGATTTAGGGAGGGAGATCAAACAACTTGTCCTCTAACAAAAAGGCTGTGCCTTCGGGCCAATTTTATGCCTAATGATTGATCGAAAACCATGCAGAGTAAATAATATTGCACAGCTGACTGACCTATTCATATATACACTCTACTATGTCACATCGCATACTCTGTGAGTTGTGACTTACTTGCTCATTGTATATCTCGAGATACGAGGCTCTTATTAATATATTCTGTGAGTGCTGTTTCAGTTCCTGTAGGAGGTATCTGAAGGAGCGCTGTATTAGGCCCTCCTCCTCCAGATCTGGGCGGCTGTTGTTCTGAAACTGAAAGTGAAAGTAATTTAAACAGGAAGAGAAAGATTATCAGCTCATGTTCTACAAAGCCCAAAATCAAACAAGTGAAAATAACATAAACAATCAAGTAGAACCATTAAAAGTTACATGTATCCATGGATAATTATTTACTGTTCTGAAAATGAAAGGGAAAGCAACTTGAACACAAACAGAAAGCTTGTCAGCTGATGTTCTACAAAGCAGAAAAGTGAAAACAGAAAGTGAAAATAACATCAACAATTTACCAGAACTACTTAAAGTTACATGATTAAGTATAGCAAAAATGTAGTGATGTGGTTTCACTACAGGCCACAAGATGGTCAGAGAAGATCACGTACTGGACTGTAAATAAAATTGTCGAAAAAGCCAAAAAAAAAATAAACCAAACCATTTTCCTGGACAGTGGGTGATCTGTCATCTGATCAATACTTCATACACATAGATGTTAGCTAGTGTTTTCTAGCATGTTAGTCACGTTAATATAAGTCTAACCTTGGCACTAATATAAGAACGGCTGCTTCTCGAAAGTAAGCTTGTCTAAAGTAAACCTGACATTCACCAATGTCAACATGTAAGGAACGGTCTTCAGCATGAAAACATTGCAGCCACAATTGAGAGAGAAAAACTGATTTAAGATTGGGTGTGAATTAAAATGGGAAATACAAAGTGGGAGGTAGAAGTGCTATATCAATTAATGTCTTTATTACTGATTCCTGGTTGATAAATACACAAAAAATGCATGAAATTATATATCACTTAAAGCATGCAATTTCAAAATAAACAGCAATGCATGAACAAAAACCAATATCATGCAAACGAAACTGCAACGTGCACAAACATGCAGTGATGTCTTATTTTGTCTGTTTCCTTCAATCACTTAATTGAACTTTCACAGTTTTCATGTCCACTTTTAGTGGTCCAAAGATATATGCTGTCAACTTTTAAAATCCATGTGCCTGGTATGTCATTTTAATCAATTTGTTTGTTTGTTTGTCAAATTTGAAAATGAATAACAATGCATAAACAATGACCACACAGTCTCCTTGGCAACAGGAAACATGACCCTGCACACATACAGTAAAGTCTTCATTGTTTTTTGCTTGTTTCCTTCAACCATGCCTTCACCAATACAACAGTCAACATGTTGTCTACCATTATAATGACTCCGGTGACAGTGAAGGCATGCAGTCAAATTATACGACCTTTGGCATGTCTCTTTTTACTTAATTTTTATACCTAAACTTGTGAGAGGGGTATCCTTGAACTTAGCTCCAGGGAGTTCCAAAGCTCTTGCACTCATGATGTTTAACCATAAAGGGTAGCTTAGGAGCTACCTGGTACTCAGGTACAAGGTGCCCTGGCAGTCACAGGATTTGGCAGTTTGGATTTGGGAATAACAATGGGTATGGGAATAACATCTGTGAATATTGATCATTTCTTTTGGTAAAGTCTACTATCTTACCTTGTAAGTTTTTTCAGAGAATATAATTATCATATTTGTGAGGCTGCCTAACTGAAATGCCATGTCAAACACACCAGAGAAAATGGTCTACCCAGACACAGTAATTCTAACACAACCTGACTAGTCACAAACCTGTTGTCTGGTGGTGGAAAGGATATAAGAAAAAACAAAACACAGGCATGATTACTGCTTTCAAGGTATTAAGACACAAATCATGATTAAATCCAGTTGAATCTGCTGTTTAATTACAAGTTATAGATATCAACTTCTCCGACAATGCCGTGCAGCAGCCCTTGATATGTTGCACCTCAATTAATTACCACAAGAGACAGACCCAGTACTGGACTGATGTCTGTGGCCATACAATTTATTCATTTACTACTACCTAAATGGTATAAAATGTCACCGTCACAAGCATTTCCTTTTTCATTTTCATTTGGATACTGATTTTATTCATCCGCCTAGAACATTCATTAAGTCTTTTCATCATGACTGAAAACTGCTGCCCGCTTCTCTTTGCTTACACCTGCCTAATTTTTTATATTTATGTATTTTCTTAGCTCTTTGGTGGTTTGTGTCATTTGTCGTTTATGGAAACTGGTTTTGCGATTACCGACCCAGAACACCCATTTTGGTTGACGCCTAGTATATGAATATCAGTTTCGATGCCTTGGTTCTTAGTATTCAACTATACAAACATTTAACAGGATGCCTGAGAAACATTACAGTTGTGTAATTTCATTATATGAACATGTAATTATTGTTTATCTATATAAATATATTTCTAAATGTATTTAGTTCTTTCTTACTTTCAATCTGTATTATAAACATAATAAACCGACTTCAAGTGATGAATTACTCTCTTGAAAAACATTATGTTCTTCTTGGTGGATGACAGTTTTATGGGTGGAATAAACCACAAAGCCTGGTCTAAATCTCCACCTTTTCACAAGTAACTTATGAACTTTCCGACATGTAACATACAAATTAATATATGTACACCTCATACGTGCCATATTGAGCAAAGAGTCACGCGAGCGTCCTCATGAAGGCCCCACATTAATGCATTAGAGAGCAGGGAACATCCAGGGTTGGGTTTGAACCCGTATCTACAATGTTGCAACGATTGAAAGACATGGTCTTTGAGCTTTGTTAATGTGATATGTACGTTACTGAATAGTAATTACAACACATGCATGCAAATATAGCTACGGTAGTACAACAGTTTCACAGACTGCATATATAAGGCATAAACACCCAGGACAGCATGCAAACACAAAAGATACAGAAGAGAACGGAACTATAAATACAATTAACTGATGATGTTGACATGCTACTGTACATTACAGAGGTGTACATGACATGTATTTCAAGATACAGAGAAACACACTGGATGCATATACAAGACTATGTTCTTACCAAAACCTATAATGCACACGCACGTGAGGTCAGTCCCAAAAAACAAAATAAGGATTGTTTTTTAATCAAACCTTTAAAGCCACTCAAAGATTAGAATCAAAGCTTCATAAATTAATTAATTCTGTTAACATGAGACATACATGTAGGAACAGGCGGTATATCACATATCATTTTCACTTTTCATGTCAATTTATTATATTCTGTCATGTCTGTGCTTAGAACATACTAGAGCCACACCTTTATTTATTAAAATGCATGTACTTTTTTAAAATAAATGTGAACTGCAAAGTTTTAAAATCTAAAATTGACAGTTATTAGTGAAAATACATAGTGATCACTGCAGGTGTTACACATATGTACATATGTTTTTGTAGCTTTACTCAGAGAAAAATGTAGAGCACAAAGTGACAAATACGAACACTGCACAATTTGCTCCGATTGCCAAACATGAGTTAATCCCCTTGGGTTTTACAAAATTGTGATGAAAATTAAATTGACCCTGACTTATTCATCTGATGTCACAAACACTGCTACACCCTTTGAAGCAATAATGACAGAAAGCACTAATGAAATAACAATGTTTTAAAATTCAAAAGAATTACAAGCGATGAGTAATTAAGTAATGAACAATTTAAGTTCCCTACAACATTACACTGAGTAATCAAGGATTTATATTAAAATTACTTTATAATTTTTTTTTAAGAAGAAATTTTATACATGTGCATTCTTAAAACGATAACAGAAGCTTGTTCACCAACAACTTTTAAGAAAATTGAAACTATTGCAGTTGCCCATAAATCAGAATCTATCTGACAGGAGAAAAAGCACACTAAAGTACATCTAAATGATCGTTACAAATTTAGAAACATGAAACGTATCAGAAATCTGGAAGGCACTGATCAAACCACACAGCTGTGGTCTACACCATTTACTGGAATTACTGTAGTACAAGCAATGGCCTTCCTGAAATTTGTTAATATACCTCTACTCATCACAAAATCCTATGGGTTACTTGCAAGAATCATAGATTTCATAGATAATAGCATTTAATACATCAAAAGAGTTGAGGAATATCAATCTGTGTTAATGTTAAATCAGTGTATCTGAATGCAGCCACCCATATTAAACACGTTAAAGAATCTTTAGTTAGTCAGATTCTAAGCTTATATTTTCTTCCTCTGTTGAATAAAACACAGGGAATTCACCAGATACATGAAAGTGTTTATGACCATGAGGATGAGAAAACGTATCACTTCTGCAGAATTTTATCAACTGATAGCCTGGACACAACTAAAGTATATCCATAGGCTGGGTATTAATTTGACTGGACAACCAGTCCCTTTGCGTTTTTATTCACGAAGCTCTACCTTAATTTCCTTATAACCTCTGCCATGCTACTCACGTGTTTTACAAAATGGGTGTGCATCATCATAACAGGCTAACATAAAAGACAGTGTGTATGACCTAACCTTTTGTCAATGGATAATAGTTTATCATTTTGCCCAATGTGGAGAGTTCTATTGATCTATAACATAAAGATATTTTGAAGATTAACTGGAAATCATGATAAATCCTATCCTACTGAAAAAAATGCAAGTTTCATTATCAAAATTAATTTTGTGACCTTTATTTGCCTCCAAAAACCATCATTTTGGAGGGTGAAATTTTAGAACCTGTTAATATCTGATATAGCTGGGTGTAGTGTCTCACCTGCTGGGGTGGGCCGGTCATCGTGTGAGTCTTCCCAGAGCCTGTCTGCCCAAAGGCAAACGCTGTACAAGAATATCTGCAATCACATGTCAACAGGTGAGCTAAGATGAAGTATACATTACTGATAAGGTACTCCATGATACATGTATACACTTGTATTAATCGCATTAATCATCACTATTTGGATAAAACATCCCACACTTGTACGGGTCTCCGTGGCACAGGTGGAAGGTGTGATAACGCAGCCCAATGAACCAGGAATCCAGCTCTCAGAGACATGGTCGCTTTGAGTTCAAGTCCAGCTGGCTTCCTCACCAGCCGTATCTGGGAAGGTCCATCCACCAGCTATCTGCCGGTAGTCGTGGGTTTTTCACTGGACTCTGCCCTGTTTCCTCCCACCATAATGCTGGGTGTCACTGTACAAGTGAAAATTCTTACGCACAGCGTACAACACCAATAAAATAAATACAAATAAAACACCTTACAACTAAAGCTAATTTGGTACCTTAAGATTGCATGGAAGGAAGTCTAAAATTGTTTACAATTACAATTATGCACAAGTGTCACATTTACATCTACATGTACAAAGGTTTCCACATTATCTGGTCAGGAGACAAACTATAAAACCAGCTATGTGGAAACTTTTACGTCTACTTATAACCCCTTGATGATAAAGATCAAATACATTCACATGCATTTTGCTGGCCATAGGCTGTAGCTTTGAGCCAGGTATGGGTTGCATGTACTAGCTTGCTTCCAGGCTATACCCTAATTTTTTGCAGATGCATATGCGCTTAAAAATATCCTGGTAACCTCAGATTTTACTTACCCACTAACAGCCATGTCTATGAGCCTTTTGATCCCTGAATGATGAAAGACATCTTCCTGTGAGGCTTCTGGTTCAAATACCACGTTAAAGCCAAACTGTCTCTTAGATCCATTACTCTCCACCTGTATGAAGACAAACATCACATTACAGCCAAACTGTCTTGGATCCATTACTCTCCACCTGAATGAAGACAAACATCACATTACAGCCAAACTGTCCTAGATCCATTACTCTCCACCTGAATGAAGACAAACATCACATTACAGCCAAACTGTCTTGGATCCATTACTCTCCACCTGTATGAAGACAAACATCACATTACAGCCAAACTGTCTTGGATCCATTACTCTCCACCTGAATGAAGACAAACATCACATTACAGCCAAACTGTCTTGGATCCATTACTCTCCACCTGAATGAAGACAAACATCACATTACAGCCAAACTGTCCTAGATCCATTACTCTCCACCTGAATGAAGACAAACATCACATTACAGCCAAACTGTCTTGGATCCATTACTCTCCACCTGTATGAAGACAAACATCACATTACAGCCAAACTGTCTTGGATCCATTACTCTCCACCTGAATGAAGACAAACATCACATTACAGCCAAACTGTCTTGGATCCATTACTCTCCACCTGAATGAAGACAAACATCACATTACAGCCAAACTGTCTTGGATCCATTACTCTCCACCTGAATGAAGACAAACATCACATTACAGCCAAACTGTCTTGGATCCATTACTCTCCACCTGTATGAAGACAAACATCACATTACAGCCAAACTGTACTAGATCCATTACTCTCCACCTGTATGAAGACAAACATCACATTACAGCCAAACTCTCCATTAGATCAATTACTCTCCACCTGAATGAAGACAAACATCACATTACAGCCAAACTGTACTAGATCCATTACTCTCCACCTGTATGAAGACAAACATCACATTACAGCCAAACTCTCCATTAGATCAATTACTCTCCACCTGAATGAAGACAAACATCACATTACAGCCAAACTCTCCATTAGATCAATTACTCTCCACCTGAATGAAGACAAACATCACATTACAGCTAAACTGTCTTGGATCCATTACTCTCCACCTGTATGAAGACAAACATCACATTACAGCCAAACTGTACTAGATCCATTACTCTCCACCTGTATGAAGACAAACATCACATTACAGTCAAACTGTCTTGGATCCATTACTCTCCACCTGTATGAAGACAAACATCACATTACAGCCAAACTGTCTTGGATCCATTACTCTCCACCTGTATGAAGACAAACATCACATTACAGCCAAACTCTCCATTAGATCAATTACTCTCCACCTGAATGAAGACAAACATCACATTACAGCCAAACTGTCTTGGATCCATTACTCTCCACCTGTATGAAGACAAACATCACATTACAGCCAAACTGTACTAGATCCATTACTCTCCACCTGTATGAAGACAAACATCACATTACAGCCAAACTGTCTTGGATCCATTACTCTCCACCTGAATGAAGACAAACATCACATTACAATCACAATCTTTTTTACGTCCATTACTCTCCACTTGTATAAGGACAAACACCACATGACCGCCAAATTGTCTTAGACCTTACATCTGCTGGAAAAACATCAGTTCCAGCACCACAGGTAGTATTTGATATTTACATGTATTTGCCTTAATCTTTCAAGAAAACACACTGGACCAGCCAAAAAGAATACTGTCGCAAATATGGGCCAACCAGATGCCCCACACATTTGTCTGTTTGCTATATAATCTCAAACCATTGTGTGGCAGCATTGTCAGTGTCAGAATTGTTATTACCAAAACTATCTTTAAAGAACCCAGAAAAAGAAAACTTGTCTGACAGGTTAGATCCATTCATGTCGTAATTACAACACATGAATCCTATCTTGTTTTACATGCACTCAACCTTCTGAGAAAATCCTGGAGCCACTTACACAAAACTAAAGTCACTAGGTTATAGTGCCATAAGATGACATGATATACCAGAAAAGTTAGGAGAAAACTGATTTACAAAGTTTTTTGGAAGTGGGCTATAGGTGACCTTTGACCAAGAGAGCAAGAAGAAGCTCCATGGTTAAGTTGACCGTCTCTCAACCACTGGCAAACCAGGTGCCAGGTTCAATCCCTGGATTTCTAATCTAAGATTGCCTCACTCTAGCATACTTACATTTACTCAGACATTCATTTCAATACTCAAGAGGCTATGAAGTCATGAATTTTGTAACTGACAGTAATTAATATCGGTGCTGGAACTTGACACTTGCCTGCTTGCACTGTGTCCCTAATGGTTGGGGTCATGGGCAAGCAAATTTCTTATACACCTCACAGCAAAATCATTTCTAGCATGTCAACTCTTATGAGGGCAATTAGTTTTTGAAAATTACTTGCCATCAGAGCAACTATCTCAGAAACCTAAGTCTCACCACTATAATATCCTCACAGCTAGGGCATCAACAATGGAACATCCCCAAGCATAGGTGTCCTTTACATAAATGCACTTCTGGATTTATACTAATGTTTATTCCATTGTTGTTTAACTCCATACTAAGTACTTTTCGAGATGACAGCCTTAGAGCATTTACCTTAATGTTGTTTCGGCTATAATTGAAATCCGCCGCCAAGATTATACATGTCAGTCACCACAAATCCAATGGGACACCATTGAGAAATATATGTATATAATTATGATCTAATGCCCAACAAAATCAGAGAAGTTTGGAACCAGAGCCTTACTTAACTGAGATTAGGGATTACCGCTATCCCAGAGTGACGTGGATTGCCTATGGCACATACAGGCCAACTGCCAACTAAGTCACCACTGAGCATGCAAGGTCACCCCTACTAACCAGTCAGAGTGACTATATCCGACATGCTAAAGGTTTAATCTTTACTTAATCTTTGAGTTTTTTTTTTTTTTTGCACCTTTAGTATTATAGTGAACTAGTCACATGTACATTGCAATGTTTTCACACTTAACTGTATACAGTCATGTACATGTCTCACATCCAAATATATAACTGTTAACCCTATCACCTCCAGCATATCTCTGTTCCTTTGTAGTAAATATGAAGCCCTCCTAGCTGTCACTTTATATGTCACACGTGACAGCAATGTAGTCAAAATGTTTCTCACCCATTTTTAAATGCTCAAAATAAAAATGATGACCTTAAACTGTGCTCTGATCATCACAAAGAAGACCCTGTGTACATATCTTGGAAATACATGCACATAGTCATGGTTTCCCACACACAGATGTCATATTGTTTGCATGTGTTTTACACTTCTCTGTAGGTTGACCACACCTTCAAAACACATGCAAACTAACTTCAATTTTTAGTAATGTCATCAGCTGGGGGATTAAGCTTGAAATATTAAATATTTTTACCTCTTCCTGGAAAAATATTCCAATTTTTTTTTTTTCAAATTTTCGTTCAAAATTTTGTTAAATTTCTGATCCATAAAAGATATAATGTGGAAACTTACCACGACAGCCCCTTGTCCAGGGAAGGTGCATGTGTCCACATCTCTTCTCGCCATCTCCTGACTGCTGAGAGGACGAACCCTAAAATTATCACAAATGTACCATAGTTAAATTATAATCAGAGTTTAATAATGTAATGCTGCAGTTCTCCAACCTTTTCCAATGTTTGTATTTATTTATTTCATTGATGTTTCACGCTATTTTAAAGAAAATTTAACTCCTAAATTAAAGACGACAACGGCCAGCCTTATGCAGGTGGGAGAAAAATGGGCAGAGCCCTGAGTAAACACACGGCCATCTGCTGGTCGCTGGCAGACCTTCCCATATTCGAAGGACAGGAATCCAGCTTGAGCTGGGTTCGAGCACACATTGATTCCATGTCTTGTAAGATGTTTATTCATTAGAACATTCTGACAGCACTATTCTGTGTAGACTGATAAGATCTAATTACTTCTGTGAAGCCCTGAAACTGGCCAACCCACCAATGTAATATTTGTCTCCAAAATAAAAAGAGTGTATTAATCACACTAAATTTGCCAAAAGGTTGAAAAATAAGTGTGACAGTAAAAATTTAATTCAAAATGCATAACATGTGGCCATGCGGTGCATGGAATAATTTGTTCAGTTGATGATGCCAAATTGGGCAGAAAAGTATCTTTCTGGTGGTATTAACTAAATGTAATAATTTAATGTTAAAAGAGTGAACACTGGAGTATGAACTGGACATATGAATATATACATGCATGTAACTTTGTGTTGTGTGGAACACAAGGTTTGTCCAGCAAATTACTGTTCCATCTCGTTTGAAATCCAAGCAATGACTAAGCTCACACGATAGCAGAATCCTATCTTCAAGCACACATATGCACACGAGAAAAAGTTAATTGTCGGTCTATCTGCACTGGCAACTAAGTGCAAACACATCGGCAGACGGGGAATTTGCAGCGAACACAATGTCTGATCGGTATCAGTTGAATTGATGGCATTACTGGATGGAAGTCAATAGTCGGCTGTTGACACAAGTAACTAATGTGAGCAAACACTGAGGTAACATTTGATGAGATAACAGCTGAGTGTATGCGCTGCTCATGCACTTTCATCAGTTTATCTCCTCCACAAGTAGCAATATACATGTGTGATATGAAGGGATTTTCTGCCCACTTTCTCGTTGTGGTAACCACTGTGAGAAATATTGGAAAATTGAGTAATAGACAAATCTTGTATTGAGCTTTCATGAAATAAATTGAATTTTTGATACATTGGTGATGAAAGTTAGATGTAGTAGAAAGAGTACGAAAGAGCTTGCCAGCAAGGGGCACATGGCGAGAGAGTAATGAATAAATGTTGATGAGATAGATAGTCCACAACGAACTTGTGAATGGTGTAATCTTTGAGAGAAAACCTCATGCTGAGCTGAATACATCTAGTAGTTTGGGGTTTTTTTGCGATACATTTTGTTGAACTTTGCTTTCCCTGTTACTGGGCGTTCGAGGGTGAAATTTGTAATTTACAGTTATTAACATGATTGTAGGGTATGACTGATGGAACATCCCCCTTATGTTATTGTGCTCTAATTGTGTGCAAACCCTGAGCTCAATACATGCAGTATTTTTTAAGATACCATCACTAACATATTCTTTCACGCTGATTCTAATATGCAGTACACTAAGTGAGGAATGTGAGGAACGTTACTTAGTATGCACACACAGAATGAACGATGGAATATCCCCCTCGTGTCATTATGCTCTACGTGTGTGAACCCTGAGCTCAATACATGCAGTATTTTTTATTTATTTATTTGATTGGCGTTTTATGCCACGTTCAAGAACAGCGTTTTTTGAGACACTACCCCTAACATTTTGTTTAACATTGCCTTCCCTGTTACTGGACGCTGGTGCTCTTGATACTATGTAAGCTATGCCTGTACAGACGAGCTAAAAATATTGTTTTCCGATTTGTTCAAATTCGGTTTCTAAAAAGAAAATGGCTAGAAAAACCACTGGATACACATAATCACAGTATAGTTCCTCACAAGATATTTCATACTCATTAGACTTATTCACATACACATATTTGTATGTATAGCAATCTTATACATAATGAACCTCAGGTAAGGGAATATTTCTAGCCATCAATCTTCATAATCACTGTAAATAAATGAAATAATTTGCCCCAAACAATGTACACGTTTTAAAGGTATGCATATGTCACAGATTAAAATATTACCTTTGGTGCTGAAACTGTCCAGTAGGATATATCATCCTAATTTCCAAACACACTAGAAAACGTCTTTCTGAGATCAACAGAACTCTCAGAATCGGGCAAAATTAGTAACCTTGTCAAATCTATGGTCGTTTACAGCTTACTTCACGCACAAAAATACATGAGCATTTCTTAAGAATTAAACCACAATGCTGGTCGGCCGGAGTATACATGAAATATTCTTGAGTATTAATGATATACTAGCTAATACCGGTGAAGGCAAGTTTCATAAAAAAGGGTACCCAAACCTCCCAGCTTTGTCTGTCTAAAGCCAAATAAAACATTAGCAAACCATAAAAACATGATTTAAGTATGGTTAAAAAAAAATCACATGTATTTAATACTAATTGTCTCATGATCAGTATCCAAAATTGAATGAACATCCCTGTTTTGTTCTACTGAAAGAACCAACTGATATGTTGTATGCACTGCAGTCTGTTGGTTAAGGTGAGTAATATTTTGTCACTATTGATTGTGTTTCCTATTGTAGACATCTGTCTACTAAGTATCGTAACTGCCCAACCTCGCTTTACTTCAACAATACAGAAGATATCCCATCTTCAAATTAAAAATGATTAATCTACATGTATACTATTAAAATATTAAATGACCTAATTCTATAAAATAAAATAGAAAACCAAACACAGTTTGGTTTGTGGCAGATGCTTCCAGACATAACCTTATATTTGCTTGAGGAAAAATAATAGCTTAATATAGGACAGTTTTTGCCAGTCAGATTTCGATACATTTTTAAAGGCTGAGTTTCACATACCCACAATATTAAATACACATAAACAATTTAATAATAAAAAGATGTTTGATAGAAAAGGCCTATTTTGGGTTAACTAAGCCCTGTCGGCAGGGCTTATATTCGGCAGGGCTTATTCGGCAGGGCTTTTGTCCTGAGACTGTATAATTCCATCAACTTCATCCTCGGAAATCTGCAGCAATTATTTTTTATTAGTTGGGGCAAACTACTCTGTGTTGCAACAAATGTCAGAATTTTAAAATAATTACAAACTGAGTCCATGTGTATGGACTACATCTCAGCCTACACCTACTGGCCTACACGTATCATGCCCATGGCGTATATTAGTACTTGTTGGAATGATGCAGCCAGATCAACACTGGCTCTCCACTGATTTACTAACTGTATGTACACCCTTTGCAGGCCAGAATTTTATTGCATGTCTGGACACACCAGTATTCATTTACACGCACAGTGTAAACACAACATTTCAGTCAATGCCCGCATGCATATTCTATGATGCTGGGGAAAAAAAAACCTTTTGTTTTTAAGGGTTGTGCAATGAATCACATGCGATCGCATGTGTGGCATATGCCTCAGGTAATAACAAAGTTAACAAAAAGCGTCATAAATTTGATCCAACCATTTTGACAGTTACTTTTCACTTACTGACACTTGAACTTCCTAGCAGGCTGTTTACAACTGAAGACAGTCTATGTAAATCCAGGTTTTACTGCTCTGTGGCCTGTATCTGAATATATTTACAGCTGTGTATATACTCAGTGAACATGGTAAAAGCGAGTGTATCAGGCCATAACTCACCAACACAGAGCCATACATGTACAAATCCATATAGGTACATGCACACTGTACATGTAAACCACACCTGTCATGGGAACTTAAATTAATTAATACACTTTGTCAACTAGGGAACTAAAGAACTGACTGTTTAATGGAAATCCTCAGATGAAAATGAAACTTTCCCTAAAGGCTGGTGTACGTGTACATATATTCTTTAATCTATTCACTTGATGAAATTTACTGCAGTTACTTTTGGTTATTTCATGTTGAAAAGTTATGTACATGTTTTAAAGCTAATCTCAAGACTTTGTCCTACCACTGTAGGGGTAGGAATGTTATACAAATAAAACAATTTAAGGAAGCTCTGACAGAAAATCTCTCATGAGACCTTCCACGTTCTCATGTGAGAACTTTGAAGATTGTACGCAGTCTCGCAGAGAGAGTTTTTTCGTTCAACTCATTCATGTCTTTGTCGTCAATTTCTCACATAAGATCATATTTGATTTCGCTGATGAAAATCTTTATGAGTGTACATACAGGTTATATGTCATGCCTGGTCAGTAAAATTTCTTCCTGTTCTCACATAACATAATTTCTCTCATTATTTATTAATTTATGCATTTGATTGAGGAATTAATTTTTCAGTATTCAAGAATGCTTTGCTTGTACAACAATGCTCAGGATTAAGGGTGTAGGAAACAATGGCAGATTAAGAGAAAATCACTGCCATTCAGAACAAAAAAATGTGACAAGGAATATTTTATAACTATTTCACCAAACTGAATAACTCCCTACTTGATCAATTTCTTGATTTTTTGTCATCAATTTTGTACCTTTTTCACTCATCATTAAACCATGATTAAGCCAGATGATGCAAACATATGGCAAAATTGTGGACAATAAAACCATGCCTTTATTCTCTGTTAGTGACACACATATACTTTATTACACTAAATCTAATATAATAAATGACCCAAACATTTGCCCACAAAAAGCATTTTTAGAAGCAAATACTTGTGTCCAAAAATGTTTACTTTAGGTGCTGAAACTAATACATATTTACATTGGGGTTCGTGTATCATCCTACCTTCCAAAGCAATCTGCAACCAAACAGCCTTCTCTGCCAATGATCTGCGGATGGTCATGTGTTTCCCACGATTTCTTCCCACCATAATACTCAGGTAGCCATCGTATAAGTGAAATATTCTTGAGCACAACATAAAACTCCAATCAAGTGAACGAAAAAACAAAAAACACAAAACACCTTTCTAAGATCAACAACACTCTGAGAATCAGGAAGGTCAGTCCAATTTTTAGGTCATAATTTATTTTACATAGTTAAGACATACCTGAGGACAACGTTAAGATGGTCATCATCATCTGTTTCATTGGTCACTGTTGATGAGAGGGTTGTCAAGCTCCTGCAATGAGCGAATCAATCGTTATACATTGTAATAAAAATGATTCATGATTTTTCATAACAGGACCTTTGCACCTGTCATCACTTGTCATTTAAAATACCGTGCAAATCCTCGGCCATGCACAATGTAACAAATACATACAAATCCCAAGAGGTATTATGTATAATACCAGTCATTCATAAAACTGTGTAGGTGTTGTATAAATTTGGTGAACTTGGGACTAACTGTTCAAGAGAAAGAGCGTTTACAAGTCTGTTATAAAATTTAACTTAGATGACCTCAATGACCTTGAATTAAAAGGTCAGGGTTGCTGAAAATCGATAGGGTTCTTCCTCATGCCAATGTGTAAGTGTGGTGTAAGTTTGGTGAACATCGGATAAACCGTTCTAGAGACACAGACAATATTGGCCAAAATTGGCCAAGGGGTATTAAAACTTTATCTCAACAACAAACATTACTAAAAAGCCAATGGGAACATCTTGTAGAAGTTATAACATTGACTTTTCCTTTGAAATATGAGAAACTCTGCACCTGAACTAAAATCTGCTAAATACCTTTTATCAACTTAATTCCATCTAGAGCCATTTCAGTTCTGGAAAAAGTTTCAGCTCCTTAATTTTTGGGCACCCAAATTAATCAAAATATATTAAAACTTACAGTTGATTTGAACAAAAATACGACGGCTTTACACCAACAAAAAGTTTTCATACTACTTTCTTTTTTTTCCACAGACTTACCCCCCCCCCCCCCCCCACTTCACATCTGTGGAAGACAAGTGGTCTTCATTAAACATTAGTTTCACGATTGAGAGCCGGTAATCAATTTACAAATTCTGTGTTCAAGGGCGTATTTGACCCTGCATCTTGTTGATAGACAAGCACCTTGAACCATGGGCCATTTCCCTTCCCTAATGTATACCCTTTACCTTTTTCATTAAGTGTGTTCATTATTTACTGTTTTGGAAAAAAATGAAAAGAAAATTGTCATATCAGTACTCATTATTATAAAACAAAATAGGTGCTGTAGATACTGATTTAAAATAAACTTCTAATCAATAACACATGGTACATGTACCATTATTGATATATTATTCTGGGCAAGAAATTAATAATAATTAATAGTGATCATATGAAGCATCTGTGATTCTGAGAAAAAGGTCATGAGAAATAAACAATAACTTAACATTCAGGCTTTTATCTTTACCACGTATACAGGATCATTTGAATTGGTATATTCAAAATATGTAAGGATTAGTTTGACATTATTATAGTTATTAATGA
Organism: Acanthopleura granulata; assembly: GCA_016165875.1. Classification (NCBI taxonomy): domain Eukaryota; kingdom Metazoa; phylum Mollusca; class Polyplacophora; order Chitonida; family Chitonidae; genus Acanthopleura; species Acanthopleura granulata. The sequence goes on along the minus strand of JABBOT010000009.1, from coordinate 19,009,892 downwards.
ACACTCAGCCACATTTACAGGTAAATATCACAATAGAGATGGCGATCCTGTGTTGTGGAACATAATACTGGGGTCAAATTAACTTGCAAATTATGTTTATTCAATGCAAACACCAAAGAGTACAAACTGTCCCATATGTACAGAATTCTGTCAGATCATCATACATTACATACTGTACAGGTAGCCACTCATTAATTTGTCTTTGCACAACCAGTATAAAATTCCCTTTAGTCCTAATATTTGGCCAGGCTATCCCCCCATTACCAGAACCAGAATCCCATTATTGGATCTATGGGACATACTATATAACAGTCTTCATCCAGCGGGCTCTTCCTTAATGGCACATAGACACCAGTAATTATAATCACAACATCATTACATTTGTTAATGTTTAATACAAGCACCTGTTTATACAGATGTGGGTGAGTTTACGAATCCATATACATCGCTTAATTGTGCCGTACGTTATTTGCCATTCCATTTACATGTAGGTTGCGTGCAGAGCACGTCACACCTTTCACCATGTGCGGCAACACGCCCCTATTGTAGCATTCTGCTGCATAGTGAGTTGATGTCTCAGTTAGCGCTCTAAGGCATGCTTATACATCTGTACATAGTATAATATCCAGTGATGAGATTTAGACACATGTATGACATTCATTATAAAAGAATGTCTAAATTAGCCTTGTAGTACATGTGTATAAAACAAAACCAGATATTTTTGGAATAAATTATTAAAACAATTTGTCAGGTTAGGCATTTTAATGTTCTCATAAATTAGATTTACCACTTCTGCTTCGTTTTTGTCTCTTTTAACATATATCAGGACTCCAAAAACTTATACATATAATTGTAAACATCAAATGGAAATGGAATTAGCACATGTATCATTATTATTATATTATACATACACGCAAATGTCTAGATTGATCTGCATCAGTCTTATTTATGCCAGATAACTTTGCTGTTTAAAAATCACTGTAATATTTCCACAGAAGTTACACATACTTTTTCTCCATTAAATTCAATTTTTTCCCTTTTCCTTCTTTTTTGTTCCTATTTTTTAAAATATCAAATAAGAATTCTGGATACACTATCACATTATCAAAAATTATAATGTCTCACATCAATGACCATATGACTAAAACACACCGTACATGTATGTCAGCAGAGGGAGTTGTACCTAAATTATAATGTTGAGCTAATAAGATAGTGTTTTATTCAAATATCACATGTAAGGGAATACTCCTTACCATCCATTACTATGTTACATATACATGCACATTTAATTGTTAATAGTTTCAGATAAACAATTTTTTCAGCAGGTCTGGGTAATTCAAGGAAATATAACAGGCAAACAGGCATTATTGAGAACATATACAGTATTTGGAAATTTTTTCTTATAACAATTTGTCTTTTCCTCAAGAGTCTGTATGTGTTGGCTACACTACCAGGCACGACAGGTTTGGACATCGTTAAAACCATATTCATTTGGGGTAACCTAGCTGACCCTCCAAAAAATGGCCCCATCTACAAGTATACTTTTTATTGGGTTTCGGATGGTATTTGATCTTTTTTCTTTTTTTTCTCTCTCTCTCAAGGTCAATTTCTTTAAAACCTTAGCGATAAATTAATTTGCCAGAACTAATAAAAATGAAAAAAAAACATCCCTCTCAATCTAAGAGATTTTTTTCATATAGAGCTATGAACTACCAACAAAGAATTTTTATGGATGGCCTGTGGTATTCTACTGATCACAGCTAAACACTACATTTAGAATTCTTGGTCGCTTTTGGAACGGGGTCCCAAATGTCTTTATTTCTTGCACCTTTTCAGCGTTCATAGATTGTATTTGGCCACACAGTCAGTTCTGCCTTACCGACTCTAGCTGACCTTCAATTGCCAGGATATGGCTGATTTCCACTGTACGTGGCATTATAAACCCTAATCATTCATTCACACCAGTTAACCTTTGACACAGGAGCAAAGGGCTAAGAAACTACATAAAATCATCACCTGAAAACTCAAACCGGGTAGGACCTAATACGAAAGGAGTGAAGAATGTGAAGGGTGAAGAGGGAAGTTTTGCCATAACACTTGGTTCTCACCATTTGAAGAAACATTAGTTAGTATATGAATAGGTTTTTACCTTAATTTCACCTCACAGTCCCATGTGAAATACAAGTACATGAATAGAAAAATTATTTCTGTATTTCACATAAAGTGGAGTAGTTTTCAAATGACACATTTTCCTTGATTGATACAACCACCTTATCCCGGGCCTACAGAATACTTTAGGCCCTTAAGAGTTTTTTATGAGTTCTGGTCAAATTTCATCAATTTCTTGGTAGAGAAAAGTATCATTTTAACACATTGACTGCCGACTGCGCGATAACTCCTGAAGGCAACAGGGCTCCAATTTACCATTCTAGATTTTTATACACAGGGGTTTTTCTTGCCAATTTCTTTACAGAAACTCAATTTGAACAAATCAGGAAACTCAAACTTTTTCATCACCAATGTATGTAAAATTTATCTAAAACTTATTCATTTTATCAAAACCCATTACAAAATTTGTCTAAAATGCAATTTTGTGGTATTTCTTCTCATGGTTACCACGAGAAAGAGGCTAGAAAACCCCTGATACACTTGGTCAATGTTTGTTTCCTGAGCTATTTATAGGCATATACTAGGCGCCTTCCCATGATCCATGTAGGGAATTCCCTGTATACAAGATAAGTCATAGCTGGTGGTGGGATATAACTGGTATATTCAGTACACCAATAACGAGTTTTAGTGATATTAGTGATATTTGCACCAAACACAGAGTGCCATTGTGTCATAATTTGATTTGAAAGTTAGCACTTTGCAAAATGGCGTGTATGAGTGCAGACAAAGTCAAAGATATGTTGATGGAGACTGATAATAATGAGAGTGATGAATCAGACATGGCAGTAAGTCAGGACGAAAGTCATTTTCAGCCTGAAGGGTCGCGACAAACAGTCTAGTGACGAATTTGACCCTGCTGTTTCAACTAATTCTGCTGCCTTGAGTGAACAAGAGGCAAGGGGTTGTGGGGTAAGAACCAGAGTTGGTCATGGCTCTGTGATGCCAGACCGTGGTGTCCCTATTGTACCCCGCAGAGGCTGACAACATTCCACACTGGTACACTCCTGGTACATACATAGACCGATCTATCACAAGAAGTGCCAGTGTTTAAATCTGCTCAAACTGCTGGTTTAAGGAGTCCTGCTCAAGGCACATCTCTTGGAGATTACCCAGGATTGCTCCTAACTGACGAATTAGTCGATCTCATGGTCACTGAGACTAATCGCTACTTGCAGGCTGCAATAAACAAATAACAACCGCCGCACAGATTCTCATCTGACATACTGGAGGTATACGGATGCTGCCGAAATGAACAAATTTCTAGGGCTTCTCATGCATTTGAGTTCAAACAATCTACCCACCCTGGAACATCACTGGAGTACTGATATACTGTAAAAGGAGAAATTTTCAGAACATCTACATGTATAAGCTGCAATCGATTACAACTGCATTTGAGATTTTGGCACTTTGCTGACAATTCCCAAGATTTTGACAATCCCTATACAAGATACGCCCATTACTTCAATGAAAAGACGGCCGAAAGATGAATCCATGGTATTGTGGCTAAGACGACTGTTATTTCATCAGTACATCAAAAACAAGCGACATAAGTCATAAGATCTATGAACTTTGTGAATCTCGCGGCATGGTAATCAACATTCTCATATACTGTGAGACAAGCCTTGAGGCTAACTCACATATGGGTCAATCAGTTCCTGTTGTCTTGGATCTTATGTCTTCTTTTCTGGATAAAGGTCATGTGTTATACACAGACAATTATTACAACTCTGTTGGCCTTACAAAAACACTCACAGACCTTTCAATGCATGTATGCGTGACACTTCACTTTGATTGGAAGGAAAATTCAAAAGTTGTTCAGAAAAAACTAAAACGGGGGAACATTGTTGGAAACGCAGTGAGTCAGTAGTTGTTTGCAAATGGAAAGACACGTGGGATGTGCTCACAATCACCAACATGCACCGCAAGGAGATGGCGGACGCTACCAACCGCAACAAGAAGGTATCTAACCTAATATCATGCGCGACTACAACAGTGGAATGCCTGGGATTGGTACGAAAAAATTGCGCTTCATATCTTGGAGATCAAGCCTTTTAATGCTCACAACATACACAACGACTGTCTGATAAAAAAACGAGAATGTTGCGCTTTCGTGAGCCTGTAACACTCCCACCTCCTTGGAGAAACTAACATCCAGCGGCTTCAAGTTCCAACGCCAACAACAAAATCCTTCCACTACCTTGTTAACACATCCCCCACTGAGAAGACAGAAAAGGCCAACAAATCCATGCTGAAAATGTATAAAGGCTGGCAGAAGACGGGAGTCAAAGTACGTGTGCTCTCTCTGCCCAGAACAACCGGCCCTGTGTCTGGATCTGTGTTTCAAGGATTATCACCAGTAATGACTTCCCATCGGATTGTTCATTTTCTTCACACCAATTTTCTGACATATAATAGTATGTCTCTTTCTTGCAAGAGCGCAACTGTCACACAAACGGTAAATATCCACAATGTTCACTGATAATCACTTGATTTTTCAAAACACTACAGTAAAGCCCATGCAATCAGGGCAGATAACTCTGTCCAGCTTTCCGGTGTCATTATATAGCGAACAAAAAAGAAGTTTTCTTCACATCTGACTTTTGCATTCAATTCCCACTTCAAAAGGCTATAAGTCGATTGCCATGACTTTCGTTCTTAGTTTATTACAACTGCCAACCAGTCTGATAATCTTTAAAGTTACCCATGTTAAACTATGAGATAACTTGTACTGGTAGGATGTGGCACACCCCCCATTACGAGTTATTTCGTAGACAGCGGTCAAGGCGTTAAGACCACTATGTGCCTCTGTAAGTGCATTTGTACTAAACTCTAGGTGAAATACAGTATTTACATAATTATACACAGGAACAGGTTGTGAACAGATTTGAATACATGCATATTACAAGCAAACTTATATTTCTGAAATTCTAGCACGTCTGAGTTCCTGAAAAAGTTACTACAAGAAATCAGAAATGTTTTGATCCCTTGTCACCTTTACCTTGTTTTTGCATTTTACCTTTTCCCACTAAGGCAGGCATTGCCTTGACTGTGAATTAGCATATGAGTCAATTGAACTCTTGCAACTCAGTAATGCCTATGAAGTTTATAGCCTTCAGCTGCACGAAACTCAGCATTTTCTTTAATGTATACATGTATATACATTATACACAATGTAGAAGAATGTATTTGTAACAATGTTTTTCACTTTTACACCTACACTTTGAAGTTTAGTATGTTAAAAATGCACTTTCAGAAGCATACATCAGGGGGTTTGGATTGATATTTTTGAAGTTAACATTTTTTTCTGATAAGAAATTAATCAAATTTCACCCAAAGAACCTTAAGGGACTCTATCCACCAGGTGGATGAATCAATCATAATCAAGCAAAATATGTCTCTCTAAAAATGTAAAGGTTTTAGCTGAAATACAGTAATTATTCCTCTTGAATGGACATGCATTTATGATTTGATAATAATAAATGTTTTCCAGAACATACATATAATTATGCTCTTCTCAATTGTACTTCCAGTCAGTTTAATATATGATTTTCATCATAAGACATTGCCATTGTTTTGATGAAACGTCATTTCTACACTAAATACAAGCAGGTTACATGTACATTTTTGTGACAATCACTCGACCTGCTCATATACATGTAATGTAATAATGGAAGCACCACAAATGTACTACACATGTACATAACACAGTCCAAAGCGCAGTAGATGAACACACTGTTTTTTTCTGTGACACTGCAGTGCCTGTGTATTACAGTCTGTTTTATGAGTACATGCACACAGATAATTAGGACAAAATAAAGGAGAGAACAAAAAGTTCAGAGCTTTGGACTGCCTTAATTGTTATTGACAGGAAGCAGTTTACCACTTCCCCATTATTTGGTTGAAAAGTTCAAGAAAATAATTTTCAAATGTACCTTTACTATGACAAAAAATCCACTGCTCGGCGCAAAAACACAACTGAGAAAAGAAAAAGAAAATGAAGTCAGTAAAATTACTATCTAAGACAAATTACACCTTACCCAAAAGTTATCTTTCCTGAAAAAGTAGACTTCACTGAGTCAATGTCATTTTTGTCTGGCATGTCAGAGTGTGGTGATGATCCATCCTCTGTCCTCTTGCCGTCATTTGCTTTCACACCAATATTGCCACCAGGGTGTCTTTTTATGTGACTAACACTGGTATTTACAGACGATTCCGACATATTCGTCAAACAAAAAGAAATCTGCTACCACAATGTTTCTTTGAGGAAAACGTTTCCCAAACAATGGACTGTTCTGTTGGTAACTACAAGTTTGAAAGCCTTCTTCCTATTTCGTTTCCCGTGTCCGTTCAGAGTTCTAAAAATCTTCACTGCGAAATTAAGTCTCTCTATATCTTGCACGAGTGAATCCAAACCACAAGAGACCGGACCAAAAGCACATACAGTACCGCAAATTGGTTGTCATAAACAAATGCGCCGGTGTTGTTGTTGTTGACAGGATCGTCTGCAAGCCTAAAATGTGTGGTATACTATAATAATAGTTAATGACTTGCGAAAATGTTCCAAGACTCGCGGCTCCGTTCATGAACTTCGATACCAATGGGTTTTCTTGAGCTTGACAGGTCAGACAGATAAACCCAGTCAAGTACCATGTCCTTAAAAGCCCTTTGTCAACAGACACACGTCTTTTCAATACCGGGTTAAGTGAAGAAGGAAATCTGCCGCCAGCTTTTTGAAAAGGCTTCCCGTGCAAGACATCGATATGAACTCATTTCTACTTCATTATTATTCGCGATTGTCCCTAAAGCCACGAACAAGAAAGGCGCATGTTTAGTCCAGTTAATGAAGCTCCATGACCAGGGTTACTGACATCCAGAAGTGGCCAATATTCTCTGTGTTTTTCCAACATTGACTTTTCCTTCGCACCCCATCAAGATTCGTCTGCTACGGCAATAAAGAACTCACCAGGGCACGCGGGCCGGCCTCTAAAAGGACGAACCTTTGTCACGCCACGCTGCTCCTACACAGGGACCTCCAACCGTTACATATAATTACGTAAAACAAAAGTTTCAAATTTCTCTTCTACAAGGTTAAAAGTATATCACATTTTAAGGCGAGGCATATGGATCCATATCTACAAACCCTGCCCCAAGAGTGACGCACACGAACGCGGTTACTTAACTGTGCTGTATCTAGATTACCATTGATCTAGAGCTGCCGCCTGCAAGCCTTTCTTTCAAGGTGGGCCTATCCGATGTACAGTATTTATAATTCACGAGGGCCAACGGCGCGTTCAGGGCTTAATTACTGTCGTCGAAAAAGCTTCACACGTTCCACTTCCTACCTGGTTAGCACCTTAACTGTTTACCCTAACCATAAAGCAACTCAGCGCAAATTCATTTAGGCATGCATGCATATTCCACCAGCACATGGGTACATTATAAGCCAACTCGTACGCAGGTTTCGGTAGGGAGCTGCCACATATTTAAGTCTGTCCCTGGCACGGACACATAGTTATAAACCTCCACGTCACATTACCGAAGTGTCAAATATAAATCCAAGTCAGTAGGCCTACGTATGGGTACCTATATAGGCTACAAACTGGCAGGTCTATATGCTTTGCGGTCCACAAGATACAACCTAAATGCTGATAGGATTATGTCCCGATTTATAGAGTTAATGCCGAAAACAATAGGACAATTGTGTCAACTCGATCGAGTTCAAACAAATCTATTCAACAGTAGCATCTCACCCTTTTCACGCAACGTTGGGTCCATTCAGACAGCTGTAAGTGATCAGAGGTCATTACGTATATGCAGTACAAATTAATGTCTGTATAGCCTATATATTGTGTTTGAACTGAAATTGCCATGTGGGTGCATACGTGTATATCAGTAAATCCGCGATCTCTTCCGAATATTGGCTGAGGAGTGTGATAATTTAGCATGTTATAAGATACGTGTAGTTGAAGGCTGACCTCGAGCTCACATTATGGCGATACATGGTTCTGGACCAAAAAATATATGGTCGCCAACTCAATAAACGGTTTGTGCGTTCAGTGTTTAAGGCATCCTTCCTTTGAAAACATGAAGCTAGAGAAATTCGCCGATTTTGTGAATATACAGGGGTAAGCCTACAACTTCTATGAGGAAATAGGCCTCCGTGGCTCAGTCGGTTAGCCGGCTAGCGCAGCGCAATGACCCAGAATCCTCCCACCAATGCGGTCGCTGTGAGTTCAAGTCCAACTCATGTTGGCTTCCTCTCCGGCCGTACGTGGGAATGTTTGTCAGCAAGCTGCGGATGGTCGTTGGTTTCTCCAGGGCTCCTCCCACCATAATGCTGGCCGTCGTCGTATAAGTGAAATATTCTTGAGTGCAGCGTAAAACACCAATTAAATAAATAAATAAATAAATTAATAAAAACACATGTATTTAATCCATCTCTTTCACAGCTTTTATGAACGCCAGTGTGCCGTTTATTAAGTGTAACAGAAACATGTTTACGTTCCCATTTATACAGTAAACAAATATCTTAGTGCACGTGCAGGCCTATAAATGTTCATGACAGACCGCGGTCATTTAGGATCCCTTCAAGCTGTAATGGAATTTCGGCAGTCAAGCTGACTTCCAGATAATAAAAACACAAAAAACAACTGATTATTGGAAATGTGTTTTTACAAATTTGACTAAGAGTTGAACTTACTTTTTTTTTCTGTTCAGTACAGTTCGGACACAAAGAAGTACAAAGCCTGAGTTTTCCGGTACAAGTATCAATTGTACAGGTATATAGGCTCATATCAAATACAGGGCAGTCAGAGGGCTGATGTAGGTAACGGGCTGTTCCCAACCGAATCCCATTTGCAAACATGTGTAGGTCTATAATCATGTGAAATTTGCTGGTTTCAATTCAACTTATGCAATCTCCAGCATGCTCTATCAAGTACTGGTTTACCCGCTGGTCACTTGATAACAGCCCAAAATAGGAAAAAGAATTCAATCCGTGATCTTAAATCATTAACTAATCAACATGTAAATCGCTCTTTCATTCTGAAAAATGACGAAGATGTCCGACTTTGAAGAAAGCACACATTCCAGCAATGAGCTCAACCCAGACCCCTTTGTTTTATAGGGCACTCTCCGGGCATGTGTGACGCGGACAGCAGGTGCAGATGTTTTCCCGGTTTGAGCACAGTCGTTCACTCGTAGCTTTGGTAACAATGTAGTGGGCGTGCAATGCAGCATTGTAAATAAGCGGCACTTGTTTGATATGTATTATACAAGTTGGTGGTCGTTTGGATGGTAATTAAAAGAAGCGATCTATATTATGAAGTTCCAAAATGATGGCCTCATCTATACCTAGCAGAATCCTGTCTTAAAAAAACAGTCGCAAATCTACGCTAAGCGCTTTTCTCATGTTAGCGTTTATCCGTTTTCTGTATATATTGCCATTGAGATTACACCAGGTGCGTAAGAAGGGCGTGGAATGGCGTGGGAGCTTTGAAGTCAAAACAGATTGTACTTGATTGTCTCCCTTTAATGACTCCGATATACAGGTAGAAATTCTGACAACGTTTAGCTTCCGATTAGCTTGTTCTAAACGTCATCAAGGCAAATGTATAGAACAAAGCCTGCGTCAGCATTGTACATGGCTATATATAAACTTGGGGCTTCGAGTGCATGCTTTGTAACATAGAATCAACAATTGCATGCCTCGCTTCCATAACGCTATGTACGCTCTGCAACGAGCGTTCATACGGAGTATTAATTTTCAGCTGAACAAATTGTAGGTTACTTAGATACGAGTGATAGGAAGCATTCTGCATTGAACCCGGACACCCATGCAGATTTTCCGTGACCTGACTAATCTAGAGGCCTGTTTTGTAGAACTGCCTGGCCGTTACAGACGATCAACTCCGACAAATGAATCTCCACGCTGAGAGTGGAAGCGAGCTAGATATGTTTACTTTAAGTTATGTGTGCTGAACGATACCCTGTGAAGAGGATGGATGAACGCATAAGGTACAATGTATGCTTCATTAGGTATGGCCGGTTTGTTACATTAAAGCATAGGAGAATAAAGTATTTATATGCTAATAAGTTCCTATTCAGACCATTGTGTTGTCCCTGTTTTCAAAATGTATAAAAAATGAAATTCGGAAATATAGCTTTATTGAAAGTGATATTTAAGAAATAAATATTATTTTTATCGGTTTCTATTAAAAATATATCTTAATCCTGTGTTTGATCTTGGATATTTGCATTATCGTATAGAACATTGTTCAATGTGTCTTCCTGGTTTATACGTGTTCTCGCAAAGATATGACTGCATTATTGCGACACTTGAGATCAACCCATGATCATTCATTCATTCATTCACTCGTTCGTAAAAAGCTAGCCTCAAAAGAGTTTTCACTGTTTCTTTGCTTTTGGTTTAACGTCACTCTCATCATCGTTTGGGCCTAATCTTGGCTAATCTTGGTGAACGTGACGATTCAGCATCCACAAAAAACCAGTCATCAGCTATAAATCTACATAACCGGGCTTTGTCGTCCGACCTCATGTAATCACCACGCGACTTCCGCGGATAAACAGGTTATCGTGTGAAACTCGACAATTTCATAGGTTTGAATAAACAGATTGCTGTGAATCGCAGGGGTCGTATAGCTTTGTTCTGACTGGGCCTTTTCTAAAGCCGGGTAAGTCCACATATCCTGGGTGCCAAGTTATCAGGCATGTTATTGGATTATATGCAGGTTTTGGACATTTTAGTTATGACTCCACATGGATTTGAACCCGGGTTCCCCGCTTACGAGGCGAACGCTCTAACCCATTGGCCACCGGAAACTTATTTTCAACAAGCATTTTGAACATCCTATTTGAACTGAATTGCTGACTGCCAGTGTATAGTCAACACCCTTTCCTCGACCCCTTGCCTGCCGGGTGAACGCCGTTTTTTACCTCCGACATCGCCTTTTTATGGAAACTATACAGTATGCAGCGTTTCTTTAACATCCTTTTACTTTCAAACAAATAAATAATCGCTTAAATTCCACAGAAAATCTGTTGTCTGAGGGATGCTGGAATCTGTCATGTCAATACAGTAAATTATGCAGTCATTACATTAATTACAGCATTATTCTGTTGTATATATCGCACATATTGCATTAAGTCGACAGGAAGATTATATTAGACTAACAGGACAGTATGTTGAACTTAGTTCAGTATTATGTTATATAATAATAGAAAATATTCTTGCAAAAGAAAGAACAAACCACGTGCCTGTAGATAAATTTTACTGGTCATCTACAAGGCCATTCCGTGCTGATTCCAAACATGGCCTTCCGTCCAAATACGGTCAGAGTGTCCAGAATCTCTGTGACTCTGCTTCATATAAGTGTGTCTAGTTCCGTTTACACAAGGCTAGGGGTCGTATATGTTCATCGTGTTGAGTACGATGGTAACGTTGGGTATATGATCAGTTGCAATCAAATGACATGATATATACTTAAATGGTACACGATTTGGATACTGGTTTTATCCGTCAGCCAAGAACATTCATTGCGTCTTTCCGTCATCATTAAAAACTGTTGACTGCTTCTCTTTGGAATCCGTTTTTATACTTTATAAACGTTCTCAGCTCTGTGGTGATTTGTGTTATTTGTCGTTTCTAGAAACTGGCCTTGCTGCTAATGACCCGGAATGTCCGTTTTAGTTGACGACTGGTATAGGAATGTCGATTTCGGTATCTCTTCGGTATAGCCCAAAATGTCCACCGTGGATTTTTGTCTACATTTCATTCACTGTAGTAATATGTAATAAAGTTTTGTAGGCAAGGTTTCTTGCAGGTATATGAATTGCCCAATGACAATGTTCGCTGGTATAGAATTGCACAATGACAATGTTCGCAGGTATAGAATTGCACAATGACAATGTTTGTGATGGGAATAGGCCTTCTGAATATTGATTACCAGCGTCATCTTGACGAGTGCATTACAGGCAGGTCAAAGTTTTGTCTTGTCACAGCCTTATTTATTGTTTATTTGGCTACATGGCGTTTATAACATTTTTACATTATATATTATACATTTTATAACATTCAGCAGGTGCCTAGAAATCTTTCTCACCTTCAACCGTGGGTACAACCTGCGAAAGCAGGATTTGAGCCTTGAAATCATTGGGTATCATTATTTATTTATTTATCTGGTTGGTGTTTCAACACCACATGCCACATATTGGCATGTCATATGCAGACGTGTAAAATATAGGCTATACAGTCAGAGCCACAAATATTCTTCGATATAGAATATACAAGAATATGTCTGTAAATATAACTTAGAATGCATGCATGGTTTACGTCGTACTCGACAGTTGCTCTCAGTTACTAGTGTATGACGACGAGTCCCTGGAATGTGTAGATAATATGTTTTAAGGCAGCAGGGCGAGTTCCGATCGAGGCAAATCTACTACTAAGTCGCGACGTCGATCTCTTATGAATTGTGTCGCCATTTTACTACGTCGTGTGCCTGGTTTGCGTGTGTGGAGATATGAACAGTAGTGAGGCTGCACGGACCCACGGAAACAGCAAAAATATTAAACATTTCCCCTATCCTTCTGACAGAAGAGTAATCGTGTCTCTACCTTGATATGCACTGAAAAGTGCTTCAACCTGCTTTTCTCTGAGATCTATGTTTGCCTCTTATAGCGAACGTTTGGCGTAAAACGAACGAAGTCTCGGGGGGCAGCCATCTTGAATATAAATGACCTTACGTCAGAAATTATTTGTCAAAATGTAAAAATTAGTAAGTTCAAAATTTATACTGCGTATGTGATTTGGCCATGTATTCCCATTCCTGATAACAACATTTTATTTACATTTGAAAATAAGACCGAGCCCACTTTATGGGGAAGAGGGCCATTCAGTACAAGTCTAAGTCTAGATTCGCCCATTCCAGATGTAAACCCGAAGACAGACGAAGTGGGTCACGATTGGGCAAGTTCATTTCCCCAAAGTGCTGCCTACACTGGAACATCACACCGAGGACATCAAACAGGGTGAGTCCTGTTTCCTTGCTCTAAGCTCCCAGGGCTGAACTCCAAACGAGGCAGCAAGAAGTACCATTATTAAATGGGTTCGTATGACCCCACCTGGGGTTGATCCCGGATCTCCCGATCCAGAGGCTTTAACAACTAGGCCACCGCGAGGCTCTAAAATAGAAATACTAGTATCCTATATGTAAGACAGACATTTCTTCAAACATGTTGGATTTTTTGAAAATCTGTCAGATAACAGGACATCGTAAAACTCCTTTCTACCTTTAACAAAGTGGCCCAAAGCTGTGTTTTCTTATGTTCTTTCCTGTAGTATGTCACACTTCTCGCCGCATGTGTGCTAATAAAACGCCCAGGTATTACACAATCACTGCAACGTTACAACAGGAAAAGAATATGTTTTGTCTGGAATTTGGCCCGTCAGAGTCTCCAATGTTTAGTTGTCTATACGATATGTACGAATTTGTCAAAGATGTTGAACAAAAGATATTCTACCTGCTGATTTTCACGGGCTATCTACCCACACCAATGTAACAAATCATACAATACACATTTGCATATACGCTTACCTTCGTTGCTAAGGATTTATTTATTTACATATTTGATTCGTGTTTAACGTCGTATTCAAGAATATTTCACTTCTACAAAGGCGTTCAGCATTATGGTGATGGGGGCAAATCGGGCAGAACTCAGGTGATACCCTCGACCATCCTTTGGTTGCTGGCAGCCCTGCCCACTTACGGCCGGAGAAGACACCAGTATGAGTTGAGCTTGAACTCACAGCGACCAAATTGGTGGGAGGCTCCTGGGACATTATACTGTGCTATAGCACACTATAACCACTTCGGTCACTGAGGTCCCCGTTGCATAGAATGTGCGCATGTGGCCAGGTGTATATATAGAAGCAGTACAGGTCCACAAATAATGCAGCACGACAAGTAATGTTAACAATGTTAAAAATGTTCCGTTTCATTAAGGAGAGCCTAATTAGTGTATTAATAGAAAGTCAAGGGTACATTACCTAGATAACACTACACTGAAGACATCGTCCGTGTCCATTCCACTCGAGTCAGCTATCGGAGGCTACGATGTGAGGCGGAACCTAAAACCTACCTCTACGGTGTCTCATCACGGTTCTTTAGAGAACCGTTTTCTTCTTTGGTGGCGTGAGCGGAAAGGAGGTGTCCGGTTGAAATCCACAGTTTTCCGTTTATTTCAGTGTTCCGCTATTAAAACTTTAGTATAGAATCATACGCAGATTCTTGGGTCGGCTTGACCTTTAAAGTACCGGTACTGGATCATTCTATATCGGTATGTAGGTTGGGAGCTATAGCATGTCATGTCTCGTGTATCAACGAGCGAGCGAGGAAAATGTAATCAAGGCGTTGAACGTCATCGTCTTTTGTCATGACCCTTTGTCAATCACGATCTAATTAAGCGCCATGTTGTGGGATAAATTCAATACTGCATGCCCAGCAATTCCTTTCAATGCACCAAAGTCATAAAGGTCAAGATAATCGAATAGTACAATTGATTAAGGCATGAAGGTATACAGGCTAGAACTATATACGTAAATCCTACACAACTTCCTGCAAAATTTACATTACATGGCTCACTCTTGTCTTTCGAATAGACAATAGAAGGGCACATCTTTAGTATGTAAATCTAGATTTTCACCTTTTATTTATTTATTTATCTATTTGATTGGTGTTTTATGTCGTAATGAAGAATATCTCACTTATACGACGGCGGCCAGCATTATGGTGGGAGGAAACCGAGGTTGCTGGCAGACCTTCCCACGTACGGCCGGAGAGGAAGCCAGCATGGGACGCACTTGAACTCACACCAACCGCATTGGTGGGAGGCTTCTTGGTCATTACGCTGGGCTAAGGCCCTAACCACCTGAGCCACTGAGGGCCCAGTTCACCTTTTATAAATTATCGAATCTTTGAATTGTTTTAGATTAATGCCTATACAACGTTGTGCTAAATTTACATTTTATACTCTGTTACTTTGTCTCTTGACTTCTAAATATTTTAGGGACACATCTTTATTATGTAAATCTACAATTTACCTTTTGTACATGTATTATATCTGATATCTTACAATCCAGTCATTGAAATTTTATTTTATTAGGACTGGTTTTCTCATGTATGCATGCACACGTATGTATCTCTTGATTGGCCATTGTTATCTCTGCTATCAGATCTAATGATGAACAGCCTGAGGATAACCATGAGTTTCTCCTGGGGTCTACCCGGTTTCCTCAATGCTCTATAATGTTGGCTGCCGTCGTATAAGTGAAATATTCTTGAGTACGCCGTGAAACAGCAATCAAATAGTTAAATAAGTAAAGAAATAAATAAATAACAAAACCAATGATCAATGTTTTAAGGCCTGACAAAAGGGCCCAAATGACAGAGAAAGACATCCATTATGTGACTCTGAACTGTTTTGTGTACTATCTAAATGCTTTTTGATCCCACTTGCGCCTAGAAATGTGACGTAAGACAAGAAAGAACAAAGGACCACTCGGCTATGGACCCTTTGTTGAAGGCGGGAAGAAGTTTTGGGAGTTTCCCATTGCAAACTCCAGTAAATACCGCTATGTAGACGGCGAGAACAGTTTGAAACAGTATCACTGCTAATGGTATCAAATGTATACATATAATTATGCATGTAGACTATAGCTTTCGTCGATGGTAAAATTACTTCCACTGAAGATATACAAATAGGAAAACTCACCAAAAAATCGGACATTTACTGCAACCTCCATAAATGTAGTAATAAAATTGGCTATCTTACCCATTTAATATTTGTTTGTTTTTGTGTGAGTTAAGAAATACAATGTGTGTAAATTCTAACCACATCCTTGAATTTCAGTTTCTTAGATCAATGTTTCTGTGATAGCAGGATTCACTATATTTGCTGATTTTCACATTTCCACGTCGTGTTTCTGTGTTATTTCTGTCGTTTTTTGGACAGAAGCTAACGGCACCGCAAAATATTTTATACTACATGTAGTACTGATACAATCACACGAAAAGCGGGTCCTTTGTTGTGAGAATTCATGTCTGATTATATGGTCTTTTCATCTTGTTTCACTGAATTTAGTAGAGAAATATCTGTTTAAATAAATAATACCATATTTAAGGGTTCAAACCATTCAAGCTTGAATCCCTATTGCTCTCGTTAGGATTATTAGACGTTCAGATCAATCAGGCTTGGATCCCTATTGTTTTCGTTCAAGTGTATTATTATTGCATGTATTATTATTATTATTTTCCACAATTTTGTCCCGCGTTTCAAGAGAAAACGGCAAGATGCACTTTTGGAACTCACGTGACTTGGCTGCCATGTTGGATTTTGATGAAAACCTTTAAACGTCTTTTTCGCCAGAACGGCTGATGCGACTGAGCTGAAATTGAAACCATAGTGGCACAAAGTCTAGACATGTTCAGGGTGATAACAAAAACTGTCTGCGTTGAAAATTCTACAAGCTCGCTGTTGGGTGAATATGTCATGTGACCGTAAAATTCGTTGTTTGCTAATAATTTCTACACTTGTACATATCATGTCTTACAAGTAGTCCTAACTGATGCAGTTTTGGAAATGATGTCAGCAAACTGGAAGTAGTACATGCCAAGAAAAAAGTCGCCATTTTCTCAACTATCAAAATTGAAAAACTTGTGCCGCTAAAATGGCAAGGCACAAATGTGTGAAATTCAGGTAGATAGTAGGAAAGGTTTTATTTCTATCCAGCGATGCATGCCTTTGCTGCAAAGTGCGGGAAAGCGCAATTCACTCCATATTTGCAGCAAACCATAATGAAAACATTTTACAGCGGTAAACCTGAAAAGCTCGGAAATCAAAGCGCTTCACATCTACTGTACTTGTGCTGATGTAACCAACATCGGATGTAATTTTAGTGAATTATTTGGGATTATTATTTATTCTGCTGTGTGTATTTATTCGTGTCGTTTATTTGTATGAATGGTTTATGCTGGTATTTTAATTCAATTTTACGTGTAAGTACTGTATAAGTACGACATGTTGATGTTAGTGCATTAATCATTTTCAGTGCTTTGTTTAGCATGTAAACAAGAGTAAAGTGACTTGAAATTTATTTATTTTCAGGACTGCCTTATTTGACTCAAATTTGAAGGTAAAACAAAAGCCTACTGATTTCAGAGGCTTTATCTTTAATCTGTATATTACAGCTTCACGGAAGATGTGATGTACATGTAGGTATGACTGTAACATGGAAATTAAAGCAGAAATGCAGTCAAAATAGCTGAATGTTTGTTCTCTATATATCGGTTGAATATCTGGAATGGCACCCATGCTGGGGTCTTGTAGCAAAAGAGAGGCCAGATAATATTACAATAAATAACAATGCTAAAGGGCAGATGCAAATGCAGTCTGAGTGTGACACTTAGCTAGTAGAGACATATTTTCATTTTGCACAGCATGGTAAACATTTCTAGTTCTGTTCATTAACATTATCTTTGCATGTATTTATTCTTAAACATTCAGTAGATTGTACATGGATATTTTACTAGTAATTTAATTCTTTTTTCTGATTTAGATAAACCTGTACATGGTCCCTTTCTTACAAAGCTGCCGCAATGCTACCTCAAGCACATTTTATAGTTGTGGTAAATTGTATCTCTTCACTTCATGTTGTCATAGAAATTTATTATTCAAGGCACATAACTGCAAATCCTTCGTAACATCGACTCACGTGAGAATCATTACTCTACGAATTCCAAACAGATTTGAAGCACACAAGGCGTATAATGTCTGTCTGTTTGTTCTCAAGTTCAAAGATGTCCTCATTTGGTTTTTGAAAGACAAACTCTGGTGTTGTACCAACCATTAAAAGTTTGTTAGGTTCATTTGACCATTTTTGTTCAACTGTATGAACAGCTCTGGGTTAAGTCTGATGATTTACTTTACTTCCCGAAACATGATTGTAGGCTCACCTCACGTATTTCGATTAAATGGATAGTCAAGCAATCTACCATTTTGGAAATCCTGTGAGATCTTATTGCAAAAATTGGAGGTCGTATGAGATCGTATTGTATTGATGGAAGCCATGTAATGGGTTTTATGACAAGATCCTACGCTTGAACTTGAGTAAACTTCTAACTTCCAAGCAGTGAGAACCAACATTGGTGTGATATTTTTTTTGGACTGAAAACTTACACTTGGGTAATTCTCTAACATGAATCTTTGCAACTCCGATCAGGACAGCTCAGATTTAGTTTAAGAAGTTGACTTGATGTTAACATGATAGAAATTTATTTATTTGATTGGTGTTTTATGCCGTACTTGGTCACACGACGGGCCCCAGCATTGTTTTGGGAGAAAACCAGGCAGAACCTTGGATCTACTGATCACGAACCAAGCAAATGTTCTGTTTACAGTGTGTGGCAGAATCAGGTTGGGTAAAATTTAATGAAAATTTATAATTTTACAACATGTAGTGGGATTTACAGGGCAATTCATTTAGTGAGATACCAAGATGACATAGACCTTTTGCAGAATGTTGAAGGTGTTGCGGATTTGTGCTAGCTTGTTTATACATTTATTTGCCTGGTTTGATGTCGATTGTGCATTGATTAGTGCTTGACGTTGCCAGGTTTACAAATGAATAGCTCCCTGTAACCCAATAATAATTTGTTTTGATTCTTTCTTTCATCTTAATTAATAGAAGTTTCAGTTTCATTTCTACAACAGATAAAGCCATGAAATATATGATGGCACACATTTTGTCTCTACCATCGGAGAGCCAGCAACCAGGGGAGGCAATCAGGCTGCAGGGTGTCATGATTTATTATGATTCGGACAAAATGAACTCACAGAAAGGAAGAGCAAATGGTGCAATTCCTGATGTGCCGGTTTCAGTATTTTTCAGAACCAGCCCTTTTTTTGCTTTATGGTCAGACTGAAAGAATTATAAAAGTTGATATCTATGAAGATGTATTTTTAATTATTAGAATACTCTTTTAATGTATATATCTGTGCATTGAAAAGGTGTTTACATATTGCTGTATTATTGTAGAGAGCCTCAGGGAAGAGCATATTGTCAACTTTGACCGAATTCAAAACTTTGAGTTACATGCACAAGCCGTACAGGCATAAACAATTTTCCTGATCATTATCAGTTTGGTTTCGTAAACTGTATGTATATCTACAGGAAAGTTCACAATCATAACTTATATCCATAATGCCCAGAAGATCAATGCGGTATCCATTTTTTTTTTTTTACACATTTTAATAATTGCTCTGCTATCAGTAAAAAAATTGATACCAATACAGTACAATGGGACTATTTCAAACAACTTTGAGAATTCAGTTCGAGAAAAGAAAATAAAATTTAAGATTGCTGCACAAACCTATTAGAATCATTTTCTACTGGTTAAATTAGCCTTCGAGTATTTACATGTAGCATGTATTCCTCTTCATGTAACTATAGTTACACAGTGTATGGTTATCATTTGTTACATGTTATTACATGCATTTGGTGCTAATGGATAGTGTTGGTTAATTGGTTACTGAGTGGAAGGGTATGAAACTATATAGGATCTGTAAGCCTCATATTGGCCGAGGCATCAGCCAAGCCCAATATGAAGCTTACTGACCCTAAAAACTACACTGAAAATTTGTTTCTTGAAAAAGAAAAGGAGTTTCAACAGTAATTTCCTGTCGTGTCGAGGAGCTTTAATTACCGCTCAGTCATCTGGGAATTATGACGTCATAACGTTATTGACAATGCTCATTCAACATTCTTTTGTGCCCTTGTGTCATTGGTGCCGACCCGCCCGGATAGCGCAGTTGGTAGAGCGTCCGCTTTCGGACGGGGTTCAAACCTGGGTCGGGTCATACCAAAGACTTTTAAAAAATGGTACATCCTGCTTCCTCGTTAGGCGCTCAGCAATAAGAGGACAGAGGGTGGACTGGTCGGCCCGGTATCAGTATAATGTGATTGGGTGAGAGGGCTTGTTGGGTGTCTTCGGCAAGTCGTCTCGGTGAGGCAGCACCAGATAAAAGACACGGTGGAAATCCGTCCTGCACCAAGGAGACACCGCCTTCGTATAAGTGAAATATTCTTGAGTAGGGCGTTAAACAATAAGCATTCAATTCAATTCGTTGGTGCCTTTTTTGCGTCACATGGCGTTCTCCCTACTCTTGAGTCATCTGATGCATATATATCATCTGCTGCAGAGTACAGAGATATACACGTCTACCACGTGACCACTGCTGTCCGATAAAAAGCAGAGGATTTTATATGACGCGGGATTAACATGTACATTGGAGTAAATGTTGTCCAAAAAGCTGTCGTTGATACCTAGCATACTGATAAGCATAGTCTGACTACCATTACCACCATCATCTTGGAAGAGCCTTTAATTGCAATTAAAAATTATATCGGGCAGGTGTTTCTACCCTTAGAGACCATAGGCCCCCATAGGTGTCAAAATTGTTGAGTTATACTGAAGAATACAAGACTTGCTGTGCTTCATAGCAAGTGAATTTCGAAAATGTATATTTTTAATACATTTACTATATCAATTTTGGCGAGATTTACAGCTACTTAATTTATACATGTATGCTGGCGGTTGGAAAGGATTTACGACTTGAGCTGAACTTGTACATTTCTCAACAGATTTAAATTCTACAGGGTTGTTCACCCCAAGATCATAATTAGCGTATTGAGGGGAGGAGGTGTTAAGTTTAAGACTGCTGTGAAATGTGTTCACTCTTAGTCCGAAGGCATTATCCAGCACCCCAGCTTGAGACTTGCTCTACGCGTTCGCGTTCCACCACATACTTTCAATGCAATCGGCAGCTATGGGGATGGACCAGCGAGGTGGGAATAAACCCATAATGTCCTCTTATCTCTGTGTCTTACAAGACACGAGCTCGAAACAAAAGTAATGAATATCTTCATATTTATACTATGGAGAGAGCAGGGGAGTACAGTCAACTGTGGATACCTACCCCTGTGGAACCTCATCAAAGAAGTAAATTTGCAATAAAAGTCAACTTTTACCACAGAGAAATGTTTAAATCAACAGACTGGAAAGATTACTACAACCCACTTACGCTAAATGCACCACAGATACCATCTTGCTGGTCTTGTGCTAAAATAATGCGACAGATTCGACTTGATTAATTTAAGCCGCTCAGCTCAGAGTGTTTGTAAGGCACGTACAGCACGCAGAGAGACCCTTGTGAGAATCAAAATCATGCATTAGCCGAGTTGTGTTTTGTTCGGATTTATTTACTTTAAGCGGTTCAATAATGTACATGTTGCTATGATCAGTTTGGGATGGTTTTCACTTCTGAGTGATATTTTTATATCATTTCTTGAAAACTTTCGTGTTGTAAATAAATAAATAGTCACAGATTTGCTTGTCGTTATTTCCATGTGCTCATCATGAGACATCTTTTATTTGCAAGCCACCGGAGCGTGCCGTCCGTGGTGCATATGGGATTAACCTGGAACTGCGCCACCTGGCTGTGTAAGGATAGCCACCACCCCCCCCCCCCCACCACCCCGCCTCTACCTCTATAGTGTACATATGAAGACATTCAATATTTTGTTCTGTATTTTCAACAACAGCCTCCAAACTGGCTCCATTGTTAGTCAATATAACACTGGAACGGGTTCACAGTGAAATCAAGCAACCAGGGAAGGCAAGACAGGCTTATCTAACAAAGTCTCCAAAAAACAAAGGCAGAATAAAGCTCACCTGCTCTCACCAAATAATGACAGAATTACCGCGTGGGCTTGACATTGACGTTCACCGCTATTCAAACTTGGAGAGAATAGGGTGGGAGCGGGTGGGGCTGTGTAAGACCTTGAAATGGGTCACGTTTCAGAAGGACGAAAAAAGCAGCGGGCGCGCCGAGAGATACATGTTATTGCTAAAGGGTAAAAAATGTGATAATGTGTTATATAGTTGTTTAAATTTCTGTAAATCACTTACTCTCCGCTATTTCCCTACTCTTCAGTGTGAAAATCTGTGTTTCATAATTACATCGGGACATGCAGCAAATGTTTGAAAAACATCGCATGAATTTGTTTAACCCAGTGAAATAAATGTCCTCACTGATAACGTTTTTCAGTCTCACGATTGATTTTCATTACATTCCAACTTTTACTTAGCTTCATACCAGTAAATATACTATATTAATGCTAGATCTGGCATTTGGTTCTAGTCGTTTAAAGATCTCTGGATCAAATCGTAATTCCAACAAGGTTATACACACTGGTATATACCTATTTCTGTCACTGCAAATGCATCTGCAAGCAGACGGTAAGCAGATTGAAACCATCGCACATTACTTTTCAAACATAATCCCAGCATAAAAATTACAATTACGGGTAAGTACATTACAGCAACTTTTTCTTTATCCGGTGTCTAGGAGTTCAAATCTATAAAGTAGGCTGGTTTTCCCTCTGATTGTACGTGGGAAGCTCTACCCTTTTTCTTCTAGCCATAATGCTGGCCTTTGATTATCACTATGTTCTTAAATTAAACTTTCGCTCTACATGTATGCGCCTGGAAGCACTTGAGTTATCTCTATGCTCTGCTTGTTATAGGCAAAAATCACGAGGAGCAGTTACAGTTTGGGGCATTAGATGTACAATAAATCAAGTTTTACCATGTGGTGAATGCTCTCTTATAAAGTACAGTGTACGAGTGGTGCACAGTATTGTGGCAAAAATGTACATTCGCGTAATTTTTGTGTACCAACAGTTTGCGTAATTTGTGTAATACATCCACAATGACGTGTGTATCAGTGATACCACTGTTACACATGAATTGTGGATGTGCAAATTTATACGCACTCGTTGTACAGAGTGGACCCTGGTTGTTTTTAAAATATATAGTACGGGAAAAGTGTTGAAAGTGACCTGGTTATTCTGATTGTTAAAACAGAGGCAAACATTCACAACAACGACCATTTTATACGCTCCCGTGGAGAACCATTGTGTACAAATATTTACAATTCGCAGTGGCATGTGTAACGGTAGTAGGCCTACTCATAATTTATACCTCTGAATCACCGACATTCCTTCAGTACGCATGTGTGACGCTATTAACACAGCCTGTATACTCATGTTACACAAACGTATCTGGATGCGCATTTTGGCATATTACTTTATGATACTCGTATACAGAAGCTTTTAGAGCGCAGTGGATGGAAAGTGTAGAAGACGTCAAAAGAAAAGAAGTTCCTCAATTACATAAGGTCATTTATTTAATTTGTGCGTATTTAATACCGCACTCTAGATTTTATGACATATGCTAAATGTATGAGGAAATCCGAGTGCCCTTATAAGGCAAAAAACCGCCCTATGCTATATACCTGGCAAACCTCATGACTTTTAGGCCGCAGTCGCACGAGTGAAGGCTTTGTTCGAATACATGACGTTATTGATTAAAAGCATATCAGCGATAACCAATCATGTAGGGCTTTTACCGTCTGAGCCGGTAAGGGTCCTTAATTGCAATTAAAGCAATTTGTTGTCCATAAGCCTGGTTATGTTCTGCTCAACGTGATATCTGTCTTTTACACACAATACTCCTCGGTTTGTTTCGTCAACCACGCCTGCCTATCTTCAAATGAACAGTTGCTAAATGAATTTAGAACTGTTACCCAGCAAGACGAGAGTGCTTTATTCAGATGAAGAATTGAAGCTTTCATTGAACGCGAAGGAGTAAAGACTTTGATAAGACTGACATATTTTTTAAGGATTTATTTAAAACGAAAAAGTTTCATTTTTGGGGTGTGGGGATTGGTTGTTTCCCTTCTTCGCGAGAACGCCTTCGTTGGGTTTCACGGACCAGTTCATCACGCACTTCGGACTGGTTGTAAAAGAGGATTCCCGGTTCAGCGACTACACCAGGCAGAACGACTGAAGTCTGGCTTCAAGGAGGAAAATCTCGTTATTACGATGCTAAAATCTCCCGGTTTTCACATAATCTTCTGGCCGTCTGTCACCATATACAGTGTCATGTTTACCTACTTGATAACATCACATCCATCGCTTATTCGCTTGAGGCACACCAACCGATGAACACGGTCTAAGCCCTCTTCGCCACTGTTGTTATCGGACGTTTGCTCTCCGGTTTTCTCTTCGACAAATTCAACTCGTCTTTGTATGTTTTTCTGTTGTTGTTGACCAGTTCACTAGTTATTGTGGGTATAAAGCTGTTGGAAGTTACGACTGATTACAATGTTGTGTTGTCTCGTGCCGTTTTTGCTTGGGGTCTGGGAAATAACCATACCAGAATCGGTGCTGACAGTGCGTTTTGGTACGAACATCGTACCGTACATTATCGGTAGTTATTTTTGTTTTATTGCCCCTTTCTGTCTGCTGTTTCAATTTTCTGTTGGAATTCTGTATGACAAAAACCTGTCTTCGGGTGGTTTCTGTTACGATTCAAACTGTTTCCTTCTCTTATCACTTATTCTTCTTGCTCTTACAATTCTTTGCATCTGTGTTCACATCGTCAGTTTTGTGACGAGGTTGGGTAAACAATGCGATATGGAGATTTGACCTCTCAAACTTCTTATATCCCCTAGTTTAAAGGAAAAGACTGTGGAAGTATAACGTAAATTGTAGTAAAAAGGGTTTACAAGGTGAGAAGTCTTAAAAACACCACCAGATAATTTGTTAGACGTTCTCAAAGTAAAATCTGTTTTATCCACGAAGGCCCTAAAGTACCAGAAGTCACCGACTTTTTACCTACACGTAGCTAGCTGAGTTGACGCGAATTTCTCCTTTTGATGCGGCATTTCCGTATGAAGCCTAAATATTAACACACTGCTTCACTGGCGAGAATAACCAATTGTCACCACGGCTGGTGTATGCTATGTTCAAGACAAATTTGCGCTTCGGTAGGTAAATACATAATACAATGTAAAATGACCAGCGCCCAATGCGTTTAATGGGTGATTAAACTTCAAACAAATCGATTTAATAAATATACACATATATTTAAGTATTAAACACAAGTGTCTAAAACATGTATATAGGCCTATACTATAATGCTATAATCTCCAAGTGATTAATATCTAATGTATAAAAGTCTTTAGAAGTTAAACATCGAAACTTACAAAGAACAATTTAAACTAAAGTATGTGAAAACGCTCAAGATGTCATTTCAGAGAAGTAGCTTCACTCTTTATTTTATGACCACATACAAATTGTAGTAAACATGGTGACAACACATTTAATTACTACGTGCAAGGTTAATTACATCAAAACACGTTTCTACAGACGTAGCAAGGATTTAAAATAACAAAATTTTGCCGTAATTTGCACTATATACAAAACCACGCAGCATATGTTTGATGACTGTATAAAGAATTGTACAATGTTACATGTAAGCGTGCGTTATAAGATACGTATGTGTAACATCTTTGTCTACTAACGTTTGTCTGCGGGTAATTTTCAAAATGTCATGAATGTTTGCAGCAGGGAAATGGAGGGGGGGGGTTGATGCCTGCTAAACTTGCTTAATGAAATTGTCCTGTGGTTCATGTTTCATTCATTATTTACCCTTGCCATCCTTATCACCTCACCTCCCCCTGTTTTAAAAGACAAGACAACAAAAAATATAACCAAAGCGACGTTTTAGAAAATGTAAATGACATTCTTTATCGATATATATGTACAGGTGGTCTTGTGTTGTCTTTTCTTTTAATTTAGTGCTTAGTATATTTGTCTCTAAAAGTGTACATATAAGATGTAAGTTTAAAAATCGGTTTAAATGTACATCTAGTAGTTCTTCTCCGAGAGAACGAAAATTTGAAAGCGTCATCGGTAAAGTAAGGACGAGTGTACTTTTAAGTTAAAGAACTGTTCATAAATAACAGTTGTATGCTTTTTGGTATACAAGATAGATATTGGATTAGTGGAACAAAAGAGAGGAAATTTCTAAAGTATTTGTAATATCTAACTGTATTAAAGGAATACGATAGTCTCTGTTGGAGAATATGCGGCTGAAGTGTTAAAACTTTTGGACTTATATGTACAAATGTATCTTTGTTGAATTTAATGTACGGATTGCAGCAAAATACCACACATGTGGCATATATATTCAACAACAACAGCTCACCACGACGTGCAACCTTGACCTCTAGTACAATATAGCATAAAGTGACAAAAATCATATACACCTTGTCTATGTTTACATATGCAACCACAGAATGACATATTTCAATATTACACATACGGTACAACTCTTGATTCATTTACTTATTAAATTATGGTTCTTATTAGGTACTGATTAGAAAATGGTGGTTCTTATTAGGTGGTACTTATTAAGTGTATGGGTTTTATGTAATAAATAAAACATTAAATGACACATACATGTAATATCAAAATACAGGCAACTAATATAATTAATCTATCAACTAAACCTTGTATTTATTTGCATATACACTCCACATAATACATATATCACATTTGCAGTAATAATAAAGACAGATATAAAAGCATTATATACCGTGCATTTCACAACACACAACAAACATGTTATAGAAGACATTACCTATTCCAGTGTTCCTTAATAAAACTAACATATATATTGGCGTATATACATATATACAGAATATATCTTTACTATTCACTAGCGCTTTGGGGTAATACAACACCAGTTAAGAAGCGCTTTACATTAAAGACGTAATTTAGAAAACTACAATTAAACCTTCTTAATTTATAGCCAAAATTTTTTCGTGAACGTATAACAGTGTATACAATTTCGTCATATAAAAACAATCATATTTGTAAAAGCCATCTTACAGACAAGGGGTGTTATTCTGCTTGCCTACAAGAAATGAATTCACCCATTAAAATCTATGACCATTATCTATTATAACGATATACATTCACACACAACAAGTGAAAACGGCAAGTTTCAAAATCATCAAGTCCTCTCTAGAAATTTTAACCAATCACAGACCTACTCCTAGTTTCCGCGGAACAATTCTTAGGTTCTGCAGAACTGGATGATCCAAAATGTCCACCGAATAAGTAGACCTACAGAACCTATGGTCCCTATACATCATTTACACCTTCAAGTGGTCTGGACTCCTGAACTTTCGGATGGAAGCATCCGCAAAAAAACTTGGAAGAGACCAGAGCAATTATCAGACTGAATGAAAATTGATCTGGTCACTTAACACGATTACAATATAACTGTAATACATGAGCGAACAATGGCGAAGGCAACAGTTTGCGCTAACTAATAGTCAGTTAGCCTATATTCCACGCCACCTTTGCAATGGCGTACCTCGTCACTGGGCCAGTGAAAGACGCCCATGTTACTTCATAACTATACATGTTAACTACTATCTACAAACGTACATAAATCCACTTTTGTATCACTCATTCACTCTATGTATATTTAACAATCATAACAAATATAACCTATATGCTTTTCTGATTGCATTATTTATATTATTTATTTCGCTGGGGTTTAATACCGTTAATACTTTTCTTCGAATTAGCTCACATACAGGGTGGAGTCAAGCTGAATTCCAGAAGATATTTATGCGGCAGAGCGAAGAGGAAACAACCGTGTAATGGAGTAACTAACGTAACAGTTTCGAAATAAAATCTCCGTTTACACTCGGTATATACTTCTTTTTAAAACCTTGCTGCTGAGTATTGTTGAAATAAAAACTGACTACTTTTGAAAAAGAAATGGATTACATTTGCACATAAGTTCCACTTTTGACCAAAAAAAAAATAACTAGTTGTGAAAAAAGTTCATTTTTCATTTCAAAATTGGTAAGTATATTATGTCAAAAGTAATCAGCATGGTTAAGTAACACTGGTCAGTTTTTATTTCAAATGTGGAATTTATTTCAAAAATTGCCAGTTCTTCATTCAGCTTTCTTTTTTTATTTAAAACTGGTATTTGTTTCAAAAACGGCTTCCACATAAACAAACCGCCCCTTGCTGCTGTATGCAAACCAAGCCATGTTGAAGTGAATTAAACTTCGATCTGATATGCTCTTCTGCAAAGTTTGGCAGATTTACAATGTATTTTGATGTGCAGGAGTCCCATTTGCCAGAAGTTCTTTGACACCGTCATTGATCCTGTTCACGAAGTACTTGTTGTTCCTGTTCGCCATGCCACACTGGCGTGCACACATTTTATAGATCCACATCGGGAATAAAGTTAGTGTTCAGAAAATTAACTGTTGTTGTTGTTTTCGGTCACTTGACAGGCTGAACTGGGATGCGGATTCTTCGCCTGATGACAGTGTTCTTTTAGAGCCCAAAGCAAGCAATCCTGAGCAATTATAGAGCTACTAGCGGGGAGGACTTAGGTTTGTAAAGACAATTATGTACATAGACAAAATGAGACAATGCTCTTGCTCTTTGATACGGCCTTTCGACTCTTTCTATTTTACAAAGATGGAAATCAACATCTAGTAAATGCTAAAGAAAATTTGTTTATTAATAAGTATCAGATCGATCTCAGTGGAAGTCCACGGCCATAATACTTCCGTGCAATGGCAAAAGGAAGCAAGTGACATTCAATTTTTTGATGGCAAATGGCTCAATTATTTCGTCCAAGCCACTATTTATACTTGGCTAAAAAGAGGATCACTGGAAGACTGTTATATAATATTTTCAGTCTCAGTGAGAGACACGCAAAACCCAAATATGGAAAATATTTCTTTTATCACTTCCTTCCTTTTGCCACTTTTGTCAATTTTATACGTACGATGTGAAAAACCGTTATAATTTTACAGCTGAAAATTCCAGCAATTTAGATATACTGGTCAACTCAACTGTACATCAGCAGTAGTAGTGTGGAACGCATTTACGGCGCCCGTCTGTATCTATACAGAAATAATATAGCCTCAGTCTTCACCTTACCACCAACAAAAACTCGTAAGTTATCTTATAGGCGAGCAGTTAGGCAATTATTTCTGTGTATATATAGATTACTGCATATCTGTTACACCGCTTTTGTAGAAAATGCAGTCAGATTCACTAGGAAACAAATCGTCAGCACTTTTGCCCGTAAAATTATGACCATTTCTATTTATATATATATTTATTTATTTATTTATTTGATTGGTGTTTTACGCCGTACTCTAGAATGTTTCACTTATACGACGGTGGCCAGCATTATGGCGGGAGGAAACCGCGCAGAGCCCGAAGGAAACCCACGACCATTCGCAGGTTGCTGGCAAACCTTCCCACGTGCGGCCGGAGAGGAAGCCAGCAGGAGGTGTGCTTGAACTCACAGCGACCCCGTTGGTGGGGCGATAACCATTTTAAACCGTGTACATATACGTCCTATATATAACGTGCCAGTAAGTGTGCCCTTAAATATTATATTTTTAAAAATGGTATCAATTACCGCAGATAAAACAGTATCGTGTTTCCAAAACTTTTTCCAGACATCAAAGCTACATGGATGGTTCAGCATCGTTGTTAAAATCTTCAAGGAAAAGTGTTGGGATTATCAGAGAAATCTACATTTTTGTGACGTTAAAACGTCACGTGACCGTACACTTTGAATGTACATGTATGTGAATACATACAATTTTCATCAAAACTTTCAAATCTGTTTTGGCTCTTTTTATGCTTTTGATCTCTTGTTGGTCAAGATCAGCCTTTATAAGTTGCTGCAAAACTGATTGCTACTCATGGAACTGGAAATCCCCTCATTTATAATTAATCTGTATCATTACAAGACATTACGCGTGGCCTTCGAGTATTTTCTCTCCCCTTCAAAAGTTTTTTTTTCCTTTATCTATTTCCATTTTCAAATGTTGTAATTAACGTTGGTGCGGTTTTGCAAGGAGACCTTAGCTGAAATCTATATGCGTACAATGCGTACAGTACTGTATCTAAAAAACTTCTTTTATTAATAGATAATTACACAAATTCCTGACGAGGGACGTCGGTCTTCTTGTTCCGGCCAAAGCGGCTTTTATACAACTGGACGACCCGAGCTCTGAGAACAAAGCAACAGACCGTGAAGATTCCTTGAAGACCGCTTAGAGCTCCAAAAGCAAACCAGATCTCTTGGTAATCCGTTAAAGCAGCCATGTACGCAAATCCCCAGCTCAATCCGAGGATTAATGTCAAAGCGGAGAACACGACCAGCAGGCGACGGCTTTTCTTTTGCTTTTCGCTGAGTGGAACCACCTTTGAGACGGCGTGCAGAGCGTAGATCGTGCAGATAAAGAGCGCGAAGTTGGCCAGCAACAAGAGACACACGGGCAGTGCAAACCCAAACATCGAGGCAAGAATACTTCCGATCCAACAGCTGTCCTTGGCGTACTGCATTTCGAAACCACTTCCTTTAGCAATGTCCAGAGCAGTACAGATTCCCACCAAGAGGAAAGGCACACCCCAAGCGAAGATGCAGTATTCCTTGAAAGCTTTGGAGTCCTTATCTGCAGTTTCCTCTGACGTCAGCCGTAGTTTGTGAGCGATGTCGTACGTGAGGACGTTCATCCAAGCAAACACGGACAGCCACAGAAAGTGGAGAGAGATCGCGATGGTGCTACAGACTATTTGAATCTCCGTCCTGTCGATGCCAGCGGCGAACAGAAGCTGTGCCACAAATAGCGATGCTGTCAGACACATTAAGATGATCCCGGAGATGTCCCGCAACTGAGCAAAACACACATACGTCACAAACGTTGCTAGGAGACAGGCCAAGGACACGGAACAGCAAACCATGACAACGACGTATTGAGTGTAAGGCATGGAAAAGAATCCCTGGTTGATGGTCACGGGCGCTGTGACGTTGGTGACGTTTGGGGCGGCACACACGTACGCCATCCTCCGACTGATCTGAAACTGTCCACGGTCGTACAACATTCCCGTCGAATTGACGTACAGCGAATTGTTGTGCAAAACAAAGTCGCCTTCGTCGTAGATTTTCATGGGACAGTCTGGTAACGTTACGGTGGTGGTAGGAATATGACACAAGAATGCAGCCAGTGACGTCGTTATTTTATTCTCGTCGTTCATTTCAAGAGTAATCTTGAGAGGAATGTTTTCCAAGGGGATCTGCTCTTGCCTGGCACTGTCGTACCCATATACTCTAGATTCTTGCTGATAGATTTGAAAGTCCTTCCGAACGTCTAAAACATGATGGCAGGATGGACTGGTATAATAATTGTACAGTTCCAAAAATTTCATCCTGACACCATGACCTCCTAAGCTCGGACCGCGTTGCATTTCAGTCCGCAGTAGCATCATGGCGTCCTGAAGTTGTGTCATGTCAAAGTTGGGCACCTCCACTAGAACGTGTACATTGATCTCTCGCGCTATGCCAAGGCCAGCTGGTCTTGGACCAAGGTAAGAACTGGTAGGGTCATCAGCCTCGTTGTCAGGTATATTGTCTCCCTTGCTCCAGACAGGAGTGATCGTATCTCCAGAATTTGAGTACAGTGTTGTTTCGGTTTTATTCAGCGTTTTTCCCCCACTGCATTTCTGTCTTTCTTCCTTGTTGACTGCATTCGTCTGGATTTTAGTGGAACTCGCCTCATTTGCGGAAGTATCCGACGTAGAGGACATTGCTTGGCTTCCGGCTCTGACCCGCTTGATTGCTTCTCCGTACGTCGACAATTCGCAGGATTTGCTTGACAATCCAGCAGGTTCGGTGCCCAGAAGGTAAAGTGCCATTAACAGAGTATCTTGAGTCCAGATATTCTCGCACGAAACAGCGACCGCTCTGCTTGTAAAAGTTATTTTCACGTAGAGAGATTTAGGCCCGTCTGGTAATCGGGTATAGTCGGCCGGAATCGGAGACACCTGATACGGGAGACATTGGCCCTCGTGTCCGTACCAACCCGAAGGGCATTCCAGAGGTATGCAAATTTCTTGGAAGAAGTCATAAACTAAATTACCCGGGCATTGGGGCTCCTGGAACGCGTACATTTCTCTAGCAGCTCGGAGCAATGGTACGTACACGGAGTCTTTTTGGTAAAAGACCAAACTCCATGCGGGTGATACGCCCTCGTCGATTGGTTGACGGGGTGGCTCCACGCATTCCAGCAGTGTTGAGGAATACTGTCCACAGGAGTCAGACTGGTGTGGGTTTCTGAACTCCGTACCATTGGGGTTGTGGACAGCCATGTTGTACCACCTCGCGACGTCAGCTGACTGCCGATTGTTGTCATTTACTGTGCATGTGGAGGAGTTTGCTTCAGGACCCAGCCAACAACGTCTTACCTTTCTCTCAGGACTCTGGGCATCATCTCCAGTGGCCCTCGATGAAGCAAGGTTACATTCACCAGACAAAAGACGCGCCGATATGTCCATCGGTTTCAGCGATCTCAAGAAATCCATATCTGTTCCGTTGGCGCATTTCAATTCTGGCTCCCAAAACACGATGTCCTCGACGGGAATTCCGTGACACAGGGCACAGTGCACATTGCGGTAATGTCTGTTAGGGCGATTGACGTGGATAACGGGTACATAGTTGAACCAGTTTTCGAGCTCACCCTCACACAAGGCCTGGGTTCTGTCGTTCTGCCATGAATCATTACATTTCGATATCAGAAACACGCCGAAACGTGGTTCTTGTTTTAATCCCCACTCCACGGGGAAACAGCGCTGGTAGTTCACGATGTATCGGATTTCGTCGTCAGCCAGGTTGGTTTGCAGTATGGAGGATTTGCGATAGGCTTCCTCTCGGCTGAGCCTCAGCAGATCGCGGATTTCCTCGTCCGGATACCTCAAACAGTCGTAAAAAAACTTGTAGCAGCAGTCGCCGTACAGAAGGCAGGTAGTGTCACACCGGCAGCCCCGTGGAACCGCCATCGAGGGGCTGAGTCCTGACCCACAACCGTCACCGCACTGCCAGGAGGAGCAGGTGGGCAGAACCAAACCAAGAAACCTCTCGATGGGAACAAACAGGTGAGGGTTGTCGTCTGCAATGATAGGGTCCAAGGTTTTATTAAATAGCTTATTAATTTAACGTTTTTGAACGTCCTAATCATTTTAGTTATTAATTTATATGACTTCAGTATAATATAAAAGATTGCAGCAGAGAGAGTAAAACCAGAGTAGCGACGACAGTGTGATATTTGGCAAATGGTGACATGTTACCGATGAAATCCAGCCTCTTGTCTATTTACCTCAGTCAGATTTTTATTCTAACTGTTCATATAAGTGTTCAAGAAGTAACAACTTACACTCCCCCTAGCACAATGACGTAAGCAGAATTGGGTAAAAAAAACGCAGTTTTAAATGCAATTTATTACATGTTACCGGTCTCGAAGTGCTGTATTGTCATCACATTTAAAATACAATAACGTAAGCTATGCAAAAGGGCTAGGCCTCGTCATGCTCAAGATATTTTCACTTATCCGATGGGCCTTTATTGGTGAAGGAAACCTGAATGTCCAGGGTAAACCAGGGTAAAGCCTATCTCAAGTTACCGACGAATTTAACTGTGTATGACCTGCAGATGCATAGGATTCACAAGTTATCTCCAACCAACTGCACAGCCGGCTCAGGAGGAACGCATCAGCCAGGACATGTAGGCTCGAAGTTAGTGATCCAGAATGATAGAACAACTTAACCAACGTCCTACAAATTTGCTCGTGCTCTACTTGGTCGGGTTTACGGCAGAGAGTGCGGAGGCTACCACCTGTATTATTTGTGCTTAGCTGAAACTAAATATCCAGCTTTAACCAAGACCCTTTTAAGACGTCAGATACGACGCTGTTTTATTGCGAAACAATGTGTTGGCTACAGTTCTGTAACGGGTTGTCACGACCATGTGTGTCTTTTGACTGTCTAAGTGGTGGTAGCTAGTTTGGTTTCTGTCACACATATCTGAAAGAGGCCTGGTGTGTAGTCCATAATTACGTCATAAGAGTGCCTCAGACTGTAGTCAAAGTTTCGTAAAATTGCGGGTAAAAAGCCTGGCAACCAGCTGCCGGGTGTTTTCGCTGTAAATTATAACGACCATAGTGACTATATAATAGCATCGTGTGAAATAATATGTGAACCCCGTACTGATCAACGTGTTTCTCCTGTTATGGGTAAAACCTCGTAAAATACCGGAGTTAATGTGTTAAAAACATGGACTTTTCTAACAAACCCCCGTAGAATACCGAAATTAGTGTGGTAACAATCGAACTTTTCCAGCAGTGCAGGCAACTACGGTGTACAGATACGACTATTTCAGATATCCCTCGGAAATCGGTGTCAATTTTACACTGTTTCTGGTCTTCCGGCATTGACTTGGATACAAATGCAGAATATCCATTCGCTTAACGATGTGAAGTTTTCTTTAGAATAAAAAGAACAGCAAATTAAAAGAATAATGTATACCGCAAAATAGAGGAAGTAAGGCATGTCTGAACTGCGACATGTCTGATCCTTTGTAATTTTTATAGACCACCACAAACACACGTCAAAAGCAGCCAAGGACATTACAAAAGTGGTCTTTCAAATATTAGCCATTTAGTACACCTCATTATTCGGTGATCTCATTCTGTGATTCTTGCCTCTGTTTCACAACCCTGCGTACATTCCTATATTTAATGCTCAGCACAGGAAAGTTTTAATTTCTTTCACTGCGGTTATGATAATAGGCGGGGAAAACTTTGAAATTAAAGAACTCTGTATATGTGGCTGCCTATATACATGCATAAATTTCATTTGTCCTCAGACAAGGAATCTGTACATCCCCTGTGTCACTACCTGTGGGTCGACGTTCGTGTCACCGTTTGCGCAGTCTAATGTTGGAAAGTTTGAAAGGATCTTGCCAAAGGTCCGTGGTTTAGCATCCGGTTTTCTCCCCTTATAAAAATGACCATCAGTCAGTGTCGGTGAAAAATTCTTGAGTATATTGGTAAACAATCAAATGAATGAATAAAATATTTTTTCTTTTTCAGGCGTATGAGGGAAGGGGAGGGACAAAATAGCCCCATTATCAATGCACATTATGTATCACATTGGCTGTATTTTCCATAAGAAATATCGCTTATTAAGAAGTCCGTGCTTGTCTTTACTTGCGCATGATTACAGATTTATACAGATCCGATGCCTCGCGGCAAAAATCGATGCCTCGCGGCAAGAAACTTACTCAAGAAAATTCCGGTTACCGAGTACATGTATTAAATATGACAACACAGCATTTTGAGTAGTTCTAGACCAGCGACGGCTAATATATTGCATTTAACATCACTGCAATTTTTCTTTTTACCTAATTCTGCTTAAGCCTTGGTGTTAGTGGCGGAGTAAGTTGTTATTTTTTACACACTTACATGATCAATTAAAATGAAACCCTAACGGAGGAAAAGTGACAAGAGACTTGTAATGTGTGACAATTTGCCAAATAATACACTGTTGTCCGCTTTTACCCTTTATGCTGTAGTCTTTTATATTAATATCGTTAAACTTATTAGTATTTGATATTCAAGCTGATCCATGAACTTTTCGTCACAGCGGAATGATACAGTGTGTTAAGTGCCATGACTTCCCAGCTGATCTTTCTACGCCCGAATGGAGAGACCTCCTTACCTCCTTAAATTTAAATCTAGTTTAATTCTTTATTTATTTTAAGAGGACTTCCCACAGCCTAATGGCCAAAAAGGATCTCCTCAACAATCAATCCGAGATATATACACACAATTATACAAAAGATAAACAAATTACATGACTTTACACAGTAAATTAGAGGGAAACAAAATTAAGATCACAATGAAATCAAAAAATCTGCTAGACTGACTTATAAAATTATGCACAGACGATAAAATTAATTTTCATCAATGCTGATTTCTGATGAATATTGCGGATTTACTTACAGCAACCCGGCAAGTGCACAGAGGGATGTAATGCTGATTGTATTTTTGAGCATGTGCTTTCTAGGAGTGGCAGGATCGGGTAATTCAAAGAAATAATGATATGCATTTGCACATACATGGCTGCATTTACCCCAATATGGACATCAATAATGCTTGCAAATAAATCCCCATGAAGAGCCCCAGTCCCATTCTCATTCTACAGAGCACAATAGATTTATTTATTTATTTATTTGTTTGATTGATGTTTCATGCCGTACTCAAGAATATTCACGTACACGACGGCGGCCAGCATTATGGGGGGGGGGGAGGAGGAGGAGCCCGGCAGAGCCCGGGGGAAACCCACGATCATCCGCAGGTTGGTGGCAGACCTCCACACGTACGGCCACAACAGATGGAAAAGTATCAAATGAATTATAGACAGACGTTAGTTCTCAGTATCTGTTGTGATTGTGTTAAGAGTATAGAGAGCCCTTAAGTGTATTCGGAGAGGAGTTTTGGATGTGAGAAGGTAATGAAATCTATTCTTTGGTTGTCTTCGGAAAGAAGGACGGGGAAAATATCTGAATTCGGCATTTAAATAATCGAAAGTGATCCTTGTTTCTAAGGTTGTAAGCAAAGCTAATCGAGGAAAGGCAAGCAGATCACACGATTTCTTTAACGGTAATAATAAGTTTAGAGAGACTAAAATTAACGTGTTTAATCGAACGACGTCGACCATAACATGAGATATTTTTTGCAACTATTTTAAGTATGGCAAAAGGTGAAGAACTCGGTGAAATACAATATTGTTCCGACTGCTTCGAAAAGTACAATTTTAGGGCATATTTTCAGAAAGCTATAATTCCTGAAAAGTGCATCGCTGACACAAACTATATTTTACCAAAAAAAAAAACATAGAAAACATGCATTTTATCTCCCCATTGTTGACAATTCACTCTTCATACGCCCAGTAGCCTAATTAAGTCACAAATAAACTTTGAAATGATGAAATAATGGTCAATGTATGGCTCACAGAATTGTCGCTTCCATCACATTTCGATACAGGCACTGTTTTGCTTTACTTTTTCTTTAACTGCAGCATCTAACGGGACTGAAACCTCATACCGAGACTTTGGACCGAAACATGAACTTTCATGCTGAAATTTCATACTGACACTTCATACTGGAACCTTACCGAATACATATATATACCTTGAGACCATTTCAATCAACATGCTGAACTACGTTTTATCTTGTGTAATCGTGAGAGCGAAATACAATCTAAAAGTTTAAAGCAAATACTAAAGATTGCAAAGTCTTCAAAATTGCAAAATGTACAATTATTCGGAAACATTGTTCCAAGCACATGTTAGAAACAGGAAAGGAAGCATCCGAAATTAGCAAAACGAAAGCGACAGACGCTTTAAAATCCGCTATATATCAACATTATTTATACATGTAAGAGCCACACACACTAACAGTTTTAAAAATTATATAAAATTTATAAATATAAACAGAACTTTGTTTTACAAAATTTTTCAAGCGCCGAAAGGACAATTTCTTGTTACTCTCATATTTATGTTTCCCGGCTCTTCAGGTCCCTGAAAGGCAGATTACGAAGATTATCATTACTTACATTATTGAGATTGCCAGTCAGGACATGCTTACACGGACGGTAAATAAAATGACACCATTCACAGGCACAGCCTTAATTACCTGAATTATATTTAGACATCTCAAAATCTTTGACTGCTTTCGCGTGGTTAAAGATTTTGGAAGAGGTTGGTTTATTTTATCAGAATGATATGCATGGTGGTACTCATATGTTGAGATAATTCGGCACAGCACTGAGGAACTTTGGATCATTTAAAATTTGTGGTATGCTGATTAAGTGAAGACCTTTATCGAGATGCTTCAGTTTTAAGAGCAGTCTATTTTTATGTGTTTTAACTGTTCTGGCTGGTAGATAATCGATAGATTACACATGCGCAAATCATGCAATTGGGTCAAAGATTTACCTCCGATGATACACTATAAAATAAGATACCGGTGTTGTTATTCTGCACCTAATTAAAATATATCAGAATTTTGTCTGTTTTTGAATACGGCTGAAAGAAGGGTTACCTTCCATCCTGTTGGAGGTCATTTAGACCGCTAGGCGTTGAAAACAACATTCGTATACCAGCCGTCGGCCAAAAATGGACTTTCCAGGTAACCTAGACGCTAGACCAGTTTCCAAAAACAACAAATAACAAAATCAAAAAACACAAAGAAGGTATCAAAAATATTTTAAAAATTAGGACAAATTCCAAAGAGAAGTAGTCAGCAGTGTTTAAAGATGACGGAAAGACGCAGTGAGGTCACTCCCACAAGAATACTTCAAAATAGGGGTCATGTTACTTTGCTGTTTTCATACGTTGCATGGGGCCAACATGCGAAAGTTTGGGGATATATATTTTTGGAGTTCTATGACATATTCTATGAATGATAAGTAAAACAATGCAATTTGATGCGTTGGTGTAACTTGTAACTATAGCTCACACGCATAACACACAGCCATTACGCCCAGCATAGATGCGTAATGTCCACCAAGCCCTTTTTATTCAGAGAGTTTTGTTAAAGACGCAAATATACTCTTAAACATAGTAACCACCAGTGTTTCTGGTGACGCTTAATTCAACTTGGATCATTTTTTTCTTTTAAGCTCATATTTTCTATAATTGTACGGTCGCTGTGAGTTCAAGTCCAAGTTCAAGTTCAAGTTCAACTTCCTCTCCGGCCGTACGTGAGTAGGTCCGCCAGCAACCTGCGGATGGTCGTGGGTTTTCCCGGGCTCTACCCGGTTTCCTCTCACCATAATGCTGTGAAATATTCTTGAGTACTACGTAAAACACCAATCAAATTACTGTATCTCGTATAAGGGAAACCCGTTTTGTTACAATAAAAAGTAAACAATATCAACAAAGTTTCCTTGCTTCTTAACTAAATCCGGTAACGTTAACTATGTATGAATCATTTAAAAAACGAACATACCTGAATATCCAGATGGCAAATGGAAAACTAACGGCAAAAGGCAGGAGAGAAAACACCTCTCGAATTGTCTAATAGTCATGGTGGTGAAGAGAACTTCTGGTTAAAGAATCTTAGTGAAGACGTCCACATCTGTATTCCTCATGTGACCCAACCATGCCGATCTCTTTTCACTGAATGGCGAAGTTCCGTTCAACGCAGGTGCGGTAGGGAGGCAGAAATTGGATCTTCTGTGGGAGTGTGAATCAGTGGCTGTGGTGAATACGATCAAACATTTGCCACCGTGGGGTAAACGATTTGATGTATCTGTTTATCTGTATGAGTAAAGAGTTTACACTCTAGATCTGTCCACAGACATCATTTCCCGGCGGTCCAGTCCGATTTGCGCCGTTCCGGAGCGCCATCAGGAACGGCCTTAAACGCTCAGAGCGTAACGCCATGGTGCCGCTCGTCCGCGCAGCTCGATTACGTCACTCCCCCCGCCCCCGGGATTTCGCTTTATGATCTCTCCTGATTACTGCACATGAGCGTTTTCATGTAATAAAAAATTACCAGCTGCTTTTTTCCTTTTTTTTTCTTTTCTCTCTCTCTCTCTCTTTTTTTTTTTTTTTTTTTTTTTATTCGGTACCGTTTAACGTTACATGAGTTCTGGGCGATAATTTCCATATTGACGACCATCTATTGACCTAGCGTATTGACTTATGACAAATTTCCATCAAGTTGCTCCAACCATCATCATTACTGTAGTTGACTTTTGATTCATTTATCTAGAGTAAAGAAAACAATGTGTCAAAATTTACCAGCCATGGGACCTCCGATAATCCTTCGTGGCATTAGATGTCAGGTTTGCTCCGCAGCGACGGGCATCATTTGAGGGATACATCAGATCGGCAAAGGTGAATCTGTTAAACTTTCTGAGGAATGGAAATCATCAGAAAATCACTGTAAAAACAGTGATATATATGCCAGTGAGGGTCACCTAAAAAAAAAATTCTAATTTTTTCTCAGTTTTGCTTTTGCTAACTGTAAATATGTACTATTTCATTTATTTATTGTATTGATGGTTTACGCCCTACTCAAGAATGTTTCCCTTATCAAGCATTATGATGGAAGGAGGCCGGGTAGAGTAGAGCTCGGGCAAAACCCAGGACTTTTCGCAGGTTACCGGCAGACTTTCCCACGTACTGGGAAAACGTTTGTTTCGAACCTCGATCTTCTCTCTGGATAAACATTGTTACACTTCTGAGGAACTCATTTATCCCGTATGTATTCATGCATAAACCAGGAGGTCGAGTCCCTTTGCATTGTTTTCATGTTATTGTGTACATATATTAAATGCGATGACAATACAGTACTTGGAGTAATTCTAGCACAGTGACGCCTACTCAATTACATTTAACAACACTGCAATTGTTTTACCTACATCTCCTCAAGCCATGGTGCTAGGGGGAGTTTAAGTTGCTGCTTCTTGCACACTTACTTGAACAGCTGGAATAAAATCCTAACAGAGGTATATTGACAAGACGCCGGATTTAATCGGTAACGTGCCATCACCCTATCGCCTCTGCTCTGACTTTACTCTCTATACCGCTGTCATTCGTATGATATTGCAGAAACCTTGGATACGCTGTAAATTTCGATGTTTAACTTATAAACACTTATATGTATCAGATATCAAACATTTGGAGATTATAGCATTACAGTATGGACCTATATACATTTTTTAGACACTTACGTTTAATACTTAAATACACGCTTGTTTGAAGTTTAATACCTTATTAAACGCATTGGATGGTGGTCATCTTACAGTGTGTGTTGGTGTCTGAGAATGAGAAATTTAAAAAACCGAAATCACAACGTTTCTAGAAATAAAGGACTAATGAAGAT
Source organism: Acanthopleura granulata (assembly GCA_016165875.1). Lineage (NCBI taxonomy): Eukaryota > Metazoa > Mollusca > Polyplacophora > Chitonida > Chitonidae > Acanthopleura > Acanthopleura granulata. The sequence goes on along the minus strand of JABBOT010000009.1, from coordinate 18,968,945 downwards.
CTACTTTCAACAAAACACAAGTCACCGTCTCCCTGCTCTCGACTTGGAGCGCAACTGATCGACCTAATGCAATAGCTTTCCATAAATTATCCCAGAAATTCGGTCTTTACGTGATAAGGCGAAAGTTTACTGATAGTAGAGCATAATGGTTGTGAATGACGCCAGACGGCATGACGCTCCAATCAGTCACGTGACTAGGAATCAACATGGCGAAATGGATAGTGATCAGCGCTCTGCTGGCGACGGTCGTCTGTCTAATCAAAGCCGAGCTTTCTCATCACTTCAAGACTCCTGATCCTTGTGAGTTATTTCCTTAAAGAACGACATCTCAGAAAAGGTGCCTCATGCCAAGATAATTCGAAACGATAGGAAAGACTACAGCATACCGAGTAAAACCAAAGCAGCGACGACAGTGTGACAGTTGGCAGATGGTCACACGGAACCGGGTGAAATACGGCTTCTTGTCAGTTTACCTCTGTTAGGATTTGTCAGTGCTCTTCTAGCACCATGATTTAATCAGCATTGGATGAAAAAAAGCAGTTATACTGGTAGCAATTTATTACATTTCTCACTGATCTAGAATCATTTAAAAAGCTGTGTTGTCGTCACACTTAACCAAATGTCACACAACGAGCATCTACCCATAAAATTAATAAAGAAAGAACGGGTTTCAGCAAAAGTAGATAGAACAAAGTTTTGGTGCAAATGCGAAGGAAATGTATTTGTGATATGCTAGTGCGTTTCTGACACACAAACTGTCTCAAAATCACGAAACTATGCTGCAGTGGATTACAGTTGCACTACAAGCCCTAAATGTGAACGTTTCTGTGGAGATGGACAAGGCTGGTGCCTCGGTGGCTGGTGTGCATGCTCACGAAAACGGGACATCCCTTCAGGTAAAGATAGATTGTTATCTTTTTTTTTGGTGTAGGCTTTTCGACAAGGCAGTTTTCAAGTCGACTTTTTGCATATTAAAGTCCATGTAAATCTCGAATTATAGAATTTTGTTTTTGAATGGGCCTTTCACGAGAAAAATGTCTTGAGAATCGAAGTCACGTTTTGATTCCTTTCTGTTATGTACGTGTCAGAGCCTTGAGTGTGCCTGGAGCACGAATCGTTTTCAAGGTCTGTAATACTACAGCATGCAAGGACTTGTGCGGACAGAATTTAACTTGTAGTTTAAAACGGGGAAAAAGTAACGGAAAAAAAGTGCTAATTTCCACCGACACCTACTTTCGCAAAGAATGATATGCTCTGTAAAACAACTGTGTACAAATTTGCACATCCACAGTGCATGTGTTATATCAGTGGTACACAAAGTTTGTATCACTGATACACACGTCACTGTGGATGTATTAAAGAAATTACACAAATTGTGTACTGCTGGTACACAAAATTATGTGAAAGTGCATATTTGCCCCAATAATGTGTAGCACTCGTACACGGTAGTTTTTAGGGAGTAGATGTGCTCAAGTTCTAGTAAAGCAAAAATGCAGTTCACGCCCTCTCGATTTTCCGTTTCCGGAATTCATTTATCTATTTATCTGATTGGTGTTTTAAGCCATGAATACTCGAGACTATTACGCTTATACGACTTCATCCAGCATGGTGAGAGGACCCTAGGCCATTACACTGCGCTAGCGCGCTAACCCACTCGACAGCGTAGGCCCCGATTCTGAAATTAGAAGACGCGTCTACCGGAAGATCATCCGTTTCTTCCAGGCTGGTTTGAAGAAAGTTTGGAAGATCTCCTGAAAGCCGCGGAGCTCAAACATGAGTGAACAGACAGAAGATACATGTATATTTTTTTTAAAAAGAGGGACAAATCGAACTAAGCACTGCGGTAACATAAATTCAGGGAATGTTCTCCCAATGAGAAGGTGGTATCCTAGCCGTTGTTCTCCATGATAAATAAACTAATTCATTACCATGCACTCTTTCGCCAATGAACAAAATTAAGATTTGTTCAGATACTGGAAATCAGAGTAATATTTTAGCAAGGAGAGGAGATCAGAGCCATTTTAAAAAAAGTTTTGTAACTCGGTCTTTTTTTGACAACATTTTTTGCTATATGTAAAACCATGCAGAGTCACTCATTAGAATCTTTCATTTGCTAACCCTCATCCTATCCCAACCATTACCGGTACCGGAAGGGGGCTGTAGGATTACATCTCGTCTGTCAGTTAGTCTGTCTGTCAGCCCGCCAAGAATCAACTTTCCGGACCTTTTATCAAAACGGACCTTTGTATTGATACAAGACTTCACCATATTAACGATTTACGGATCAAGTTGCAGTTTCCATTAACGGTATCTACACGCCATAATCATTCATTCTTTCCTTACAGATGTCCCTTGTGGACGGGACGCGGACTGCTACCTCAGGGGCTGCTCTCCAGCGATTTTTACACCCAGATGTTTCTCTTCACGGTGCATGTGCGTCCCTGAACTCGGGAAATAATGTCCACAACCTCAGCGAAATGATTTGTCTTATATTTTCCCGACATAAACATGTAAAACACGGAATGCAAAAGCCTTTGCCTCGGTGTTACTTCCGCACTGATCATCTGATTGTCTATACTGAATGTACCATGCTTCACTATACACGCTTAGAAAAGAGCATTCAGTTAGGGTGCTATGAAGAATTGTATGGGTCTATTCTGAACCCTAGGGTCCTATCCTTTGTAAACGTTCTTTCTCTTCGGTGCGAAGGTTCAGTAATCGAGAATGGGGTTCTACTGTCGAACCCAACCAAACAAGTCAGATAAAAACAAACAAGTCAGATAAATTCAGGACTGTGGGCTTAAAGGAAGAAAAATAAAATTGTTCACACTTAAACTCGAAAAAGCATATACGAGGAGGATTTTACATGTAATGAATGTTTAAAGTAGAAAGATAATACCATCGTGTGAGTTTGTGTATCTGCATGTCAGTGCCCTGGAAAAGGCAGCTGTCGTGAATTGCACTTAGGCCTAATAACGTCTTCGTGCAACATTGAACCTTTTATATGGGGTGCAAAACTGAACCCTACTAAAAAGGTTCTACATGGAACTTTACAGGGCGCCACCATAGAGGAAAGACATTGAACCCCTATAGCTTCAAGGGCTGCACCTTCTTTTTTAAGCGTCTACTTCACTGTGTTTTATGTATTATGTAAAGCGTTCACTTTCTTCACATTTACGGTGGTTTTGCGTTCCTCTGCAATATTTTCTATAATGTAACTTATAGAAACAGTACTATGCTATATTCATCTATTTATCTATAAATACATGTATAAATCTATTAAGTGTATAAATTACCTCAATCTATCCTGTATATGCAATTTTACCGCCGTTTTCTGTTCTGCTAAAGCTGTACCTCTCGTGCCACCCTGAGTGGTCTTTGAGTGAAAATAAATAATGATGCTGATGACTGTAGAAGGCCACCAGCTGGTGGCCAGATGATTAGAGCGTCCGCCGCGAGGTCGGGAAAGGGGGGGAGGGGGTTCTGGGATCAATCCTGGGTCGGGTCATACCTAAGGCTTGTTGCTTCCTCACTTGGCGCTCAGCACTGGGAGGGTATAGCAAAGAAACCGGTTGACCCGGTGTCAGTAAATGTGACTGGATGGAGTGTTATGTCTGAAGTCTTTGGCATGATGTTCCAAGAAGACACGATGACTCCTCTTTGTCGTATAACTGAAAAATATGCTGAAGCGACGTAAAACTCAAGCATATATAGCTGCGTGCAACGATGTGCGTTATATGAGGAGTCTTGGCGTCATTAGACATTCGTTTGCATACCGACCGTTAAACATAATGAACTTTTCAAAAATCCCAAGCGCAAACCACATTTGCTCAATCAGTGCTGAGGCGCGTAGGGTCGAATCTAGTTCTCCATCTTCCGGCTCCTGTTTAACCCAGGTTTCTCAGGAACCAGCAGTCGAAGGGCGTTGATTCATGCAGTTTTCCTCAACTCGAAAACCTGACCGCTTTTGTGTAAGAGACAAGCTCTTGAGGACGGTTCTCTTTAATTGTTAGCAAAGAAGGCATTTGCATGCATTTCCTGATGAGCTCTATGCATGTGCATGTGTGTACGATTATTTATTTCTCGGATTGCTGCTTACCGCGCACTCAAGAATATTTCAGTTATACGACAGTGTCCCGCATTGTGGTGGGAGGAAACCGGGCAGATCCCGGAGAAAAGTACACGACCATCCGTCGGTTACTGGAAGATTGTGTATACGAGATAAAATGAACAACATAGACCTGGGTTATACCAGAAAAGTGCTATTCAGTTTTTTCCACTTTTTCCAAAAGGGGTCGATTACAGCTAGTTTTAGGTTAAGTAAAAGTATTAAATGTATTTTATCTCTGGTTAGGGAAACTCTTGAATTTAGAGAGTGGACAAATAATGAGTGCTTATTTTGTGTTTTGTCTAATAGCATTTAAGCTTATGGGGTTTAGTGTCGTTTTCTGAATTGTTTCACTTCACGACGATGTCTGTAGCACCAAAGTCGCTTTACTTGCAGAGCTTGTGTACACTTCACGGCGATGTCTCTATCGAACGAACAAGTACCAGTGTCGCTTTTCTCGCAGAGTTTGTACAGTGTCTCTTTAGCAGTCCGGCCCCAGTGTGATCGCTTCACTTACCACACTAGTGTCCATATCGATAGCTTTATTGGCAGAGCTTGTACATTTCATGACAATGTCTCTTTGAAGCACGCCTGTCACAATGTGACTTTTCTTGCAGAGCTTATACATTTGACGGCCATGTCTCCTTGTTATTTTACTTGCAAAGCTTGTAAATATCACGGCGATGTCTCTTTAAAGCAAGCCCGTCTCGGTGTAGCTTTTCTTGTTGAGCTTGCACATTTCACGACGATTTCTCTTGAAAGCAAGAGGTAACAGTGCGTCTTTGATTATAGAACTGTTTTACCTGAACGCCATGGCAAAGACACTAGACAATATGATGCAACAGTCAAGTTGTTCCTTCTTTGGCTCCGGTGGTTAAATCGCCGGCTCGCTGTCACCATCAGGTCACATGAGGTCACTGGTTCGAAGATTACATGAAAATATTAATAAAATTGATTTATACGTGCATGTTGCATGGGTTGAATGTATTTAAAGACGCATAGGTTCCTTAAGAATTTAGATTTTGGGGGGAATATCAGAAAAGCCATGTCTCCCAGGTCAGCTAAGCCGTTGTACTTATTTATTTGATTGTTGTGTTACGACGTACTCAAGAATATTTCACTTATACGATTGCAGCCACCATTATGGTGGGAGGAAATCAAAACGGCTGTACGTCGCTAGTCCAATACACACGCTATTATCGTATTCCAACCTTAGTTACGACCCATTTTTCATGAACTAATTATTCCAATATTTTATTTTTGATAAAACAGCTGTTTAGTCAGGTTATCAGCTAACACAGAATCAATCACCCGCCGCACGCCTAAGCTGGCTGGGGTCTGCTGGTAGATCCATACAGCTAACTGCTACACGGGATTGTTTCTATGTCAACAAGGAGAATTTGGAAATACACGTTGGTCACAATGTTCTAGATTCAAAGGATGGGTTTATAATTAGATTGTTATTATATAAATTCCCTCGCTGGCCGCTGTGTTCCTCACTCCAAAACACTATATAAACAAGCCTTGTTTCAAGAGGTCGGGAGTTCGAATCCAGGTCGCTCTCTGTATATCTGAAGTTTATCGGGTATGCTCAATTAAGTACGCGTATGTGCGCTTGGGGCCATTCCCACGCCGGTATAGCTTCCTCATACCAGGAACCTAACCGTCCTCATGGAAGACAAACAAACTAAAATTCCAACAAAGTCAAATTCACTGTTCAATTTAAAACAATCCTTATACCTATACTTCAATTGGGGGCAGCTTTGAGTTGTCTCGTAGGCAAGGTAGACAATTTACGATGATGTTAGAAAGACAAAGTATATATATATATATATAGGTGTGTATACGAAACTAGATTGGGTAATATAAACTTTTCCAGTTACACCACTGGTAATATGTTGTACCGGTATGTCATGCTCTGGTTCGATTCCCACCTATCGATATACATATATGTCCGGTTGCCTAGCCTATTCATTTCTTTGACTGTTGATTAATGTCTCATTTATAGAAGAACTGTTCATTTATATACTACGGCAGTGTTACCAATGAGATTGCTGTGAGTTCAAGTCAAGCTTTTCTTCCTCTCTAGCAGGTCCGCCAGCAAACTGCGGCTGCTCAAGGGTTTCTCCAGGGCCCGTCGCGGGTTCCTCCCACCATAATGCAGACTGTCGTCGTAGAAATGAAATATACGGCGTAAAACACAAATCGAATAAATAAATAAAATAAATACCATATGGCGATCAGGTCTATGAGTCGGGGTACCGAACCGTGTTCCTCAACTTGCACCTTATGGAACTGCCATTTCGTCTGTCCTGTCCACCACGTTATAAGGGAGGTAACTATGTACGACTTCGGATGTACCATTTCAGCAGACAATTACGTCCCATGAGATTGTTAAATGAAAGGTTACCTTCCTGAAAAGCGCAAAATAAAAAGAGTATAAACCTAGGCGTCGAAACAGACATTCGTATACCAGCCGTCAACCAAAATGGGCGTTCCGGGTCAATAACAAAAAAAACAATTTCCAAAAATGACAAATAACACAAACTACCAAAGAACTAAGAAAATAGGCACCTATACAAAATGAAAAAAAATAAGACAAGTTCATGCACAAAGTTATACCCAGTCGAATTCAGTCAGCTGAGGTATTTTGCTCAATTCAGTGTTGAAGATTTCTTTTCTTTTTTTTAATAAATAAAATTTCAAATCGTATGAGACCTATGCAGAGTGGTGTCTCCGTGGCATGGCATGACGCCACAGTGACACCGTGAAACACCGTGGTCACACGGGCTGTTTTTAGTCTTTTAAGCACGGTCTAATTGATGTATTCGCTCATTAATTACAGCTATACTACAGTACCACATAATACTACATAAACATAGTATATATCATTGTGTATATAATCATATTCATATTCAATGCATCTGGCCAAGCTTACATGTTTAGCTTTTCAGCGATATAAGATACAACTGCATGAGCGAATGCCATCATACAGATCGCCAGCGTCCAGTACAGTAACAAAGATTATTGTTATTGAATGCAAATGTTAAGGGTGGTCTCCCAAAGAGATCGTCATTCAGGCCTACTGAACCAGTGCTTGGCATTCAATGGATGGAGAGGATGTTCCATCGAGAGGATGCTCCATCGCGGGTGGCATGGGGGGAGGCTGGGAAGGGGGGGGCTCCATGACCGAGGGAATTAGGCCTCTAGCGCAGCTTAATGACCCAGGAGCCTTTCACCAAAGTGGTCGCTGTGCTTTGAAGTCCAGCTCATGCTGGCTTCCTCTCTGGCCGTAGGTGGAAAGGTCTGTCAGTAACCTGGATGATTCGTGGGTTTCGTCGTCGTACAAATGAATTTCAAACATTTTTACCAGTAAACGATAAAACACCAACCAAACAAATAAATATTCCAGCGTTGACAGTCGCTTTTGTATAGTAGAATGCATTTTAAGGTAACTATTAAGTGTGGTCTGTCAAAAATCCCCGCTTTATTGTGTTTAACTTTTGGAATCATGTGTTTCTCACAGGCTCGTTCTTTGGTAAAGTCTGGGTTTAGACTGGTCGTATTTTGGCAGCCTGGTATTCTCTGTTCGTCCGTCCATCCGTCCTGACGTCTGTTCACCAGCTATACACTTCCAATTCATCTGCGAGTGCAGGTTTCTGTTTGAAAACATGTGTCGCGCTTTAAATTTCTCAATTTTTGTGGCTGCTACGGTAATTAGAATGACAATTTTCCTATATCAGCCAAACGGATTTGACTGTGTCCGGGCCATAACTACTGTATTTTTGGCTACATGAGAAGTTCTTGTTTTTGATGGAAACGCTTGCATACAGAGGTGACCATGTGCACCGCCTCCACCTTGGCCTACCTATTTCCATCCTTGTCATGGTAACCACACTGCCAACATGAATGAAGTCCCAGGGTGATTGTAAGAAACATATGGTGATATAATGTATTTACCCTAAGACCTACATGCGGCTACAGAAGACGCCCGCATCAGTGATACCGGCGTGATATCAATAACTGGATGTTCCTGGCTGGCTCATAAAGCCTATAGGCACCAGATGAGCGGTTTTCGGTGTGGCCGTTCGTCTACTGACCATTGAAGTATACCTGCTTCGAATCCTACTCTCGCAAGTTTAATTGACTCAGGGTTTAGGTCAGGCGATTTGTCAGGCATTGTCAACTACACGTATTCATATAAGTTGCAGGATTTTCTGAAGCGACGTGATATAGTGTTTGTCATTTTCTTTTGTCCTCCGCTCATTGTACAATGAGTGATCTGTTTGTATTGTTTCTCCTCATAACATTTGTCCCATACAATCTTGAGATTGTTTTTCTGGAGCCCACTTTAACAAAACGGCGCAAATCCATTTTCGTTCCTATCGTGCTTCGTGCCTTAAAATGCAACATGATACACAACGCGGTCTGGTACGAAAAAGGTAAGAAGAAATACTAATATGTAATTGCTCTTGGCTTTCTGTGCCACTGAAGCCAAATGTATTATAGACCTATGTATGTATTTTTATTCTTTCTGAACCAAAACGTTGCAGAAAAAATATTCTATCCACATACATACGTTTTCTTGCTTTATTCTATATGTAAAAGATTTCTTGTAGCGAAAACGCAGGGCGCCGTGTTATCGAACTAGTGTTTTAGGTTGTTTTGGAAAAGGATCTTGTTTTTGCCGAGTTAGAAGCCCCATTACTGGTTTATGAGTGGTGCATAGGAGTGTCAGTGTTCACACTTAGATTTGTCTATGTCCTTGGGTACAGAGCTTAACGGGGCAAGTACGGAAAAATGATGTTATGGTGAGTAAAAAGACCATTAAAAAGACTTATAAAAACTTCACTGATTTTTTTCATTTTTTTTTCTACATCAAATTAAATGCAGTCAAATGTTTTCATTGTATGGTGGGTATAATGGGCCAAATTGATCTAAATGACCAGTGACGTCACGCCGACGATTCTCTGGCCCTAAAGCAGAACTTCAGTGTGACATTATAGCTCTTCCATACACATGCACACGTCACAGGAGGGCGGTTCACAAAAGTGTACTCAAAGCTGAACACAAAGGTAACTCACGTCGCACATTATAAAGTCCCACCATAAAATCAAATCATGTGACTGCGTTTAATTTGGTGAAGAAAAATAAAAGAAGTCAGTGAAGTTCATCTTTTAACATGCAGTTTTTAATGATCGTCTTAATCACCATTACTTCAATTTTTCGGTTTCTGCATGTCCCCTCAAGGCCTACTTTAGTTGCTCATTCCAAACACTTGTTCACATATTGATCTGATCGCAGCACAGGGACGATGTCGATGTCTAAGCTGTTGAACATGATGGCTCTATGTGTAAATAATACCAGATCATTAACAGCGATGCATCATCTTCACAATGCCCAGCCGACGCACTAGTGCTCTAGTACAGCATTTGTAATGGGGCACGAAGGCCACAAACTCTTCTAAAACCGCCCACGATTTTTTGTCCGCGAAACTGCGTCTTTGCGTGCTAATGGAAAGTATTTGCTTCCAGTGGTTGTTATTTTCTGTCTATAGCTCCCCCTCTCCTCTCCCTCCCTTAAGATACGCCATCAGGCTACCGGAGTGAAATTGATTGAGATGCAGGACGGATTTCCGAACACGACAGATGGACTCAAGCCAGCGATCACATGTTTATTAAAACAGAACATTGTTTATAATCGAATCGGCCATGCTGCGGGCAATCAACTGTCAGCTGGTGTGATCGGGGTCATTTGCTTGCCGAGCTGTTGTTCCTCTAACGTAGCTGTCAGATATAGGGCTTGTTATGTGGTTGGAGAGGCCAGCTGGTATTGTTCCCAAGCCGTCTAATTCCACCTGTCCCACATAAAACCCGTCCGTCAGATATAGATCCATGGAGGAATGTACTGTACAACCTTAGTACATGATTTACTTATTTATTACTAATTAGTTGATTAATGTTAACGCTGCATGGGCTCGAGATCACTCAATACAACGGTGGTCACGGTTTTATTGTTGGAGAAAACCAGAGTTCCCGGAGAAAACCAGCGACCATTACCATTTTTTTGATAAACTTCCTGACTTAATTCCGCGGATGAAGCAGCGAAACCTGGATTCGAACACTTGACCTCACTGGTCAAGGGACTGACAATCACAGTGAATCAGCAGCGCTTAACCGTCTGAGCCATGAAAACATTATTTTCAACTCACTGAGCCACTTTATATGTATACATATATTTAGCGTAGATGCTATCTACAGATATAAAGTTGATGTAATCGTTGCATGTGTTCCACTGTTATCTAAACATTGCTGAAATAATTCAATTTGTGTACATTTTCAGTTGTTGTTAAAACGCAATTACACGGCTAAGATAGTGTACCTGATGCATGAGTCGGACGTATGTTACAGGAACTTGTGAACATGAGTCGGACGTATGTTACGGGAACATGTGGATGTGAGTCGGACGTATGCTACAGGGACATGTGAATATGAGTCGGACGTATGCTACAGGAACATGTGAACATGAGTCGGACGTCTGCTACAGGAACTTGTGAACATGAGTCTGACTTATGCTACAGGAACATGTGAACATGAGTCTGACTTATGCTACAGGAACATGTGAACATGAGTCTGACGTCTGCTACAGGAACATGTGAACATGAGTCGGACGTCTGCTACAGGAACATGTGAACATGAGCCTGGCTTATGCTACAGGAACATGTGAATATGAGTCTGACTTATGTTACAGGAACATGTGAACATGAGCCTGACGTCTGCTACAAGAACATGTGAACATGAGTCGGACGTATGCTACAGGAACATGTGAACATGAGCCTGACGTCTGCTACAGGAACATGTGAACATGAGTCTGGCTTATGTTACAGGAACATGTGAACATGAGCCTGACGTCTGCTACAGGAATATGTGAACATGAGTCTGACGTCTGCTACAGGAACATGTGAACATGAGTCTGACTTATGTTACAGGAACATGTGAACATGAGTCGGACGTATGTTACGGGAACATGTGGATGTGAGTCGGACGTATGCTACAGGGACATGTGAATATGAGTCGGACGTATGCTACAGGAACATGTGAACATGAGTCGGACGTATGCTACAGGAACTTGTGAACATGAGTCTGACTTATGCTACAGGAACATGTGAACATGAGTCTGACTTATGCTACAGGAACATGTGAACATGAGTCTGACGTCTGCTACAGGAACATGTGAACATGAGCCTGACGTCTGCTACAGGAATATGTGAACATGAGTCTGACGTCTGCTACAGGAACATGTGAACATGAGCCTGGCTTATGCTACAGGAACATGTGAACATGAGTCTGACTTATGTTACAGGAACATGTGAACATGAGCCTGACGTCTGCTACAAGAACATGTGAACATGAGTCGGACGTATGCTACAGGAACATGTGAACATGAGCCTGACGTCTGCTACAGGAACATGTGAACATGAGTCTGGCTTATGTTACAGGAACATGTGAACATGAGCCTGACGTCTGCTACAGGAATATGTGAACATGAGTCTGACGTCTGCTACAGGAACATGTGAACATGAGTCTGACTTATGTTACAGGAACATGTGAACATGAGCCTGACGTCTGCTACAAGAACATGTGAACATGAGTCGGACGTATGCTACAGGAACATGTGAACATGAGTCTGACGTCTGCTACAGGAACATGTGAACATGAGTCTGACGTCTGCTACAGGAATATGTGAACATGTTACAGGATATGAGCTGGAGGTATATGCTGGGGAAACAGGTGACTATATGTGCTGGCGTAAGCTCTGAAATACGTGAATATGAGTTAGTTTGGGTGTATGTTGCAGAAACATGTGGATTTTTTGTGTGCGCGTGTGTGTCTGATGCCACGAATTTACACGGCAATAGATATTTTCCATTTGCCTGGGAGCACACTAATATGTCTCGCTAAGGTAAAACATGTGATAGGATTACCTCCCTTAGAGGGCGATCCTGGTTTGTTTAGGCAGCTATTTTTAGCCTGCTTAGCGCGCGCGTTGTCCCACTTTCCACGTGCTTCTTTCTGAGCACACATGACAGCGCAAAGATGGCAGAAACGGACGGAGCGAGGAAAGCTCAACACTATATCCTGGGCATAGATCTAGGGACAACCACTGTGAAAGTGGCTTTGCTCGATGCAGACAGTGGGGAAGTCGTTAAACTGTTGTCTCGCCCCACGAAAGCCACAGTGGCGAGCGATATAGGGGTAGAGGGGCGAGAGCAAGACCCGCAAAAAATTTTGACAGCGTTGCAGTTTTGTGTGTCCAGTCTTCCTAAAGAAGACCAGATAAAAGTGAAATGTATCGGAGTGTCTGGACAAATGCACGGCGTGCTGTTCTGGAAACACGGTCAGGCCTGGCATCAGAACTCTTTCGGCAGATACGAAACGCACTGCTCCGGCAAACTCAGTCACTTAATCACTTGGGAAGACGAGCGTTGCTCAGCGGAGTTCTTAGGGAGTTTACCGAAGCCCGACTCGCATCTCCGCCTGTCTTCGGGCCACGGCTGCGCCAGTATTTTCTGGCTGAAGCGAAATCGGCCGGGCTTCCTGGCCGAGTACGACTGTGCGGGGACTATCCAAGACTTCGTGGTATCGATGTTGTGTGGACTGTCCAAGCCTGTTATGTCGCCACAAAACGCTGCCAGCTGGGGATATTTCAACACAGAAACGAACCAGTGGAACAAAAGCATGTAAGTGCAAGTTTATATATATATAGATAAACATATATGTGTGTGTGTGTGTGTATGCATTGCTAGGTGTGCATACCCTGGGATGTATTGGGCTATCCATACTGTACCCCAGGCTTACCGAACAAATCTCATGACATAATCTATAACCTGCAATTATAAACAGCTGAGAGCTGGGATGGAACCCCTATGCCCCCCCCCCCCCATCATTAGTCAATCTGGAGTAATATCTTGCATGATATGGCAACTATTTACACATACGCTGATATTTAAATTGACATTGTCACATAATGCGACATGTGGGACTTTGTATCTAGTCCTTATTACACACACACACACACCTCATTTCTTTCCTGAATCATGTTAGTTATGAACTTAAGAAGTTTCGAGTACTTTCAACTGACAAACTCTAGCTCCTATCTGAGCCAGGGATATTGCCAGTGATGAGGTTTATAAAACTTAGATGTCGCTATTTTAACAAAACAACAAACAACAAACAAAATTCATAAAGGTGACTGGCGTATGTATATTTAGACTTAGGTTTGACATTTATAGACAGTAGCACCTCGGGGCATGCTCAGCTAATTTGTGACAGAAAGCCGTTTTCTGTGTGCGAAGTCACTGTAGTGCTCTAATGTGTTAATCATTGAATCCTTTGCCATTCAGTGATTTGTGGATTTAATTTATGTGCTGTTTTTAGTAGTATAAGGAGCTGTAGCATAAGCTATATCCCTGCTCTTAAGGCCTTGATGGCGGCAGTAAATCAGGGTTGACATTGCTTGTAGGTCTGTTCTAAAGGCTGACTTGCTTAAAGTTTGTTAGTGATAAATTTGTCTTGCCTTCCACCAGTAAGAGGTACACTTGAGCTTGCTGTGTGAGTGAAAAGTTTGTCAGACAGCTGCCAAAGGCTGCTGGTTTAAACTGGTCCAGGCATTTTAGTTTAAATAGGTTTATGCCATTGCTAGAACATCCTGGTTCCTCCACCCATAAACTGGCCAGTATATGTACCATATATGGCTTCAAACTCGAATCAGATAAATAAAAAATATATCAGTTTTATTAGGTTTGCAAACATATGTGAATGCTCTAGGGCTACACTTTTACATGTGTAACTGTATATTGTAGAAAGTATGCCAGCATAAATTGATCTGTTACTTGCATTTGAAAGGACACCAGTCTCCATCCATGTAATATGTTAAAAATGGTAGAGTTCACAAAATAAAGCTGGTAGAGCTCACTTTGTAAAGTTGTTAGAGCTCACTTAATAAGGCTGGTAGAGCTCAAGTACATGAAATAAAGCCGGTAGATCTCACTTTACCTTGTAAAATTTGCCACGGATTGTGGATCTCGAAAAAGTTAATATAAAGTTAATCAGTTGTTTACATAAATATTTAATGCATGCAAAATTGTCAATAAGTGATAGCTGCATGAAAATAAACAAGAAGTAATTCTTCACTCTTTTCATATGTTTGCTAGAAGTTTTTCAGGCATATTCTTAGGACATTGTTCTCTGTTGACTGATAAAATCATACTATCTGTAAAACCCTAAAACTGGCCAACCCAACCAATGTAGCTTTGTCTCCAAAATCAATTAAAAAGTTTCAGATTAATAAATTGCGTTGAAAGTTGCTCTTTCATTCGCTTAAAGTTCTACGAATCAGATTATGTGTAGTCGAGAGTGACTTTCAGAATCTCTAGACTGAATAGATTTACTGATGCGTGACCAAGCCTAGGTGTGGCATGCATTGGTGAGTGATGTCATGTCTTATATTCAGATGGTATATATGGACCCCAGTGGCTGGCTTTATTTGCCCCGTGTGCTGAATACCAAGACAGCAAACTAAACACAGATTCATGATTTTTAATTCTCGGTCATTGTCCGACTTTCATTTAAACCCCACTTTCCTGCACTACACGGCTTTATGTTAATCTTGGTGTATACATTGTATGTACATGGAGCTGAGAGATCTGTAACTCAATCAACATGTCAGTGATCTTGAGATGGCACTTGGCAAGGAAATCATTAAAGTATAACTGGTGGATGTAATGTGACCGATCATCTCAAAAAACTAAAGCTCTACTCGCAGAGTTTTATAACAAGTTTGACTCTTCTTCATGTTGATTTCTGTCTTGTCCCTATTTTTTTGTTTTTAGCTCCTCAAAAAGTATTGTCTCTTTAACAACTCTGTTTTTGCTGATTGAATCAATTTACGTCCAACAAAGAATATTTTAAGGGTAGCAAAAAATTTAAAGCCCCTGTACCTATATGTTGCATAAGAACCTATCGCCTGCACCATGTGTAAGCCATCTGTGTGCCCGGGGAGCCCACCTACCCTGCCCTGGGTCGCCCTGCACTGCTCCCTTTATTACAGCTGAGCAACCACACATGTATGTACAACCTGAATGTATGCATTGGTTCTCTGTGTTTTTTTGGAACGACAACTTGCTTAGTTTCTTACAGCTGTCTGGACAATAAACCTGTAAAAAATTCAATAAATTCAAAGTGTGTGAAGACACTTACATTGAATATGCCTTATTCTTTCTGTGTGCTGCTAATGTGTTTAAGCAGGTGTTGTGAGTAGCTAGCCTGACCCATTTTGATAACACCTAAATGCCTCTGTAGTTTTTTTGTAACGGCTCGCATGACCATAAATCATTTATAATACGATAAGCAATTAATGTGTTAAGATATTGAGCTTAATAAATCATAGTAATCTTAAACATAGAGCAAAAGGTTTGTTTAAAAAAAAAGTTAAAACAGCAATAAAGGCTGCAGTATTTTAAAAGTGTCTATTGGAGAACCCCAGTATTTTAGCCACAGCTTAACTGTCTGGGTTTGTAGTCTATTGAACCCCAGTGTTTTAGCCATAGCTGAACAACCTCGGTATTTAGTTTGTGGGAGAACCCCAGTGTTTTAGCCATAGCTGAACAGCATGGGTATTTAGTCTGTTGGAGACTCAAGTGTTTTAACCATAGGTGAACAGCCTGAGTATGTAGTTTGTGGGAGAACCCCAGTGTTTTAGCCATAGCTGAACAGCGTGGGTATTTAGTTTATGGGAGAACCCCAGTGTTTTAGCCATAGCTGAACAGCGTGGGTATTTAGTTTGTGGGAGAACCCCAGTGTTTTAGCCATAGCTGAACAGCGTGGGTATTTAGTTTGTGGGAGAACCCTAGTGTTTTAGCCATAGCCTAACAGCCTGGGTATTTAGTCTGTTGGAGACCCAAGTGTTTAGCCATAGGTGAACAGCCTGAGTATTTAGTTTCTCATTGTTTTAGCCATAACTGAACAACCTTGGGTATTTAGTCTGTTGGAGAACCTCAGTGTTTTAGCCATATCTGAACAGCCTGGGTATTTAGTCTGTCTGTTGGAGACCCAAGTGTTTAACCATGCCTGAACATCCTGGTATATATTCTGTTGGATACCCAAGTGTTTAGCCATGTCTGAACAGCATGGTATGTAGTCTGCTGGACACCCAAGTGTTTAGCCATGTCTGAACAGCATGGTATGTAGTCTGCTGGACACCCAAGTGTTTAGCCATGTCTGAACAGCATGGTATGTAGTCTGCTGGACACCCAAGTGTTTAGCCATGTCTGAACAACCTGGGTATTTAGTCTGTTGGATACACAACGGTTTAGCCATGTCTGAACATCCTGGGTATTTAGTCTGTGAGAGACCTTTAGTGTTTAGCCATAGCCTGTTGAAGAAGTAATGGTTGAACTGCCTGGGTACATGAGTGCCTGGATATGTAGTCTTTTGAACATGAGTGTTTCAGTCACAGCAGAGGGCCTGTAGTCTGTTGGAGAGGCTAAGTGTTTGCAAGCTGTTGTTACTTACAAGTCATAGATATCTACAAGGCTCAGCAGGTCAGGTCAAACCAGACTTTTAATAAAGAATGATACTTGTTGGCAGCCTCACTTGGCACTCAGCACTGAAAGGTTAGACCAAGGAAACAGGACTGGTTGGCCGGTGTCAGTATATTGCGACTTGGTGGGGCGTCATGTCTGATGTCATCGGCATGATGTTCCAGTGGTGGCAGCACTTAGGCTTCAAGGACTCACCGTGCCACAAGAAGACACATTATACATACATATATGTATACCAAGGACTTCCCCCAGGTCAAACAACTGAAAAACTGTCAAGTATGATGTAAAACCGAAGCTTACACAGGTTGTTCTTTAGCACTTTAGCACTCAGATCTTAGCTTTAACACAAAAGCTCAAACCTTATGTATGGTTAAGGACTTAAAATTTTCCCTGTGATTTTTAAAGATGCACGTTTTACCAGATTCTGAGATTTGATGTTTGTTTGAAAGATAGAGTGCAATTTCTTCCTGGAAAGATGAAAGGCTTAGCACCAAAAGAAGTATTTCTTGACATTTATTTGCCTCTGAAATGCATTTTGGGGCTTGGAATTTTAGGTCATTTACCTTACCAGTATATATGAAGTCCCACCCGCATATATGACCTGGGACCAGCCTGTACAATGCACCTACCACTGTAAACAGTTTAACCCCCCATTTCCTGTTAGCTGTTCAGGAACTATATATTTATCCGACTGTTTATATTAGTGAACCAGACATGCATGCTGGGGTGTTTATTTCGGCTAATTATCCAGTAAAACGCCTGTCAGTGACAGCCCACTCCTGGTGTTCCTTGACCCTGCAGACAACATGCATGTACTAGAGCTTTGGAGGATGTTCATATGGGATGGTCAGTCTATAATGGCAATCATAATACCGTATTGAAAATAGAGGTTTAGGTTTTACTGTCAGTCCATCATTAAATATATATATCATTAAATATATTAACATGGCCAGCCCTCCAAAAAAGGCCCTATAATGCTCTGGATTATTTTTTTTAGTTTTTTTTTTTTAAAGTTTGAAAGAAGTTTTTTTTTTGTTTTATTATTTCTCTCACAGAGGGTTAAGATACATGTAATTAACCTTTGTGGCTGTTACCCCTCACCCCTCCCCTGAGAAAAAGGGGAAATGTTCCCCCAGAAATTAGAAGACTAGTGGTACATGTATGATATGTGTGTGTTTCGACATATGTGCTAATGGCTAGGGTGCATATCCTGATAGACCAGGTTAGTAGTTATCAGAGAGTTCTGAGGTTATCACCTTGTTCAGCACGTCTGCTTATGCAATCAACTTTATCAAGCCATCATGCAAGACCACAGCTTTCCACTAACATAGTGTGCATATCTGTATGCCACATGGAAGAGTTTATCAGTGTTTTACCAGAGGTCCGGGGTGTATCCCATGCATTCTGACTTCTTCCTGTTTAGGCAGTCTAGCATTCCACGTTTCACATACTTTCCATTAGTATAATTTTCATATCTGTATATCACATGGGAAAGTTCTTCAGTGTCTTACCGAAGGTCAGTGGTTTACTCCATGCACCCTGGTTTCTTCAACCCATGGAACAACCATTGTGTAAGTGACAGACTCTTGAGTGTTGTGTTATACAACAGTATAACATTATTCTACAGGACAGCCAGTAGAAATGTCTGTCAGAAGGCTTGTGACAAAGTGAGAAAATGTGTCCAAACCACTTTGTAATATTTTGTGAGAATTCCATCCAAACTCAGCTTTATAAAATGGAGCATTGACAGTTGTTACCCCTCAGCCAATTTTGACCTAGGCATCTGTCCGTCCGTCTGTCTGTCCATATTCCTCGTAAACTTTCTATCCCTGGAACGGGTTATCCAATGTTCACCAAACATACACCACATTTACACATTGGCATGAGAAGGAAACCTTTTGATTTTCAGCCACCTTGACCTTTTTCTTCAAGGTCATTGGGGCCATTTAAGTTAAATTTTATACAAGGCTTGTAAACACTCTATCTCTAGAATAGTTTAGCTCAAGTTCACCAAACTTACAGCACACTTTCACATCACCATGAGGAAGAACCCTATTGATTTTTAGCAAACTTGACCTTTTCTTTCATTGGGGTCGTTGGAGTTAAATTCTTCTAGCCCAAGTTCACCACACTTACACATTGAGATGAGGAAAAACCCTCTTTATTTTCAGTGTCCTTGACCTTTTTCTTCATGGTCACTGCAGACATTGAAGTTAAATCTTACAAAAAGACTTATAGACATGATAGCACTAGAACGTTTAGGCACCTGCTCACCAAATTCACACCATACTTGCAATTTTATTGGGGTCATTTAAGTTTAATTTTATAAAAAGGTTGTAATCGTTCTATCTCTTGAACAGTTTATCCCAAGTTCACCAAGTTAATGCAACACCTACACAATTTTATGAATGGCTGGTATTATAAATAATATCTCTTGGGATTTGTATCAGTTGGTTACATTGTACATGTGCCTAAGGCCAAGGGGTTTTAAGTGCACAGTATTTTTCTGTGTCTTTTTTTTGGGGGGGGGGGGAATATTTTAAAGTGTAACTCCAGTCCCAGTGGAAACTGGGTATATAGAAATGTTAAAATGATGTGAAGGAAATCCTATGAAACAGAGCTAACATTATAGCTCTAAAGGATTTATGATGAATAATGCTATTTAACAACTGAAGATTCCTTAACAGAAATAAACTCTTCGGCCATGTCCATAAAATTTTCCTGGTGTGACGTGATAATATGTCTTATATGACACGGAATCAGGCAGACAAAGCTGACAGTCCAGTATTGTGGAGGAAACTGGACAAAGCCAGTTGTTACACATATGTAATCTTTTCCTTTCACAGACAGATCCTATACATTATTAATTGATGACCAGGGGAGTTGCACCTCTCTTTTTTTTTTCTTTTTTTTTTTTTTGTTCTTCTTGTTTTTTGTTTTTTTTTCATACATCCATGCAATGTTAACTATATCAGTGCAGTTTGCGTTGTTGCAGTTACGCACATTCTGTCGGGTCTATTTATTTCTATGTGCATCCAAACATTCCACCTACACACACAGTATTTAATTTCTAGTGTCCTGTGATTTCAACCATAAACCATTTGTTTTGGCGATATTTTCGACGAACATACAGCTGTCGATGAATTCGTTGTAAGCTGATCTGTGCGGTGTTTATGTTCGCCTTTACTTACAGCGCCATCAGCCTAATTGCAACCTTAGACGCAGCAAAGGCAGTAACGCCTGACGTTTTGCGTAGGGAACAGATCGACATTGTCTGCAAGGCTCATCTCACAGCCTTCGTGAGACTTCACTGCAGGATATGGATTTTTCACAGGTCATTTTCAATTGTCGGTGAGATTGCCGGACAGGAAGTCAGCTCTAACGCTGATCAGCCAGGGGCCTATTGAGCTGTCTCAATCTGTCTATACGACAGAATCTATCTTGTTTTCAATTTTCCTTGAGGTGTGTCTCCAAACCAGCAGCATAGGAGAATTAAGTCACAACAGTGTCAGTCATTTATCAATTACATTTTCAGGATTGTCTGAACATATTTCACACAGACCAGTTATTTAAACTAATATGTATTTTGTTATCAACACCAATTTTATATTGTCTTTTACAGATGAGCTGATAGAAAAAAATCCCAAAATAGAATTTAAAAAATTGAAAATCTGTCTGTTTGTTTTTTCTTATGTCTGTGTTTCGGTGTGTGATTTTCCTGTTTTTCAATGCTCAGTTCCACTCAGATGAGAATATGTGCTTCAGTAATCAGAAATTGCTGGGGTTTTCCATGTTTCCCACAAAGTAGAGGATTTTCAAGTTTTATTTTCATACCCCTTGACGACACTGAAAAAAACAGTTATTCGGCCTTTAAAACAACAATTTAAATTGGCATGACCTTAATTCCCAAACAGTGATGTCTATAGCTTTTGTTTCTGTGTTTTTTATCTGCCTGATCCGTGTTTAAACCTCTTCACATGCGTCAGTTTATTTCTTTTCTATTTTGTTTTACCCATTTCATGAAATAGTTGAATAAAGAAACAGAACACAAACAGACGTGATGATGGCTATCAGATAGACTGTCTATTAAGTACAAATGTAGATTCTTTTTTGTCACTGAGCAGAGTGCAATTCAAAGTTTAAATCGTAAGGTGGGCTTTATGGACTATATTGTCACAGTAGATCGATGAGACAGCATTTTGTTCGCTCCAAAGTGACTTCTTATAGAATCTATTAGTATCAGAAATTTTAATATCAGTAACTAAGCCTGTGGATGGTTTCTCATTGACCTTGACTATTTTTTTTTTTTTTTTCATTTTAAATACACAATCTCTGTAATACCACTCTGCTTATGGCTGAAGGGTGGCTAGTTTATTATACAGTATTTTATGTCCTTGTTGCAGATTAGAGGCCGCAGGCTTCCCAGTGTCATTTTTACCTGATGTACAGAGGACGGGCACAAGGGTGGGTCAGCTTCAGTCAGCGTGGTACAGCCTGTCTGCCCTAACCCCTGTCATGGTGGCCCTGGGGGACCTCCAGTGTTCTGTTCTGTCCTGTCTGCAGCAGGACAATGACACAGGTGAGTAACTTGAGCTGCTTCCCAGTGTCTCTGTTACCTGATGTACAGAGGGTGGACACAAGGGCAGGTCAGCTTCATTCAGCATTTTACAGCCTGTCTGCCCTCACCCCTGTCACGGTAGCCCTGGGGGTTCTCCAGTGTTCTACAGCAGAACAATGGCACGGGAGAGTAACAGGCGCACCTTCCCAATGTTTCTGTAGCATGTACTTGATATACATAGCATAGGCACAAGGGTCAGTCATCGAATGATGATGTCATGTCTTTGTGTGTGAGGTCGAACCAGGCAAAATAGAAAAGACAAAAGAAATTTTGTTTCAGTATTCTACAGAAACATACAACATGGGTTTTAATGCACTGAAATATTTTGAGCACAATTTAGCACAACAATTCAGATTATCTCAAACTTTATCATTTTATCTTGCTTTAAAGACAGTAATGTTCTGACACCAAATTAGCTCTTTAAACTGTAAACTTTCCTGCTGGTGAAACTTCTTGAGTGTGACAATAGACACCTATCCTAAAACTTGATTCGGTATGTTTTCAGTGTTGAACTTGAGCACATCAGCCCAGATGTCTTTTCCGCTCCCAGCCAATTGCACCCCTCTACAGTTTGATTCCAACTGTCCCGTGGAGTGTTTTCCTTACTTTGATGGCAGGTACGTGGCAGTAGCTGCCAGTCTAACAGGTGGCAATGTCATGGCTGCCTTCATCACCATGCTGCAGCAGTGGACGCACGAATTTGGTGAGTCTTACATGAAGGGCAATCACATTCTCAAGTTTCAACTAAATATACGAGTTTAAATATGTTTTAAGCCTTAAGATTTTCTACTTTTAATCATAAAAATATATTTTTCGTTTTCGTCCAGAAAGTTACGGGGGTACACATAATAAGTTACATTATTAAGTGTTGCAATTTGTACAATGTAAATCTGAGATGTAAAGTTAATCAGCCCTGAAAATATGGCCTGCTAGGCCAGTCAGTAGCATTGTCACATACTGTGTTACTTCTGGAAAGGACTGCTTTGATGGCCTAGTCTTAACAGCCTGTTCCTCAGGTCAGGAGATTTGAAACTGATAAGATGATCAGGTTATACCAAAGACTGGAAAAATTTGTCAAAGATTTTCAAAATAATCTGTCTGGCTTTGTCATCCTCTGGTTTCACCCATACTTTCCTTGGTTTCCCTCATAATATGTAATCTGTCTGGTTTCACTCATGTGCTGTCTAGTGTCCCCCTACTCGGCCTGGTTTCAGTTGTTTGCTGTCGTTTTCTGACACCCTTTAAAGCCATTTTCAATAAGAAAGTGGTAGTGGAATACATCTTGGCCTTAACCATGAGGCCCCAATGCATGGCCTTCGATTGTAATAATAAAGGGGACCTTTATTTCTCACACAAAGGAGTGTCTCACCGTGAATACTGACGATCAAGCGTGTTTCCGGTTTCTCTAAAATGGTGTATCCCATGGTCCCATAAGAATTCCAGATTAAAATGTGATTCATTGAGTTACCAAACATGTCATCAAGACATGGCTATGCCTGTGTAGATCTGCACAAACCCCTCTCCTGATATAACTTTGGTTATATTTTTGTTGCCTTTTATTTTAATCATTCATACTGCTGTACATTCATGAGCAATCAAAGAGACTACTACATGTCCTCGCTGTGTTTGACTCGTAACTTTATAGTGTGGACGCCTTCCACACGTCTAACCAGGAATTGCTCAAGAATTATAAACTGTAGTATTATACCTAATATGAAAATGGTCCTTGGTTTTCATTGGTCAGCACATGATCACATTCCCCGAAACAGGGTGCACAATGACAACATGCTTGAGCAGAGCAGCAAAGTAATGTCCCACATTCATGAGGCAATATCCACTGATGATATGCACATTATCCAGTGATCTAGGGCGTTTATTTTGCACTGGTATCTCTCCTTCTCAGGTTTCTTGTTGTCCTCTTGTTTGTAAAGTAAACGGTCCAATGATGGCTTTCTCTCTATGGATGACTTGAAAAATCCGCGATTTAAAGTTTCACCAGTGCAGGGTATTTCTTTTCTCTATACTTTCACCTTTTTGGTATATTAATGGAATCATATATCATATTATTCCATATCATGGAATGTGACATAAGGAATTGTCAAATCTCAACAAGTGATGGTTAACGAGTGCAGAACAAATGTGTCAAGCTCTAATTCCTGTTATCCCATATCATGGAATGTGACATAAGGAATTGTCAAATCTCAACAAGTGATGGTTAAGGAGTGCAGAACAAATGTGTCGAGCTCACAATTCCTGTTATCCCATGTCATGGAATGTGACATAAGGAATTGTCAAATCTCAACAAGTGATGGTTAACGAGTGCAGAACAAATGTGTCGAGCTCTAATTCCTGTTATCCCATATCATGGAATGTGACACAAGGAATTGTCAAATCTCAACAAGTGATGGTTAAGGAGTGCAGAACAAATGTGTCGAGCTCACAATTCCTGTTATCCCATGTCATGGAATGTGACATAAGGAATTGTCAAATCTCAACAAGTGATGGTTAACTAGTGCAGAACAAATGTGTCAAGCTCACAATTCCTGTTATCCCATGTCGTGGAATGTGATATAAGGAATTGTCAAATCTCAACAAGTGATGGTTAACTAGTGCAGAACAAATGTTTCGAGCTCACAATTCCTGTTATCCCATGTCGTGGAATGTGATATAAGGAATTGTCAAATCTCAACAAGTGATGGTTAACTAGTGCAGAACAAATGTTTCGAGCTCACAATTCCTGTTATCCCATGTCGTGGAATGTGATATAAGGAATTGTCAAATCTCAACAAGTGATGGTTAACGAGTGCAGAACAAATGTGTCGAGCTCACAATTCCTGTTATCCCATGTCATGGAATGTGATATAAGGAATTGTCAAATCTCAACAAGTGATGGTTAACGAGTGCAGAACAAATGTGTCAAGCTCACAATTCCTGTTATCCCATATCATGGAATGTGACATAAGGAATTGTCAAATCTCAACAAGTGATGGTTAACTAGTGCAGAACAAATGTGTCAAGCTCACAATTCCTGTTATCCCATGTCACCGCCTGCACTGTCTGTGTAACGTATGTCATCATGATGTTAGGGGCCTCTGTGGCCAAGTGGTTTCAGCATGCCAGGGTATTATCATATTATCATATCATATTAAATGATCCAGGTGCCTCTCACCAATGTGGCCGTCAAGTCCAGCTCAGTCTGTCTTTGTCTCATACATGGGACGATCCGCCAGCAGTCTATGAATGGTTGTGGGTTTCCCTGGACTCTGCCTGATTTCCTCCCACCATGACGCTGGCCGCCGTCATATAAGTGAAATATTCTTGAATTCGGCATAAAACACCAATGAAATAAACAAATAAAAGAAATAAATCATGACATTGCATAAAATTGATATCGCATCTGTATGTCTCTTTCAGGGCATGGGGTTCCAGAGAGCAAGATTTGGGAGCGTGTGTTATCCCTGGGACAGGACTGCCACACCACAGACCTTGTCATCACTCCCACCCTCCACGGAGAACGGCACAATCCCGAGGAGAGGGCGTCCGTTCACGGGATCACAGCGGCCAACCTATCACTGGGCAGTGTTTACCGAGCACTGTGTAAGGGCATCGTGAACAATTTACACAGCATGCTCCCAACCGATTTCCTCAAAGCCCATGGAGTGCGAAGAATTATTGGCACTGGAACAGCGTTAACGAGGAATGAAGTTTTAAAACAGGAAGTGGAAGCGACTTATGGGCTGCCCATTGCTTATGGGGATGGGAGTGATGCAGCCACAGGCGTTGCCATGGCAGCAAGGAGAGCCAGCAGGAAGGAAAAAGAAACTTAACTCTGCATTGCTGGTCAGATTATTATAACTAGACAATCTGATTCGCCATAAATATTTAACTGGAACGGCTTGGAATCCCAGTTTGAATCCTGCAGAGGTAATCCTGGCTAATCAGTCATGCTTTTGTTCCTATGGTAACCATTGTTAAAGGTCAGTATGGCTGGTATGAAAAAAGGTTGGTGATGAATTGTCATTGATTAACATCTTAAATGATGTGATATCAAATAAGAGAAGACGGCTATGTTCAGGCATCGGTTTTGTGGAGATAAATGTGTTGTTGCTGTTTAAAGATTTCACCTTCATGAATCTTTGCAATGAATAAACGTTGTAGAAGGTGATGTACATATTACTAGTGAACCATTCATTTTTGTTACTTTTAATTAAAACAAGTTTAGTCAAGTATCAGCAGATTATTTTTTTAATACATAAATGTGTGCATGAAAAATTAATGAGAGTTAATATTTCATTTTGTCATCTTAATGGGAAGGCGGAATATGTTTTAATCCTGTGAGGTGGCGCTAGTGTGAAGCAAGACCTTGAGCCAAAAAGTAATTGTAACGCAACATCAACAATGTTACAATGTATCAGTTTCTGTTGTAACGTCCTGCTGTCTTTGATGTAATGTCATTGTGGAGAGCCGAGAAAAGAACGTTTGATGTCAATAAAATGAAATCAAGGTTTAGCTGCTGGGCATTTGATGGGTCCTCATTTGACAGTATAAAACAGCAGCTAGACAGAATGATTGTTATCTGCAATTTTTGCCATTAATCTAAATGGAATGAAAAGGTATTGTGATGTAATGAGTGGAATGTTATTACTCCTCAGCCCCTCAGGCTATAAAGGAATGTTGTCTTGTCCCTGTCCGTCCATCTGACTCTCCCTCTGTCTTTATAAATGCCACATTTGGACTTATTAAATAGAAATTCTTGACATCTTGCACAGATGGTCCCTGGTTGAGACATGTGCCTTTTGGTTTTCAGGTTAACACTCACATTAATTACAATTAATGTAATTACAATTTAGCTTAATTTGCATATATAGTCAGTCATCCACAATCAGAAACCTGCAACACCCTACCCCCAATAGGTCGGAACACAGCACAGATGAACAGGTGAAGGAATTTACTGGTGGGCCCCATCAGGATTTGAACTCGAATCTCTACACCCCTACTATATGGTGTTCATAAACTACCTTGCAAATATGCTGTGTGGTAGGGAAATGTTTTTTAATGTTTCCTCCCGATTCAAAGTCCATCTAATTCTCCCAAGACACACCCACATTCTGGACACAAGTGTAACAGATAAAGGATTTACCATGTTCACTGATGTTGGGTCACACCAGGACTTGAACTTAGATCTCGTGTTCTGGTCTTTCATGGTTAACCCCTACACTCATAGTCCCTAAGAGACAAATTGTGTAGAATCGATTGACCACAGCTACCATTAATATACATGTACGTAAATTGAGGATTGATTTCCTGCGTGAAGCACACCGGGATTAGAACTGGGATTTGCACATCCTAATCGACCAGTCGACCAAATATGTAAAAACAGATGGCTTTTTCCCCGCAATGTCAGCTGAAACTTGGCAAAGAAAGCTTTGTGAGATGGAATGTATGTGATTATGTTGATCTCAACAGAAGTGATGTATTGCTGTGATCTGGTATTTCCAAGCATGGCAGGTTATTTTGGGACAAAAGCTGAAGCTGTGAAATCTGTTACTTTCATGGGCCATGTAAATTGTGGACTTAATTCAACCCCTGGAAGTATCTGTATTTTTCTTGTCTGTTTTTCTGGGTGATTTAAAAAAAATGCTTGTTTCTTTCTCTCAAGTAGCAAAGTTCTTTTTGGCTCAGTAGCAAAGAAACTTGATAGAAAAAGTAAAGTTTTGTCACAAGGTATCAAAAGCAACCAAACCATCTCTCACGAAACTTAATCGGCACATCGACAGTAAAGAAAGAAAAATTCTACATGTGATTGGTCAATAATTGTGTCATGTATTAGGGCAGTTAATTAGCTTGTCTGTCGAAATTGTTTTTTTTTTTTTTGGCCTGTCTATTTGCCTCAGCAGTGGCTGAAGTGATGTAACATGCTCTCTGAACCATATACATGTGTGGGTAGTAACTCACCATTGATATTACTCATAGGATTATGTTTTGTCTTCATATGGTTTTGTCTTCTTTTTTCTTCTGTGGACCAATTATATCAAATGTTTGGCAATTCTAAGTAAAACTTGGCCCAATAACAGAGAATTAAGATTTTTAAACTGGCCATCTGTCGTGATATGGTGAGTTTGTACTGGGATTGTATTGGCATTTCATGTTGTGCAATTGGACTCATGGGGTGGGTTGGTGTCAGGACACTGGGACATGTGGGGTGTCATGTCTGGTGTCAGTGCACTGGGGCTTGTGGGGTGTGATGTCTGGTGTCAGTGCACAGGGACATGTGGGGTGTCATGTCTGGTGTCAGTTTATTGAGACTTGTGGGTGTCATGTCGGGTGTCAGTGCATTGAGACTTGTGGGGTGTTATGTCTGGTGTCAGTGCACTTGGACTCATGGGATGTCATGTCTGGTGTCAGTATACTGGAATTTGTAGGGTGTCACCTCTGGCGTCAGTATATTGAGACTTGTGGGGTGTCATGTCTGGTGTCAGTGCACTGGGACTTGTAGGGTGTCTTGTCTGGTGTCAGTGTATTTGGACTCATGGGATGTCATATCTGGTGTCAGTGCACTGGAATTTGCGGGGTGTCACCTCATGTCAGTGTACTGAGACTTGTCTGGTGTCATGTTTGGTGTCAGTGTACTTGGACTCTTGGGTATGTCTGGTGTCAGTGCATTGGGACTTGTGGGATGTCATATCTGGTGTCACTGGAACATGTCGGGTGTCATGTCTGGTGTTAGTGCACTTGGATTGGAGGGTTGTTATGTCAGGAGTTGGTGCACTGGTAATTGTGGGTGTCATGTCTGGGTCAGTGCACTGGGACATGTCGGGTTTAATGTCTGGTGTTAGTGCACTTGTATTTGAGGGTTGTTATGTTAGGTGTTGGTGCACTTAATTGTGGGTGTCATGTCTGGTGTCACTGCATTGGTAATAGAAAGGTGTCATATATTTTAATCCCTGGGGTAGCACCAGTGTCATACAGGGCCTTGAGTCACGGTTAAGTGAAAAATTAATTCTAATGCAGTATCCATAATGTTACAGTGTATCAGGTTTGACTGTAATGCTGTCCTGTAGCCGGGCGTTAGCCAGATTCCCATTGTGGGAGGCCATTCTGGTGTCAGTGCACTTGGACTTGTGGCATGTCATGTTTGGTGTCAGCATACTGGGAATTGTGGGGTGTCCTGTTGTAGGAATGCTCATCAAGTGAGGCAGCATTTTATGTTGGCATTGGAACTGACCCGTGACAAGGAGACAGCATCAAGGTATGACTGGGATTTGGGATCACCCTCATCTCAAAAGACAACTGCTTTAACATTTCATTCATTCATTCATTTATTCAAGATGTCATTGAAATATATGCAATGTTAAATTGATTTACCCCAATCAAAGAAAGAAACAAGCATGAATTCTTATCCAGTTCTAGATAAACTCAGTTCACACATTGCAGTGTGGCAAGCATGATGTGAAAGACTTACTATATTGTAAGTTGTGATGTACAATATGCTTTTGGCTGAATGCAGACAGGTTGTCAGTATTTTCTGAATGCCTTGTCTTTACCATTGACTGTGATACATGCACTGATGGTCTTTTTTAATATGTCTGATAATGCATGGAATATTCAGTTATAAAGGTGAGACTCCAAGGAGCCAACAGTTTTCTCCTGGGTATCATATCTGGCTTTCTGATGCGCAAGTGTTGGTGTTTATGGTTGGTGTTGGTCTAGCAGACACCATCATCAAGTCACTTGATAATGCCATTGTCACTGGACAGAGTAATACCAGGTCACTTGATAATGCCATTGTCAGGTCACTTTATTACATCATTGTCAGGTCACTTGATTATGTCATTGTCAGATCACTTGATAATGCCATTGTCAGGTCACTTTATTACATCATTGCCTGGTCACTTGATTATGTCATTGTCAAATCACTTGGTGACGCCATTGTCAGGTCACCTGATGGCGCCAGTGTCAGGTCACTTGATGACACCATTGTCAGGTCACTTTATTACATCATTGTCAGGTCACTTGATTATGTCATTGTCAGATCACTTGATAATGCCATTGTCAGGTCACTTTATTACGTCATTGCCTGGTCACTTGATTATGTCATTGTCAAATCACTTGGTGACGCCATTGTCAGGTCACCTGATGGCGCCAGTGTCAGGTCACTTGATGACACCATTGTCAGGTCACTTGATAATTCCATTGTCAGGTCACTTGATAACGCCATTGTCAGATCACTTGATGACGCCATTGTCAGGTCACCTGATGGTGCCAGTGTCAGGTCACTTGATGACACCATTGTCAGGTCACCTGATGACAACATCATTATCAGTGTAAGAGACTACAGAATACAGAGTAATACCAGAGAATAAAGCCAGTGTGATAGCTGGTAAGTCGTCACTTGTTACTGATGACATCAGACCTCTCTGTCAGTTAGAGTTTTATTCTAACTGTTCATGTAAGTGTTTAAGAAGTAACAAGTTACACCCCCCTAACACCATGGTTTAAGCAGAATTATGTAAAACAAATCTTGGTGATGTTAAGTGCAATTTATAAGACGTCACTGGTCTAGAAGCACTCAAAATGCTGTGTTATCACATTTAATACAGAACTGATACACATTTGACAACATCATTATCAAGTCAGCTGACAACACCATTAACAAGGACCTACACTAAAACTGTCGTGCAAATCAAAACCATGTAGTTATTGTTATTGGGGTAAAAAGTGATGTCTCCTTAGACTCTGTAACATTTCAATGCTCTTGAAAACAAAATGCAATATTAGAGACTTTGATTTTGATCTGAAGTGATGTTTTATGCGACATCTGATTCAGATGTACTGTACGTTCACAGAAATTTCTTCTGTAAAAATCACAAAAAAAGCCACATATTTAGTTTTGCACAGTTATCACTGCACGAGCATTATCATGAGCTTATTCCGAGGCTAAAAAAGAAAAATCTTTTAATAGTAATTGACTTGCATGTTATGGCAAGTCATTATACATCCTAGCATTAGGGAGCCAGTGGCCCACATATTAAGGCACTCACCATCCACCTATACAGGTTTATAGTGTACAATGCCTACAGTGTACATACCTTAATTATGCTAACATGTTCAATGAACAGGGTCACAAGTCATGCCACTGTCTGAACTTTCACAATATGTCTACCTTGTGTACCATAAACACCCAAATAAACACCTCATGCAAACCTCAGAAAATTCTTGCTTGCATTTTTGTAACTAGAGTACTTTATATCCATTATCTGCAGGTATTTTCTGTCTTCTTTAGTTATGTGATTAAGATGTGTTATGTGTTTAGATTTTTTAATGAGAAACATATGTCACAGGGTTTAATTTGGTTAATTGTTGTTGCGTGCCTTTAATTATTTTCTAGTTTTGTTACCTTCATAGGCATAGAAGTCTGCTATATGTGCATGTATCTCCTTTGAGAGTTTGACCACACAATGTATTATTTATTACCTATGATAATTTTGTGACATTTTTTTTTTTGTAAACTGTTGGCATACATTGTATATCCTGTTTTTGTAATGCAATTTAAACAAATTGGCAATGTCATAGCTAATCCTATAATTTGCTTATGCACTTGATAGTGCAGTTTTAGGGTTGGATTAATTTCAAACTGACTTAACCAAAATATACAAGTTTTCTGAAATCCTGTATGAAAACATATTTTAATGACCTTCTATACTACAAGTACAGGAAGGAAAAAAATGTAATTTTATTTGAAGATTTTTGAGAAAACGTTGTTGCTGTATATAAATGCATATACTTTGTTTTGTTATTTTAAGAAATTTGAATGTGTCTATTTATGTGATATCCAGTGTGATTGTATGGGTCAGTGATGTTTTACTGCTCATGTCAGTATGCTCTGACTTGGTGGGGTGTGATGTCTGGTGTCCTCAGCATGGCATTCCAGTGAGGCAGCACATTAATTACTGCATGTGTGCTTTTGGACTTATTTCCCTACAAGTATACAACATTGTGATATGACTAAAATAAAGCTGAAAGCAGTTGCCCACCGCTCAGTTGGTTAGTGCACTAGCGTGGCATAATGACCCAGAAGCCTCCCACTAATGCAGTCGCTGTGAAGTCAAGTCCAGCTCATGCTTGCTTCCTGTCCAGCTGTATGTGGGAAGGTCTTACAGCAACCTGTGGATGGTTGTGGGTTTCCTCCAGGCTCTGCGCAGTTTCCTCCCACCATAATGCTGGCCACCGTTGTATAAGTGAAATATTCCTGAGTAGGATGTAAAACGCCAATGAAACAAATAAAGCAGATCAGTTGTCCACCCCATGCAAACAATATCCTTGTTACTGCTTGCACATAGGCATGCCTGCATACACAGTTATATGAGGCTGTGATACAAACGGTTTCATTGAATAAAATTAGTACTGTTATTGGTAATGAAGGACACTGCGTTTTATAGAATGTTTGACTCAATTCTGAGGACGGCAATTGTATTTGATTAACATGTCATTTGATCACCAAATAATCCACCATGAGAACTAACAGCTACCTGAAGCACACGATTTTCTCAGAAGGCCATTGTTTAGAGGCTATTGTAAATGACCTAAAATTTTGTTTGTGGTAAAGTTGCTCATTTATCCTGAGTTGGAGAGTTATTTTGATCTTAGAGGGGTTTGTTTGGTCAGGGGATTTAGGATCGGATCCTACTTGGTAAATGTTTCGGCACCAAAAGCAATATTTCATGACCTTAATTTGTCCTTAAAGGGCACTTTCTTGGGAGGGGGGGCACAATATGAGTGTTCATCTTTACATTGCCACGCATTATGGCCAATGTTGCCTTTTGAGGACTTCTGTCTTGTTCTTCAGAATCCAACCCTAACCATTCTGGTCTTAGGTTCAACTCCAGCTTTTGCTACTTTGACTGTGGTTTTAAGTCCATAAATTTGTCTGTTACATGTACCTAGTGAAGGCAGTGGTTTACTTTAACCAGTCTAGTTTCTCCACGCACAAGTGATAAGTAATAAGTGATAATTTCTTGAATGCATCCAGTAATATTTGATCGCCACGGTGACCTTTTGGTTTGATCATCGGCTTCAGTGATCCAGAGATCCAGATTCAATCCACTGTAAAAATAGTATTTGTTATTACCTCTCTTGGCATTCAGCACTGAGTGCTTGAAGCAAAGAAACAAGACTCATGGGCCCAGTGTCAGATCTGGGGTGTCACATCTGGTGTCTTCAGCTTAGTGTTCCTAACTTACAGTTGCGGCATCACTGCAAAAATGTATTCAGTTGACATCAGTGGCAGACTACGACAAGGAGACACAATGAAATGACCAGTAATGTTTAAAGCAGTATTTAAAACTCCAGAGGGGAACAATGCATCATGGGAAAGTGGTTAAAGATGGTTGTAACCTTTTTAAGCGCTAAGTTACAGGCCTTGGACAAGGAATGTGTGATTCGCTGAGCTTTCACTGTACGTGGGGGCCAGGAGAAATATAAAGCCGTGTGGGTGTTCAAGCAGTCCAACATGGACGGAAAACCATATTGTTGTCGTCCACCTATATGGAGTGCATATATGTGGATGACGTATGTGGGAAAGTTTGTCAGTAACTTGCCGAAGGTTGCGGGTTTAGCCAGTTTACTCCACCTATCAAACTGACATGCATTGCATAAGTGAAATATTCGGGAGTGTGGTGTTAAACATCGATATTTGAACTTATTGGAGAGTCTGCGGTAGCGCTCTCACTGAATATTAATGGTGAAGGGAGAAAACAGTTACGTTAATTACAAGTGAATATTGGATGGCCTTCGCTCATTATACATGAGTATCTCCGGTTTTAATGCCCTGCCAAAATCAATGCTACAACTTTGATTACCAGGATATCGTTTTCTTTAGGCGCAGTGAACTGAAATTAAACACCACCCTCTGGCGTGATCAATTTTACCTCGGCAAATTTAACTGGCCATTCTGTGAGACAAACCTCTGGTGTGTCTCGTCTTTCACCTTTTCATGGACGCACAAAATTCCGTTTTATTCATCTTTTTTTTTCATGATCTTTAATCCATGTACCGGTGCCACAGAAACTAGACTGGTTGGCCTCAGTTGTTACCTGTATCCATTACAACTGACAGGATTAGTAGCTTCTGACATGGGCTTCTGGAGTCTTCCGGATGATGTTTCGTCTCTTCCAGTCTGGTTTCAAAAGGCTTGGGACCCGAAGTGCTTAAACCTAGTGGACAGAAGATATATCCAAGAAGAAGAGGAGAACAAATCGAGTGGACCTCGACTTGGATAATTACAGGCACATGCTGGGACAGAAAGCTTGAAATGATATCTCAGCATCATTATGTACGTTTCTATTGTTGAAATTTCTTTGGTACTTGACTTTTCCTCTTTAATCCCATGCTAATCAATGCAAGACCTTTGATTAGTGATACCAAAATCATTTCCCCCGAGGCGGTAGCGCAGTGAACCGAAATAATACTACAGCCTAGTATAACTATGTGATCAATTTGTCTATGGCCGGAATGGTCAACTGCCCTCTCCATGAAACAAACATGAGTGTATAGCCACATGAATTAACTCAGAAACTTCTGACTTATGGTTCCAAGATTTTCTCCAGGGACACACACACATATATATACACATACCCTTTAATTATCCATGCTCGAGTCTAGCTATGCTATTCTAGGCGCGCATTAATTTACTGTGGAAGTGGATGTAAGAGCTTCACTAAGATTTAAGCTTTACCGTGCCATGTGAGGAAACAAATGAAAGCAAACAACGGCAAGTCACATAGCAAGCATATGGTGTTATAATAGTCTGGGAAAATTTATTTTGCAGGTTGCTTTATAATTCCTTATTAGATAGCCAAAGTTGATGTGATTTGCCCTTTATGGACATAAAATCAGTAGAGGAGAAAGATGAAACGCAATACTAACTTTTAAAACAAGCCATCTGGGGTTGTACGGCAGCCATTGTACTTCAGTCTATAATGTTATAAATGTATCTGTGGTGTTTGCGAATGAACCTTGAATCTTGAAAGGCAGAGACCCGCAAAAATGAAGTTATGGCGAGAAAAAACACCATTAAAAACTGTATCTGAAGGTCTACATGTACATGAGCTCACACATGCGAGTTGAATGATTAATATGGATGAGATGTCCACAACAAGTCACCACAAAACCAGTCACCACAACCAGTCACAGCTACTCGGTTGAACTAGTTATCAAAACCATTCACTAAAACCAGTCATCAAAGCCAGTCACTTCCACCTTGCAGAGTTTTACCTCAGAAGTCCTCACCAGGTGCGTCTGTACCAAACCAATTTTATAGAATTTTACCTTTGAAATCCTCACCCAGTGCGCCTGTACCAAACCTGGGATACAATATGAGAGACCAAAACAGCCTGGTGGAATTTTTCTTCTCAAATATACACCAAGTACCGACCCAACCTTGTGGAATTTCATTTCGGACAAACAGCGAGACAAAATAGAGATAACATGCACATATTGAACACATTTATCTGATTGATGTTGAAGGCTGCATCCAATTAACACACAAACGATCTGGATAATTTAATTTATTGTGTTTTATGTTGACATAGTTTTTTTGAAATAAATTTCAGTGTTACATTTCACATTATTCGTCATTATATGGACACCAGAAATTCCCACAACACATTTAGTATGGGTCTATATTTATTATTTACTTATTTTATTGGTGTTTTATGCCCTGCTCAAGAATATATCACTTATACGACGGCGGCCAGCGTTATTATGGCGGGAGGAAACCGGGCAGAGCCGGGAGGAAAGCCACGACTTTTCGCACGTTTCTGGCAGACCTTCCCACGTATGGTCGGAGAGCAAGCCAGCAAGAGCCGGACTTGAACTCACAGCGATCGCATTGGTGGGAGGCTTCTTGGTCATTTGCGCTGCTCTATCGGGCTAACCGAGTGAGTCACGGAGGCCCGTATGGGTCCTAATAGCATAGCATTTACCAGGGGAGCTGTTCATCCTAAACATGGTGTTGATCACGCCAGCAGACTTTTGAAATGTTGTTCCAACATTGATTGGAAATGAAAAAATATTGACGAGCCAGTTCAAAGAAACACCAGTTGCCAGTGTTAAATTTCTCACATTATTGTATTTGCTATGAAGAACTCCCCCCGGCAAGAACAGGGCATAAAAAGTAACCTGGTGAACCTTACTCATTGTATCAGTTGTATAACCTCCTACCTTTGCAAACAAACCCCAGATCGCGTTTGTCGACAACAAGGGTGGTGATCTTTTCATGTCCTATATAGAAATACAACATCAGCTCCATTTACTGTGTTAGAAAATAAAGCAGTGTTACTTTATATTCCATATTTCTTGAAAACACCTTATTCATTTTTTTCAACAAAGACCGGATCACTATCAAAATCAATATGACCACAAAAGGATAAAAGGACGTATGTGTCTGTACAAAGAGACAAAACATACCCTGTTGTTCAGACGACACACATTTTAGCCCCAGCATGTCCGACTCGTGTGATCATGGTAATGCGTTTACATTAAAAACACATGTGCTTTTTACAGCAGAGTGTAAAATGTATCGACATTTCACATCTCTGTGTGTTAGATGAAAACAGCCGCCAATCTTTGTGATTCAATATTCAGTTTGTTGTATTGTACGCTCAGATAATTAAAGAGGACCGCAGCCCGGCTGTGAAAGCCTGTGGGCGAGATGAATTGTTATTAAGTTCCCAGCCCTACGCCCCTTTTTTATTTGTGAGCATGTGTGTGCAAGAGTTTCAAACAATTCCGGATTAAAGGCTTCTACTTGTCTTCCAGACATTCCATCAATGTAGCATCATACAGACCTGATGAAGCTTTAAGACACCAAAGCAAACAAGGGTCCAGCACTTCTCTCGTCCTGGCAAAAATTTTAGCAATTATAGCTTAAAACCAGTGAAAAGCCCTTTTACTACTGATACTGAGAATGTGTGTCAAGAGTGAGATCATAAAACTTTACGTACACCTTTATCTTCAGCTGTGAATAAATTTCTTGTGAACAGTTGGGCCTACTCCTGTAATGTGTGTCTGCGTATGGAAATTCTAACATCATCTTTAAGTTACACTTTATAGGGCCTGAGAAAAGTCCACGTGACGTCTCCGATGAACTAACATTGTGAATATGGTTCAAAAAATCCACCAACCAATCAAACCACTTCACTGTATTTAACTTGGTGAAAAAAAAAGGGAAAAAATAAACAGTATTATAAACAGGGCATTTCCAGATACAGTTTTAATGGTCTTCTTACTCACTCTAACTTCATTTTTGTGGGGTCTTTCCTTTTAAAGACAGGTTTCCCATTGAGTATTATTTTTTCAGTCTGTAAAACAAACTTCAGAGTGTTTGTTTTTACGAAAAAAAAAATCCTCCTGAAAATACTCCAGAGAATGAGACGTTTCTGGTGGAAGGTCCAGAAAGCTGAGCTGCCAATCAAGACTATATAATACTAAGGTAATATGTCACAAATTGTTTAAGACAGAAAAGCAAGACCAGCAT
This sequence comes from Acanthopleura granulata, assembly GCA_016165875.1. Taxonomy (NCBI): domain Eukaryota; kingdom Metazoa; phylum Mollusca; class Polyplacophora; order Chitonida; family Chitonidae; genus Acanthopleura; species Acanthopleura granulata. The sequence goes on along the minus strand of JABBOT010000009.1, from coordinate 18,932,083 downwards.
GTCCAGTAGAGATGTGTTAACAATAACTTTATTTCTGGAGGGTAATGTGCACAATAAAAATACATCAATAAACACAAGATGCTTTATAAACACATGTCATAAACACATGACATTGCACCATACTGGGTACGGGCACTAAAATCTGAATCAGCTTGTCTATGCACCGCTACAATCTTAAACAGCTTTTATATATCAATAAAGAATTTCCAGGAAACAAATTGTGTGTTAATATAAAAGTCAGAAAGCAGGAGACAGAAATTGCATTACTGGCTGGGCATAAAAATTAATGAAGCCAAGCTTATTTATATTTATTTATATATTTTATTGGTATTCTATGCCATGCTCAAGAATATTTCACTTATACAACGGCGGCCAACCTGATGGTGGCATAAAACCGGGGCAGAGCTGGGTGGTAACCCACAATGATCTGCAGGATGCTGACAAACCTTCACATGTACACCCACAGAGGAAGCCAGCATGAGCTGGACTCCCATCGACCGCATTAATGAGAGGTTCTTGGGTCATTATGCTGCACCAGCAGGATAAGCCACTCTGCCACGGAGGCCACCGCCTGGTTTTCAGCCTTAGAGGAGTTCGAGTTGGCTGCGTCAGAATTAGAATGTATTGTTTATGGATCTAGTCCCCCAGCACCAAAAACCCAGCTGAACTATAAATGCAGCAGTCTCAGGGACGTAAGCATACAGTACACATTCCCAAATTCATGCATGATTAATTTCTCCCTAAGAATAAATGCCAGTATTAAAACTGATACATGTATATCCATGTCACAAACCGCTCACTGTTCGTTACAACACAAAGCAATGTTTTCTGATATTTTGGGTACAGAATCATCTTGGGGGTATAGTTTATGTCAGTGCTAATGTCACGATCAATGAGTTATCCCAGGTGTTGCCACGGTTACATGAATAAAATAATATGCAGATGCTCTGTATATAAACAGATAATCCATGACAAGCCTGGGCTGAGCCTTAATGTACATAAAGATATTGTAATTTGGCAAATCCCGGCATTTCCTACTTGCACAGACAATGTTTAAATAAAGTATGCGTCATCTGAAAGATTATTTTGTTCTCATTCCAAGTATACCAACAGTTTTCCTGATATTTACATATTTGTTAAAAGACCATTAAAAACTGTAGATGAAAATACCTTCTCTGATTTTTTAATATTTGTTTTTCACTAAATTAAATGTAGTAAAATGTTTTAATTGTATGATGGGTTTTATGGCCCATATTGATAATGTATGTCAACAGCCATACTGACATAACAAAACCTCTTTTCGCAACTTCATCTCGGAATAAAATACCTGTGAACCATAGTGCTGCAATGAGTGCCTGTGTATAAAAAGAGCTACCTGTAATATGACACTGAACTTCACATCAAAACATTTGTCCAACTTTAATTTGGTGAAAAAAAAAAACTTTCTGTGATGATATTTGAAAAATTATTTCATCTAGTAACTTGTATGACATGTCTATGATTTCGACTGATGATCATGTCTGTGGCAATGTATTATTGACTGTTTTCATGTTTTTAAAAATGCTAATGTACATATATATTGTTTCTACCTGTCCAAGTATTGCTTATTGAGAAGAGCATTGTGCAATTTGTCAGTGTTACCCTCTTCAAATAAAAGTTTCATACATTCATTATTTAACATCAAACCTGTCTGAAAAAATTTGACTTTTTCTGAAATTGGTAACTCTTCCTTGGTTAGCATATTTATACTCCACATAAGATTACTTCATGAAGAATTCCCAAGACAATAATCCTGAACCAAAGTGGCATAGCTCTCCTTTTGAGCAGACCTAGGCCATCTTTAAAAATATGTTCAAAAGTTCAAAAAGTTTTATTGGTGTTTTGATAAAATTTATTTAAATATTTTTCTCTCCATGTTGATTTCTTTAAAATTCCCATCTTTTTCAAGAGTCAGAATAAAAAAAAAATCCATAACAACCGACTCCAAACAACGCCCAACAAACAGGTTTTTTAACTTTGCACCCAACATACAAGTGTGGGTCAAGACAGCAACTTCTGACAACAAATGTTCCTGAAATCAGCTGTTAATCTCTGTGGAACGCACATTTTATATGACAAGTACATTTGCATTCTTGTCACAGATTGCGTGGAGTAAATTTGAGTTCCAGTTCTCCCTCAAACCTCAGCACCAGTTGGAAATATGGAAGAGTATCTTCTGGTGTTCCAAGACTCCATTCATATCTAAAACATAAGCCAAATAACCAATGATGTCATTGATGTTTACAAAAATGCAACAGTTTTTGTGATGACATTGACAGTAAGATGAATATACCATGGAGGGTCTCTTTGATGTCATGATGTTCCAAAGTCTAACAGTATCAAGCCATGGGATATGAAGCAAATTTCAGACCGTCCAGATTTGTGCAATTTATTTCTGGCCTAACTTTCTTTAAGTTACAAATATTTATTTATTTCTTTATTTATATTGGTGTTTTACACAGCACTCAAAAATATTTCACTTATTTCACCGGCCAGCATTATGGCATGAGGAAACTAGGCAGAGCCCTGGGAGAAACCCATGACCATCCGCAGGTTACTGGTAGACCTACCCACATGCGGCAGGAAAATTCAAGCAAATGGGACCGAGATTAATCTTCGCATTGAAGACTGATTGAGCACTGATTGGATAATACTGCCATACAGACAGTCTAGGTTGTTGATACCTTACAAATTTTTACACTGCCATTTTATGACCAAGTTAAAAATATCAGAATTTTTTCTGCTTTGGTTAGAACTGACGACATTTTGCCAGGGTTACTACACACACACCCCGCAGGTAACAATTAAGACAAAATCCTATTACATGACTTAATTCCAGCAGCAACATCTCAAAAAAATGATGGTCATGCTAGGCTGATTTTTTGGTATGTTGTAGAGAAATTTAACGTTCAAGCTGCATAAGGCATTATGGCGTGGCACCGTGTAAGAGTTTGGGTATACAGGCCTACATTTTGAGGGTTAAGCTGACAAATTTACTACATAAATAATAAGAAAGATCAATGCGCTCAGGTAACATGTAACCCTCAAAGCCAAGTCTACACTGATGGCCTTGTCTAGAGCATGTTTGAACCCTTCAAAAGGATTCCGGGGTCAAAGTTTTGTAAAATTGGTAATGGTAAAATTTTTAATACGTTATTTGCATATTTAAAAATGTTGAAACTGATAGCTATGATCACAATGTCTAGCTATGCAATTCTTTCAGACCAACATCTAATGAATGTCCTAAAATTACGGTGAAATATGTTAACTGTAATTATTAAAATGTCAATTGTAAAACTATATTTCTTACCTTCTTAAAATCCGTGCCAGGATGACCTTTTCCTCATTAAGGGCAAAGTTCTGGCCAATACAATTTCTACAACAGACAAAAACAGTGCAGGTCTTGGTTGTAGCCTTAGTTTACCTTTTTCATTTATTTATTTATTTCATTGGTTTTTAATGCCGCACTCATGAATATTTCACTTATACAATGGCAGCCAGCATTATGGTGGGAGGAAACTTGGCAGAGCCCGGGGGAAACCCACAACCATCCCCAGCTTGCTGGCAAACCTTACCACATACCTTTTTCAAGAATTTTCACCAATCTGGTATATTAACATGGGACAAGCCATGTATGACCAATACCTCTTTTTTCTGTACACTAGCCCACTAGTGCAGTGACTTTTGAAAATATCTTTTTATTTATATATTTGATTGGTGTTTTATGCCGTACTCAAGAATATTTCACTTATACGACGGCGGCCAACATTATGGTGGGAGGAAACTGTGCAGAGCCTGGGGAAACCCACAACCATCCGCAGGTTGCTGGCAGACCTTCCCACGTACGGCCGGAGAGGAAACCAGCATGAGCTGGACTTGACCCACAGCAACGGCATTGGTGGGAGGCTTCTGAGTCATTGTACTACGCTAGCATGAAAACCGACAGAGCCACCGAGGCCCCTTGAAAACATTTCATACATGCCACATGGTGTAATGAAGAATTCATTTCACAGCCAAGGAAAGTATGCATGTAAAAAATAAAAAGATTCATGATGTTGTCAGGTACTGCATCATTTTCACACAAATATTTGTAAAACTGGACACTTTTCTTCCTTGGGATCTCTCGGCAAGTGTGCTGTCAACTGAATGAACAGTTGTGGAGGAAATTGGTGGAAGAACACACACATACATATACACACACGTACATTACATACACATGACTTACTCATTACTTTCACATTACTTACTTGTTACTTACACATTACTTTTACATACACACATACAGACCACATGTCTGATATCAGTTTAAATTTTATCAAGCCTTTACCCGTCATTTAACAACTTTGCAAGCTGCTCACAGATTTCTTTTTACACGTATCAGAGTACACACAGGCCCTACTACATTTAGCTGCAGCCTTCAGTCAGGAAGTTTATGTACTTGATCATGGAAAAGGAACTAGGGTTGTGTTTTTCTAAAAGCAATCCAGTTTCCACTACTTGACCTGATCACTGTCGAAACATTTAGTGAAAAGCTTTGGGCATGATGCTATGAAGACCAATGAAATAAAGACCTAAAATACGCAGAATACTATAATACATGATATTCCTATAAACAGGACGTTTGATGTGGTCATGTCAGGTACAGGTATTTGACCAATCTTTACCTGGGTCCAGCAGAAAATGGGATAAAGGCAAATGGATTCATGGTCTGGGTGTTTGACACATCAAACCTCTCTGGGAGGAACTTCTGCAAAGACACATTGATTACATCAAGTTATTTATTTCACTTATTTAATTGGTGTTTTGCCCTGTGCTCACAAATATTTCACTAACGCGATGGTAAGCAGCACTATGGTGGGAGGAAACCGCACAGAGCCTGGGGCAAACCCATGACCATCTCCAGGGGGCTGGCGGACTTTCCCACGAATGACCAGAGAAGGTGATTATTTGCAGTTGTGTAATTTTACATTTCACTTGTGTTCATCTCAGATGGCTTAATGCACTCATCTGTACAGTGTATGCTTCACATACCGTTAAAAGTGCTACTCTGGTCAGGGTACAAATTGCGTCGAAATATTACAATGCTATGAAAGAAATCCTAAGGAGTCACCATAACACCATGTTTCAAAAGGATTTTGATGAATAACAGTATTTAACCCATATAACTGAAGATTAATTGAAAAACAAAATCTTCGGCTGTGTCTGTAAAATTTTCCTGATGTGACGTGATAATATTCCCTGCATTAGTGGAACATGTCAGCAACTGATGACGTCATGTGTTCGTGGCTGACATCACACCAGGCAAAGTGGAAGCCACAGAAATATTTCGTTTCCTTATACTCTGAAGAAAGGTACAATAGGGGTTTTAATAATTTAATAATTAATGCAATATTATCACAATTTAGGACAGCAATTCAGACTATCCCAGTCTTTATCAATTCACCTTGCTTTTAAGACATAGATGTTTTGACACCAAAGTAGCTCTTTAACCCTATGTGTTTTGTAGCATGTACGTTCGTGCAGAAGTTAATTACCACTTCATTCAACCTTCTTCATTACCATGAGAACTTTTGAACGGTAAATTTATGCATGTATCACTGTCATGCAAAGACAGTTCTTTTGTCTTTTCAAAATGACTCAGTACGTGTGTATACTGTGTTTTCTTGTGGCAGGGCGATTCCATGCTACCAAAGGTATGTTGCCACAAAATGCCTCTGACATGAGACGTGACCCCCCACCCAGTCACATCATGCTGCAGACACGAGAAGTGACCCCCCACACAGTCACATTATGCCGCAGACATGAGGCGTGGCCCCCCACCTAGTCACATTATGCTGCAGACATGAGACGTGACCCCCCACCCAGTCACATTATGCCGCAGACATGAGACATGACCCCCACCCAGTCACAATATGCCGCAGACATGAGACGTGACCCCCCACCCAGTCACATTATGCCGCAGATATGAGATGTGACCCCCCCACCCAGTCACATTATGCCGCAGACATGAGACGTGACCCCCCACCTAGTCACATTATAATGACAACGTAATTTTCTTAAAACGAATTTAAAATAATGTGTTCCTCCCATGTGAGGTCAACCGCACAAAATGGCCCCACCTTCAGTACAACACGTATATTTTCTTCTGTGATGTGGCAGTGGCTGTGTTCTGCCTAGGTGCTTAGCTAGGTACAGTGCATAGGTTTGGACTGCCTTTTTTTATGAGGAAGGCGTTTTATAAGTTCTGTACTGCATTCAACTCTTCACATATTTAACTCTTTCACATCAGAATATTTAAATCTCTGTCATTCGGGTTTCTTGGGCTGTAAGGGACTTTAAGAAAAGAAGTTTACCAATCAGCACCCACTTTAATGTAGCAACAAGCCAATCAGAAGGCATTGAACAATGATAACTAAGCTGATGACAGCTGCCTGCCAGTGAGCATGGAACTTGAGCTGATGTGATCAGCAAGTTACAGCGAAAGAGTTAACATAACGAATGATCAAATTCAAAACATCCCACCATACGACCACAATATCAGTATAAAGCTAGACCTCAGTTTACACTCACCATGTGATCTTTCCAGATTTGAGGGTTGTGGTGTATGTTGTAGATTGGAATCTGTATGTTGGTTCCTACGGGAACTCTCTTTCCATCCACAGTGATCTCCCTTGCAAGTTTCCGAGAGATATATGACACTGGTGGGTATATCCTTAACGTCTCTTTCAGGCAGTGTGTCAGGTGCTTCAGTTCGCGCAAATCAGACCTGGGGATAGACCATGACATGAGAAGAGGGGGGGAGAGGAGGGAGAGGAGAGGGAAACGGAGATGGGCAGAGAGGGGGAGGGTATAAGGTGAGAGGTCGCAAAGGCAGGAGAGGAGAGGGGAGGAATTTTAGTGGGGAGGAGAGGGGAGGAATTTAAGTTAGGAGGAGAGGGGAGTTATTTAAGTGGAGAGGAGAGGAGGAGGATTTAAGTGGGGATGGGAGGGGTTTAAATGGGGAGAAGTAAGGGTGAGGGGTGAGGGATTTAAGTGGGGAGAAGTGTTATGGAAGCAACATTCCAGTGCTCATACTAGCTGTAGGTAGCAGGAATTTCCCATTAGCTAAGCTGGTAGAGCACTGGATTTTTGCTGCAGAAATCCTGAGTTCAAATCCTGGTGTGACCCACAGATCCTCCATCCATTACACATGGTCCCATTGAAAACATAAAATTTAGCATCTATTTAGTGACTGAAAATTTCTTGTCATATTTTAAACAAAAATCACAAATGTAGTCTGAGTCATGCCACTGGCTCTTGAAGGTACCATACTGCTCCAATCTAGCCATGAAGCTCGCCATGAGTCTACTGGTCAGCTATTCACCATTCTATGTGATCAGTGTGTCGTCCGCTCAGCACATCGTCCACTTCTTGTCGGCATAGAGCCTGGTGTTCCGGGTGTTTAGCGAGAGCGTAGAGAGCCCAGGAGATGCCACTGGCGGTCGTGTCGTGACCCTCAAACAGGAATGTGTCAACCTCCTCTCGGATCTCCTGGTCAGACAATCCGCTGCCATCTGTGTCCTATGACACAAAACAAAATGGGAGTTACCACACAAAGCTATGTTCAACACTACTGATCCTCTAAGTGGCAGGATTTCCCATGATTTCTGAAGTCTTACATGCCACTCGGTTCAGGATGAACCTGTACAGATACAGGAGCCCTGTATCTGTCCTTCACGAGGCAGATGGTCTACCCTCTACACAACCTACTGTCATGATTGTCATGACATGTCATGATCATGATTGATATACTCATGTGATTGACACATGAGTACATGTATGTATGTATGTATGCTTGGGTTTCACTCAACAATGGGGAGTCCTTAGAATGTACAGATACTGTCTCTCCTTGTGGCAGGGACACTCCATGTCACCAAAGTGCTGCCCACACTGGAACATCATGCCAAAGACACCAAACATCAGACCCCATCCAGTCACATTATACTGACACCGGGCCAACCAGTTCTGTTTCCTTGCTCTATCCTCCCAGTGCCAAATGACAAGTGAGGTACACATGAGGGATACATATACATCGACTTCCACCCAAAACACCAGCTCACTTTTGTATAGTGTGCTGACAGAAAGCAGTTATAATAAAATAAACCAATAAACTTCATGTAAGACCATCAACCAGCCCTAAAAGCATTGCTGCCAACAAGGTTCTGAGAGCAAGGCCTAAAGGAAGTATTAAAATATATATAAACATCCCTAAACTCCTCCACTGACCAGCATCTAGCATATTTTACGGCCCTAACATGTCTTATAGCAAAGTCCAGGATTTTTTACCTCAGTTGTCAGCAAGATGTCCAGAAAGTCCAGATACTTCTTGTTTTTCAGTGGCTTCCCTTGCCCTGCTGCCTTATAAAAAGGAGGAGAAAAAAATAACAAACAAAAATGCAACGTTTTTAAGCAAAACCCAACATTCGTAACTACTGCTGCAATACCCATGGGAATAATTCATACCTGTGACATAATTAGGTGATATCACCATCACCTAATTTGCATACACAGTAAAAAAAAATTTGGAATAGTCGACACTGTATTTCCTTGTGTTCTCAGCAATACACCCAGTCAGCGTGAAACTGATCAGATGAACGGTTATGGAAAAATCACACACAGATTCCCTTTTTGTGGACAGGTAAGTACTATTTTAACTTTCAAATGTGTGCATAAACCCTATGTATCCATCAAGAGATATATGTTGATTACAATTAGAGCTGATACAAAAGTTTTGCTTATGTAAGCAATATTTAACTTTCCTGAACAAGATTCATCATTTAAATTTTCTCACAAATGTTTAACTTTAAGAATGATTATTTAAAAGAAAGACAACCATTGGATAAAGTATGCATCACCTAAGAGCCTATAGCATGCTTATATCAAATATGGTCATCATGTTTTTTGACATATTTTTACAAATATAGACTGAGTTTCTGCAGTGGACTTTAAAGAACTTTATAAATGCTGCCTCTGACTACTATATAGCTACATTCAACATAAATACACATGAGTTGTTATATCTACATCTGTATTTTATGTGGAACTATGACAGTTATAATAATGACAGCAAAAAAGAATTGGCAATTTCACTGTGCTTGAGCTTGTCCAATATGATTTACCCTAGAAATTTAAACTTTTTTGTATTTTATTCCCTGTAAAAACATGTAAAAAATCATGATAATTTCGAATCAGTATGATTTTTAGATGATACATACTTTACCTAAAGATGGTCTGTTCATCTAAAATGACTTGAGTATTTGAGCTAACTATGATGAAATACATGAAACAGATTGAATTGATAATAAAAGTTTAATTATTGTGGACTTAACAGTGAGTGGGGGTCCTGGGCGACACTATTTACAATACTTAAATTACTCTTTATTGTGGTCAGCTTCGTGTGTGCAGAAAAAAGAGAACTTGTGGTAAACAAAAGTCCCCAATCTGCTGAAAATGAAAACTCACAAGCGCTGCTTTCCTCTGGGAGATGACATACTCAGATTCCCTATGAACCACATCACAGAGCGCATTAAACCGCCTCCCGTCTGCACTCATGTAGTACAAAGTATCACTGAGGTGGAGAAGATTACTGGAAAAAAAAATCCACGCAATAACACTGATCATTAAATTTCCAATTTGCCTTTTTGTTGTGAAACAAACTTCAAGTCACTTCATTACACCAGTGAAGATCACAGGCTTTTACTTCTGACTAACCATCTGACAAAGTTACTCCCCTTTAGTCTGCTTTTGGCAACAGTTAGCTCCCCTTCGTGAGTGTTACTGCAGAGAGACATGAACAGAACCAACTCATGTACTTACAACTGCCTCTTTGAAACCAAAGAACATAATTCATACACAGCTTGTATATAGGGATGGTTTTCGCTGAAAAGAGAAGCAAAACAAAAGTCATTGCTCATGATTTGAGCTCACATGACAAATACTGCCAACCAAAGTGTAAAAGATAGATCAGGTTTCAGCTGATTACCGGTAAATAAAAATAACAAAGCAATGTTTATACATGGGAGCAGCCTGTGTCCCAATACAGGTTAAGTTCATTTAAAAATAAACATTTCAGTAAAATAAAGCAATAAAATAATTTATCTATATGAGTCTGAATGTATATATTTTCTATTGCTTGAAATTAATCATACTCTGTTTTTGTTGATTTTATTTTTGTATAATTATAATTCATACACCTTGAGTACATTAAGTCACTGTCTGAAAACATATTGTGTATGTTGTGAAAATAAGTAACGAAAAAACAAAACACTCACCCAGTTGTCTGACACTGAGATTCAAATGAAAAAGCACAGTTCAAAATCACATCCAGAGTTAGCAGGCTGACATTTTTAAATACAGGAAAGACGGATTTCCCATCCTTCAAACTTTTATCTATCTTATCCTAAAACCAGAAGAAAAGAAAAAAATGTTCACCAAAATTTGTAAATCTTCCTCTTCAAAGTCTGCACTACTTGCTGTCTCTAAGCAAGGACTCTTCACACCATGCACGAAAGTGTGAGTTTCCTAGAGGTTGCTGAACAGTAAGGATATTGCACAGTACCACATGGTTTTAAACCTTGAATAGCCACAGCAGCCACACAGTGCTGTCGGTATAAATACACAGTGCTGTGTGACAACTTCACATGACCTTACAAGGCACAGTTCAGTTGTATATAACAACTTTGGTACATAAACTGTGAGCTCCTGAATGGGCAAAGAGATTTTAACTGCTTCAATGAAACTTTGTACACACGAAGCCATGAATCACATTTTCATATTTACACGTGCTGGTAGTAACAGTCAAATTCACAGACTATTCTTTACAGCTCAAATTAAAGCTTAGAGTGGAAAGCTGGCTGAGGTCAAGCCATTAAAGTGTTTGACTTAAAATAACTAGGTCACACTAGACATAGGTTCAATCCCATATCCAGGCAGAAAAATTTCTAAATTCTCCGGCTTTGGTTATTCCCTTTATCTGGGTAGCAAGAAATGATTTTTCGTGTGGTCTTGCATGAAGATAGCTAAAGGATACTTCACATCACAGGTAGAGGAGACAAGTCCAGCTCATGCTGGCTTCCACTCCAGATGTATGTGGGAAGATCTGCCAGCTACCTCTGGATGGTTGTGGGTTTCCCCTGCGTTCTACCTGGTTTTCTCCCACCATAATGTGTCATATGAATGAAATATTCTTGAGTACGGCGTAAAACATGCATCAAATAAATAAATAAATAACATGTATGGGACTCCACTGATAATTTCCCAAAGGATAGTGGTTCACTCTGAAAATTTCCTTTTCCCCCATGCCAAAAAATTGGCTAATACCTTACATATAAAGCTTATTGTTGTTTTTTTTTTGTCCAATAACAGCAAGTCACTCACCAGGAATTTGTCAACTGCTTCATTATACACATGGATGTACGGCTTCAGAATGTCAAAATGGAAGGCTGGTGTCAGGAGACGTCGATTTCGCGCCCACTTCTGTCCGTAACTTGTCAACAACCCATCACCTGTGCACAAACAAGTTCGCGACAAAGCTGATCATTGCGTATCAAATATCACATGTAATCTGATAAACAAATATCTCATTCCGCTCAAATGCTCACACAAGGTTTCAATCCTCATTGCTGCGATATTAATTAAAGATTACTATGAAGAGACTGAAGCGTATATCACTCATTTAGCTGACACGAAGATGGCATATCAACCCCCCTCTACCCCCAACCCTCACACCTTACCAACCTACCTAGCCACGGCCTGACGTAGGCGTAGACAGGTCCCTTAGGGTCAAGGCCCTTCAATATCGCCTTCACCGTCTCCGGGTGACACACAACCAGCACCCCCCACCAGGGGCCTATCCATTGGACATAGGTTCGTTTGAACCGCTCCGTGAACTGTATATTCCCCTCTAAGAACTTGTGATTCGGCACCTTGAACTGTAACAGAGAGACGCTTTCACTGTCTTGATATTTTTTACCACTGATCCGATTGCAAGTCTACTAAGGACAGCATGCACCTGTAGGAAACACATGATCGCAAAACTTTCAATCAATATATATAAAGTACTTAAACATTTACCTTAAAATTGACCATAACATGAATTCTAATGCAAAAGGAGATCTAAAGGTGATGAGTTTTTGTAATTTACAGTCATACAGACAGGTGCGTATAGCATCAATACAAGACCTATGATCAACAATTGCGGTGCTCTCTCAGATTCATATTCCGCATAATAGTTAACTTAACTCTGATCCCAATACACATAAGAGGTTAACTTTGTTGACCTAAAGTTAACCTCTTGTGTATGGAAAATTTACCGCTATTACACGTCGGCAGACTGGGTATGACATAAGCTATGCTTAAAGCATGAGTGAATTAAAACTTGCTTGTTTTAAAGGGAAAGCCCTCGTAAAAATTAAGTTATGGCGAGTAAAAAGACCATTAAAAACTATACCTGAAAACACCTTCACTGATTTTTGTCAGATTTTTTTTTCACCAAATTAAATGCAGTTAAATGTTTTGATTGCATGGTGGGTAATATGGACCATATTGATAATGTGCGTCAACTGTAATGTCACAAAACTTTTTGTACACCTTAATGTTCAGGTCTGAATAAAATTCTTGTGAACCATACTCCTGTGAGGTTTCCCTTTGTGTAGAAAAGTGAATAAGATGTTTATGTTCTGCTTTAGGACCAGAGAAAGGTAGGCGTGTCGTCACTGTTGACACACGATCAAAACGGTTCGCAAAACCCACCATACAATCAAAACATTTGACTGCATTTGGTGAAAAAAAAAAATCTGACAAAATCAGTGAATGTATTTTCAGATACAGTGTTTAAAGGTGTTTTTACTCGTTACAACTTAATTTTTCCAAAGTTTTTCCCTTTCAGGTGAACATCTCTAAAAGTTTATTTTGGTCAGAACATGATATATTTTGTATTTCACTCAGTTTTCACTTTGTCTTTCATCTAGTATATCATGCAAGTGTTTATAAATGTGTGCTTGTGGATCGAGGGTGTCAGGGAAGATCAATAATACACTGACAAAGTTGTATTACCCTCAGAAAATAAAGACATCACTGTTTATATCTTTACTATTACCACTGTGTTTTCCTAGAGCAAACCTGTCCCAATGTCATCTCATTTATAACATGTCCAGCTTTGGCCGTACATGGGAAGATCCTCCAGCAAACCAGTGGATAGTCGTGGGTTTCCGCCAAGCTTTGCTTGGGTTTCCTCTGACCATAATGCTGGCCGCCGTTGAAAAAGTGAATTGTTCTTAGGTACATTATAGAACACCAATCAAAGAAATAAATAAATCACTTATAGTGCTCAATGAAATGCCATGCCAAAGACACCAGTCGTGGCTTACTACCCGGACACAGTATACAAACACCACACTGATCACTATTTGACCTGTCCGTTATTGCTGAGCACCAGCTGACCCCTGTATTACAAAGCCGTCTTAGACTTCAGTCAGGCTTAAATTTAAGTTGTTTCATTATTCCTGAATGTAGATTTGAACTTCAATGATTTTTTTTTTTAATTTTGGCATGAAAGTTCATGACAACACAAAGTATTGCAATAAAAAAATTTGTGATATGTCACAGACTTTGATTGGTAAACTGTTTTGAATTTAACGCTAAGTCTGACTTATGCCTAAGATATTTTGTGATCCTGGAGGCAAACATGTACTGGATATGGCTTAATAGCCAGACACAATATACTGACACTAGACTGACCACTTCTTGACCAATCTGTTAATGCTAAGTAACATGCCATCAGTGTGCCAAGATTGCTGATTTTGAAGTCTCAAATGTGACATGATTTGGAACTGAACTGCAGGTCTTCTGCTTTTGAGGCAGACTACACTGGTAACACAAGCTGACAATTTCAAGACATGAGCACATTATCAGAATCATGCAGAGAATTATGTCTTGTTAGCTTGATATAATTCCCTGTTGACCAACTTCCTTGTGCATTTAATTGGTTTCATTCCATCACACAATCATCTGCATATTTTGATAGGAATATCTACATGAATAGAAAAATGTCATGAAACACTTTGCTAACAATGTACAGGGAAAAGACAACACTGGAAGAAGTATATAATCTACAAGACCTTATGCCTTTCAATGTTCCATACTTACAGCCAGTGTCTAATGTATATGACTGATCTACAAGATATTACGTCCTTCAATGTTCCCTATAGCCAGTGTCTAATATATATAATCTACAAGATCTTACCTCATCAATGTTTATATACAGAACATACATATACAACTAGTGTCTAATGTATATATACAATCTACAAGATCTTACATATTTCAATGTTCCCTACAGCCACTGTCTAATGTATATAATGTACAAGATTTCACGTCTTTCCAACTTCAGTGCGGACAGCGTCTAATGTGTTTAATCGAAAAGATCTAAATGTCTTTCAATGTCCCGTATAGCTAAGTGTCTAGTGTATACTACCCTCAAGTTCTTACAAGTTTCGATGTTCAATACAGCCAGTGTTTAATATTATATTTAACCTACAAGATCTTACGTCTTTTAATGTCCCATACAGCCAATGCCGCTCAGGACAGGGAAATTGCGAGAGAGTTTTCTCATTCTGCTGCATTAGCTTAAACCACCTCCACACTGCCAGGCAGATGGAAACCAATGGAAAGAGGGCAAAGGTCACCAGAAGGGTTGAAGAGGTCATTAACTGGTACATTGCTGACAACAACCAAGACATTGTCTTCTGCAGTGGAGGCACACATATGCTAGATGTCTGAAACATAAAACCAACATTACAGGTACATAAAACATTGAAAGAGTTAGTTTGACATTTAAAATATTTCTCTGAAAATTAATCGAAGGCTTAATTTACATTTTACAGCCACAGTGATCAGGGATTTCATGCCACATTCAAGTTTTTAGTGACAAGGCTTCAGGATACCTGGAAGTTCCAACATGTTCTTGACCGAAAAAAAAAAGGAAGAATTTCCCTTAACTTTGAATTACTGGATTGTTTTATAACTCCGTTCTTGAGAATTTTTCACTTATATCATACCAATCAATCCTGTGAATTGAGGAAATTAGAATGTCCCAGAGACGTAACCACTGATCTTTGGTTTAAAATTAAACTTTCCAACTTCTGACTTTACACATCAAAAAAAAAAAAAAAAACCAAAAAAGCAAAACAAAATAATAAAAAAAAAATAAAAATAAAAAAAAAAACAGGAGCTAGATTTGAACTTCTAGTCTCATTAGTGACAATATGCCACAGGATTCTCAACCAGTCTGGTTGACCAGTGACTTTTGAGAAGTTCTATTTACTGAACAGACAGTTGATCTTGAGAAGTTGAAGTCTGAGCGAAGTCTGAACTGAAACATGACACAGTGCTTGAGTGTTATACCATCCTATACACCCCCCACCCCCCAGGCACAGGCTAGAACCAGGCTGTTCCAGTAGCAACACTTCTCTTACCCTCCACACTCTCTCAAATCCTCAACTAAGAATGTAACTGCATCACGGAGGCAGGCCGGAACCTTGGACAAAATATATCTTTTTGAGATAACAAGAGACTTTGGACTAGGTCATTGGTGAAGACAAGTACCATGCAGGCCTGTAATGATCACACGTATATGCCTACAGTGACACAGTGTGTTAGTGGTATCAGCACGCCCATGTTACTAGGCTGTGCCTTGTATTTCTAACCAGTAATGTAACATACAGAGAAAATCACCTTGATACTCTTAATTCCAGATGAGGAGAGACTCACGACACCAAGTAAGTACCACTGTCACTTGTCATATTTCTGCATGTGTCTGATCTGCGACTAGTAAACAACAGTCCCAGGTCTTACCAAAGGTCTTCTTAGAGTCTGTACAATAATGCATGTAACTGCATGAAAGAACTGACCATATATCAAATGACTGTAGAAAGGTACAGATATATATACCTCAGGTGACACTCTTACATTGGTAAATATAGGTTGATCCATATGACGATGAAATTTACAGGGGCTCTGAACATGTGACCTAAAAAGAGCATTTTTGGAGGCAAATAAATGTCATAGCATATAATTACCTTTGAAACTGAAGCTTACATTTGTCCAGAAGGATATTATCCTTTAATCCAATCCAACCTCGAAACACCTTTTTCATTTATTTATTTATTTATTTGATTGTCATCATAATTAAGAATATTTCACTTATATTATGATGGGCGGAACCAGGACAGAGCCGTTCGGGAAACCTCCTGATCAAAACACCTTTCTAAAATCAATAGCTCTACAGAATCTGGAAATCAAAATTAGTAAATCAGTCAAGCACATAATTTTAGGTCATTTACTACAATAAAAATTAGCCGGAGGGTCAGATATGTTGCGGTCCAAAATGGGAGAACTGCCTACATATATTGTGTTATTCTACATGCATATATTATACAATATCTGATATTCAGCTTAAATTAATTATAATTAATATACTTTTCAAATTACCATTTTATTACCGCTGTACAGAGGAAAGAGTCTCAGTAGCATACTGGGAAACGTGAATTTTACATATGCCAGAAAATGAATATGATATGGTATTCTGCTCAATTTATTACCTCTTCTTTTTTATGTATGACTTTTATTACTTATACATTAATTGACATTATGACTGTTATCTTCATACAGTTGTTACATCTATTTCAATACATTTGTCACATATGTTTCCATACATCTGTTGCAATCATTTCTACACATTGCTATATGTGTTTGCTATATATGTTGTATGTTTCCAGAGCTTATTATCATATCTATAGCCATGCAATTATTGTAAGATCCATTTCATTCAATGGCTGAGAGGGTTAGTGTGCTAGTGCAGCGTAAAGATCCAGGTACCTTTCACCAATGTGATCGTTGTGAGTTCAAGATGAGCATATGTTGGCCTCCTCTCTGGTCATACATAGGAACATCCATCACCTAAGTACAGATGGTTGTGGGCTTCCCCAGCACTCTGACATGTTTCCTCCCACCATAATGCTGGCCTCCATCCTATAAGTGAAATATTCTGGAATATCAAATGAATAAATCAATCAATCAATAAATAAAACTTTGGTGGCTGTTCCACATCTGTTGCTAATACATACAAATATCAGTTCATAAGTAGGTAATACACTTTGTATGTCCAGTATTCCTACTTGATTTTCCTTTTTACATAATGTCTTTAACAGCATCATTTTAACGGACCCATTAATTTAATACCACTTTTATCAGTGTACTTATACCACTGTGAGAGGGAGATTGCGATGTTTGGAAAGTGTACGATATCACAACATGTATCCACCAAAATAGTATACCTACACATATGGTATTCTGACCACATTACCGTTTTTATCAATGCATGCTCAGTCCAAAAACGTAAATGAGTACAAATTTCCTGAAATTAAGAAATAAAAAGGTAACAAATATGATGTATACATTATATTCTGCATCCACAGGTGCATTCAACGTGGGGGTATGCGCTAATTAGAAAAATCATGTCTAATATGAAGGCTCTGGACAATGCAACACTTTTGATTTTGCTATTTGTTTATTATTTCAAGTCTCTTGTTACCTTCATCTGCTAGTTCTATGTTTCATTCAAACATTTCAAAAGTTCAGCATTTCAGTTTTAAAGACAACACATGCCTGATGTTAAATGAATATAGTCAAGAATTGAGTATGCCTGCTGCAATAAACATTTGTGATCTTTTGATTAAATAAAATATGTTGCTTTTTGGCCGGAAACATTAACAAATCACAAGAGATGCACGTAAATGTAAAGAAAATATGTTTCTACACATACACAGTTTCTTACTTGTTGATTTATTTGATTGGTGTTTTATAATGTACTCAAGAATATTTCTGAGAGGTCAGAACATGGAAATAGGACTGGTCAGTCCAATGTCAGAATAATGTGCCTGGGTGGGGTGTCATATTCAGTGTCTTCAGCTTGATGTTACAGTATCAGCAGCACTTCAGCGGCATGGACTTGCATTGCTACAAGGAGACAGTGTATATACATACTAAGGACTCCTTGTCATTATATAACTGAAAAATTGTTAAAGGTGAACTGTCTCCGTTGATTGATTTTTTCATTCAAAACTGGCACGGTATACCCTAGAGGTGTATGAAACACAGACCCAAAGTGATTTAAAGAATAAAAATTGCTACATTAAAAACAAAAATTTTTTTCAAGAAGCTTGGTATTGTCTACACGCATATCTGCCCTTGACGTCCCCCTGTGTATGATGTCATCCTGAGGAATGCCATTTTGTGCAGCAATCAACTGTAGTAATAACATAACAAATTACGAGGGGAATACTTTTCTTACCTTCCCATACTGGACATTGTCCATGCGATGAAAATGGATAATTTCCATGTGGCATGACCGTTTTAGACTGAGCAAGCACTCTACATTATTCTCTAGCCATTTTGAGGAAATTTGTTGTGATCTGGGCTACAGACTAAAAACACTGCACCTCTAGACCCAAAACGCCACAATTACGTCATGCATATTTGGCACACTAGCCTCATTCAAAGACAGACATGCAACATGCGATTTTCTTCTTGAAATTTTTGTTGTTAAATATATTTTTATTTTCTTCAAGTAAAAATATTGACCACATGCATTTTTTTACACAACAGGTGAATCATTCTGTTCTGTAAAGCCAAAAAATAGAACCAAGATCACACACGGCACCTTTATTGTATGTTGGTGTTTAACTGTTTTGATTTTATGTTTCGCCGACCAAAACACGACAGCTTCCATGATGGGCATTGAAGTTCTGTCAAAATGATGGTTGTCACATGGCCAGGAAGTAGGGGGCGCTGTAGGTAATGACGTAAGATTATTCCAATGGACGTCGGAAATCATGTAGATAGACAGTTATCTGGAAAACAATAACAAAATTTAACTGTAAGATGACGGACCTCGATGATTTTGGTCCGATGGAGACGACAGAGAGTCGCATCGAAGGTGGGTGGCCAGAAAGGCGAGACTTAAGAGATTATGTCCGCATATTATCGTTTTCAGATACTGGTATTACAACAACAACATTTATTGTAGGCTTACTTGCCCACTGCCAAGTTGACATTTGTTATATAATCAGCGTATCAGTAGTGTGAGTATCTGGTTAATTTAATGTCAGATGCATATTATTTTACCCCTTTAATATTATAAAGGCTGCTTGAATTCTTCTTTTCATTCAAAGAAATTTTCAGTGAAAATTGGCATCTGTTCTGATAGTGATGCCCTGCCGACCGAGGATTAGCTGCAGTGGAACGTTTGATTTGGTGAACTCCTGGTTCTCGAGTTTGCACTCCTCTTAAGCTCTTAGGCTCCACACCAGTCAGACTGTACATACACAACCACAACTTTCCCTTTTATGTTCTAATAGACAAAGAGCTATCATGCAAAAGTACAGTGTAAAAACGCCAGGTTTCAATGAAGCTATATCGTACATTGACTACATCTTCCATGAACTGCAAATAATTCTGCTTATTGCAAGAAACTGATGCCTGTCATGCTGTCATATATTCTCATTTTGGATTGGGCTGGAGCTGGAGAATGACGTACTGTACAGATGTAAAGACTAGACTGTAGAGGGGTGACCTACTCATAAGCGACCTTTGCAGAGAAACTGGAGCCTGGAAATCTGCCAGTAGCTATCCATAAGTGTACAGTATGTTACAATTCATGGTAGTTTTCACTAAGGTGTACACAGCCCCCCTCTGGTCTCAAGGCCAGCCCTTCAAGCATATAAAAAACGTAGAGCTGCAGATACGTACATGGTGAGAGTGCAGTAGCCAACAGTTGTGAAGATCATTTCTCTAAAGAGCAGGAAATGAAATTGGAATGTTAAATGTGTTAATTACATGTATCTGTAGCACACATTGTGAACTCTCTACCTGGTGTGAAACCTGGGCTCTGCCCAGTTTCCTCCAACCATATTGCTCGCCACTGTCACATAAGTGAAATATTTCTGAGTACTGTGTACAACACCAGTGAATAAGTGAATAAATAAATTTGATGTGAAATGTCACTGTCAATGAAATGTTCCTCTCAGATGTTCAGAATTTGAATCATTGAGGTTGCTGTCACATTTTAGAGTGACATTAGTTCATTGAAGAATCTGCTTTTCACAATGAACATGGGGCACTACATTTGTAATCATAAGAATGCTGATTTCACAGTGTTGAGTTTCTGTCAGCAGCCAGTTTGGACCACATGGCCGTCACATCACTGAAGAAAATCACACAGTGAAAGTCCTGGTCAGTCATCATATGATTTACTTTCTGGTTGCGACTGTTCAGATACATGTCAACTAGTTCCTGTAAATGATCACACAAATCACACAGGATTCCTTGTTTCCCATCCTTTACCCTACATCATTTTATTCCCAATATTGAAAGTCAGAAGAATGTTCCACCTTTTTTTTCCCAGAAATTGTCCAAAAAGATGAGAGTATTAAAAAATATTCATGTAGCCAAAAAGTGATAATGAAATATGAAAATTGTTCCACTACCTGCACCCATTTTCCAAAATATTATGATGAGGAAACAAGGGATCAAGTGGGATAGCCGTCACAACTAGTTCTTACTCAATGCAACTTTGACATAAAGTAGGCAGACTAAAGATACAATGAGTATGCAGAGCACTGTCTTTGAAGATCGTCACTTGAAGGCACCGCCCTATGTTGGCAGATATCTCAGGTCTCTGAAGGTGGCAGCCTCAAGCTAGGCCAAAATATCGTGAGTGCCGCCCTATGTAGTAGCTCAGTGCATACAGGGCATTATTTTCGCCATTTTTTACCAGAATCTGAATGGATTCCAATAAATTTTTTTTTGCTAGAATACATCAGAATCTTGCCCAAATCTAATATAAGGAGAAAATTATCCAAGTGAAGATTTCAGTGCATATAGAAGCAAACTGATTTTGGCCCTTCCATGTTCATAGCTTTAATGATCTGAAACAACATATATTTTTATTACAGTAAAACTTAACTCTGAATTTGAATGTGACTTTTTGAATGGAAATCCAAATAGTTTCCTGAAGATATTGTTTTTGAGAGTCATGATAAGAATCCAATTCTTGGATACCCGTCGAAAGTAAAGCCCTGATTCAATATTGTTAAACAGTGGCACGTCATAAACTGCTTAATAGAGACAATTTAACAATAGCAGTCTTTAATAGTATCTTTTGAGATTTTGTCGGTACCCATGTTGATATTTTGATATAATACCCAGACTAAATTTCAGACCAACAGGTCATCTTTTTGGACAAGCTCCTGACCATGTACAGTTTCATTATGGGGTAGTACTTGAACAAAACACTGTTCATGTATAAACGGCATTGTGCATTTTTGTCAGAAGAAGTGCTTGACTTATGCCTGATTTATGTTACATATATTTTCATTCTGCATATTTATAAATTTATTGTGAAAGTTTTTACCCTGTCAAACAAAGAGCTGATCAATCCTGCTAACTGGTATTATTACCTTTATTGAGATTTGTGATTGGGATCCCTGTTAATTTCTTTAAAATTCTTATCTTTTTCATTAGTCAAAGGTACCAACGCATGTTATATTATTTCTTTTTTATTTCATTTGCCATTTTAAAAAGCAAAATGTGGTTCAAAGCAACACATATATCTCATGGTATAACACTGAGTAAAAGTCTGAACCCCACGAATTGGACAATGGAAGCTATATATGTCTATAGAAAGCTACACAAAACAGTAATGCAGTAATGAAGGCTTTCAGGAAGAATTTCATCAACAATAAACCCATTGTTTTAAGTGAACTTCATTTTTCATAGGATTTTTTTTTATTATCTTCCCTTGTTAGTATGGTTCAGAAACTAGTGATTGCTAAAACCCCTATATATGGGGTTCAGATTTGGCCTTGATAAGGCAGTGCACCTCTGCCTCATTACAGCTCTCATGTGACAAATCTGCCTACTGTATTATTATGCTATACATGTAAGTGGCGTGGGATGTTTGGAGTTTGTTAGGCACTAGTAGCCCATGATGTGTATTATAAGAACTGACGCAGGGTGGTGCTGGGTGAAAATCCTGAAAAAACAGGGTAGGTCAGTGTGGAATTTTTTTTTTTTTTTGGGCATAATGAAAAGATATATTAGGGATTTTAAAGAAATTAGCATTGGGAGAAAAAAATAAGGAAAGTTGTATTAAAATCTCAATATAAACTTTATTTAGAGCTGGGCCCTTTTTGGAAAACGTGTTGGTTTACACCCAACAAACATATTATGACCTTGTCATGGTATTCAAGTTAGGTTGTATTTCTTAATACATACTATGTACATGTACAGTTTGTGCCATATGGCAGAAGTCATTAGCATAATAATGTGTGTATGTAGTTGTTAATTTCGTATATAGGTATTGATCAGTGTTATCTTTCCATGAAGCATGGTATTACATTCGCATATTATTTGCGCATATGTACATGTACCCGATCATTGAACATGATGTCTGTACTGCTGAAAAGTATTACAGTACTGCTGCAATGCTTTTGTGAAGACTTTTGTACTTGTGTATTTGTGCTTATCAAAGCTTGCATGAATGAAAATCAAATGGGCGAACATTCCGTGCTGCAAAGCAGAAATCTTGTTCTCAGTTAATTCTGCCGACTGCTTTTTACCCAAAATTCCAACTTAAACCAGTTTTACGGATTTGAGATGTAGATATCTGTTTGAATGTTATTTTGTGTGATACATTTATATCTTGTTCTAACCTGTCAAGAATAGAGGTACACGTATATATATACATGTGTGTGTCTCTGTCCCCTTGTAGTCTGGGCAGATGAAACCGCCTCAGTGGTCTAGTGATTAGAGTGCCCACCTTGAGGTCGGGAGATCCAGGTTTAAGTGGTCTAGTGATTAGAGTGCCCACCTTGAGGTCGGGAGATCCAGGTTTAAGTGGTCTAGTGATTAGAGTGCCCACCTTGAGGTCGGGAGATCCAGGTTTAAGTGGTCTAGTGATTAGAGTGCCCACGTTGAGGTCGGGAGATCCAGGTTTAAGTGGTCTAGTGATTAGAGTGCCCACGTTGAGGTCGGGAGATCCAGGTTTAAGTGGTCTAGTGATTAGAGTGCTGAGGTCGGGAGATCCAGGTTTAAGTGGTCTAGTGATTAGAGTGCCCACCTTGAGGTCGGGAGATCCAGGTTTAAGCCTGGACCGGATCATACCAAAGACTTTAGAAATGGTACTTGTTGCTGCCTTGTTTGGTGCTCAGCATTGAGAGCAAGGAAACAGGACTGGTTGGCCCTGTATCAGTTTAATGTGACTGGGTGGGGTGTCATGTCTGGTGTCTTCGGCATGATATTGCGACAGCACCTTGGCGGCTAGGACTGCCCCTTCCACCAGAATGACTCCTCATGGTCATATGACTGAAACATTGTTAAGTATGATGTTAAGCCCCCAGCACTCACTCGCTTGCTCACTCACTCACTCACTCACTCGTTCACTCACTCACTCTACCCAGATGAAAATATGGCAGCAGTTGGCTGTGTTGAAGGCATAGGGTGTTCTATATCCTGTCAAGGTATATATTATTTGATGTTACGGTTTCATTTACATTTGGTGATAATGAGCAGTATTTTATACATGTTGCCTACAGGAAGTACATATATGTGCAGATCTGAAAATAAATCTTTGTATTTTGGCTGACAAATTTCAAAACCCATTCATTCAATCTCTCGTATTAGTAGCAATATTGCAAATTAGAAACAAATCGATGCAAATTTTATCGAGTAAAAAATCGGCACCAATGAATGGGAAACCTGAATTACGAAGCATGTACACCCCTCAGTCATATCTCTTTGATACATGTTTTAAAACACTGAGGCACCAAGTGCACATACATTTTTGTGTCATAAAGATGATTGAGCTTAAGATTTCTCCCTTCTTTTGTCGTCATTGTAGACAGGGACAATGAGGAGATCTTGGCCTTGAGGTTAAAATTGGAAAGACTTGAGAAAGCTCAAGAAGAATTACTGAAAGAAAAGGAAGAGACTGATGAGGACTTCGGAAAGAAAAGAGCTAAATTCAGAGAAATATTTATTCAGAAAGAAGGTGATTTAATTGCATCACGCCATTCAGATTGTTTATGTTCAGTTTTCATCATTGTTTACTTTTTGGTACATGGTACATGTGTGCCGTCTTTGTTGAGAGTGGCACTGTGGCATGTGAGAAAAATTTGGCTGGTATATGTAACAGGAAATGCTTATGTAATGTGAAAGAATACCACAAAATAAGGAAGTGTCAGAGAAAAGGTGATCAGACAGTCTATCCAGACTACTTGTAGTTTTTTTTCTTTTTCAAAATTTTTTAGGCTGAATAACAGTCAGTTAAATGGGTGCTTCCTGATGTAGGCTGTCCGCATATTGAAAATGTGGACAACCCACAGGTGGTAAATTGAGTTGTACATGAACTTTTATATTTAGAAACCCCACCAACATGAAATAGGGTATCTGGGAAGAAAAATCGTTTTCTGATGTCACAGAAGAATAAACTATGGGGTTCAAAGAGTCCAGAGAACTTCATTGTGTTCAGTTTAAAGCAAATTTAAGGAAAGAAAAGTACTTTATTTCACTTAAAGTTTAGCGTTTTCACGAGGCACATTTTGCTTGATAAAGTCTGATTTATCCACTTTAAATCCTGGCCACTTAAAAACTAGCACCTAAGTGTTGGCATCAAAATTGTCACTTTAAAACTGTTATTTACTGTTGAATTACAATTTGAAGTTGAACTGCAATACATCATATTTTCAGCTGTCTCCACAAATATGCTTAAGTTGTTTTGATATTCTTTCGATTTAATATGTAGTAAACGGTCGTAAAATTTGCCGGAAAGTTTTTCGTCAAATTTCCTATTTAGTTTTAATGAATGGACCCGAATTTCTCCTAAAACCTGTGATTAGTGATGCTCATGGGTTAAAAACAGCTCCTGCATTAATTTAGAATTACAAAAGACTTAAATTTCCAAAAAGATGGAGGAAGTATGATGTAAATTGTAGTAAAAAGAGTAAGGTTTTCTAAGAAAGATATGCTTTATCACCACAAGCCCCCATGACTGTCAGAAGACGCTGACATTTTACCTGTAGCTAACTGAATCCAGATGTGAATCCAGCCCGCTGTGTAGCGGAGAAATGTCAAACTGGATTCCTTTGTGTCTGTGTTCAAGTTGCTGTTTGTCCAACCAAAGGCTGCTCACTGTGGCACCTGCCAACTATAATAGTAGAGTTATGTAGAATCAAGATAGAATTGTAATGATTGAAGGGGCCCATTCATCTCATATCTGCTAATCAGGCGTTAAATAATGTTTCGTTCTGATTGGCCCAAAAAATTTTCTCAGTTATGTCCCTTTTGCATGGAGATATTTATTATTCGTGATTGAGCGTGTCTTAGGATATGCCATAAAATTTGTTGACTTGGAACTAAAAAAATCCAAAAACAAATTTGATGGTTATTTATAAATATCCAAACCATAGTCTTTTCACAAATTGCCTAATACTTCCTGGAATCTTTTTCCTTTAATGTGTATTTAAAATGTAGCTCGCAGTACTATTACATATTTGGATTATTGAAAAGAAAGAATTAAATGTTATTTTTGAATTCCGAGCCTTACTTAATGCTGCCACAGTGTCACTCTTCTTTGATGATTCCAATTGTTACCATTATGTTTTTTTTTTTTCATTTTTGTTTTGGATAACATATTTATGTGATTCAGTACATTTTGATGTTAAGTTGTAAAAGCCATGCTTAAATGTACAGGTAGAGCTGCCCCTGCTCCCGCACTCTGCCCATCTCCAAAGATTGTTGCTCCCCTCCTCCACCCATCTGACAGCCCTAGGACTCCATCCTGCTTCTTTTTGCACACTAACCTGATGGCCAGCACATATATCCGCTGATATTAAGGCTTTTTAATTGCATTTCATGTATAAACATACTTGAAGGTGTGCAACAAAAGTTTTTATCACACTTTAATGTACTCCTTAATGTTATTTTTCAGCTATGCGTAGTGCCTAGGTTAATGTAAGAATTTGATGGTAGGAAGTCAATTCACAATGTACATGTAGAGCCTCTTTGTATGATACGTACAGGTACATGTGTACATGTTTTCTTGTTGAAGTCATTTAACAGTTTTCAGGAACTTCGTTTGTTTCCCTTTGCGTAAGTGGAATATTCTTGAGTACGGTGTGAAACACTAATCAAATGAATAAATAAATTCCGGAAAAACTCTCCATTAGACAGACAATGATAATGTATTGTAATAGTACTCCCAAGCTACAGCTCATCCTCTTTTGTTTTGTTTTTTTTGTTCTTTAAGCTTTATTTTGTAAGATTAGCTGTTTGTACAGCTCATAGCGCTATCTGTCATTGATATGTGCTGTACAATGTTTGGTACAGTGCAGAAGGTTAAAGAAAAAGAAATAATAAAGGTGCATAAAAGTACAGCTTTGAGTGGGGCAAATGATTAGTATTTTAGGGGGTTGAATGAAACTCCCTTGATTACAGACATGTTAGACAATACATAGATATCCTAACTATTTAAACACATAATGTGAAAATGATATGTTAATATATATATATGCAAGCTTGTGTCACAAGTAACCATTTGCAGAAAGAGCATTTAAATTCTTTAATATATCAGTATTTATTGTGACATCTAGATCGCTCATCCTCATAGCTCATGATGATTATGACAAATTTGTGTATGCTCCGTTCCGGTTGTATGTTGATTACGATCATCAGTATATACTGGGTCATCAGGCTTTAATAGCCCACCTGTGGCTTATTTGGCCAGTCCCTCATTTTATCCATATCAGTAACGTGGAAAGTGCATTCAGTTAAGGTATTCATATATATGTGCTATGTGGTCTCCATATATATATATGTAATGTTGTAGGAGTTCAAGCTAAAAGAAAAGACAACACTAGACCAGATTTGTGTATGTATTGATATGAAGTCCCATTCATAGTTCAGAAAAGGCCACTTTTCATTTTTGTGATATAGGATAACCAAGATATATTCAGTATAGTTAGTTAGACCGAGTATGGAGAGAAAATTCATGATTTTCATGGTTCACCATGATCTAAATTTTATCAGTTCCCAATCAAGGGAGAGATATTTCTACCACCCGAGAAGGCATCTGTTTCTGCTGAGATGAAGTAGAAGTAGTGTTAAATCAGTTGTTTTCCTTTTGATTTGGGGTAGTTCTGATATACTTTAAAGTCATTTTCAATGAGAAAGTGGTAGTAGAATATACATGTATATGTCTGGAGTTATTCTCCAAGGTATCAACCAGGAGACCACGATGTGTAGCGTTCAATTGCAATAATAAAGGAGATCGTACTTTGCACAAAAAGGCGTATCTTGCTTCTAATGCTGAAGAGTGTAGGGTATGGATGACGCGACTTTTATGTTCCTGGTTTCTCTAAAAAGGCATATACCATGACCTCGTAAGAATTCCAGATTAAAGGGTGATCTAAAGAGTTACCAAGCATGTCATAAAAAAGTGTATACCCCCGTTTAGGGTTGTATGTATCCCTCTGGTGAAAAAAGTGCAGTTGTAATATTTGTTGTCTTTTCTTTTAACTGTGTATACTGTAAACATGCACATGTAGCCAGTAGGTTACTGGTGAAGGATGGAACTGTTGACTGCCAGTTGGGTCAGTTATATCAGTGTTTACTTCCTCGTATATTTGGCCTGCTGCAATCTGACATTACCTGTGTTTAATTGACACATCTCTGTGTATGTGACAGTGCCTAATAATGCAGTTACATGTAAGAATTTTGTATGTACACGTATGACTGAATATAACTACACCACCATTGTAACACTGAAAAACAAAAACAAAAAAGAAATTTAAAAAAAAAAATGAATTGTCCAATAAATAACAATAACCTGCGAAAATGGTATGGTGTGTAAAAAGACTATTAAAAATGTCTGAAAATTCCTTCAGTGATTTTTTAAAGACTTTTGTAAACTGTCTCTTTAGTCACTATAACATCATTTTTGCAGTTTCTGTCCCTTTGGTATATAAATCTGTATATATATCTGTGAGTAATTTTTTCTTCAAAATGCAACAGCTCATCTTTAGCAGTGGGATGGCGCAGGTAGCTGTTCAGAACTTTGCCACACCAGAACGTGAAGTCACATCATGTTTATCCTATACATGTTCACAGAACAAAAGCATGATGAGATATTTACACTTATTTATGTATGTGTTGGTCTGTATTCACATGTAGTATTGAAATACGGCTTGATTCGAGCTTAGCTACATGCACTCCTAACCTCCCATGCTTTGCTTGATGTACTCTAAATGACTTAAAATTTCGTCCATCAAAATTGAAGTTACTCATTTTTCCTGATTCTGAGAGCTCTGTTGATTCTAGAAAGGTGACTTGAGATTTGTTTGGAAAGTAGGATGATGTGCTAGTGGGGTAAATAAGGTACTAGTATTTAATTGTTTAAAAAATGCACAGTTTGGGGCGAAATTGTAAGCCATTTACGGTAATTTATCTATACTGCTACATGTATATGTACTGCAGTACTGTATCATACACTGGTGACTGGTGTACATTGTTTATTGGAGGGCTGCCATGCTTTGAAAGAGGATGTGAAAGTACAGGGGCCAGAGTCTGGTTTCATGAAGCATACTGAGTGCTAAGTAGCACTTAGCTAAGTGCATGTCCTATCTCTACAACATGCGTTGTCATGGCAGTTAAGGGAATACTTAGCTAAGTGCGCTTCATGAATCTGGGGCCAGTTTCATGAAGCATACTTAGTACTAAGTAGAACTTAGCTAAGTTAACTTCATAACTGTATAACATATGTTGCCATTGCAGTTAAGGCTTACAAAGCTTAAGTATGGGTCATGAAACTGGCCACAGGTGTGCATACACTTAGTTTTTGGACAAATTCACTAGATCTCTCTAAGACTCCCAATGCAATATCAGTTCATTTGCAGATCCCAAGAGGCATGGTACTCATTTTAATGACCGTTTTTTTCTTTTATCAATACATATTTAAAACTTTGCTGTGTAAATTTCATTGGTAATAATGTACACTTTGTATGCTCCTATTGAAATCTTTGTTTAACTAATGCTTCCAGGTTTTTCAATATTTTTGGTTATCATGGTAATTGCACATAAATGCTATAAATTAACGGGAGTTTTTTTTTTTTTTTTGTTTTGAGGAAATAATGTGTTTCCTTACACTAACTGATTGTTAAATTCAGACACTTCCATTTTTTTAAAAACAGATGATTTTCAGTTACTGTCTGGCGTAGGATTAATGACTTAGTTACTGGTTACAGAGGCAAAGAACCCCTTAAAAACTACCTGTTTTATCTTTGGCAGAAATTGTTCGTGATATGATTCAAAGCTATTATAGTTATAAAGATGATGTATCATAGGAGAGATGATTTGCATCGATCTATAATGTACATGTAAATACATATACGAAAAATTTTGTTTGCATACACTGGTAAGTAGAATATATACCGGTAGTTGTAATGTGTCAGGAATGAAAAGAAACTTTTTGGATTAAACGAGGGGTTGAGGGATTTATTTTGAAAATGTAGTGGACATATTTTTATTTTGCTCTTTGGTAAATTAGTAGATACATACACTGGTAATTTTCAGTTATTAAACTCATTTGTTTTGTTGGCTTGTGGTTATGGTATATGTAGAAATTATTTGTGGATACATGTACCTCTACTCTGAAATACATGTACCTCTACTCTGAAATACATGTGTGTTGGAGTGAAAATACATGATAAGTTCCTTCTCTCTTTCATGCACCTGGTGTAAATCACAGATGCAACAGGTTTCATATTTAAACACGTACTTCTTTATTCAGTGATAATTTTAACCATACTGTAAGCATTTTGTGTTTAGCTGTAAACGTTTGAACCTTCCTCAGATTGTTATAATCTTTGCCTGTGTCTAGATAACACAGTTAGGAATCAAATCAAACATTTAACGATTTAAAAAAGGGATTCCTATTCTAAGTAAAGGTGCAGTCCGATCCCCAAACACTGCCGTTTTAAATATTGGTTAAAATGTGCTAAATATTTACAAATAACAGATACGGCCGATTTAAATAAAAAACTAAAAAGTTGTGGAATTTGGCATGAGTCAATCAGTCCAATCAATCAATCAGTCTCTTGCACATTATCAGTGAAAAATTCTAGAGTGTAGCATTAATCAACCATCAATCAATCATTCACGAAATCAGTCATTGAATTTTGTAGCTGAACTGAGGAAGGAGAAGGAGCTGCACTCTGAAGCGAAGGAGAAGGTGAAAACTCTGAGTGAACAGTTGTCGCTGATGAAGGATGAGCTGGAAGGTGTGAAGACTGCAGCGGCTGTGTCAGAGGCAGGCAAAGAGGATGAGGTGGACGAGATCAGGCGGCAGTTCCAGGGCGAGGTGGCCAGCCTCCAGCATATAATGAAAGGTCAGTCAGTAGTGTATAGAGGATGAGGTGGACGAGATGAGGCAGCAGTTCCAGGGCGAGGTGGCCAGCCTCCAGCACACCATGAAAGGTCAGTCAGTAATGTATAGAGGATGAGGTGGACGAGATGAAGCGGCAGTGCCAGGGTGAGGTGGCCAGCCTCCAGCACACCATGAAAGGTCAGTCAGTAATGTATAGAGGATGAGGTGGACAAGATGAGGCGGCAGTTCCAGGGTGAGGTGGCCAGCCTTCAGCACACCATGAAAGGTCAGTCAGTAATGTATAGAGGATGAGGTGGACGAGATCAGGCAGCAGTTCCAGGGCGAGGTGGCCAGCCTCCAGCATATAATGAAAGGTCAGTCAGTAATGTATAGAGGATGAGGTGGACAAGATGAGGCGGCAGTTCCAGGGTGAGGTGGCCAGCCTTCAGCACACCATGAAAGGTCAGTCAGTAATGTATAGAGGATGAGGTGGACGAGATGAGGCGGCAGTTCCAGGGCGAGGTGGCCAGCCTCCAGCATATAATGAAAGGTCAGTCAGTAATGTATAGAGGATGAGGTGGACAAGATGAGGCGGCAGTTCCAGGGTGAGGTGGCCAGCCTTCAGCACACCATGAAAGGTCAGTCAGTAATGTATAGAGGATGAGGTGGACGAGATGAGGCGGCAGTGCCAGGGTGAGGTGGCCAGCCTCCAGCATATAATGAAAGGTCAGTCAGTAATGTATAGATGATGAGGTGGAGGAGATAAGGTGGCAGTTCCACAGCGAGGTGGCCAGCCTCCAGCATATAATGAAAGGTCAGTCAGTAATGTATAGAGGATGAGATGGACAAGATGAGGCGGCAGTGCCAGGGTGAGGTGGCCAGCCTCCAGCATATAATGAAAGGTCAGTCAGTAATGTATAGATGATGAGGTGGACGAGATAAGGTGGCAGGTCCACAGCGAAGTGGCCAGCCTTCAGCATATAATGAAAAGTCAGTCAGTAATGTATAGAGGATGAGGTGGCACGGGATCAAGCGACATTTCCGGGGTGAGGTGGCTTATAGTTATAGCAATACATGTATGTGTTGGAAGGCAAAAGTGTTGCAAATTAGTAATGTTGTGTTGAAGGTATATGCACCATCAGACGAATGTTATGAAGGATTAATGAGAAAAAGAGAAAATTTGGTCAAAAGAGGAAGGGGGGATTTATCATATTTTTAGAAATATTTCTCCCATGAAACTTCATAGAAACAAAAATGCATATTTCATATTTAATAAACAGAACAGATTTACTAATATGCCCTTGCTACGTGTAGTATTTAACACAAACCAAGTTTGATGTTTGTTGTCGTTGTTGGCAGATGCTGCGGAGGAAGCAGCCAGAACTGCCAGTGATGAGATGAAAGAGCAGAACCTTGCGCTTTTAGCAGAGAACCGGAGACTTGAACAGGAGATCCAGAGTCTGCACAGCCAGCTGAGCCAGGAGAGGTACGGCCGACCAGTGGTCAATCAGTACTGTAGTTTGTCGACCTAAATTTGACCTGTACAAGTGCACTTTCAGAAGCAAGTAAAGACAACAATGAAATCATACTTTTCATGCCAGGACTTGGGTTTTTTCTGATAAGAAATTAATCTTCACAAAATAAAAAAAAAAAAAAGCACTGAAGTGGCCATACCAGGAGCATGACTTTTTGTAAAATGTACAAGCTGGTAAAAGCTAAACTCTAGGTGAAAAGCCACTGAATATTTTAGTTGGTTTTGCAGGAGAAGCCTATGTACAAGAGGGCCCAATCTGGCACACAGAAACAAAGGTTTCTCCCCGAATTCCCTAGCCTTTGACCATTGAGATCAGGGGCTCAAATCCAGCTCTAGCTAACTTTGACCTTTGATGTGTGTTGGGCACATGGCTGAGTGATGGTTCCCTCCCCTCCCCCCCCCCATCGACTCTGCATGGTTTCTTCCACTCGTAAATCTGGTTTTTGCTAAACCTCATATTAGATATATAAAGTACCTAAGTATATAAATCCAGATATGCTAAAGTAGAGTACAGTTGAAGTTTGTATGTGCATGGTACCGCTGTTGTTTTGGACCTATGAACTATACATGCACAGTGAACCTATTATTATGATTTGACACCATTTTATCTATGTATTGTAGCCGTCATATCTTGTAGATATGAAATATACATCATGGTGGAATGAACAGTGAAATTGTACTTGACACGAAATGGATATCGCAAATCAGGTCTCGGTTTCATGAAGAGCACCTAACTAAGGATTCTCTAAACTGCCATGATAACCTGTGTTGTGGAGATAGGAAGTGCCCTTACCCTAAATGTCCTAAATTTCGACCCCAAAAATAATGCCATAAAATATTATTTTTCATGCTGAAGCTTACATTTTTATAGTAGGATATGATCCTGTCTATCCAACAAATATCAAAATGCCTAAACTCACTAGAACCCTGACTAATGTGTAACTTAGACACGGTCGAAATTTGAGGTCATTTCGGATTGCTATTAAAGGGCTACTCAGCTACTCAGCACGAACTACGCTTCATGAAACCCAGGCCCGAAAAGCCTTTGTGTTATTGTAGTAAGAACATTCTCTTCTGCATTGGACAGCTGACAGTGTATTATCTCATCTTTGTCTCCACACAGGGAAGGTTTTCTGGCCTCTGTGGCCAAGACCCTGCAGAAGAAGGTTGGAGTACCAGGTTTTGGAAAGCCTACATCAGAAGACGAGAGCCTAGAGGACAGCATGAGGAAGGTGTGGATCCTTTACTTATTTGTTTTTATTTTTTTTCAGTGCAGAACACATTCTCGGGATATATACACATGTACATACTTTGTGTAATTCATTTATTTGTTTGTGTGACTTCTATGTGCATTTCCCCTCAGGGCACATATTGCCCCGTTCTTTCTAGAGTGTTAAGTGGTAAGTGGCTGGCATCACTTGTCTTGGCATTTGAACATTCATTCAGTCTTTGAAGACCACTTCTTGCCCACATATGTAGTGTGCATGCCTTTTTGCTTCAAGTGTGGGGAAAATTGGACAGTAAGTTGCCAAATGTTGGTGGTTTACCCCCTGAGACTCTGTTTTCCTACACCTGTTAGGCTGACAACCATTGTGTTAATGAAATGTCGTGGAGCTCGGTGTTAAGTATCAATTTTTCCACCAGTCACTCAGTCATTCAAAATTTGGCAGGCACAAGAGGATGCTGAGGTGCTTCGCTCTGTGGTGATGCCACTAGAAGAGGAAATCAACACACTGAAGTCCAAGCTGAGGGCAGCCGAGATGCAGCTGGGAATATCTGATGGCACCATGGTGAGCAGGGTTCAGTGAGACACTGGTGACCTTCAGAGTAAACTTGATTAACACGCATAGTTTTAATACAAGCCATTGATTGACTTCTAATTTGTGAGCAGTATGGGTTCATAAGCAGCAGGCAACTGCACATACACCACATGAAACACATAAATACTGAGAAAAAGTCTTTGATATGAGGGATTCATATATATATACTGGCAAATAGCTGCAGCACACCTCTGACTCATTGTCATACAGTGTATGCCAATATTAGTATTGTGTTGTTGTTGCACTGGCTACATGCACAATGTACATCACTTCAGTTTTAAAAGCTCATTGATCACTTATATTGAAACTGATGTGAGTGGATGCAAGTTTTCTATTATGACAAAAAAAAAAAAGCCACGTTTGGAAATCAGCTTCACAACACTCAGGGTTAGGCATGTAGTAAACTGGAAAGACTGATTCAGCAGAATCTGGATTTTTACCTGTGATCTCCATTGGCAGAGGGTTACCTCCCAGGTTATGTCTGTTTTCTCCCACCTGTAAACTTGATTGTCGCACAATTGAAATGTTCTTAGAAGAATGGAGAACTCTTAAAACTCCTTGCCATCGGTAACAAAGCAGTCCAAAGGCAGGAGCTCCTTTTTTTTTTTCTTTCCTTTAATATTTATTATGTCGTAATTGTTAATTTGTGTGTGTGCTGATAAAAATCCTAGTAAATAAATAAATAATATTCAGAGTGTGTCTAGGTTCTGAAGGCTCTATTGAATCCATTGCTGCCTTTGTGTCAAACGCAGGCTTGGTGTCAAACCTGTGCTCTGCGTCAAACCCATTCTCTTTGTCAAACCCATTCTCTGTGTCAAACGCATACTCGGTGTCAAACGCATGCTCAGTGTCAAACCGATACACTGTGGCAAACCCATCCTCAGTGTCAAACCCATACACTGTGGCAAACCCATACTCTAATGCTGTCTGTTATTTGTTGTCGTACAGCAGGTGCGCACTATGCCTGATGGGGCCCCGACCCTGCCCTCAAGCCACACCCCCAAATCTCCATCGCTGCCGGACCTGGACAGCTGCAAAGACCCAGAGGAAAGGGTATGTAGTACTCCTCTTTGTGGGAGGTGTCGGTATGATCGGTGACAGTGTTTTAGGCCATATACAGTATTATTTGTGTTAAAAATTTGTAGGAAAAAAGCACATCCGCTGCTTTTTTTTTAATATGGTGATATTTAAGACAGATAACTCTATTCGAAATTTCAGACGAAGTATTTTTCTTGTCTGGGATCATTGGTAATTTCCTGTCTCTTCTGTATTTTAAAGAATAGATTCTTTGTGAGCTTACCAGGAAACGAAAATATGCATTGTTCTCACAGATTGGTGAAAATTCTTGAAATTCTTAAGAACACAGAGAATTCAGGGCCTTGAAAAGTCCTCAGTGTAATGAGAATCAAAGAAAAGTTACTTTATGTGAGATCCAGACAGCTACAGTACTTATGGTAAATGACGGAAAATTTCTCCCATAATTGAGTTGTACAATTTGCCTGATTACTTACAAAGATGTTTTGGGGCTTGTTTGGAAGGATGGATGATATCCTGTTGGGAAAATGTAGATTTCAGAGGTGGAAGTGGTCTTTTATTGCGTTAGGTTGCCTTAAAATGTACTCTTGGGACAAAAGGTTAGGTCATTTACCATAATGCATACATGTATATGTATATGCATAATTGTCTGAGTCACTATTCTGGAAATTTCAAAAACCTTAGTTATGTGTCAAACATGAAGGGAAAATCCATCAAAATACAAACCTGTTTTTTGCTGTAAAATATGTGAAATGTAATATGCTGAAATGAAAGTTGATTTTTAAACTTAGAGGATATCCCTATCTGCAGCTTGACAATGCTGGAGAACAGAGCATTAAGTGAGATAGACCTACATGTATCCACTTTTCTCAGCGTTATACGTATATACTGTGAATATTGCTGGGTCAATTGAAATTTATCATTTACTTCTAGAACTATTAGTTATTTATTTTCATTTGGATTTTAAACAGTTCAGAATTTTTTATCTCAATTTTTCTGCACACTTCTAAACTACTCAAAGTGAGGGAGCAATTAACATATATCAGTGTCATTTGTCACACCTCTTTCTTTGACTTGGGTACAAATGCCTGTTTAAGGATTAGTGTCAGACAGAACTTATTACACTTGTGTTTGCGTAGCTTGGGTACAAATGTCTGTTTCAGGATTAATGGCAGGCAGGACTTCATTGACTTGTGTTTGTGTGACTTAGTTGCAAATGTCTGTTTCAGGATTAATGGCAGGCAGGACTTCGTAGACTTGTGTTTGTGTGACTGGGGTGCAAATGTCTGTTTCAGGATTAATGGCAGGCAGGACTTCGTAGACTTGTGTTTGTGTGACTTGGGTGCAAATGTCTGTTTCAGGATTAATGGCAGGCAGGACTTCGTAGACTTGTGTTTGTGTGACTTGGGTGCAAATGTCTGTTCCAGGTTAAGGAGTTGATGCACTACCTGAAGGCAGAGAAGGCAGCCAGGACAGACCTGGAGATGTATGTGGCTGTCCTCAATACCCAGAAGTCCGTGCTACAGGAAGACTCGGAGAAATTACGCGCAGAGCTGCACGAGGGTAAGGGATGAAAGTGTGTCATACATTACGCATAGAATTGCACAGGGCAAATGGGAGTGCGCAGGCCATGCCCCACCCACATAACCGCATGTACATGTACGTGAAAAGGGTAAGGGCATAATGTAGGGCCAAATTCGACACACAATTTATATATAATGGCAAAGTTTAATATGATGTACTGTATGCAGAACTGGGGACCTCCGTGGCCGAAGGGAGTAACGCGCTAGAGCTTCATAATGACCCCGATGTCTCTCACCAGTACAGTCGCTGTGAGATCAAGCCTAGCTAAGGCTGGCTTCCTCTCGGCCAACAACCTGCAGATGGTTGTGGGTGCAACCCCCCCCCCCCCCCCCCCCCGGTTCCGTCCAGTTTCCTCAAACCATAACGCAGGTCGCCGTGATGTAAGTGAAATGTTCTCGACTGTGGGTGCTAATCACCAATCAAATAAACAAATAAATTGAACAGAAGTGGATAGTGGGTAAAGAGATATTATTCCGTTTAAAGGGAAAGATCCGACAAAAGGAAGTCATAGTGAGTAAAATGATTTATTAAAGACTGTATCTGAAAATTTCTTCATTGACTTTTTTAGATTTTTTTCTTTTTTACCAAATTAATTGCAGTCAAATGTTTTGTT
Organism: Acanthopleura granulata; assembly: GCA_016165875.1. Taxonomy (NCBI): domain Eukaryota; kingdom Metazoa; phylum Mollusca; class Polyplacophora; order Chitonida; family Chitonidae; genus Acanthopleura; species Acanthopleura granulata. Next base: position 18,894,944 of record JABBOT010000009.1, on the reverse strand, counting down.
TGTATGGTAGGTTTCATGGACCATATTTATAGTGTGTCAACAGTTTTTACAGTGTTTTTGATCTTGCTGTAGAGAACTTTCATTTAAAATTTGCTGAAATAAAACAGTCAGCAATGGTCTGCTTCCTGCCAGGAAGACGTTTAAAATGCACTAAACTTAATAAAGGTGTTTAGAATGAATATAGCTCTAGATGTTAATTGTTAATTGTTTTTATAACAGTTGTCAATTTTGAATGCTGGAATTTATAAATGTTCTTGCACAAGTATGATTTTTTCTTTACTTTTTCTGAGTAACTCATGGGTAAAATGTGTGTTACGTTTTTGCTGTACGTTTTTAAATGAAATAAAGTTATCCTTCATTTTATTTTTATTTTGAAACTGTCCTATATTTTCTGTGGTGACATGTGGAAGACCTGAAGAACTATGTGTTGTTGTTGAAATTAAATAATTGAGACATGAGAGTTCTGGGTGTTTTTTATAGTGTGCAGATTACTGGAGCAGGAGAAAAAAGAACACAGTGAATTAAAGTGTACCTGGCAGATGGCCAACGATCAGTTCTTAGAATCACAGAGGCTGATGATGATGGACATGAGAAGGATGGAAAGTGTGCTGTCTACGGAGCAGCAGAGACAAATAGCTGGTGAGAAAGTGTACTGTTTGCAGGGCAACAGAGGCAAATAGCTGGTGAGATAGTGTGCTTTCTATAGAGCAACAGAGAAAAATAGCAGGTGGCAAACTGTCTGCAGGACAGCAGAGGCAAATAACTGGTGAGAAAGTGTGCTGTCTACAGAGCAGCAGAAAACAAATTGAAGGTGAGAAAGTGTGCTTTCTGCGGGGCAACAGTTGCAAATAGCTGGTGAGAAATTGTGCTGTCTACAGGGCAACAGAGAGAAATTGAAGGTGAGAAAGTGTGCTTTGTGCAGGGCAGCAGAGGCCTGTATCAGGTGAGAAATGTGTCTTCTTAAAAGCAATCGAACTCAGTGCCATGCCTGTTGTTGGAACAATTGCCAATAGCTCAAGAGAGGGAAATATCAGGTGAGAAAGTGTACTTTCTGCATGTAAGAATGAAAGATTTAAAGTTAGAGTGTATGATACAAATACTGTAGCTTGTTTACAAACGTGGGCTGTCTGAAATGAAAGTGATTTCAAGCGTGTGGTTTTGTATGGGACTTTGCAGAGTAAATAACAGTGTTACTTTACTTACAGATGGATTTGCTGTGTTTTCTGGTTACAGAACTGCAGAAGCGTGATCTGGAGAGGGAAGCTCAGGAGAAGAAAGTGAAGGATTTAGAGGAAATGCGAGAGAAGCAGAGGAAACAGAAAGAGGAGGAAAGAAAGGCAGAGATGAAAGCCAGTCAGTACTTTATTTTACTCTGTGGGTATTCTGTGTTAGACATAAAACTTCTTCCATGACTCAGGTACTCATTTTACAATATTCTGAGTTAGGGTCTGAGTTAGTAGATCTTAGAAAGGTGTTTTTTAGCTTTGTTTGGAAAATTGCATCATCTGTTGCTGAAAAATGTGGAATTTAGATCTGTAATTGATATTCACGACCTTTATTAGACTTCGAAATGCACTTTAACGGTGAAATACACTGTGCTATCTTTTGTTAACATAGTAATGTCATCCAGGACATAGATTTGTTTCCTGTCTTCAACATCTTTGTTTCATATGCATGTAACTCCTCATAAAAAAGCCTTTGATAATTGTACTTTATGCTTCCCGCATTACACTGTAGAGTGTAAAACAATAATATATACAGTAAATGCCGGTAATCAGTAATAACAATCACTTTAGATGTAATGCCATCAGAATTTTTTTGTGTGTGTGTATGTGAAGACTATATCTTAAGTCTTTTGACCAAACAAGGCAGTGAAATGGCAGTGAATTTTAACTGATTTCTGCCTACTTGTGTATTATTTAAGCATGTTGTAATCTGTAGCAATCTATTCATGAATCTGTGATTTGTTTTTGTAGAGCAAGCAGCGGAAGCTGAAGACAAGGTAAATAGTTGCACGTTTATAGTTTGCATGTCTGTGGAGATATATGTGTTTTTGTATGATACAGTGGCTGTAAAACATGAAGTGGGGGTTCAATCCTGGCTGCGGGCAGAGGATTTGTGGATTCCCTTGTTCCCTGTGTTTGAAAAGTCTTTGTTGGCAGTCTGACATACATTGGAAACTGCTAGTGCATCGGTACTCTTTTGTAAGTCACTCATTGAAAAGTCGTCAGACACTTGCCAAATGCTGGTGGTTAATGTCAGGTACTCCTGGTTTCTGTACCTATAAACCTGGCCACCATCATATAAATTTAAAATCCTTCAGTGGCAACTGGCAAATAAATAAAAAAATCATGCATGTGTAGAAGGTTTTATTATAAAACTAATACATTAATTATTTAGTAATTTAATTGGGGATTAATGCTGTTTTGTGGGTGAAGGAAACTGGGTAGACCACTTAGATATACATCGGTCTTTGCAAGGTAAACCTGAGAGACCTCCTCAGCATCCACTAATACACATGTCAGTTAGTGTTGATTTGAAACCTCATTTGGCAAGCCCCTGTCTGCTGGTTTGAGAACAATGCTTTGGTCAAATGAGACAGGTGTAGAAATGTAATGGGCCAGTAAATATTTGTCTCAGTCAATGGGAAAGGTTTCATAAGGTGAAGCTGTCATATCTCTGAGATGACTATCCAGTTGCCCTAATAAACATTTTTTTGGTAGTGTTAAAAGTTAACATCATCAATATAGTCTTCTTGTTTATTTTGGGGCGGGAGCGTCCATGGCAAATGGAGCTAGAACTCTAGTGCAGCGTAATGACCATGGTGCCTCTTACCAATGCGATCACTGTGAGTTCAATCCCAGCTCACGCTGACTTCCTCTCCGGTCGTAAGTGGGATGGTGGGATAGGAACGTGTGGGTAGTCATGGGTTCTGCTCGGTTTCCCCCCACCAAAATATTGTTCGCCATTGTAAGTGAAATATTCTTGAGTACGGCGTAAACACCAATCAAATAAACAAATAGTTTGGGCAGCCTTACTGGCTCAGGTGTTTAGAGCACTGACATGCTGCGATTCTCAGGCCCTTGACCAGGGAGGTCCCATGTTCAAGTCCTGCTCTGTCTACACTAGCTTCAGTTGTAAGTTAGAAGGTTTGTCTACCTGGTTAATGTCAGTGGTTTATTCATGTCTCCTCCACAAATAAACCCAACCTCCATCATGCAAGCGAAGAATTCTTGAGTACAGCATTTAATAGTAATGAATTAACCAGCAGTTTTCCTTTTCCTTCTCTTCGACCTTATGTGGTAGGGTCACACTCTGCCAGCAACCAGCAGATGGTCCTGGGCTTTCCCCAGGCTCTGCCTCCCACCATAATTCTGGCCGCCATCACATGAGTGATCCGTATTCTTGAGTACAGCATAAAAAGTCCAGTCAAATTAACAAATTAATCCTTCACCCTCTCCCTATTCTCCATTTTGCAGATGTCAAAGGCCAGCAGCTTGATCGGAGGTGCTTTAGAGAAAGCGAAAAGTGAATCCAAGGCGTCGATAAACTCCACGATGTTTGACGATGTGCCTGACATTGGGTTCAGCACCCCAGAGCCGGGGTCAGCCATGAGGAAGTCCCACTCTAACAGTGCCCTGGAAGACAGCTTCCTGGACAGTGGCATCCATGAGACGCGCTCACTGCAGTACGCTGATGGTCAGATCAGCCCCGGGGAATCGGGCCCCTCACCCGCCCTGACAGAGGCACAGCTCAGGGCTATCAGAGGTACACACCTCCCCAAACCACCCCCACCCTAACCCCCCCCCCCCCACATCAGATGACGTGAACATTCGTGAATGAATGAATTTTATTGGTTTCCTCCCACCATAATGCTGGTTGCCCTCGTATAAGTGAAATATTCTTGAATGCACCAGTCTAAAATACCAATCAAATAAATTAATACCCTAATTCCTCAACCTTTTGACATATGAATGAGCAACTTTCAGTGCAATATATTCACATTTGTAATTTGATTTTGGAGACAAAACTACATTGTTTGGATGGACAGTTTCAGGGCTACGCAAAAAGTATAATTTTATCAGTCAACACAGAATAATGCTTCAGAATATGGTGGAATCAACACCTTGCAAACAGACGAAAAGGTTAAAAATTTGCAGTATGTTCACCAGGCCCACATGGGAATGCAGCTGGATACTTGCCTTTTACTATAAACCTGCCTGACCTGGTGGTAGAGCGTCCACCTCAAGGTCAGGAGGTCCAGGTCAAGTCATACCAGACTTTAAAAATGGTACTTGTTGCTGCCTGGCTTTGCGCTCAGGATTGAAAGGTTAGAGCAAGGAAGTAGAACTGGTGTCAGGGTAATGAGACTGGGTGGGGTGTGTGTCTGGTGTCTTCAGCATGATGTTCCAGTGGTGGCAGCACTTTGGCAGCATTGACTTGCCCTGCCACAAGGAGACATATAAAAACATTCTAAGGAGGACTGGTCGTCATATGACTGAAAAATTGTTGAGTAAGACACATACATACTACAAGCTTGCCTAGACATACTAGAGGGCTGAGGCTCCTGAGACTCAATGGAGGTGAAAATTCAAGTTAATCTGTTGCGTACTTCGAAATGGTAGACTTCTCACGCTGACACTGCTTTATGAATACCAATATACCATTTATCCTCGCCACAAATACATACTTTGCTGTCCTGCATGATTTTCCATGTCCGTATTGTGTTTGGTTATCAGACCCCACCCCAGAGCTGGAGGCGCGCCAGTCTTTGCTGGCCAGCGTGAAGTCTAGGACGGAGGCCATGTCGATGGAGGGTCGTCGCATCGTCAGCGAGAAGGAGTGGGAGCTGCTGCAAAGGGAGGTAAGTCGCCTCATTGTCACTATGACCAACTTTTCACAATACATTGTCATGGTAACTTTCGGCGCCTCACAGAAGTGTTTTTCTAGCCACAGCTTATCGGCTGCTGACCAATAAGGTTGCAGATTTGAATCCAGGTGTTGCAGGTTCAGCTGTGGCTGTTAGACGGAAACATTATATGAGTGAAACAAAATGTTTAGTTCTGTGTTAAATCAGCAATCAACTATTCATTCAAAGCGTTTCATTGCATGGTTTAAAAAGGCCATCAGGTAATAGAATTTTCCTCTGTTTTTTGTATTTCTCTTTAAGCTTCCTTCATCTTTTAACCTAGCTGCTATTTTCTACTATTACAATTTCACCCTGTATAGTAAGTTTTCCTGAAGTAATGATAAATGTACTTCTGTGACTACTTCAGGAAATGATGTTGGTACGTGTGCTCGAATTTCAGTTACTATGAGGTTAAAATGAAATCTTTATTACATTACAGGCCATGCCACCTACCACCTACCATCTAAATTTGTGTCTTTTGTACCTCAAAATAACGTTAATTGTACCGTTCTTCAGTCAGAAATGTTTATGATAATGTAAAATCCTGATCATGTTTACAAGTTTTGAAGAACCCTGTTTTTGGTACACAAATTACTCTAGAGTGAAAAAAAAACTTCTGTGTCTGTTGTGGACTAAACACATGTCTGTCAACTCTCATGATTTTATCGGGAGTCTCACTGTTTTCATGAAAAATCACTTTCTTATGGTCAGTGTATTAAATCATTTTTTTCGCAAGCATACTTCATGACATTGTATGATGTACTCTTCTCGAATATTGAAGAAATATATGTAAAATTGCTAGCAAACTTCTAAAACACAGGGAGAAATATACTAGAATATTTACTCCTGGGGAGTAATTCGCCTCTGTAGAGACGGCAAGTAGCACTTCGCTGTTGCACTGATCAGTGCCTGCAGCACCTGGTCCTTGGCTTTTGGGGTTTCTCACCTCTTTGGTCCTTTTGAGTTGACAGGTGTACGACAATAAATAAAGACGTAGCATTTATCTTTCCGTCTGCCACAGCTGAAGGCATCTAGAGAAAATCTAGGGCAACCCTGTGGTATGTGCAGTGACTATGTATGACGGTATAAGATATATCATTTTTGTTTCACTCTGCTTCAGCTGAAGGCATCAAGAGAAAAGCTGGGTCGACCCTGTGATATGTGCAGTAACTATGAGGCTCAGCTACAGAGCGTTCAGGAGGAACTGAAAGACAGCGCCACCAAAACGCAGACGCTGGATCGTCAGCTGAAGTCTGAGCGCCAGGCCTCCTCCAATCAGCTGAAGTATCAGGAGGAGTTGGAGACGAACCTTAAGCAAGTCGCTGAGGAGGCCAATCAACAGGTGAGGACTGCCGGCTAAGTCAAGGTGGCTCAATTCACACCGGTATTTTTACACCCTTCTTGGGTAAACACCACTTTACATGTTCATTTTTATGCCCCTCCTGCGTGTGCATCTTGATTGCTCGAGTTCGCCTGTGTGTCTGTGCTCCTGTTTCTATGCTGGTGAAGAGGCAGAATTTGGATGTGAGCAGGACTTCTGAAAATAAATATACTGAATGAAAATATAAACGCAACACTTACGTTTTTGCAATATTTCACAAGATAATAGTGCTTATGGCCAAGAGCAAAACCCCTAAACCTGTGTACATTCCAATCTCCAAAACCAAACTGTTCACACAAGTGTGGCCCTATCTGTAGTATTGAGTTATCTGTAAGGTCTTCCCTGGCACTCCTAACCCTTAAGTGTACAAAAGGCAACAAATACCACAAAGCCAACAAGATCGTGCCATTGGCATGACCCTTAGAGCTGTCGCCAGAGCCCTTAAAATGTGTCAATGATTAGTCGTCTCAGAAGACATCATGAAGAATTGGGCACGACAGCTAATGCCGACCGTGTGTAACAACCCAAGACCAAGGCGGACATACTGAAGTGTGGAATTTCCCAAACTGACCCCACCTGTGTTTCCAAATCTGCCTCAGCGTTACCATCGTTTGTGGCGCATTTTATGCGCCAGTGAAAAGCGGTATTTAAAGGAACTTTATAACGCAGTTAATTTTATCAAAATATTGAGTGTTACGTTTATATTTTTGTTCAGTATATAAACATTTAATCATTCAAATTTGATACAAATTTGACACGTCTGCCCACACACTGCAGATGGTTATGGGTTTCCCCTGGGCTCCGCCTGGTTTCTTCCCTCCATAGTGCTCGCCGTCACTGCATAAGTGAAACATTCTTGAGTATGGCGTAAAAAAACTAATCAAATAAATAAATAAGTAAATAAATAAATTATGTTTTGAACATTCTTGATGTTTTCCATATTTACTGTACTTCTACAGATTTTGGTATTTGTGTGCAAGATTTTTGACAAACTTTGGGAAACATTTTTGTTACGCAATTACTGATAACCTCATTAGGTGTTTATTAAACACTCAGTGAAACTTTTCAGTTTTTCTCACATATTACAAATTTTGGTCTGTGCCAAGTTTTGTCAGGTTTGAGTGTCACACTGTGTATTCCCAACATATGTGATTTACTTCTAGGTAATCTTCATAGGTACAGTGGAAGTGGAGAGGAGGGGGAGAGGTGTGGGAGGGAGGCAATATGTGTTGGGTAAACACCTAACCTAGCATCTAGTTTTAACTGGGGAAAGCACATGGATTCTCTTTCACTGCACCTATTTCATATTTAACAAATTAATCCGTGTCTGGTCATTATTTCCAGATATCAAGTTTAATTACTAAGGTGACCGAATCCGAGAAGTACCTGTCTGAAGTGAAGCAGCAGTTTATTCAGTCTCAGACCGAGTTACAGGACCAGCTGGTGAGTTGCGTGTTAAGTTTTCTCTCCTCTCACACTAGCTTTCCATAAATATTGGTGGCTGTCGTATAAGTGAAATATTCTTGAATACGTCTTAAAACACCAGTCAAATCAAATCAAATGAAACCTAGTAGATGATAGGGAAATTGCCCAAGGTTGTACTAAGCAAGTTACAGGAAGTGACTACTAGGTCTGAGATTAATGAGATTAAATTGGTGTAGGTATGTATGTATTCACATATTCTCTGATGATGATGGTAGCAGTAACACCAATCAAATAGAAAACAGGGATCGCCGTAGCCAAGGCAATTAGCGCACTAGTGCAGCATAATGACCCAGGTGCCTCTCACCAATGTGATCACCAAATCTTGATCTTCTAGCGATTGCATTGTTGAGAGGCACCTGGGTCGTTGCCCTGCACTAGCAAATATGGCATCAAACACCAGTTAAATATATAAAAAAAAAGAAATAGAGTAATAGCCCAGATATAAACTTAAAATAATGTCTCTATTTTCTGATAGTAATACAACTCAGTCAATATATTATTGATCTTCCCTGAGGCCATCCACAAAAACACATATATAAACATTGACACAATAGTTGAACTAAAATGAAAAGTGAATGAAATACAAAAGATGTCCTAATATTTAAACAAATCTATGGTAAAATAGGCTATGGAAGTGTGAAACTATGTACAAGGCAGGCTACTGTAAATCTTCAACCTTTTCAATCATTATTGCTGTTATTAAAGGCTAGTGAATGTATGCAGTTATTATAAAAATGAAGCCATAAATGATTTGTTCGTGTCACAACAGATATAAGCTTCCTAAATGTATGAGATTTATTTCTCTAGACCTACAGTTCACCAAGAAAATTTTGAAATTTTGTTTGCAACAGTGGTAGAAAAGGTTGAAGAATTAAGATATCTTTCAGATACATATACGTATATGGGTTTAAAAAAAGATAAAAAAATAAAAGGAGAAATTCTTTATGCCTGGTTTCAGGATGTTCAACAGCAAAGGTGTGAAAAATTAAGGCAGATAAACCACTGTAAAAATTAATTTATGTAACTGGTAGTAAATAATACTACAGAATAAGCCATATAGCGGTTTCGAGTTACGCGTAATTGCACTTGAGCAGAATGCGTCATACGGTAGACAAACAAAAGCACATGGTCATTGTGTTTATCTCTTAATATTACAGACTTCAGCAACAGCCCATTGTAGAGCTCAGTTGTAATCTTTTTTCTATCTTTTTCACAAAGTTTTCCACTTGAAACATCTCTAGAGCCCATGAATAGTTTCAAATGTCACACACACACATAAAATGCACGAAATAAGCTGAATTGTGTGTGACTTCCTATGGTTACAATGCATTCAACACAGCCATGATCTGTTTATCTACCAGCAAAGGAACTGCTATCTGGCTTATTAAAGTGGCTTTTATATGGTATCTTTTCAGAAAAGTTTAACTGCAGGGAGAGAAGAAATTCATAAAGAGGTAGGTGAAGTATTACTGTACAAATTAGGGTATAGAGTGTCATTTTATAGCCTCTGAAACAGTGTGTGAGTGGTCTGCCTTGGTGGGCTAGTGGTTACTGCCTCGAGGCTGGGGCATCCAGGATCAGACCTCGGTCAGGTCATACCAGAGATTTGAAAAATGGTACTTATTGCTGCCTCACTTGGAGCGCAGCAAGGAAACAGAACTGGTTGTTCTGGTGTCAGTAAAATCTGACAAGGTGAGGTGTCATGTCTGGTGCCTTCAGCTTGATGTTTCAGTGGTGGCGGAACTTTGGCTTCATGGACTGGCCCTTTCACAAGAAGATGCAGTACATATATATATATGCATACTAAGGACTTCACCACATGACTGAAAAAATCTGCAGTGTGACATGAAACCTAAGCATACTACATTGTGTGTGAGAGATCAGTAAATAAATAAATATCAAAACTGGGACAGAACTTTGCACCTTGGTGAAATATGTCTTTATTGAACAGTTAGTTGACTGGAAATATTGCCGTTTTGTCCTGTCCTTGCAAACGTGCACTCTGTTTGAAGTCAGTCTTTATTTGTTTCCTTTCATTTCAGTTGGTGAAACTACAGAACGAGAACGACTCTTTGGTTGGGAAGCATTCTAAACATGCCCAGCAGTTACAGAATGAGACGATTAATTTACCCAACAATTTAGATGTAAGTGCCGTGTACATGTGCATGTTGGCAGGTATTGGGGAGATATTATCAAGTACTCCTTAGGGAGCCAGCCATGGTGTAGTGGTTAGATGCGTTAGCCTTTCAGTTGTTGGTGTCAACTGACACAAGGTGTCTGTTCAAACCGGGCCTTGTGCATTTCATCATGGGGAGGCCTCCGTGACTGAGGCAATCAGCACACTAGCACAGTGCAGTGACCCAGGAGCCCCTCACTAATTGGGTCACTGTGAGTTCAAGTCCAGCTCATGCTGGCTTCCTCTCGAGTCGTATGTGGGAAGGTCTGCCAGTAACCTGAGGATGGTCATGGGTTTCCCCTGGGCTCTGCCTTGTTCTTGAGTACAGCATAAAACCCCAATGAAATAAATAAATAAATACATTTCATCGCACTGACTGTTGCAAGTTGCACATTTACCCTGATATGCCCAAAATTCAGTTAAAACTAATGTTTGAGGGGTCTCTCACCAATGTGGTTCATCAGAGTTACAGTCCAGCTCATGCTGGTTTCCTCTCCAGTTTTATGTGGGAATGACTGCCAGCAATCTGTGGATGCTCTGTTTCTTCCCACCGTAATGGTGCCAGCTGTCGTATAAGTGAAATACTCTTGAGTACGTAATATTGAGACACCAATGAAATGAATAATAAAATAAAATAAATACATGAAGTAAATGAGTAAATAAAAAATACATTTGTGTGACAGGAGATGCAGTTAAAGCTGCTTCAGTTCCGAGAGGAGATCATCGCGGCCAAAGTTGCCAAGGAGCACATGGAAGAGACATTAAAGAGTGAAATACTCTTCCTGAAGGACCAGGTGGTTGCTGAGCAACAAGAAAAGACGACTCTGGAGGAAACTTTAAGTCAGGAGATTAACACACTGACAGAACAGCTAGGTTTGTAGTGAGAGCAAAAAACAGCTCAGCCATTTCACCTTCACGAATTTGAGAAGAGCATACTGTATGCTATTTGTTAAAGTAGATGTGAAGTGTAAGTGGCGGCATCCTGGTTGACATTTTATATTTAGACAATCATATTTCCTTTATTTTTCAATCTTCTGGACATTAGTCGGCTGTTTACTGCTTTGAGTATTGAAGCCCAGTACTTCAAATGCCAGGAGCTTTAGAGAGATCAGGCCCATCAGTGATTACCCCACTAATGCAAGGACTGCTCACACAGCTTTGCTAAACAGATAGTTTGATAATGGTCTTTTCGTTTGTGACATTTATTTCTGAAGTAAATCAGTTATCCTTTACAGATGTGCAGTCTAAAGTTTCTTAAAATTGTGAACATGAAGCGACTGTTCATGTGTGCACAACCCTACCCCTTTAGGACCAGTTGCAATTGAGAATTGCTGGCTTGTGACTTTCTTATAGCACCTTTGTGAAGCCAAGAAAAAAAAACTAATCAGGAAAAGAAGAGGAGAAGCGAAATTCTATGAAATGTTTTTGTGCTCCAGCTTTGTTGCAAAGCGTGAGGTCAGAGCTTGAGCGGGAGAGGAGCTGTCGACATGAAGCCGACCAGAAGCTGAAGGAGACAGAACATTCTCTGAAGAGCATCCAGGCCAAGTCTAAACAGCTGATCCATGCTTTACAGCAGCAGGTGGAGGAGCAGTCCACTGCCAGGGTAAGGGGGGATAGGTAGGCCAGAAGCGGGATAAGGACAGAGGGGGGTGGGTTGGGATGAATTGTGGATAGCAAGGGCAGACAAGTGGGGAATGTTTGCGAAAGTAGTCCAGATAAGCAATTTAAACTTAGAGGTAAATCTCCTCCTACCTGGAAACTTTAACTTCTGATGTATTGTGTTGCCATTTTGCTACGACATATTCCTGGTTACCGTATGTCGGGAACCAGGCAGACTATGCATAGCCATAGAGTTAAAAAGTTGCAAGACGGCAAAGGGGGTCAAGGTAACGGTTAAAATATCACACCTTTTCCATACCCAGTGGACACAACAGTATTGTGTCCACCCTTGATATACATTGAATAATATTCAACCTGCATTTCTCAGGAATCTATCTTTGTCATTTGTAAAGAGTGTTTGGCGTAAGACAAAGCATCTTCAAGCGAAGGCTCTGTGGGGCAGCCATTGTGAATAATAATGACCTTATGTGAGAAATGCAATAAATTCAAAATTAAGTTTTCCCCTATCATTGTGAAGACTGAGCCCACTTTTTGAGAGGTAGATGACCATTTGATACACACAAGTCTAGTTTTGGTCTTTCTCAACATAAAACTGGAGATTGGCAAAGTGGGTCATGATTGCCAGATGGGCGCAGTGAGAGCGAGGGTAAGGGGGGAAGTAAGGGTAGTATGATATTGCTGCACACCATGATTAAGTTTCCATAATCGCCAATGCTGTTGCATGGATTTCTGTGTATTGCTTGATAATCCCATGCAGTAAAGAGCCCAAGAAATATTCAGTCGTTATACATAAGACACATTCCAGCACAGTTTCGTATCTGCATTATAGTAATGGTGGAATTGACATGAGCGTTGAATGTGTGTTTGTGTTGACTTTCAGACAGTGCTGAAGTGTAGAATATTTGTTAGACTTTCAGAGAAAGCTGAAGTGTAAACTGTGTGTTTGTGTTGACTTTCAGACAAAGATGGAGTGTAGAATGTGTGTGTTTGTGTTGATTTCAGATTAAGGTGGAGTGTAGAATGTGTGTTTGTTTTGACTTTCAGACAGAGGTGGAGTGTAGAATGTGTGCTTGTGTTCACTTTCAGACAAAGGTGGAGTGTAGACTGTGTTTGTGTTCACTTTCAGACAAATCTGAAGTGTAGAAAATGTGTTCGTGTTGATTTTCAGACAAAGCTGGAGCAGGAAGCTCACTCTCACAGGGCCAAACTCCAGTCACTTCAGATGGATTTAGAGAACAGCGAAGCAGTTCAAAGAGATTTTGTCAAACTTTCACAGTCTCTACAGGTAAGGCTTCAGTGCTGTAAGTTACACTTTTTCTATCTTTAATATTAGCTATACATGATGAGGACAGGATTGGTCAAAGTAAGACACATCCTGAATGTTGATTTAGTGTGCATGTTTTTGATTGTTCAAGTATTCCTTGATTTGCTATTAGGTATTTCACATATTATTAATTTTTTGGTGGGGGTTTTCTTGGACCTTATTGATAATTTGGTTCACCAGTGACATTTATTTATTTATTTGATTGGTGTTTTACGCCATACTCAAGAATATTTCAGTTATACGACGACGGCCAACATTATGGTGGAAGGAAACCGGGCAGAGCCCGGGGAAAACCTACGATCATCCGCAGGTTGCTGGCAGACCTGCCCACATATGGCTGGAGGGAAAGCCAGCATCAGCTGGACTTGAACTCAGAGCGACCACATCGGTGGGAGGCTAAAACTTTTTGTACACCTTTATGTTCAGGTGTGAATAAAGTACTTGTGAACTGTGTGTCTGTAATGTGTGTGTGTGCACATGGAAAAGCTGATATCACATGCTTTAGGGCCAGATGAATGGTGGCATGACACCAGCGTCCGTAATATCCACCATACAATCAAAACATTGGACCGGATTTGATTTGGTGAAAAAAAATGTTAAAAATGTGAAGGTATTTTCAGATATAGTTTTTAATAGTCTCTTTTCTCACCATGCCATTTTTGTGAGGCATTTTCCGTGAAGACAGTGCCCATGAGCCTGTGTACTGATGTCTGTCTGTGTGTCTGATTAATAGATACAGCTGGAGAAGATTCGGCAGGCAGAGACAGAGGTGCGATGGCAGCATGAAGATGATGTGGAGGAGTGCAATAACTGTAAACAGGGCTTCAGCGTCACAAGGAGAAAGGTGAGGGCCAAGGTGTGTGCACTCTTCTACTTTACCACCCTCCTTCTTGCCCCACTCACACCTCTGCCACAATAACCAGCAGTTTTGTCTGTCTCTTTTAAAAATATGGCTTAGTTATATAAGGAGTGTGAATTGTTACTCCCAGAAAAGACACAAAAGTTCTTTGGTTGTAAGCATCAGTATTTGACACCTTTATTTGGTTCGGAATATTTGTGGACTTCAAATTCATTGGTTGTAAGCATCAGTATTTTAAACCCGTATTTGGTGGATTTAATGAGACTATTTATGAGGAGTAGCGAGAACTTTTTATGATATACACATACTGAAGAAAGAACTTGATGATATATAAACTCCAGAAATTAAATGTGGGAAATTGTTCTCAATTTGAAAAAAAAAAAAAAACATTTTAATTGAAACTTTAATTTCAACTTGAAAATTGAAAAGAGGTTAATCATATGTCTGAAGAATGCTTGTCATTGCGTGAATTTTGACTGGAGTTTGAGCCGTGTCTAAACAGTAAGAATCTTTGTAACAAATGAGTAAACATTGTTCACATGGTCATCAAGGAAAACACTTTTTTGACTTCCAAAAATGCGTCTTTGACGCTTACAGGAATTTAAGTTTCCTTAATATAAGACAATCATTGATGTCAAAGAAGATTTCAAAGCAGAAAAAAAAAAATTTGTATTGAATAGCGAGATAAGGTACCATTGGAGTTTTCTGCTTTTATCGATTCTTGTCTGATGCATAGATACTTTTGATTGGTTAACAGAAGAAAAAAAAACAACGTCGTTTTAATACCAAGTCCCTTTCAAGGTGACTTTTATACTTTTCTATAAAGAAATAAATAATTATGAACCTGACTGGGTGTTTTATCCAAGTTTGTGGCAGGGATGTCAGTGGCCTATAGTTTACAGATGGTTTAGGCACTTTTTTATCGGTAGATATTTTTCTTACTTTAAATATTAGCATGAAAATGATGAGAAGTCTGTTGTTATGTAAGTCTTGGTGTGTCATAATGTAAGAAAAGCACAGTAGGTATCATTTATTGCCTGCATTTGTGCCTGCTTATAAATTTGCATAAATACAGCCACGTTCACACTGCACAAGAATCTGCCTGTTTGCAAATCAGCCCCAGTTAATCTGCCCATGGGCAAATCAGCCCCAGTTAATCTGCCCATGGGCAAATCAGCCCCAGTTAATCTGCCCATGGGCAAATCAGCCCCAGTTAATCTGCCCATGGGCAAATCAGCCCCAGTTAATCTGCCCATGGGCAAATCAGCCCCAGTTAATCTGCCCATGGGCAAAGCGGCTCGAGATAATCTGCCCATGGGTAAATCAACGTAGGTTCATCAACCCTGGTTAATCTGCATGTGATCGAGTCAAGTTTTGGTTCACACTGCAAGTTAGTGTGTTTACACTGTTCATTGATTTGGAGGACTAAGGAGACTCTTCTGACACGTGGTCCTTGGCTAACGCATGACGCTAACGAATCAAGTCGATCACCACCTGTCAGGCAGGTCATTTGTCCCGGATTAAGCGTTCACACTGAGCGTAAAAAGTTGCCTCAGTTATTCTTGTTCGTGAGGTATTTGAAGATATTTGATCTGGGTTAAAGTAGCCCAGGTTTGTTTGCCTCTCCTTTTTGATGCAGTGTGAACGTTTAGCCTGAGGCAGACCCCTGTTAAATTTCGTAGTGTGAATGAGGCTCATGACTCTCGGGGTCTCATTTTCTTCCAGTGATATTCAGGAACTTGCATTTCCTGTAATTCATTCTCCAGGCTTTTTATTTGAATGCAACATTAACACCAATCAATCGATCAGCTACTTTGCAAGCTTGTTTGGTGGTGTTTTTATTTTTTTGCCTAGTTCATGAATGTTTGTTTTCACTCTTTCTGTTTAATGATATGCATGATTTTTCTTCCTACTAGGCTAGCATGCTCTATGTCTTGTATGCTGCTCTAACGTGTGCTGTGTTTAGATTTCTATCATATTGCCACCATCTTTGGATCCAGGTACTGTAGTTAGTATTTGTCTCTAATTATAAAATTACTGGCTGAACATTGCAGTCACTGGAGATCTCTAGGCTTTGATTACTCATGCCATTGGCAGGGGCCAAGGAACCAGGGGATTTAGGGGAGGGGGTGGGGGATGGCCATATTTCATAGCCAGAGCCCACAACCCTTGCCTGATGTGATACTTAGCCCTGCCTCTGTCCAGAAGATTGGTAACATTACAATAGCAGAAATAGTAAGCAGGCAGGGGCAAGGCTGAAGTTTCTGCCATGAAGGATCCCATTATTAGAAAGCAGTTATACTGTGTGCCTAACAAAGAAACAAACAAACCTGTAATGAGGGTAAACATATGTCAGCATGATAAATGCACTAGATGTAATGTTATGACTGTTCTGTAATAAAGGTCCCAGTTTCACAAAACTTTGTGAGGACGTATTGCCCTGTAAATGATGCCACCTTGAGTTAGAATTAACATGGACAATGTATGTTTATGGGGAAAGACATCTATGCAAAGTTTTGTGAAATTTGTCCCTGATCTTTGTGAGCAAGCTGAGGTCAATCGTTAAGCCTGCTTCTTCAGGACTAGTTGACCTTTTGTCTGACTTGAATCGGTGGACTGCCTCGGTGGTCCAATATAAAACCGAAGTTTTCAGTCCTGTTTGTTCTTCTCTTATTTCAGCACCACTGTCGTCACTGTGGAAAAATCTTTTGTGCGGACTGCACCTCCAAGTCTGTGAACAGTGGTCCCAACTTCCGGGCCTCCAAAGTGTGCGATGTCTGCCATACCATTCTTATTAAAGACGCTACGCCTTACTTCAGCACTGAGGTGCCCACAACACCCGACTGAGCCCCCCCCCCCCCCCATCACAACTGAAGGCTTATAACCACTGATTTCAATAGTCAGATCTCAGCCAACCTTCAAGGGTCTTCTGACAAATGGATGTTGAGCAGAATCATGTGTATCTAAGATTTGTTACAATATTTAAAGGCCTTTGTACCATTTGCAAATTCAGGCATAGTCAGTCAACTCCACATGCTGGATATACAATGGCGGGCAACTTGAGATCCTGACGATGTCAAATCTACATCTTTACCGCTGAGCAGCTAGATATTCTGTTGCCGGCACACTAGCAACTGGTCTCAAAAGTTTAGACCTGTTTTGTAGTTTCTAGCAGTATCTGCAGCCGAATGCAGGGTTGCTGGCGACTGCGGTTGTTCACTGAAAGGGTCGCCGACGACAGCAGTATTCACCTGCATAGTTGCCAGCAACTGCAATCTCAAGTTGTTCACCAGTAGAGATATTATCAAATAGATCTGGCACTTTTCACTCAAGACTTCTACGTGCCAATATTCTGATAGCGCATGCCATTGGATGAGATGCATGTATCAAGAATTGTCAGCTCAGGCAAAATTATATGTTGAGAGTATGTGTGTTCAAAGAGTGCAGAGCGCAAGTGGAACATCACTTGTCTACCACTGACAGTTCATGATACCCCATCCCACAACACGCACTGTATGTTTTATTATATTGAAAAAAAAATTTGATTTATGTCATTAGCATAGCAAGCATGCAGATGTCAGAGAGCACACAAAGGGACATAACTACAGTAGCATTTGCTTTGCTTGAGCACGTTATTGTTGTATATCATGTGTGGCAGAATTTAATGTTACTGTGTATTGACCAATTGAAACCAAGAAACACTCTATGAGGTATAATGCCATAAACTTGGGGTTCGCTGCCATAAAAAAAAAAAAGGAAAAAAAAAAGAGGAAGTTGCAGACTTGTCTTGTGATACTGGTGGTTTGCCCAGTGACGTAGTGAAGCGTCTTAAGGTGCTTGCGTGCAGGTGAACATGTTGTGAGATGTTGGTCAGCCATGATTGATCACTCAAGTACTCAGGTGGTACGAGTAACTCCTGTGCACCAGGATTGACAGTTGGATCAAGCACAGTTCGAAAACGGTTGCTTCTTGATTTTGCTCATTAAACCAAGCGGAGGTACGGGCATAGCCTTGACTCTGCTGGCACGACTGTTAGGGACGCAAGTACCATAATGTTTTGTTTTGTTGTTTTCTTTTTGGCTGCTGACTTCTCTTGAAATAATTGTATCAAGATCTTTTGGAACATGTTTGGTTTCTTTACTACTTCAAGGGCACAGGCAGTGGTTGGAGAGAAACTTGAAAGTTCGTTGTCCTTGTCATTTTTATGATAATTAGACCTGATCAATATTGGTTATAACTTTATTATATGTCATGGAAAGGTAAAAAACTGGTTAAAGTGAGGTCAGAATTCGTCTGGAATATTCAGAGAAAAACCTGATGCTTTGAAAGGTATTTTTAACAGAAGTGTTACCAAAATGGGTTCGGTTCATATTTTCTTTGCCTGAGAGATTCTGTGAGCACAGAGGTCTTGCTTGTAAGCAATACAACATTGTTACACACTTGTGACCATAGTTGACCCACAAATAATCTGGTAACGACTGTTGTGTGCTTGGCAGCTCATTATAAGTTCGTTGCACACATCTACTGGTGCCAGCCACTTATACCAGAGTCAGCCGATTGTGCTGCTGTCAGCCACACATTCTGGTGTTGGCTGCTTGCACTGGTGTTACTCATCCGGGCACTAGTCGCTTGTACGGGTGCCAGTCACTTGTACGGGTGCCAGTCGCTTGTACAGGTGCCGGTCACTTGTACGGGTGCTAGTCATTTGTACGGGTGCCAGTCACTTGTATCACTTGTGCCAGGCGCTTGTATGAATGTCAGCCACTTGTACTTATGAGGCACCATGCTGCATGTCTACAACTAAAGATGGAGTCCCACCACTAACTGGCTAAGGATATAGAATCGTTTCTGATTGGCTGGTGTGAGAGATATGCAGGTCCAGGCAACATCATAACATGTCTGTCTGGCCTAAACTGAATTTTAGGGATGTAACCCAGGAAAGCTTATCTTCACTGTCAGCATCGATTCTGCATCCGTTAAAGGTGTTGGTACATCTAAATCTAAGTAGTCAGAACACTGAATGACACCAGCATACATAGGGGACACCAAACCCGCTTTAGTCAAAGTATTAGGAATATGATATTTATAGCAAGTCTTTCATTATTTTTAAGACTGTTGCATTTTTTTTTAATTTTCGTTTTTGTTACATAGAGTTGTGTATATAAAGTAATAGAAATACAAATGTATATTGTTTATTTTATTCTTTTTTCTTTAGATATGAATGTATGCTTTGTACATGTAAGTATGTATGTATATGTGTCTGCGCTATGATGTTTACCCTCTTTGGCTGAGGAAGATGTCTTGACACAAAACACCAGGCCCCAGTAAACATTGTTACAGTTACATTCAGTTAAGGTGTTACAGTTAACATTCAGGCAAGTGTTACACTTTGCAACACTATAGCCAATCATACACTGACATTAAATATAAATCCTGCCCATACATCTCATGCAAGCATATAGTGATTAGCTTACATTTAGAATTTTGCATTACCATTTGTTTTACCTTTAATGAGCGCATTTATCTACAAATAGTAACTATATTAAAGCCAGACACAAGGTTTGGAGTAGGGGAGGACTCCTGCTAAAAGCCTGTATAGTGATAAATGACTTGTTTACTGCTTTGAAGTCTCTGATTGCACAAAGTCAGAAGACTGAAGGGTAGCCAGTGCATCACAGCCACCCTTTACATCATGGCCACCTGGTACACCACAGCCACCCAGTACACTACCGCCCCCCAGTGCATCATGGCCAGCAGTACATCACAGCAACCCAGTACATCATGGCCACCTGGTACACCACAGCCACCCAGTACATTACCGCCTCCCAGTGCATCATGGCCAGCAGTACATCACAGCAACCCAGTACACTACCGCCCCCCAGTACATCATGGCCACCTGGTACACCACAGCCACCCAGTACATTACCGCCTCCCAGTGCATCATGGCCAGCAGTACTTCACAGCAACCCAGTGCGTCATGGCCAGCAGCATGTCACAGCCACCCAGTACACCACGGCAATCCAATACACCGCGGCCCCACAGTACACCACAGCTAGCTAAATGTCATGGCCACCCAATACACCATGCCCCCCCCCGTACAGCAAGGCCCCCCAGTATACAACCACCAGCAGTACACCATGGCCCCCGAGTACACCACTGCCCCCCACCCCCGTACACACCACTGCCCCCCTGTACACCACAGCCAGCAGTACATCACGCAATACCCCCCCTTGTACACCAAACGTAGCAGTATTTCACCCCCCCTATACAACAGCCAGCAGTACACCACAGCCTCACCCCACCCACCCACCCACCCAGTACACCACAGCCAGCAGTACATCACCCACCCACCCCATACACCACATCCAGCAGTACTTCACACAACCCAACCCCCCCCCCCCCGTACACCACATCCAGCAGTACATCATGCCCCACCCCACCTCACCCCCGTACACCACACCCAGCAGTACTTCACGGCCCCCCAGTACATTCTGGAATAGCCTTGTATCATAGTCTTTCAGTGTTCAATATCAGGCAGGTGAAACCGTTGCTCTGTGTATATATATGAAAGTGTATAAGAGCATTATAAGAGCATTTAACTGTTGAAAATTAATAATAGTAATAAAACATATTAATAGTGAAGTTTATTAAATTCAAGTATTTGTTTACATTTGAAACACACATGAAAAAATACTTGTGTGGGAAATATTTATTTGGGTTCTGTGGTGTTTTTATTTATGTGTGCGTGTATATAGCTGATGCTTAACATGCTATGTGGAAAATCTCATTTTGTTGCACAACCATTGTTGCTGTACAGCACTTGCACTGTTTTCTTGTGAACCCACTGACTTAATTCTTTGCAGCAAAATTGGTTAAAGTTGCTTTTTTGAATGACAACTATGGAGGTACAAAAGTAAAATGCAGAATGAAATGAGGAAAAGACGAGAGAAAAAAAAAAGAATGATTTTATTCTACATGTGTTTACAGATGAAAACATTCCTTACTGGCTTGATAATGTAACAGATGTCTTGCCAAGCACAGGACTAGTAGCATTTTTGCATGGCTTGCTTGTTGCTAGCTTCTTAGGGGTGGAATTACTGGTGATAGTGTTATTAACGACATGTTTATTTTTTTCGGGATTTCTGGATCCAAATGTATCTAGATGCTTGAGTTAATCATTTCTATACATGTCTTTGTTCATCTATCCCTTTCATCTAAAACTCAGCCTCACCAAAATCAGAACTAGTAGTAGCCTCTTTAATATTACATAAAAAAGATCTGGGTCCATCTGATGTTGGTCCAATCAGATTCCTCCTTGCATGTTTTCGGGAAGTGAAGTTGTTTCTTATGAATGACATGCCTGATTGGTTCTTATGGTTGACCTTTCAAAGAGAGGTCATTGGACAGAATCAAGTGTGTAATTTAAAAAGTCATTAGATATGTGTTAGGAGCTGCTAGTATATGAGACTTGATTTAGGAAATTTTGGCAGTGTCCTTAGAAGAAAAAAGTCAACAGGATCTCCTTAATTTTTATGTTTTTCTTGAGATTTTTTGTGAAAAAAAGACTTGAAGTTTTTCAAAAACATATTCATTTGAATTCAAGCATGTACTATGTCCTTTTAAGTTAACAGATGTCGTCGGGGGTAAGGGCTAGATATGACTTTAGTGAGATTGACCCAGATGCTTCTAAACTAGATGTATCATTCAGTGACCTATAATGATGTAAAGCCATTTTGGTACAAGAATCTGCAAAGGCTGCAGTGCTAGATTTCATGAACCAGACAGAAGCAATGTCATTAACGCCAATTTTAACCAGCATGTAAATACACCTAGTTTATACTGTCAGTGTGGGGGTCTGTACTCATAATTATGGAAAGGGTGGGAACTTGTTATGTCTTGTACTTTAAATCCTGTATTTATCTGGATAACAGTGGAATAAGAAACAGTAAATTAAATGTCAACTGACCATGGTGGCTGCAGTTAATTACCTCCCTTTAATTAGCTTGGCGTGGCTAATATAGTAGAATAGGCTACTCATCACTTAGTTTTCCCACCCATGCCATTGTTGTCGTGTAGAATAAATGCTGTATCAAGTTGTAAAAAACACATTATAAAAACAGCAATAAAGTTATACTCATTTGCTGTGGTAAACAGTTTACCATCTGCTATGCTTTTATCAACTTCAGTTTGAAATGAAGAAGCTGAAAGTTTTGTGTTGTATGTTGAAAGAATAGCAAACCTATTGAATGTGAATAGTATGTGTTGAGTTGTTAACAGTATTTATGTATGATATGTACAGAGAAGACTGTATCTGCATTGAATAAGAAAACGTGAAATGATGCTGATGTACAGAGTATTGAAGCAGAAAGTGTCAGGTGTTCCAAACTTAACAGGTATTCTCAAATCACTTAATGGAAGTATATTGTCAATAGTGATTTCTGGATAAATTTGTAATATGTACTGTGTGACATTTGAAACAATTTGCCTGATGGAATGAGCACATGATTCGCAGGAAAGAATGTGTATAATGTATGAAATTAGTGAGTGATTTCTGCACCCATACAAATCACTGACCAACCATTGCTTTGGGTTTTGTTTTTTTGCTTTTGAGGGGGAAGTAGGGGGTTGTGGACAAAGATGTGTCCAAAAACAATATACATGTAATTTCTTTATGTAAAAGGAGGAAAACACACACAAAAGAAATGATGAAAAACAAAGAGCATCATCAGATGTGCTACTGAGAACTACATGAATACTGGTACCGATTCTTTTGTTGATATTTCAGAAACAGAATTTAAAGCCTTTAAGTATTTTTTTTTTGAGTCTCGTAGGTGGACTGGGAGGACAGTGCCTGCGTTGTTCTGTATGTGGTGCCCAGCCTTCTCATTAGTCCATAATATGGCAAAATTGTAGGTTCGATTCATATATTCTAGTGCATTAAATTCTGTTTAAGAAAATTTTTTTTAAATATTTGAAGATTTTTTCAGAGGCCATTTACAATGCCCTGCCTACTGGTGATCATACGTTTCCCGTATTGTTGTTGTTTTTTTCCGCTTGAATTAATTTGTGCTAAGCCGTTGTCCTGGCCTTCGCTATGCCAGTCCATCACACACAGACCTAGTGCATAAACATCACCATCTAGTTGTTCGGCCGTGAAGTGGTGATTTCCCTTCAGGGAATAATTAAATTTTATTCCAACGTACATGTATATATATTTATTTAAATTGCTCGTATTATTTTCATGACTTTGTTGTGTTTTTTGGCTAAGTTCATTTTTTCACACCTCTGATTTTCAAAGAAAAAAGTGTTGTTTTAATGGTTTTGTGTTTGTTTTTTTAAGAAAAGTTTACGTTATTTGCTGAAAACTTGAGAAGTCTGTCAATTTGTAAACCATTTATATCATTATAAAGATATAAGTCGCTGAAATAAACCGATGTGAATATGAATGTGAACCTCAGCATTGTTTTGTATGATAACTGCCACAAAGGCAAGCTTTTGATTCATCCAGAAGTTGAAAGGTATAATATTTGAATTCAAGGACCTGATTTTATATTAAGACAAGTCTTTTTTTTTTTCAGGCAGACTGTATGATTTCACAAAACAATGCATTGTATTGCAGATATAACATTTCATTTTGTAAGTAAGAAATTTCGTAAAATAAACTTGCCAAAAGTCACTGGTTTACTCGGGGCTCTCTGGTTTCTTCCATCCCCAACAATAGGCTGCCATCTATAAATTAACAATTCTTGAGTAATTCCATAAAAATAGAAGAAAAAAAAACACAATGAAAGAAGTTGGTAATTTCCTAAATTGGTGTTCGGGTGATACACACCAAGTTCAGGGAGACACAAAGTATTGTACCTGTACTATGAGTACGGTGCCATTTCTGTTGTCCGTTCCACGTGGCATTCCTGTGAGGCAGCACCGTAAAGTGTTCCAAAGAATCGGTGTTTCAGATCAGTGTTCATGTCTAGGCCTTAATTGCCTATGGTGGGATGAGGGTCGATTTATGCAGAAGGAACGGGAGATCTGTCACCTGCTACAAAGAAGACAAACATTCGTATACCAGCCGTCAACCAAAATGAACTTTCCGGGTCATTGATCGCAAGACCAGTTTCCAAAAACGACAAATTACACGAAGCAACGAAGAACTGAGAAAATATATAAAAAATTAAGACGAATTCATACAAAGAGCAAATTTCAATGATGACAAAAAGACGCAATGAATGTTCGAAGCCGATGAATAAAATCAGTATCTAATTCGCGTATCATTTAAGTATATATGGTGTCGTTTAATAAGTACGCCGTTCGTGGGAAGGTCAACGAGCCACCCGCGGATGGTTTTCTCTCAGCATAATGCTAGTCGCCGTCGTATAAGTGAAATATTCTTGAGTACGGCGTGAAACATCAATCAAATAAGTAAATAATGAAATAAATTAAAAATATCTTTATCTCAGGTGTGCTTTCATTGCAACTCTCATGTATCCAAGGTGGCGATCATACTCAACACGATGAACATACTGCCCCTGGCCCCGGGTTAAACGGAATAACACACAAATATGAAGCAGAGTCCCAGAGATTCTGAACACTCCCTCGGTACTAACTGACCAACAAGAGCGGTGTACTCATTGAAAATTGAAGAAAGTTAGTCCGGAGGCGTTTGATGGGAAATCCCTGACACACAAGTTTTTGCAGTATAATAACTTGTGACGTTGAAACCCACCACCGGCTTGAGCCCTCAGAATCATTGCTATCTTGAAATTACGTATACAGCACTGTCATCCCGTGATGTATAGGTATAGTTCTACATGGCAGTATATATGGCATTTAGCCTTTACCAAGCAGTGCATGGTGATCTAGACCTATAATCAAGACCAACAGTTTGACTTTCACAATTGCTTCAGAACTGAAAGTTGATCGGCAGCTTTATGATACGGGGTAAGGGTTTGTGTGGCTACTTGATCCGAGCGCAGAGTTTGTAGAGGAAGCGTTTTGAGTGGAAGCGTTTCAGGGAAACCGTCACGATGGAGCCGATATAGTCTTGTCAGACACAACTAGGTGACACAACGTGCAGAGTGGAAACTATGCGCCGAGGTTGCCACTAACTATACCCGTAACCTTTATAAAACTATATAGTTTTATAGATAAACCTGTGGACAAAGTGACTACAACGACAAGGGGTTAAATAACAAGAAAAGAGTTCTTTAATATATACTTACTACTTATACTTACTATGTGCCGCTGACCCGGGTTCAACGTGGACAGAGAGCGAACGCCAGCCAAAACAAATCAATCCCAGTTCAATTTGGTCAAGTCCGAAAGCAGAGGAAATCTCCAAAGGAGAGAAGTTATAGTCCTAGGTCGGGAGTATCAGGAAGCACAGTAACGTAGCGTGTGAGTGGCCAAAAGATTTTTTTTCATTGTAATTTGAGATTCTCTTATATAGCAGCGAACAAGTAAATCTTTTGTTTCTAAATCACCGGTCGTAAATTTTGAAGCTTGCGTTGTCTCACTTCATGTATCTTTTTGGGTAACATTAATGGGGACCAACGGGGAGAACCATCTTTGACACATCTGTGGGAATTTCAGCTTGGGCCATGATGTAGCATTGTCCCATCTGGACAATCAGCCACGTTTAAACCCGACCGTGAATTTAATCACCTTGTGTGGGCCTTAAACTTACGCGGGTCCTAACCCTTACACATGTAATCACAACATGTGCCTCGTAACATTTATAACATAGCAGAGGTATATACTACCTAGTAGTCGAAACCGACATTCGTATGCCAGCCGTCAACCGGGTCAATAATCGCAAGACCAATTACCGAAACGACAAATAACAAGCCACCAAGTAACTACGAAAATATATAATAAAAAATCAGCACGGATTCATGTAAATAGAAGTGGTCAGCAGTTTTCGGTGATGATGAAAGGACGCAATAAATGTTCTAAGCGGATGAATAAAATCAGTATCCAAATCGTCATGCAGCCATCATGTGAAAATGATGAACAGACCTGTCACTTGATCTATAGCAACACCGGTGCCATACTTCAGCTGAACACGACAGGCCAGAAAACTGTTCAAGACAAGAGAATAAAGTAAACTGGTCGTGAATGTGAAAAAAAAGTCATATTAAATCATTATAACTTTTGAATAAAATGTCTGGAACTGTGTTTAAGATGGACATGCTGAAGGAACCGGACCACCAGATCAGAAAGTGTACGTCGCAGTTCTCAGCATAACAATTATCATTTTAAATTATCAAGCCCCAACACTTATGAAGACATAGCCATACGGGTAAAATATGAGATTCTCTACACACGCTGCACTGCTTTTTAAATGGTGTTTAAAATTTTACTTAACCCGGGAACATTGTCACCTATGTATACATGTACATGCATGTATATAGATATTTGAATAACGATTACCGGCACTTAAACTTAGGCACCTATACAACATCCCGTCTTTGCGTCCGTCATTTCTGAAATTAGTCCTCGCAAAAATGAGACTGATTCCGATTTAATTAATCCTACACTATATATATGTACTTTCCTATGTACTTTCCTATATACATCTTTGGTTGTATTGAAGGTTCTGCTGAGATTGTTCTGGTGATTATTAACCTCGAACGTCCAATATATAGTTTATGAATGGTATACGAATGGAAGTTATATATCTATACAGTATATGTACCACGCATACCAACTCGGAAGAGGGGTGTAAACAGATTTAGACAGCGACGGTTATTCACTTTTTTTTCTGATGATCTTGGTAAATTTATATATCAACTTTTAATCTGCATCGAATTCTTACGAGGTCATGGGTGCACCATGTTAGTTAAACCTGAAACATGATGTTGCCTCATGTGGATAACCTCTCGTATATGACGCCAATGGAAAAAGCTGCGTTCTCTTCTCATTGAAATCACTTCTGTCAGATTGATTAAAATTTATACCATGACGGCACTTTCAATGTTCTCAGTGTGTCCCCTTTCAGCTAACTTCGAACTGCGATATATCTCGTTTTTGTAATTTCCTTTATATTATATAACATACGACATTGCTTACATATACCTATGTCTGCATGCTGAGAGGAATGGCCGGATTGAATTGTTTGTTTTATTTTCCTGTTGTTTTTTTTATATATAGTTAACAAAATGCAAAAGAAGTTTTTTCAATGTCTTTTTTTTTTTTTTGAAGGGCAAAAAAACAATTCCTACACATATATCCAATTTATTAATAATTTAATTTGTATATAAGCTTCTGAATGAAATTGCAACATTGTGTCGTTTTTGTTACCTTTCCCATCTCATGAAACAGAGGGCAATTCTCACATATATATCATGTCTGCTGGAAGGAATGGTAACTGTCTCGCTATGTTAACTTTCCCATCCTTTAAAACAGAAGGCCAGTCTCGCATATATAAGTCCGCTGGGAGGAATCGTAACATTGTCTGATTTTGTTACCTTCCCGACATCGTAAAGCAAAACTGGCCACGCCCCCGAATATACGTCTGCTGAGAGGCATCACAACATTGCCTCTTTTTTGTAATTTCTCAGATCTGAATACAAGACATTGCCCGCGCGTGCATTCATTATATCTTTTGGGAAATTCCTTACGTTGTGTTTGTTGAATTGTCGTATCTTTCCAAATCTCATGACGCCTTCCTGTCGTGTACTAAATCCTTCTACTCGTTTCAAGGGAACTGTAACAGAATGCCGTTTTCGTAGCCATGCAGTGTCTTCTGTTAATTATTTATAACAATCTTATCCCCCTCTTGCACGAGAACAGTCGCTATATGATATCCCAGGTTCATGGCACATGCAATATTTTGTAGTTATTATTTATATAGACAATACGTGGAAAAATCTGGCGGCAACCTGCGGCCGGTGGTGATTTTTATCCGGGCTCTACCCGGTTTCCTTCCACGCATAATGTTGGCCGCCGTCGTATCAGTGAAATATTCTTGAGTGTTGCGTAACACCCCAATGGAATTAATAAACAAATCATTTTTGTAGAGGAGTATAGTTTTGTCTCAGAAGTTTGAAATAAATTCTGAAAATCTAACCTCCTCCCAGAGGCTGTTTCATTTTGAGTCAAAGCTATGTGGTCTATTGTCCATTCCTGCCTTTGCGATAACTATCTGTGGGCAAAGTAATAAGGTAACTAATATATTTAAACATATTACTAAAGAACACCAGTCATTTCGATCGGTTTGGAGCCGAGTTCCCAATGTGCGGGACGATATACAAGGATGTCAGTGTAACTTATAGGCCTACTGTTAACACACGTATACAATAGTTATTAAATGTGATTTATGAAATATCCGATCTATATATATTGTAAATGACCTAAAATTTCGCCCAGAAAAGTGCGACGTTAATGTCATTAAGCATTATTTTTGATGGTGAAAAAAATTTTTTTTCCACGCGGACATACCATCGTACCTTCCAAAACATCCTCAAAACAACTTCCAGTGGAACTTTCTCAATCACACAGAATGGGAAACTTAGTCATGAACAAATTTTTAGGTAACTTATAGGGTTATCCTGACCAACAGGTCCTTACCGTATACAACTAGACTCATTATTTGTACTGCCTTCCACGTTCTGCTATAAAGCCTGTATATGTGGATATTGAATTAAGCCGATATACGGGCCTATACCAACATTTCCTCGGAATGAACATATATAAGCGTCTTAATTATTGTGTGGAAAAATCTCATCTATCTGATAAATTTGTGTACATATACATGTACATATACGTAGCATGTGTCTCATATCGACACGTGTCTCGTATCTTTAATAGCGGTATATGTCACGCCCGCTGTATGTGTAAATCAATGAAAATTATGCTTGCTTTGGCATATATATATATATATACTGTGTTTCACGCAAAGTTTGGTGTGTAAAGATGCACTTTCAGAAGCACAAATATTAAATGCCCTTGAAAATAAAACCAATGCATAAAAATCACTCAAACTATACACAAAAAAAATGCGTAGCGTTGAAGGTTAATGATTCAGTCATAATCAATTAAAATGTGTCTCTCGAAAAATGCGAAACATTAGGTGAAATAGACCTACAGTCCTTTGCATAATCTTGACAATTATGTGAATAGACCTATAGTCCTTTGCATGATCTTGACAATTATGTGAATAGACCTATAGTCCTTTGCATTATCTTGACAATTATGTATAGAGACCTATAGTCCTTTGCATTATCTTGACAATTATGTAAATAGACCTATAGTCCTTTGCATAATCTTGACAATTATGTGAATAGACCTACAGCCCTTTGCATAATCTTGACAATTATGTGAATAGACCTATAGTCCTTTGCATGATCTTGACAATTATGTGAATAGACCTATAGTCCTTTGCATTATCTTGACAATTATGTAACTAGACCTACAGTCCTTTGCATTATCTTGACAATTATGTAAACAGACCTACAGCCTTTTGCATGATCTTGACAATAATGTCAAGGGCGATTTACTCCTGTCCGCTTCCATAACTCATTTCATATATATGGGCCCATTTTTCTGATTTACTAGCCAAGTGGCGTTTATACGTATACACTTATAAGCGCCATGTAGATATAGTTGGCTAACATTCGATCAGACATGCTCTACAACCCTAAGTCATAGATCATGCACCTGCTGTTACAATATACATATAGTTCGATGTCAGTAAAAGTGTTGACGAGAAGCGACCAGGTAATATAGTACTAGCTGACCTACATATAGGTACAATGCTACGTTGTTCTCTCCCGAGATAATAAGAAAAGCATACACATTTTATGGATGTCAGATACAGTGTTTTATCAGATACTCTCAAGATAGGTCTACAGTGTGTATGATCCTCTCCCGTCATACGTAAGAAGGTCTGCCAGCATTCTGGGGATGGTCGTTGGTTTCCCTCGGGCTCTGCCCGGTCTCCTCTCATGCATGTACTATAATGCTAGTCGCCATTGTATAGGCCTAGGTGAAATATTCTAGAGGACGGCGTAAAACGCCAATCAAATAAAGAAATAAATAAATAAAGAAGTAAACACCGGGTTTATGACGTGTATACATGTAAACATACACAAGGTTAGTCGTGGTGAGGCCCAGATTATGTGTGCCTCATATGTAAGTTCTATGCATACAGGCTGTACTTATATATATATATATATTTACATAGCTGTAAACATGTATACATGTTCTTTGTGACTATTAACTGCGCCATTTTGAAAAGTCTCAAAAGAGAAGAAACATGTAAATGGTTTAAATACAAGTATGGTGATATGCTGGTCACCCGACATTTCGTTTATCGCATAGGACAACCTCGGTGGGCTAGTGGTTACCGTTACATTGTCCACCTCGGGGTGGACCAATCCCAGGTGGCGTCATACTAAAGACTTTGAAAATGGTACTTGCTGCTGCCTCGCTTTGCGCCAAACACTGAGAGGTTAGAACAAGGTAACAGGATTGGTCGGCCAGGTGTCTGTATAATGTGACTAGGTGAGGTGTCATGCCTGGTGTCTTCGGCATGATCTTCCAATGACGGCAACACTTTGGCGACATGGACTCGCCCAGCCAATGGAATGTTCTTAAGTTAATAAAAAACATGACCTTTTTAAAGAGCGACCTTCCTGTAGAAGAGGGAAAACACAGTATATATACATACTAAGGACTCCTTGTCGTCATACAGCTGAAAAAAAAAATGTTGAAAATAACGTGAAACGCTAAGCATGCATACATAGCCAACATATTTATCCATGCATACTCTTTGCCACAGCTTTAGCTAGTAAAGTTGTTCTCCTGAATACACTACACATGGAAACATGCACTACATGGAGATGAACATCAGCGTGGGAATTCCGTGAGTGGGCTGCAATATTCAGTGTTTTAAATTAACGACGTCATACATTATGTGTTATTAAAAAATGTCATTTGACTATGCAGGTGTGAAAACAGTTCACTGATTTTCTGTCACTCTTGGAATAAATTTAAAAAAAAATAACCTGCATGGAGAATTGCCACACAAATATACATTTTTTATAAAACGGTATTGAATGGACTGATATGCATGTTATTGCATTAGTACAGATTGACTTTCACAGTATTACTGTTGGCCTCACGCTGTTTGTGAACATCTACACGCTATATGTAGTGCTATAAAATCAGGCTGAGACGACGACTCCGGGGTTCAAACACTGACCTCAGAGTCCGTCCCTAACTCGCCAGATATACATGTGCATGTATATATATATATATACGCCTGTTTGTCAAGATTCCGTCAAGATCATATATACCGTCTTGGTCAACAGGGACACTTTGAGATCTATATACCGTCCGTATTATATCCCGAAAGACTCCCGCTGTGTTAATTATACCCCTATATTCGCAACTTGACATATACACTCATATAAAAGTTTATATACACATGAAGACTCACAAATCATTCCTGTACCCGTACAGAATTTTTCCAGTTCATAGGCCCTACAGCTGCATGCACTTAACATATTGTGTCTTCCAACAGTTTTTGGTGCCCAACAGTATGACTTAACTTATGCCAGTTTTGCCAAACTTAAGACAACCTGTGAAATATGTTAAATAAATAATTGAAATAGAATAAATAAATACAATTGCTTCTATGCAAAGACAGGCGGTTAAAGCACTGCAAATGTCAGGCCCTTGACCACCGAGGTGGCATGTTCGAAGTCAGCTCTAGCTGGTCCGGCTGCGGCTTACAATCAGGAAGGTTGTCAAGTAGCTGGGAAGAGGTTGTGTTTTTCTCCGGACACTCAAATTTTCTCCACCCATAAAACTGACTGTCGTCTTTTAATTGAAAACAAACAAACAAAAAAAAAATGAAGCGAAAGGAAAACTCTTTGAGTATATATATACAGCGCTAAACACCAGTCAATACAAGCACTGACTCTCCTACATGTCGGTGTAAGACTGTGCTAACGTTCGCTGCCATATCTACACCCCTATTTCTCCGTCGATTGCACGCTCAATTTCCTGAAAAACGTGTGATCTGGCCAAGCACTCCATATATAGCCCTCCTCTGGCTGTGTCGTATGGCCCAAAAGGGGTCAGAGTCTCGGGCAGAAAGCTCTGACCGATGACAAAAGCCACAAGCGCATAAGTGACGTATATAGGCTACATGCAGTACGTAATGTCTCACCCATTAGCCTATTTTTCATTCAGTTTCGTCAGATAGGTCATTATGTGTACCTGTTTACGCATATATAGACCCATAGGCTACATGATATAACAGAAACACGTTGCGTTTACATAGCCTACGTAGGGTGTTTCTCAACACCCATTAAAACAAGAATAAGTAAATAAAGAATAACAATGTTATCTTTTCACAACAAACGGGCAGATGACAGTAGTTATATACTCGTAAATATGTGGTTGCTTATTTTTCTTATTTTACTTGTTTTACTTTTCATTATACATCGGCGACCTAGATATATACGTATAAGGCTAGTTCGAGATTACTCTGATGTTTTGCATTAGAAATGACGTTATCACTCAAGGTATTTATCTTTCTAATGCAAATCCCAACGCAGAAGAAGTCTCGGATTAGTTTAGCGCCTACATGTAAATACCATATCATTATGCAATCCTCGAGGCACAGAAAAGACAAAGAAGCCAAGGCAATGTAGGACCTATATATATATATATCCTAAGAAAACAGTGATGATCAGTGATAAATTAGACATCACGCCCGTCTCATTACTGACATGTGTTGCCTTGGTCTATATAATTAAGTTAATTATAAACGTGACCTTTGTAGTGACCTGCAAGTGAGAGAGGGAAATTCATGTAGTGGTGTCGCACTATGTCATGTTCTACAACAAAAATGTGTCGGCTATACGTGAAAAGTTTAATTACGAATAATCAGTGACACTTGTGAGAGCGAGATACAAAACCGCAGCTCTCCTTCTTTCATATGTAATTACTGATAGACGGATAAAATGCAATTCTGCATTTCGTGAAAGTACTGGTAATTTGACCAAAAGCTTTCCACCTAACAACATTCCCTCACACACGGGAGCTTCATAACGTAACAGGGCGCATCAAGTAAAACTGTTGATTTATCCCCCCCCTCCCCACGCCACCAACCTCCTCACCACTCCACATATGGACATGTATCACATGTTTCATACTGCGTATTAGCCTAATGTACACACGCATGGTGAAACCCGCACAGAGGCACATGCGTGGCTAGACGTATATAGAGGTAAAAGCATGTTCGGAAATGTACTGTACAGCGTAGGCCTACGTGACTTTTGCCATGTCAGTCAGAAAACACGAAAGCTGAAGTTTTATGTTTATTTGATTACTGTTAAATGCCAGACTCAAGAATTTTTCACTGATGATGAACAGTATTTGAATGTGTGGAGGAACACACAAGTTACAGTAGGCCTGTCGGCCTACGTACACTTAGCTACCGATATAGTGCATTCCATTTTCACAACTAGACAACTAGAAAAAAAGTAGCATAAATGTTGCGTTTTAATTTTCCACGTGTCTTTGATTTACTATCATTTGGATGAACTGAGAAACATTGCAGCTATTTTGTTTGTTTGTTGTTTTTTTTTTCAAAGTCAAACTGTATGCTGTTGTTTTATTCGAACATACGAGAAAACACCTTGTCTGTCGTCCACATGTACGTCATGTCGTTAACTGGAATAGGCCGGACACACCTACAGTTTTCGACCAATCAAATGCGAGATTGCATAGCCGCCATTGCCTTGTTTCAGTCGCCCGTCAGACATACATCAGAAATTGTTCGCACCAATCAGTATTTGTACAGTGTTTGTACAGTGTTTAGAGCGGCTTTTGCTCACATCTATTACATTTGTTCCGGTAAGGTCACTTGGGCCCAAGTCATCGGACTGTGTGTATCCTGTTGGAGGTAGCATTTGTCGGAGGAATATCAGATTTATTTGGCACGCGTGCCGAAAACGTGATACTGATTACAAGCTCTGTGTTCGGCCGAGTTGGCCCTGATAGTATTGCTAAAAAAAAAAAAAGAATCACATCTCGCTTTATCCAGACCCCGCCGAAGGACTTGACGACCTGTGGACTGTTGTTTGCGTCTAGACTCATGCGCCAAAGAAATAATTCAAGCTTCCAAGCAGCTCAATCTGATGATATTGGTAAGTCGAATTTAGCAAGTAGACATCCTCGCGTACACAGATTCATGGCGAGCCGTTGTTGTTGGTTTTCTGAATGAAAACTCTCGTTCGACTTGAAACTGGGTGTGTACAGTTGTGAAAGTATTCATTTTGTTGACCTTCAGTGACGTTTGTGGAGGTGTGATGCCTGCAGGCATCAATCTCGTTGTTGACATTCAGTTTTTCAGGACGACAACGAATCAGTTGACTTTGAATCAGTTGATTTTGTTAGAATGTAAGGGAAGTCTCTAAGCAGAGGGCATAGAACTGGCCGACCGAGTATATAATATTATAAATGAAGATTACGGCGTAAAACACGAGTCAAAGAAGCAAAGTTAAATATTGGTGAAAGGATGGGTGATTACTGTATATATATTTGCCTCCTCCTCCCTCCCCATCTGCATACATGTCACATTTTGTGTAGTTATGATTTGTAGTAATTAGATGATTGCTACCATTACTTCTGACCTTCCTACACACAGTAGTTGGTGGGGGTATTTAGGTCAAGGACTGACCTACATGTACTGCATCTTAAAATGTCGAGAGGCTTGGGGGAGCTAGATGTGGGTTTAGGGATATATACTTCTACATCCTCGGTCATGCTTGACTGACCCTGCTGACATCCCTGTGGTATATTAACCCCAGATGACCCATGACCGATGAGTGTCCGGGCTAATGACCTCTGCTAGATGTTCCTTTACACTTCACCAGTTCGAGTCCTTGCTCTGGGTTGGTGTATTTACCCAGATGTCAGAGAGATTTGACAGTACACATAAATGTAAATATAGTTGCCTCATGATTCTGCCTTGTTTCCTTGACCATTAAACCCGTGTAAATTATTAGGCCTTCTTAATAAAGGCAGCCAAGCAGTAATTCATACACCAGTCAGATAAAGTAAACATTTAACTCCAAAAACACACCCCCAGTTTAGAGGTTTCTAAACCACTTTGTTTTTTTAAATTTTCCTTATGCCAAATTAAAGAAAGTAAGATAAGAATGCAATGAGAGATTTAAAAAAAAAACGAAACAAAACTGACCTCTGACTGGCTTTAAAATCCTTAATAATGAATACCCTAATTCTTCTCATTTTTAGGACACCTGGGTTGCCCTTTTTAGCTAACATACATGTAGTTGTAACAGAGATACAATGGATCTTTTTTCTCATGGTTAGGTTAATGATCAACATATCCATATATTTATGGTTTTAAGCAGCTGGGAGAGAAATCTAATAATTTACTTTCAGCAGGTCTAATATCTCTCCCAATGTAAGTGTGTAACAATTACTTAGAGTTTACATGACTGAATTGATCCATTACTGCTCTCTAGTCTAGATTAATCACATGTGGATCTTTGATGATCACGGTGGTTTCAGTAACAATATGTACAGAATAATTACATCATAGTTAAGAACATATGCACATATAATAAACTGACAACCAAGTAGATGTAAATAAATCACTTATTTGGCTGTCAGATGAGAAGATAAGAAGAAAAATTGAAAACTTGTAGATTTTCAGTATACTTATCAGGTGACTTGACTAGCTGGGGTGGCATTGTGGGTAGAGAGTATGTTTCATCAACATCAGATGGTTTCCTCCCACTATAATGCTGGCTGCTGTCATATAAGTGTAGTATTCTTGAGTACGCCATCAACATAAGATCAGAGGGTTCTATTTTGAATATAGTCATACCTTAAAGTTATATTGATTGGTGCTGCCTAACGTGGTACTCAGCGCATGGAATAGTTCAATTACTGGTCCACCCCCTGTCAGTATAATGTGACTGGGTTGGGTGTCATGTCTGGTGTTTTAGGAATGGCATACCAGTGAGGCAGTACAGGAAGACGTGTTGGCTTTGAGCCTGGCCTGGTGTGTAAGGAGATAGAGTTGTGATAGGACAGAAATAAAATTTAAACCGACATTAAAGCTAATCAGAGCCTGTAAGGAAACAAACAACATTTTACATGTATGAGCATGTTATATTGTCTCTCTGTTTGCTTAGCATACAGACATAACATAAAAGTGATGTTAGAGCCAATCAGACTATTGAACAAAACAAACCATGAGAATGTTTTACTATCTCTCTGTTTGCAGATGATAAAATGGTGAAATCGTGGTAAAACCCAATCAGAGTATTTAACGAAACAAACTATAAGGATGTTGTACTGTCTCTGTTTACAGACCATGCCAAGTCTGTGGGGGTACTTCAGTCCACTAACCATGGCCCCCAGTTTGGTGTGGTGAAGACTGGCAGCGAGACATGGGCATGTGCCTGGGCTCCTAACTGTCTGTACTTTGCCTGGTCCAGTGGTAATCGTAAGGTCCACCTTGTCCCATGGAACCAGTCCAAACAGTGCCTGTAAGTCTGATTAGCTTGTACAGTTAGGAACATTAAATTTGAGAAAAGAAGTAAGATAGACGGCTGAAAATAGTGTGTAAAAATTTTTTCTTTCTTTTTTTAGTTAAATGCATTAAAATGTTTGAATTTTTTGATGGGTTTGATAAACAAGATAGCTGGTATTTAATGACCAGCACTCTGACTGGCCTTCATTCTTGTTTCTGAGCAGATGTGTGAATATCACACCTTTTGCAGGAGATAAAAGTAACAGATTACTTAAATCTTGTTAACAAATTGACCTGTAGGTAAATGTAAAGAAACAAGGGTGATAAAATGTCACCTTATCCTATCACTAACATTGTGGTTGTGGTCCCACGTAACCATTTGGACATTTGACTGCTTTGTATTCAGTGAACAAAAAAAAAATTTAAAAAAGGGGAAAAATCCAAAAAAAAAAAAATAATAGTAACAAAAAAGTAAACAAGGTAGATCTTTTAGGAAACAGTTTTCAGTGGCCAGTTCTTACGGTACTTCGTTTTTATGCAGTCTTTTCCATTAATGAGTTAAGTTAAAAGCACCTAGATTATTTTACGTTGTTTATTAACTATACTGCTGTACTGTGGATTCATCTGCTTCAGGCATGAAGTTTTTGTTAAGGACTTGACTACTAGCTGTATTTGCTACCTTCCATATTGCTAACATGGGTTTCCACTGGGCTCTGCTTGGTTCCCTCTAGCATAATTCTGGCCACTGTCGTGTAAGTAAAATATCTTTGAGTGTGGCGTAGACCTCCAATCAAGTAAATCAAGCCTGTATTTTATGCTAAAGTTTTTAGACTTTGTCAAATATATTTAAAATGTTTTGGTCAAACCTGGTCCCTTTTGTTGTACATATGTTATCCAGGCTGACAAGATAACTAATAATCACTGGCTGATACACGTAAATGAAAGTGCCCATGCATATAATATTTGAGAGCTCATGAATGGGCTGAAGAAACAGAGCATATCATTGAACGGGAAACTTGCGCAACTTCAATTCATGTGTTCACCGGAAAGTTCAAAAAAAAAAAAATGCCTGTGGGGTAATCCCGTACAGACGGCTGAGCAGTAGAAGTGTGTACATGCATCATTTACAAAAATATACTCAGTGGAGTAATGGATTTATGCCTGGAATTTTGAAAATTTATTTCCTTTGTCTGTTGGCTGAAAATAAAATGTTGATTTTTTTTTTTCTGAAATGTTATACAGTCTGTAATATTGTCTACAAAAGTGTCCCCCCTCCTTACAAAAAGTAGGAGGATTTAAAGAAACTGTGACAAGAAGGAAGTTGTCACTCTGATACTCGAGTTAAAACTGTATCTGAAAACACGTGCATATTTTATAATTTGTTGTCGGTTAAAATTTATTAGTTTTTACTTGATTAGAACTGAATGCATTTAAATGGGTTCAGACCAAAGGGGACACTTCACCCCCTTGTTCAAAGCCTACAGTATGTCTGTGGTACTAGTAACGTAGCAACTAAGGTAACTTAAACTTTGCATCATGTTGTTACTGTTCTGCTCTAATAGGTTTGAAGGTAATGAGACAACACATTTCTGTGTGGCTTATGTATCTGTTTTTGTTGAAATGATCTGCTATGATATTTGTTTTGTAAATTTATATCTAAACATGCGAACATTTTATAACCGTTCATATTTTTCAATTTGTGTATGATTTTAATTTTAAACATTGTTGATGAAATGTGTTGATCCAGTACTTTCTGATATTTTACTTCATTAATGTTTGTACCATATAGACAATAAATAAATATTGTATCTGTGTAACTCCATCATATAAGTAAACAATTTTTTATGTCCTTAAGCAACAATCAAAAAATATATGTGAAAAAAAAAAACAGGCAGGTATTTCATTTTCCAACCAGGTGCATCTTACTCAGGCACCTACGATTTTTCTGGAGTACATGTGAACCTGTATTGTTGCAGAGTTAGAGATGACCCCTACGACACTGAAGGCAGACGGTGCGACCAACCGGCCCGAGTGCTCGACTGCGGGGATTACGTGTGGTCGCTGGACATCGGCACGGGTCACTCATATCCCACAAGGAAAGGCCAGTCATTCCTATGGCGACGATTCTCCTTCTCCAATGAGGTTATTTTAGCCGTAGGGTTACAGAAGGGCCACATCAAGCTATGGGACTGTCGCTCAGGTAGGTTGTGGTGGTGGTCGTGGTGTTTTTAGCCTTTTTACTCCATGGCCCCTAAAGCTGCGGAGACACCTGGCTAATTTTTTTAGTTTGCACATGCATATGTTCAAATGTTTTCTTGCTGATCTCCAAAATTTTTCTGTCAGTCTGTGTAGAGAGTTCACTGTAGGGAAATCCGGCGTTTGGATGGGACCAAAACTGACAAATCACATGTCATATGACATACCTCGCTGGCCCCTGTCAACAGAAAAGAAAAAATGTGCCTGTTGTGTCTATGATTTATGCAGCATATGTTGCCAGCGCATTTTGTCGGCGGAAATATTTTTCCCTTCGTGTGAATATATCCGAGAGGTGAGTCCCCAGCATTAGGGTTACTGTGTCTTTCCTCTGTCCCTTCCTCCCTCTTGACGTCCGTCCGTACCAGCCTCCCTCTCTCTATTCCTCCCGGCCTCCCTCTGTTTTGTCTGTACCAGCCTCCCTCTCTCTATTCCTCCCGGCCTCCCTCTGTTTTGTCTGTACCAGCCTCCCTCTCTCTATTCCTCCCGGCCTCCCTCTGTTTTGTCTGTACCAGCCTCCCTCTCTCTATTCCTCCCGGCCTCCCTCTGTTTTGTCTGTACCAGCCTCCCTCTCTCTATTCCTCCCGGCCTCCCTCTGTTTTGTCTGTACCAGCCTCCCTCTCTCTATTCCTCCCGGCCTCCCTCTGTTTTGTCTGTACCAGCCTCCCTCTCTCTATTCCTCCCAGCCTCCCTCTGTTTTGTCCGTACCACCCTCCCGCCCTCTGTCCACCCATACGTCTGTCCCTCTCTCTCTCTCCGGTATGTCTATCTGTACCATCCATATGTCTGTCTGTACTACCCTCCTTCTCTCTGTCCCCCTCCCCCTCCTGTAAGTATGTCCGTACCACCTTGTCTCTGTATGTCTGTCCATACCACCCTCCCTCCCTCTGTTTGTCCGTACCACCCTCCCGCCCTCTGTCCACCCATACCTCTGTCCCTCTCTCTCTCTCCGGTATGTACCATCCATATGTTTGTCTGTACTACCCTCCTTCTCTCTGTCCCACTCCCCCTCCTGTATGTCCGTACCACCCTGTCTCTGTATGTCTGTCCATACCACCCTCCCTCCCTCTGTTTGTCAGTACCACCCTCCCTCCCTCTGTCCTTCTCTCCCTCACATTTGTCTGTCTGTACCACCCTCCCTCCAGACGTCTGTCTGTACCACCCTCCCTCTTTCTGTCCCTCCCTCCCTCCATGTATCTGTCCATACCACTCTCCCTTCCTCTGTTCCCGCCTTCCTCGTGTACGTCAGTCCGTACTGCCCTCCCTCTCTCTGTCTGTCCATATGTCCCTCCCCTTTTAAGTGTAGATCATGTTGTTTTTACATGTATCCCTGAACCTGTTGAAAGGTTACTAAATTGCGTGGAGTTGGTCATTTTGACTCCTTCATGTGCCTTTTGGCCTGTGGAGATCGATAGATGCATTGGTCATTTTGACTCCTTCATGTGCCTTTTGGCCTGTGGAGATCGATAGATGCATTAATGTGCATATTAATTGGTTTAATTTGCATACAGTATGAGCATTTTTGAGAGTGCTAAATCTGTGAACCTATCAGTTGAAAGTTTGTTGACTTTGCACAAGTGGTTGTGACAATTTTTTCAGCTGTCCATACATGTATCATTTGCTAAACAAGACACTTAACTTTTGTAAACTGTAAATAAAACATACCCTGTGAAAACATGTCTATACCCAACACATGTATATACATGTATAATTGACCAGGGAGTTTTTCCTGAAGTTTAAAGGGGTTTTCTGACCACTTTATCGTTGTGGTAACCACAATGAAGAATATCAGAAACTTGAGTTTTAGGCAAATTTTGTGTTGAGTTTTCATGAAATAAATTGAAGTTTTGATGCACTGGTGATCAAAAAATACTGAGTTTCTCAAATGACACTGGCTAGAGAAATCCCTGAGGTGGAATAAGTAACTTTCAGATGGGTTCTTTTT
Source organism: Acanthopleura granulata (assembly GCA_016165875.1). Classification (NCBI taxonomy): domain Eukaryota; kingdom Metazoa; phylum Mollusca; class Polyplacophora; order Chitonida; family Chitonidae; genus Acanthopleura; species Acanthopleura granulata. The sequence goes on along the minus strand of JABBOT010000009.1, from coordinate 18,854,470 downwards.
CCCACAAGAGTGTCTATGCACTATAACACTTATGCGTTCGAACATATATCGACTTCTGACGAATCTGTTGTAAGTGTACACTGGACTTTTTTTGGTGAATCATTAGAGTAGTTAAACCTGAATGACACAAAACGAAAACTTTTGGCCATCAGGAAATGCGAAATCATTTCCAGTATTAGTAGAGTTACATATACCTCATAAAGACTGTTGTTGGGACAATAAATCCTTTGACATTCAAGTGCTTGTAGCTTCATTTATTTATTTATTTGATTGGTGTTTTATTTCGTACCCAAGAATATGTCACTTATACGCACTGTGGTGGGAGGAAACCGGGCAGAGCCTGGGGGAAACCCACAACCAATAACCGTAGAGAAACTTGAACTGGACTTGAACTCACAGCGACCGCAATTGTAGCTTCATTGATTTAGTTATACATGTACATACATGTATGTATTAATTTATACCATTCTACAGAAACCAGTTTCAAACCAAAGCTTTCTGTACTTCACCAGAACTTCAACTTTTTTTTTTCCAAGTGACACGTTTATCTTGATACTGATTGATTCATTCACCATGTAGGTAAGAATTTTTTGTGGAGTTCAGTTAATTTCTGATCAGGAAAATTTGTGTTGGCAACAAAAGTAGAATTTTAAGGCCTTTATGTGCGTCTGAAAGTGAATTATTGCTGGTCAAACTTGAGGTGAAATACACTAGGTTGTCTGTCACAAAAATATCACTTCTCAGGTGGCGAAAAATCAAGTGGTATCACATGAAATTTTAACTTATGGCATCAGACTTGTACTGCATTGCCAGCCGAAATTGATCTATTTCTGTTATAACTCATTGATGTTTAAATTTTTAGTTTTTTTTTTTTTTTTTAAATTATTGTTTCTTTTTTTGTATTTTTTTTTTTAACTGATCAGTTGGCTTAACATGCCTGTTGTCTTTTGCCTGTGTTAGCATGTGACCTCGACACTGCCTGGGTTTGAATGAACTCCAGGACAGTAAGACATTGAATTTGGCGTTGTTTGTCTACAACTAGCTAGGTTGTATGACACTACTGAGTCTCTGTGGGTCATGAAGAACAGATTACACACAAGCCAGCAGTTTGAGAAGTGGGACACTTCACTTGTTACCACATGTGTCCACTGAGTTCTCCTGTAAAGATCACAATAAATACTCCTCTGAAAAGTTGGATTGGGAACAAAAACCACTTTTATGGATATGCAAGTTTTCATTGATAAGTCCTGAATTGTAAACAAAAATTACAGTGTATTAACACTGCTATTGGACGTTTCAGAAGGGAATATGGACATGAAACTTTCCTGTCGCTTTGCTGGGTGAGGTCACACATGGACACATGGCATCGTCTCATTGAGGTCGTAGAATGTCACTACCCTTTCAAACATTCTTGATGTCCTGTCAGCATAGTTGCCTTACTCAAGGTCATATCTGTCCAATTCAATGCTATATAAGGAATGTTATCATGTCACACCAGGAAAATTGTGCCAGCAGTTTCGAAAATTTTGTTTTATGAAAAATCTTCAGTTGTAGGGATTAAATAGTGTTAATCGTCGGAAATCCTCATAAATCAGTTGTTAGCACTCTTCCGTAAGATAACCTTCACGTCATTTCAATATTTCTATCCCGGAAGTTCCATTGGGACTGGAGTTGCACTTCAAAGAAGCATTTGGGAATGGGGTGTTGCCGAGTGGTGATGGTGTTTGCTTTTCTGACAGGCAATGTGTAGGATAGTGAATCAGTAGATTCTTTAGCTCTCACTGATTTTATAGTCAGGGTGACAGTAAGTGCTTATCAACACATTTGTGGCTGTTCGTGCTCTCGAACATGAGTTCTAACCGGATTTGGCCTCCACATTATGGTGTGCATGTCTGTAGGCCACAGGTAAAAGTAAATCCCTAATTTGCCAGGCTTTGTTGGTTTTTCCTGGGCTGTCCGTCACCCATGTAGAATAAAAACATGTATGAGTATGGTATTAACCAACAATCAAATTAATAAATTCGTAGAAAAACATTCACTTGTGGACATCAACTTCCCCAGCCAGCGAAGTCTGGGCTCACATGACTTCAGGGATCAGGATTATGCAATCAGCTGCTATGTGTAGACACTAAAATGAACTGGTTCTCGCAACACAACAATCTCATAAATTGATCATTCAGTGAAATGCATAATCAAGGTGTGGAAAAGTCTGAAATCCTGACACAGGAAAATCAGAGGCCCATTTTGCAAAGTGATGTTGCGTTCAAGATTAAAGCGGTAATCCAGAGTAAACTGTTTAATACAATGCGGACCTGCATCAATACACATACGTGACTGGTTCATCATTCTGTGTAGCTGCCATGATATGGCTGAAATATTGCCCAAGTAGGATGTAGCCATAATCATTCATTCACTCATTCATAATCATCTATGCACTCTGTGCTGGGGTATGGTAGTACTACTTCATCCATATCTCAGAGTATCTCTGTTTGAAATATATTTTGTTGGGAGGAGAAAAATTAGCCCATAACTATGTAAAACAAGCAGAACAGCCATGGCCACATACAGATGTCACTTCCCCCTCCCAGCTGTATTCAGTATCTGGGGAGACTGTGGCCTGACACTGCCATGACCACTCCACCAGGCTGACACAGACCACTCTATACCAACACAGACCACAAATAGTCCACAGTGCAGAACCTGACCCCACTTCATGCAGTGTACTGATCTGTTTTTAGACATATATATAGTGATGTACTCAGGGTAAGCTGACCTCCTGCACAAGTGGATGGCTCAAACTAGCACAGCCAGCAGAAAGGCTGGCTCTTTGTGTACATACTGTTCTGTTGGCAGGGTATCATATTCATGTAGCTAAGGCAAGCCTTAAAAAATTCTTTGTTGCTCATACGTGTTTCTTGAACCATTTCTCACAAAAATAGGGAAGATTGCTAGAAGGAGATATTTCTGGTAAACGGAAAATGTAGGGATTGTACAGAAATAAATATTAAACGAAAAAAAATCTTTTATCAAAATCATAATAAAATGGTTAGAGTAGGGCTGATTTTTGGGGGTCATTCAGGCTACAACCAACAAACACATATTTTAATGATGGCTTCAAGGCTTTTGGAGACAAAACTACTTTGGTTGGAAGGTATGTACCAGTACATGTGAAAAGGGTAGCGGAATTACTCTGTGGGTCACACCAGGATTTGAACTCGGGTCTCCACAGCCATAGTAAATCACCTGAGGCGAAGGGAAATTCACACTAGGTATAAGCACTGGAATTCTGCTCCCTTTACTCATAAACTGCAGCAAAATTCCTCCTTGAAAATCAATGAAAAACATTTTCTTCCAGGGGTGCTATGGGAAACCTGAAAACCCTGGAAAATTCTTTACCTTTGAAACAAAACGTGTTCAAGATGAATAGTTTTTAAATATGTTCATGCATATGTAACTGATGGAAACTCTTGCTGATGGAGCTCTCCAGAGGTCGACTGACTTTTGACCTCTCCAGAGGTCGTCACACTTTTGACCTCTCCAGAGGTCGAATGACTTTTCACTGTTTCTCTGCTCTTATTAACATAATGATATCTTCTGAACCTACTGAACCATAATGTATCTCGGTGTACCAGTGTATCTACATGTGTATGATTGGTTATTTTGGGGGCCTGAGCTATAATCAGTAACTAGAACATTTTTATTTTGGTGTCCTGTTATGATTAGCCTTAGACAGTATGCTGTTAGGGTCAACCAGGCATCAGGTGGTATTTCAGCAGCAAACCATTAAATGTATTGGCAGGTGATGACAGATTTGTCACACCTGACTGATGATAGTATATGGCTGTCCCTCCACATAAGGACACTGGTCATGGACATCAGGTGAACTGTTAAGGTGACCAAGGGTCAGCTGGTCTGTTTATAGCCTGGCTGGCCAGAGAGGCTTACATGCATGTGTACTGTACGTGTATTAAATCCTAAATATATAAGCTAGGATCCATTTCACAAAATGTTTTATTGTTTCTTTTTTTTTTTTTTCGTACAAATATAGGACCACCTCAGCGGCCTTCTAATAACGACATACAGAATATATTCATATCATAACTTCTTGAAAAAACTGAGAGAGAAATATGATTTTTTGCTTTCATCAGTACTGGTATCTGTCCCAAAAATTAAAAGATTCAGGGTACATAGATACATACATTCTCAATCAGATTCTAAGAGATGCTTTTCATTTTTTGTTATATTTGTATTTTTCATCTTTTACTTTGAGTAAATGTGAAAAACATTCAGGTTTTGCAGTGAAGGTTTTTTGCAATTTTACAAAAACTGAAGATTCTTTATGGCTGCTAACCATTCTCTTACTGCCATATTCCTGTGTTAAATTTCTTGAATGTGGCATTAGACGACAATCAAATAAGTAAATAATAAATCCATGAGGCAGAGCAATTGTGTTTAATGAATCCTACTGTTATTATATTTTCAGGTCAGTTGTTAATGGAGCTACTGGACCACAAGGATGTTGTTCGAGACCTGCATTTTGCTCCTGACCAGAGCCTTCTGCTAGTGTCAGCGTCGCGGGACGGCTCGCTCAAACTCTGGGATCTAAACGATGACGGGAACATGATGAAGACACTGCGCACAGACGCCAAGTGGGTGTACGGCTGTGCTTGGTCGCCTGATGCCAAAATGCTGGCCAGTGTCGGAAACTGCAAATCTGTAAGTGAAAGTGAAAGTTCATGTGGTCCAGACAAAATGCAGGGCATAGATTTGATTCCCGATGCAGTAGACCTTTCCGAACTATCAATCAAGAATGTGCATTTGATCAGTCATATTCAAGAATGTTGCAAGTAGATCAGCCGAATGTCCCACCAATGGTTACAAATGTTCAGTCTTTCTGTGACATCACAGAATGGAATTAAAAGTAACGTCATGAGAAGGGGTGGGTGAGACATCGAATATTGAAGATTTATCCATAGATAATGTTTTGAAGAGCTGTAATAAAACTGTATTTTATTTACCTATTTGAAAAAAAGGCCACGGGTAAATTAACTATGCTGTGCCCACATACTCAAATAAGGAAAACAAATGACTTCAATAGTGAAATTCAGGGAAGTAAAGGTTGGCTGGAAATAACAAATCAATGGAGATACGATAGTCGTAGTGTAGCTTTTCTGAAATGGGTATTGGGTTATTATGTAGAAAAATTATTGTAGAATTTATTGCTTGCTGCATACATGTGGAGATGCTCTTTTATTCAGTTTGGTACTTGATGATTAATTATTAAATGCCGTACTCTGGAATTTTCACTTGTAACATGGAGTTCCCGCTGATTAGGGGGATTAGCTCAGTGAAGGGGGTTAACTGCTGTGAATAAACATGCCTCTGGTAAATAAGTATTGCTGTGTGCATGGCTTATGCAGACTGTTCAAGCAGAGCTGTTAACTAAAACAGCCTGTATCACCCCACTGGGGTGCCATGGGAGAGGGGTTTTATAAACACGCTAGCAGATTTTGCTCAGAAATGTCCAGATGAAGACATCAATTTATGCCGTAATGGAGCATGATAAGGTTTAAAATTTAACATAAGTTGGTTGGTTTAACTGGGGATTGGACAATTCTTAATTAAAATTAATTAGCTAACAAATTAAGGACGAATTTTGTGACACATCATGTTCCTCAAGATAATTTGATCTTTTTCTCCCTGGATCAGCGCAATGATCCAGAATTTTCCCACCAATGCAATCGCTGTGAGTTCAAGTCCAGCTCATGCTGGCGGCTTCTCTGGCCGTACATGGCAAGGTCAGCCAGCAACCTGCGGATGGTCGTGGGTTTGCCCCTGGCCCTGCCTGGTTTCCTCTTGTCATAATGTTGGCCACAATCGTATAAGTGAAATATTCTTGAGTACGGCATATAAAGCACGAATCAAATAAATAAATAAATTAGATGGTTGTGTGGTGAAATACTTTTATTTCTCCCTTATCTTTTAACATATTGCTATGAAGCTTGGCACACAGGTAGCTAAATACTTAAAGTAAAAAACAGTACCACAAATTTTTAATATCTTTTCTGGCTTTAAAGATGTCAGTAAAAGAAAGTTTTAAATTTAACTGATCACTCAGAACAATCTAAGATGTATATTAAGAATCTGTGCGAGTGTTTTTTAGTTTATGTAGTAAATTATCCATTTGAACAAGAAAAATTGAGAATTTTGAAAATTGGTTAAAAAATACCGTTTTGAAAAACAGCTCTGATTTTCAGTATCACTTTCTCTATATTTCAATTAATATTAAAGTTAGGTAAATTTTAAAAGCTTTTTTCAGATTACTAGTCCTTTAGCTTTCTGAATATATGTACATATGGCCATACTTGTTCAATAATTTGGGCTACAGGGGACAAAATGTGAAATTTTGCTTTTGATGGGTTTCTAGTATCCTTAAATTTTCGGAAGAAGATGAATCTTGTGCTTAATGAATTTCAGCTCGTATGTATGTAATTTCGTCTCAATGTAGTATTTGGGGCATAGCTGCCCTCTGTACTCTGAGATGTCAACTGACTGTTTGGTATTTTACAGGTTATTATCTGGGACATGAAACTTAAAACAGTAGCGCGGAAATTAGTCGGCCATCTTCACGATGTGTCTGCCTGTAAATTCTCACCGGATGGAGCACTGCTGGCCACGTCGTCCTTTGACACACGGGTGATAGTCTGGGACCCTTACACTGGTGATATCCTCTTACAGCTTCAGTAAGTTCCCTGTAACCATGATGATCTGGGACCCTTACACTAGTGATATCCTCTTACAGCTTCAGTAAGTTCCCTATAACCAGGGTAATCTGGGACCGTTACACTGGTGATATCGTCTTACAGCTTCAGTAAGTTACCTATAACCAGGGTAATCTGGGACCGTTACACTGGTGATATCGTCTTACAGCTTCAGTAAGTTCCCTATAACCATGGTAATCTGGGACCGTTACACTGGTGATATCCTCTTACAGTGTCAGTCAATTCCCTATAACCATGATAATCTGGGACCGTTACACTGGTGATATCCTCTTACAGCTTCAGTAAGTTCCCTATAACCATGGTAATCTGGGACCGTTACACTGGTGATATCCTCTTAAAGTGTCAGTCAATTCCCTATAACCATGGTAATCTGGGACCGTTACACTGGTGATATCCTCTTACAGCTTCAGTAAGTTCCTTATAACCATGGAAATCTGGGACCTTTACACTAGTGATATCCTCTTACAGCTTCAGTAAGTTCCCTATAGCCATGGTAATCTGGGACCCTTACACTAGTGATATCCTCTTACAGTGTCAGTCAGTTCCCTATAACCATGATAATCTGGGACCGTTACACTGGTGATATCCTCTTACAGCTTCAGTAAGTTCCCTATAACCATGGTAATCTGGGACCATTACACTGGTGATATCCTCTTACAGTGTCAGTCAGTTTCCTATAACCATGATAACCTGGGATCCTTACGCTAGTGATATCCTCTAACAGTGTCAGTCAGTTTCCTATAGCCATGGTAATCTGGGACCCTTACACTAGTGATATCCTCTAACAGTGTCAGTCAGTTTCCTATAGCCATGGTAATCTGGGATCCTTACACTAGTGATATCCTCTTACAGTGTCAGTCAGTTCCCTATAACCATGATAATCTGGGACTGTTACACTGGTGATATCCTCTTACAGCTTCAGTAAGTTCCCTATAACCATGGTAATCTGGGACCATTACACTGGTGATATCCTCTTACAGTGTCAGTCAGTTTCCTATAACCATGATAACCTGGGGTCCTTACACTGGTGATATCCTCTAACAGTGTCAGTCAGTTTCCTATAGCCATGGTAATCTGGGATCCTTACACTAGTGATATCCTCTAACAGTGTCAGTCAGTTTCCTATAGCCATGGTAATCTGGGATCCTTACACTAGTGATATCCTCTTACAGTGTCAGTCAGTTTCCTATAACCATGATAACCTGGGATCCTTACACTAGTGATATCCTCTAACAGTGTCAGTCAGTTTCCGATAACCATGGTAATCTGGGATCCTTACACTAGTGATATCCTCTTACAGTGTCAGTCAGTTTCCTATAACCATGATAATCTGGGACCTCTACAGAGATTACAGATTTTCTCTAAAAGCTTCAGTAAGTTCCCTGTAACCACGATAATAAGTCTTCTGATATATGGAATCCTTATTTTGAAGATGCCTTATGGCCTGTGCTGGTGCCCTGTAATTTGGAAATATATTATTATAAACAACAATCGTCACACATCTTCATTACTAAAGATCTCTTAGAAGTTAAACAATGGTACCCTAATTCCGATGTTTGGGACAGATATTAATCCTGCTGAAAGCAAAGGATTACTTTTATTTTTCCAGCTTTTTTGAAAAAGTTAACATATGGATGTGTTGGTCATTTCAAGTTCTAACCATGGAAGAAAAAAGAAACTTTTTTATGCCTATTACATTTACGTCAGCTAAAACGGGCAGATTAGGTGCCCCCAAAATAAGAAGAATTGTGATACAACATTTGGTAAGGTTTGCTGGTAATTATGAGAAAAAAAAAAAGTTCGATGGCAAACAGCTCTAAATTCTCTTTCATTTTGTGCTTCATTTTTACTTTTAACTGTACTTTTCTTTTAATTAAATAAATGCAACACACTGACACTATAGTGGACATATGGTTTGATGTGTTACAGCCACCTCTACCCTAAGCCAAGCCCGATATTCGCAGGGGGAGCGAATGATCATTACGTGCGTGGGCTGACCATCTGCTGGGATGGACTCCACATTGCTACAGTAGCTGAGGATGGGTAAGTTCTTACTGCTATCATACCCATCTTGTCAATGCCTTGTATTCCTGTGTGAAAGTGCTGGAAGGAGAAACAGATTGATAAAAATGTACCCAGTTTGCTATGCCATGAAATATTCAATGTACTGTACAGTATAGGAATAGAAAAACTGCTCACTACACCAGATTTCAGGACTTCAGTACCAGGCAGTTCAGCAGCTGTGCAGTTCTGCACAGTTCAACGACTAGTCAGAAACACACAGTTCAGAACTGCACAGCTGAGGAACTGCTCAAGTTGGACTGTTCAGATCTGCTCAGTTGCACCAGTCCACAGCTTTGTGGTACTTAGTTTGCAACTGAACTTGCTATTAGAAATGTGTTTGCCCTATATTATAAAAATTATTTCGATTAAAAGTGGCCGTTTTGAGTAAGGCTGTTACTGCATGTCTGGCTTGTGGTATGGTGCAAAATGTTTTTGAAAAGATTGGCCCTAAAATGTGCTTAGGTTTCTTCCATGATGATGGGGTCCACTTTGGAAGAGGTAGTTAGTGCTCGAGCACAGCACAGTGGACTAGGAGCCCCTCACCAATGTGGCCTCTGTGAGTTCAAGTCCAACTCATGCTGACTTCTTATGCATCCGTAACCTGTGGATGGTCGTGCATTTCCCGAAGCATGGTTTCTTCCCACCATATTGCTGTCTGCCCTTGTTTAAGTGAAATATTCTTGGGTATGGTGTAAAATACCAGTCAAATAAATAAATAATTCCTCCATGCTGTTATGCCTGGAAAGTAATAAGTGGCTTAGTGATAAGCTGTGGGATTCTGCCCAGTTCAGATCCACCCTTCAGTGATAATTCCCACTGTTTTGGGGCCTTAATGACAACATCATGTGGCCGTCAACTGTCGAGTGGCCGTTTTTGCAGTCTAGTGGATGTTGAAGACCGTTTGTCTTCCATAAATGTGTTGCGTAAATCGGTATGTCAGTGGTTTACTCTGGGCATTCTGCTCTCCTCCACCAGTAAAACTGACGGCCATGATGTGCTAAAGTTACTGAAGCTGATTCCAGAAAGCAATTTTTTTTACTTGGGTCAAATCCATTAAACTCAATTTTACAGCTCATTTGAGACTTTTTGATTTTGAAATTTGTGTCACTTGTTCTTCGGCATGATATACTTTAGAAGAATGTTTAGCTCTACTGAGGTTTTAAAAGTTAGTTAAGTACAGAATTTGCTTTGTGGATTCGGCACCCAGATTTTTGAGAATTACACTTTCACTGATAATAAATAAGATCTGGTGGTAAATCATCAAAACAATGTGATGTTCTGTTTTAATAAACATGTAACTCTTTGTCATAAACTTATGAACACGTGTGGAAGTTGATGTGTGACTGTGTCATTATTTGCAGCCGGAGCTTTCTGGTGTAAAATGGGGTGGAATGATGTGGTCCAAAGGGCCTTGGGGAGGAGGGTGCTGTCATAGGGGTATCCGTCATTCTAGATGATGTTTTTCTTCACTAGGAGGAAAAAATCAGAATTTCCAGGAATTATAATAGCGGCCTCTTGAGCAGACGAGAGAAAATAGAGGGGAGTGGAGAGGAGAAGACTCGCGTGAACTCTCGTTGCTTCTTGTTGGTTTTAAGCTTTACTCCAAACTCGTGAAGAAACCAGTAAGAATGTCATTTTGGTCTGCCTCTCTGTCGCTTCTGTTGTCAAAATGACACTGATCCTCTTTGAGAGCAGGGATTGCCTGTTGTGAAGATTGAGACTTACAGGTAATCGAAAGGATTTCACAAGACTAAATGTGAAATTGTACAGTTATGGTTAACGGGGAACCTTAGTCTCTTTGGGTCTAAGTTGTGTAGTCTGTTTTTACAATGTAGTTTCCTGCATTTACAATGACGATGTTTTTTGTGACATGACACAAAAATATTAGAGTTTTTAGTTCAAAATAGGTTATCAAATTGAACCCACTTACTGAATATTAAGTTTCAATCCATAATGCATAACTTTTTTACGTTTTAAATCTGACCATACAACTCACATCATCACCAGATGCCTAGGCCCATCACAATGACAGGTGTTTTATCAGAGAATGGTGAAAGTGGCATTTTGTGACTAAAATAAACCCATTGCAAGAAGCCCACTGAAAGATAAAAACAGTCTCTAAGAATGCTGCTAGTTCTAATTTTCATCAGATAATGTGTTTTTCATATGCGGAAAACTGTCAGTGGTACTGCAGTGTAGTATGAAAGAGCAATGGTCCATTCAACTTGAACCCGAGTTCCCATTGCCTGGGAAAAGGTTCCCCATTGATCAAATTACTTGTTTTAGCATGAGGAATGTTTGGTAATGCGTAAGGAATTATGTAGCCTAATGAATTTAGGAACAAACTTTTTCGACGGCTGGGCAGTTTCCCCTCAGCTGAGTGTCGTCTGAAGTTTTTGTAGTGTTCTGGAGTCCCTTCAAAAAATTCTCTATAGCATGTTATTCTGAGCTTGTTTTTCTTAAAATTTTTCATTTGAAATTATAATATCCTTTGCCAGATTAAACTAACAAGGTGGTTTGTAAGGTATTATAGGAAGTAATATTAAAGTAAATTATAAATTTACATGTTTTCCTGTATGTAGATGCAAATACTGTATATGTGTATGCCAGGCAGAACTGAATTGACATTTTTACTGGATTATTTTTTATATGTCTGTGACAAAATGAGAAACCTACAAACACTGTTGTCTGTGAAATGGTATTATGTAGGTAAACTTAGTACATGCAAAAATAAACTTTATCTATATTAATGAAATGAAATAGAAGTTATGTAGTGTTATGGATTTGTGAAGTAAAATTACTTTACTGTAAACGTTTTTTACCTACAGGTAAGGTACAACTTGAAAATTTCTCTGAATTTCATATGAAAAAGTGGAATTTTGAAACATTACAGTTACTTTGATATTCAGTGGCTAAACTTGCTGAGTGTTGAATAAACTAAAATGTGAAAACAGTGCGTTGTAATGTAACAAATGTAGAAGCGGATTTCCCCCTTGCAGGTGAGAGTTTCTTAGAGTGAGGCGTTTTGTTTTCACACAGATATGTGAGATTCTGGGACCTCGAGGACTTTGACGATCCTGTTCTTGTGGGGAGTGTGAACAATGCCATTTGCTGCTCATACTCACCAGATGGCGCAGTCGTGGCCGTGGGGTAAGTCGCAACAGGGATAAAATCCTAGCCCTGCACAGTGTGAATCTGAATGATTCTCTCGCCCGTGTTGTTTTCGGTAGTTTTCGGTGATTTTGTTGATTCAAGTGGCCCACTGTGCTTGGATGGCTGTTATGGGTGGCCTTACATATAGGCCTGACCCCACTGCAGGCGACACCCACAACCACAACTACAACTGCAACTACATGACGTTGTGTGCTGTCCCCACTGCTGGCGACGTGTCGACAGTTGCCGAGAAAACAGAACCAGTTCTGCCATTGCTAGGCAACCTGGATCTCGACTTGATGTTTTCACAGCATGATGGTACTACAGAAAAAAGAACATTCTGTTTTCGTGACGTAGTTGCAGCTGCAGTTGTGGTTTTCACCCATAGTGGACAGGGGTGGTAAAGCTACATTTGGGAAAGGTCTGCATGTGCCACAATTCTACCAGTGTACTGAGCATGTTAACTCACTCCATACAGTCGTGTGTGGCTGTTAATAGTGGTAGGACTTCTGTACCTCCAGGGAAGAGAGAGGGACTTCCGGTGTTAAAGGCGGGAGAGAAAAAAGGGACAAAAAAACGTGTAATGCGGGAGCGCAATAAATGTTATTGGAGTGTCAACCGAGAGTTTCAGTCATCTATGTAATAGTTTAACAAAGCAGCCCAGAGGCCTGGTCTCTTTGGGATTTTTCGTTAATTGTGATAAGACGGAAGTTGGAGTAATTGTAGACAAGAGATGTATAACACATTGCAGTTAACATCACTGCAGATTTTGTTTTCTCTAATTGTTCTAAGCTTTTGCATGAACAGGTAGAATAAAACCCTAACTGAGGTAATTCGACAACACCGCATTTTACTAGCTGCATGTGACCATTTGCCAACTATCACATTGTCATCGCTGCTCCTCTCTGGGTATACCCACTATATTATAGTCAGTTAATACTTGTCAAGAAGCTGTTTCATTTTTACTCCTCAGCCACTTTTGGTCAAGGGATATTGTCCGTCCGTCTGTCTGGCCATATTCCTGGTAAACGCTCTAGAGTGGTTTATCTGATGTTCACCAGACTTACACAATGGCAAGAGGAAGAACCCTATTGATTTTCAGCGGCCTTGACATTTTTCTTCAAGGTCATTTTGGATGTTTAAGTTAAATTTGTAAAATTCTTGTAAACATGATATTACTAGAACAGTTTGGCACAATTTCACCAAACTTACACTATACTTGCACTTTGGCATGAGGAAGAACCTATTGATTTTTAGTGACCTTGACCTTTTCCCTTTAAGGTCATCGGGGTCATTTAGGTTTAGTTTTATAAAACGTTTGTAAATGCTGTATCTCTTGAACAGTTTGTCCCAAGCGCACCAAATTTATACGACCCTTGCACAGTTTTATGAATGGCTGATACCATATCTCGCGGAATTTGTATCTATTGATTACATTGTAAATGTGCACGGTATTTTTTCCTAAACTCACGGACCTGAACAGTACTTCATGAAAGGATATGGCATTAAACACCGATTGATGAAATGAAATATAATTTGTATCTGAAATTGCTTACCCTGGGTTAAATTCGTACATCATGAAAATGTGTACAATATACGTTTGACCTTTTCTCATGACTGGTATCCTATGGTCTGCCCGGTGTCCTCCCACCATATTGCTGGTCGTATAATTGAAATATTCTTGAGTATGTCGTAAAACACCAACCAAACAAATAAATAAATGAATGACTGGTATCCACTTGTAATTACATGCACATTATGCACTCCCTTCATTTCAGTTCAGAGGAGTTACTCGGTACAAAAGTGCACCCCATATAAAAAAAAAGAACAGGTTATAGAAAAAACTAACAAATTGCAGAGAAAGATCTGGATTTAGCAAAAATGAACTCTGTGTCCAAAGATTAAGGTTCTGTGTATACGGTGGAAGTATCTTCTACAAGATGGCTTTCTGTAAGTGACCATGCACATAAAATAAAGTTTTGCACATTCAAAACATTGGCTTATATCTATCATAGATGAATTGTTTTTGACATTTTTCTTGTTCCTGCAGGGACACGAATGGTTCAGTGGAGTTCTTTGCTGCCCCACAGGAAGTTCCGTCCCTCCAACACTGTGCAAGGATAACGATACGAAAACGTGTTCCCTCTACCAAGATAGATGCACTTCTCTTACCGCTGCGCATTAAAGAGTACCTTAAATACAAGATCTGACAGCACTCCTGGATGAGTGAGCGGAGTGGGGATTTGGAGAGTGGGGGGAGGGGTTGGGTTTGAGGGAGGAGATGGAAATATACATGTATCACGTATTCCCGACATGAAAGCTATTTTGTCGAGGACAGCAGGGATGTGCTCTCTGAAAGGCATCCCTGAGTTTCCATGTGCTGAGCTGAGAAAATGTTCAGGAAAAGTATATAGTGCTTACTGTAAATTTGCAACCTTTTGAACCACTAAAGCACTTCTTTCAGTGGAATTTATGCGTACAGTGATTATGAAAATGATTATTTCCTATACATCCGATATTTCTGTCAGAATGTTTCAAAATATTGGTTGCAGAGGTGGTTGAGAAGATCGATGAATTCGGGTATTTGCCTGCTCTGAATCAAGGCACCGTTTCGGAAAAGGCCTTTACTCATCACTCAGGTTCTAAGTTAAAACTTCATTTGACATACGACCGTGTCACGAAACAATATCACCTATGTTTTACGACATTGTGAAACATTGATGTTAAGATTAAGATTTACGACTTATGACTTATTATTGAAAGGGTGTCTCGTGCTTTGTTTTTAATTGTTGGACAAAAGGTGTATATTTCCATAGGGGGGCAATGAATAAGCCAAACAACTGCTTTGAGGTTTTCAAGAGTGCATAACCAGTCTTTTCTGCAGCAAACGGGGGAACGTGTGACTGATCTGTGTCTGTGTTTGTGCTTTGTTACTCTAACCAAAACGAAGCTGAATCGTGGGCAATCGAAAAAGTCTTCATTGCTTTGTAATCGGCATAAATCGGCAAATGTGCTCATTTAACCCACGTATGACCAGTTCTACTCCTGCGTACCGTTAAACCACTCTTAACAGCTATCTGGCTAAGATTGCAGGATAATGAACGTGAGTGGAAATGAGTCTTGTGCTACCTCAGTGATCTTGAAATTTGAATATGTTCAAAACGGGAAATCTGTTCAATACAGAGCGAAACCAAGAACTGTATACAGCCACAATCTACTGACAGTGCTACGATTCCAAAGTATTACATAATCCATACTCGCACAAGAGATTGCACTTTATGTTTTCTTCGTTCAAATTTACAATTTGCTACTGGTGATGAAAGCAACATTCTTGATATCCTACTGCCTTAATGCTCATGTAAAACTACTCGAATGATTAGTGCCTGTAGTGCTTACCACTGTATGGTTATATTTGTTCATCCAGAATTGTTCGCATTTTGTTAGCAGTCAATGTGCACTATACCTTAATTACAACACCAATGTCTTTAATAATGTATTTAATGTATTTAATATCACCTTGTTATCTTGCACGATTATTTATTCCCGTTATCTGTACATGGCTGTGAATGTGAACGATGAATATTATTTTTGCTGTAAGGTCAGATGTGAATGTGAACCATGAATATTATTATTGCTGTAAGGTCAGATGTGAATGTGAACCATGAATATTATTGCTGTAAGGTCAGCTGTGAATGTGAACCATGAATATTATTGCTGTAAGGTCAGCTGTGAATGTGAACCATGAATATTATTATTGCTGTAAGTGCTGCAGTGAAGGTGAACCATGAATATTATTATTGATTTAAGGCCTACCACAAATCTGTCTTTACTGTAGAGTGGCCTCTGTATTAATGAATGATCATACCCAGCTGTTGACAGTCAGTACGCAGTGAAGGACTGTATTTTACCTATAGTTTAGCAGCTTCAAGTGGCACATTTTACTGGAATCGTTTGCTTGACTTGGATTTATTTATCCACCTAGTAGGGCGACCTAACAGTTTTTGTGAAACACTGAATATCTCACTTTGGGGCGTTGATGGTTTCTAGAAGTGCAGTTTTACAGGTCAAGCTTTAGGCGAAATACAGTATTTCCGTTTGATCAGATGACCCCAACTTCTTTTAAAGAGATTTCAAAAGTTTGAAGTGTTCATTAATGTATAAATTTGAAGGAGTTATGAATGATGTAACATTTTGACTTCCTGCATGTATGTACAAGGCTATCTTTAAAAAATTCTTCATTGACTGTATTCCAACTTTAGGAAGAAAGAAACAAAATTGAGTGCATCATAAGGGAATGCTTTTTTAAAATTTTTTTAGTATTCTGCTAATGAAAAAATGCAGAGATTTTGAAAAACAATAACATTGAGAGAAAAAGAAAACAAAAAATTGTATCCCAACAAACATTTAGAGTCGGGCTCTTTGTTAGAGAGTGGGCTGGGTTACACACAGAGAACAGACGTATATTTAGTGATGACCCATGTACAGTACTGCTGGGTGTTCTTTCCGTTCAGCTGTGTCTCAGGCAGTTTTATGGGAGATATGGACAACAAAGAATCAGAGGAATTTAGAACAGTCTTTTTGGTTTTAAAAGTGTTTATGAATGTAATTCTGTGATTAAAAGTTTGTGTCTGTCACTGCTTTAATGGTGTCATCAGCTGTTTCATTATTATACAATGTGTCATACAGGAAGTTACCAAAGATGTTCAGTGTAATTTAAAAGCACAAGTATGTGAAAACTTGTGTATAGTGATTGACATCTGTTTTATCTCATCTCCAAACATGTATAGAACTTGACTTTCGCAAGTCTAATGTATGAAACCTGGGTGAAAATGTTCCAGTATTTCTCCTGAAAGTTTGCAATGCAAATGTATATACTTCTACATGTAATGTGTCTGTGAACTTATCATTTTCTGGAAGAAACCCACTTGTTTACTGTACACACACAGAATGTCAGGGCAGCTATAGAACACAAGTGTGAAGTTCTGTAAATACTGTAGTTCTGTTTTTTGTTTTCATTCTGAGACTTTTTGTTTCTAGCACATAATTTGTAAATACACGTACTTGATCTTTTCAGTCTCCTGTGTTTGTAATGTTGTTCTGATTACTATAAGACCCTAGGTTTCTACACATAACACGTCAGCAGATACAGCATTTTCAGCATTTACAAAACAACTAATCCTGTGTACATATTGAAAACGCGATCCTTCCATGATTACCTTCCATGACTTAAAACTTTGTCCGTGACAATGTTGCCTATTTTACCGTATTCTGAGAATGTTGTATTGAGTTTAACAAAGGCATTCTGAGATTTCTTTGCAAGGTACATGTAATATAATGAAACCCCCTTGGGGAAAATGCAAATTTCAGCACCAAAAAAAACATTTTGATACATCAATTTTTGTCTTTAAAAATGCACACTTTGGGGCGAAATTTTACGTCATTCATATAATATCCACCCTGACTGACCTCAAACAATGGTCTCGGATTTTTCAGCTTAACCAAATTGTGTCCTGCTGCATACACGTGTCTGATGGAACTGCACTGATAGGTTGTTGAGGAAGAACTAAGATTTTCACTAAACCCAAGATCTCCTATCTTCACTTCTCAGTCAATTGGCACTGAGTCTACACATGCCTTCATACTTTTATCTGCTGTAGGTGGCATTTAACAATGGTTGGGTCTGTCAGTGGAAAAAGAGGCTTAGAAAACGATTTTGTATCATAATATTTGATGTATGATAAAGGAATGAGATGTATATATTATAGCTCATGATGTGTGTATTACAGCCCATGGTGTATTGTATTACAGCTCTTTGTGCAGGTATATTCCAGCTCATGGTGTGTGTAGATTACAACCTGTGATGTGAAATAATGGCTTTACAAGTATGGCTCTGGAGTGAGCAGTGTTGAAGCAGTGGCTGAAATTCCTGAGTGAAAATGTCACTTGGTATCTCGTAAAGCGTTTTGCGTCAATATCGGGTGTTTCCGCGGTGTACCTAGATGACCAGCTGAACCCTTCTCCTCATACCAGACGGCGGATACACCCGATATTGAGGTAAAATGGTTTACGAACAATGGCATGTGGTCTCAGAATTGCATGTTAGCTGAATACATAAGTAACTTACTAATAACTTAAATACAAGGCTTAGAAACTTATTTAACTTTAATAAGTTGAGTGACTTACTGATATTGATGGAAATCCAGTATTCCTGGATTAAGTCACTGCACTTTTCACTTCAGGTTCACAAACAGTATTTTATCACGACAAACAAACTACTACTGAATACCGCAGCATGTTTACTGGGAAGATTCCTACTGTATTTTGCTACCAATGCCAGTATATCTATGACATCAACAAATGCAAAACTCCATGCAATGCATTTAATTAAGAACCTTTTGACCGCATCCGTGAGCTCATCATGGAAGCCTGTGTAATGTCAAAGTACACATTCTTATAACCTAGCTAAAGCTTCTGGAGAAGCTCAGACTTCTAGTACTGTAGTAAGTTATGCTTAACATTAAACATCAACATGTGTTTTTCCTTTTTTTTTTCTCATTCATGTATTGAGATTTTCCACCATTAACCATAGCATTCTTTCTTCATAAATGAAGACTTAAAATTACAATTTTATGAGACCTTGTGCACAGATCAATAGGCTGTACCGATCAGCACAGACAATGCACAACAATGCATGGAGTTTGTAAAGCGTTGCTTTTCACGTAACTCTTCATTACTCTGGATATGATAAGTGGATCCCATTCTTGTATATATCAATATTATTGTTACTGACAAAGCTTGAACACAAAAGCTGTGGTATCTTTCATGAAAATAAAACCTGATCAAAACAGTTCCATGCCCAAGTCTCATTTGTGTACAGCATTTCAAGGTCAAGTAGTATGTATATATAGGTGTGCCTGGGTTTTACATCGTACTCAACAAGGAGTCCTAAGAATGTACAGTGTTATTTTGTGGTTGGGCAAATCCATGTCGCCACTGGAACATCATGCCGAAGACAATAGACATGACAACCCGACCTAGTCACATTATACTAACACTGGGCCAATGGTTCTGCTTCCTTACTCTAACCTCTAAGTGCTGAGTGCCACGCGAAGCAGCATTCAGTACCATTTTTCAAGTCTTTGGGATGACTCGTCCTGGGATTGATCCCAACTCTCCACAGCCTGAGGCAAATGCTCTGACTGCTAGGCCACTGAGGCAGCATCCTACAGAACTGATGACCGGTAGCAGGGGCTTGCCTTCATCTTTATCATGCTGCCTCACTCACACAATATGCTCGACAGCAGACCAGACACGTCTTGTCCTACAACACTGACGACTTGCAGGAAGGGCTTGCCTTCACCTTTATCATGCTGCCTCACTCACACAGTATGCTCAAGACAGCAGACCTGACACCTCTTGTCCTATAAGACTGATGGCTTGTAGCAGTGGCTTGTCTTCATCTTCATTACCTTGTATCACTGACACATCAGTTAACATGAACATTGCTATAAGAGTTTTCTAAAACAGCTCTGAGATACTGACAGAAGTCGAACATCTTGTTTTCTGGCATTACAACGAAAGGCCCAAGTGAAACATGTTAGATACTCATCACATGGAATTTTCCTTTCGTGTGTTCTATATATGCAGATGTTCCAGGAGAGCTGCTCAATGTAAGACTGACTGCAGTGTCTGTATGGTTGAGGACTTGTATCCATCACCAAAGTGGTTCCTGCAAAAACACAAGAACAATTGGTTTCCAATAGAGAGAATATAGGTCATTTTTGTTCTCAGAAATATTGTAAATGTCCTCAAAATCTGCCCCCCAAAAGGAGCATTTACAGAGGTAAGGTAAATAAGTATCATAAAATACTAGTTTTGGTGCTAAAACTTGCATTTTCAATGTGGAATAAGCCAAAGTACCTTCCAAACAAACCTAAAAACATCTTTCTATGATAAATAGAGCTGTCAGAATCGGGCAAAATGAATAACCAGGTCTTGGAGAAATTTCAGGTCAAATATGGTGCATGAGTCCAATGTATATAATACAGATTTTGATGTGCAAAGATTTACTCATTTTAAAAAGAAAAACCTTCACAACAGGCACACTATCTTCTTTCTGAAATCTGACCATAATATCGATTGACTGGTGTTGAACAAGACGCTCTAATTTTTTTTCGCATGAGTTCAATGCGCACGTCACGCTGGCGGAATATAACAGATCAATAACCACACAGTAACAGCCACAAGGGTACAAGCATTGTCGACCACATAAAACCACCAATATACACTGAATTTTCGACCATGAAACTGTCTCGAGATCAGTGAAAACGCTGGCCTGAGCAAGTCTTGAGCTCATTATTTAAGGTGTCTAGCCCTAATACCACCAAGTTCTGGAGAACAGATGTGAAGTTTCAGAAGAGAATATAGTGACAAATATTTTTAAAATGTGGCAAAAATTAAAGACAGACAACAGTAGCGGAAGCACATAGGACAGCATCATTAGGTTAACTTACAGAAGTACGCGCAATAAAGTGGAATGATCGTCAGTCTTTTTAAATGGGGAAATAAGCCATGATCAACAAATGTGGCCCAGTGTTTAAATGCAACAAATGTGGCCAAGTGTTTAAATGCAACAAATGCAGTCAAATGTTTAAATGAAACTAATGTTCTTTTGTTTCTGTCAGTCAGCCCTCTCCCTGCTGCCAGGCGTTATCCCCATAGCTTTACTTGGGGCTCTTAAGATTATGTGGATATACTGGCGTAACAATAATGGTAAATAAAGTTGTACGGTTGGCTATGCTGGGTTGATGACACTGTTGTTTCTGCATTATCATAAGCTCCCCTGGTCTCCCCCATCCATAAAACTTCACACTGATGTAGAAGTGAAATAGTTTTGAGATTAATCAGAATGAAACAAATCTAACAAGTCAGTACTTGAGTGAAACTCCATGGAAAATAAACCAATACTTTCACGTATCCACATGGTTAAAATAAACCTTCAGGGGCCCCTTTTAACAAAGAGCGTGTAACCTTTTGTCGAACGGAACTATAATGACGATGTATCCAGCAAGATCAGTGATGTTGCAGTATAGGCTGTGAACAAGAATTCCTTATTCGCATGGTTTGTCTGGCCGAGAAAAGCCAGTAGTACATCTTGATGATTTATTTACTTGATTGGTGTTTTACGACCTATTCAAGAATATTTCACTTATATGACGGCAGCCAGTATTATGATGGAAGGAAACGTGGTGCATCTTTGTGGTATCTCTAGCTTATGTGTTGTCCTGACAATTGCATCTGACATACTTTAGACTACTGCTATAGATCATGATCCCGCATCACACAAAATCCTCTAATTTTGATTGGATAATTATGGTCACATGACAGGCCTGTATGTAATCCACAACAGATGCTATATGCATCTGATGACTCAACAGTAGAGAGAATGCCATGATGTAACAGTTACAGTGTGACGCAACCACAACACCATCGAGATAACGTCACAAAGGAATGTTGACACAACATTGTCAATAACATTCTGACGTCATAATTCTCAGATCACTGGTACAAAGCTCCTCAATCTGACAGGAAATTATTGCCGAAGCTTCTTTTGTTTTTCAAGAAACAAATTGATGCCTCGCCCAATATGAGGCTTACAGGCCCCATGCATTTTCGCATCCTTTCACTCAGTAACCATGTAACTAATGATATCTTACCAGTGGTTAATATAATGGAAGAACTTGTAGAGGCTCAATCTTTTCCTGTAGCCTGGAGCCATTGGGAGGATGTTGAAGTAGCTCGAGTAGAAACTCTCGCTGAATCCTCCGAACATCCGCGCAATGGCAAGGTCGAACTCGGAGTGGCCGTAAAAACTGGCTGGGTCGTAGATTACTGCAAACAAAGTCATGGTGGGGATTTTTTACAGATAAACTTCCACGAATAGATATTTAATTGAATAGTAGATTATTAGTGTGAAATGGCCACCCCAAGTGGTTATAGCATCCACACAGATGTCAGGAAATTTGGGACCAATCCCTGGTCGGGTCATATCAAAGACTTTAAAAACAATAATTGTTGTTGTCTTGCTTGGCACTTAACACTGAGGGGTTAGAGCAAAGAAACAGGACTGGTTGACCTGGTGTCAGCGTAATGTGACTGGGTGGGGTGTCATGTCTGGTGTTTTCGGCATGATGGTCCAGCAGCACTTAGGCACCATGGACTCATCCAGCCATAAGAAGACATAGTTTGCTGCAATGTGCACTCTGAGGATTTTGTCTCTGGGGGCAAAAAATATCAAACAGGACAGATATTTTCCCAAAGTGCTGAGCAAATGGGCAGGAGGCACGTTTTTCTAACCAGATAACTCCTGTCTGCGCTGGGCCGTAGGGCAAAATAGCTATCGCTAGATTTGAATCTGCATTACATGACTATACCTGGCTCGGTGGCGGTTTCTGCAGCATTGCCGCTCCACAAGTCTCCATGCAGCAGAGCTGGTGTTACTTCCACGTTCTTGAACAGTGATGGTAGTTTGATCAGGGCCAAGGACCACAGTTCCCGCACCTCTCTGTCACCGTGCTGTGGAGAAACCAGAGGCTCGTACACTGTCCAGTAACACATACGTAGTTCAATTCATGAAATCAGATCAAGAAACCCTCACCATTTCAGCAGACAGTGACCACAGAAGAGCTTTACTTCTATTATTTGTATATTTGATTGGGGTTTTATGTTTTATATTTCACTTACACAATGTTGACCAGGATTATGACAGGAGGAAACTAGGCAGAGACGGGAGGTGGGGGTCAGGTGGGGGTGGTGGTTAGGGGGGGGCAACACCCAGCTGAAACTTGGTACAGCTTTAAAGGTCATCTATACCTGTGGCTGGTACCTGTGCTGAGTGTTAACTGTCCTATTTACTGTGTATTATATACTTAAAACGAAAGACCCTGTATAAATGAAGTTCTGTGGGTAAAAAAGACAATTAAAAACTGAAAGTAACTTCAATGATTTTTGAAAATTTTTTTCTTCACCACATCCAATGCAGTCAAATGTTTGAGTCAAGCTTGAGTCTGAGCCTGAATCATACAGTAAGCTCATGTAGGAAGAGCAACAGTGAAAGCCTTAAAGATTCAGCTGCATTCAGAAATAAAAAGCCTTACTTTGACACCTCTACCTCAACGACCCCCAGACTTTTATTACTTGACACCCCTTTCAGCCTTACAAAGGCCCTACCATACGCATTTTTTCACGTAGTAGGCTGGTCGAAATGTAGACATGAATAGAGTGCTGCCTCACTGTAAAGTCAGGCAGAAGACACCAAACATGACACCCCACCCAGTCACAGTGTATCGACACCAGGTCAACCATTACAGGGCTTCTCTTATGCAAAATGTCAAGTGCCAAGATTGCAGACTTTAAGGTCCAAGATGTAACTGGAGTCGGTTTTAAACCCTGGTCCTCCAGCTTAAGAGTTGGTCACTTTAACACATGTACTTGGTCATTACAGTACATTCCAATTTTGTACCAAGAGCCATTTCCTCGCACCACCCACGTTCAATGTTACAGTTACTGGCTAAAAACTTGTTTCTTACATCTTCTTCCACCTTTTTCACTTGAACCTCTATCTTCTGGGCATAGAATTTCTACAAGAAGACAGAAAGAAGAGGAATTACAATTTCCTGCAGTCATGTGATATGTACATATATGCCACCTGAACTGTATGTGATGCCCCCTTCCTACTTTTTGTGGGTAGAGGTAATGCTGAAAAGGCTTCTTAAAAACTGAATCACATCATGACATGGAATACATGTATACATGTCTAATTAATTTGAACATAGCAGCCTCCTTTGCCAAGCGTTAGCATGATAGTACCTTGGTGGTCTCTGTGAGTTCAAATCCAGCTCATGCTGGCTTCCTCTCCCACCATATGTGGGAAGGTGCACCAGCAACCAGCGGATGGTCGTGGTTTTCCCATGGGTTCTGTCCGCTTTTCTTCCATCATAATGCTCGCTGCCATCGTATGGGTGAAATATCGTTGAGTATGGTGTAAAACTCCAATCAAATAAATCAAAAAATAAATTTGGGAGAAATCTTGCACCCACACACAAACTAAAAACCACCACTACAGGCCCACCCCTACATGCCCTAGGTACATTCACATGGAGGCCATAAAACCGAACAGGAGATTGTGACTGCTTGGGTCAGACTCACACTGTTTGAACATTAGACACTGGATCACTTTCACAACTGCACAGGAGATACAGTGGTATCTGTTAGGTACCAGTTACTGTTCATAAGATTTTCATTAAAACAAAATTCTAAATGAAGATCACGTCTAAAATTTGTGTCAAAAAATTTGAGTAACCTCGCTTTCATTTCAAAGTTTCAATAGCAAATTCTCTGACAATGGTCAGAAATTTTTGGAAATGATGTCAACAGATGAATAAGTGGCTTAATAGGACCCCCATGATCTCAATTACGCATTTCTCACACAAATTTACTTTGATACCCCGTCACCAATGACTCACGAGCGCAGTCCTTTTACTTCCTCCATGACTGACCACTGGATTGTTTAGAAAACCATAGTTTAAAGCCATTGTCATGTCCTTGAATGGTAGAGTTAAAAGGCCTACACGACAAACGAAACTTACGACCCAGTCCTGTTGCCATGTGTTTTCCTGGGGGATATAACCACAGCAGGTAGGAACGTGGAAGCCAAATTTGTCAACATATTCCACCTGCGGATTCTTATGGACAGAGCTCCCCTGTTTCTTCTGAAGCTCACCTTGCTGTGCGTTATGGAGATGAAGTCTGAAAGACACATAGGACAGAGTGGCTTCAACTTAGCTGTGACAGCAAGGCTACCAAAGAGCTACTTTGCAGGGGATAGATTCTAATATGCAGTACAAGTCAGGAATTCGGTAATTTATGATATTTAATGTGCATCAGTGATGGAATATTCCCCTTATGTCATTATGCTCTACGTGTGTGCAAACCCTGAGCTCAACACATGACGTATTTTTTAAGATACCCCCTCCCCCCCTAACATTTTGTTTAACACAGATTCTAATACACAATACACCAAGTCAGGAATTCGGTAATTTACGGTATTCAAAATGCACACACGGAATCAACGATGGAATATCCCCCTTGTGTCATTGTGTGTGCAAACCCTGAGTTCAATGCATGCAGTACTTTTCAAGATACGACCCCTAACATTTTGTTTAACACTGCTTTCCCTGTTACTTGACACCGTTGCTCAGGGTACGACAACAGCTTCGCCTTTATTTAGTGCAGGCGAGTTAAATTGAGGCTTTATTGTTTATCTGCTGATACCAAGAACTGCCCTAAATAACCTTAATTTTCACCCACGACAAAGTTGCTCTTTTTTCCCCTGATTCTGAAACATCTATTGATTTTAAGAAGGGGATTTGATGTTTGTTTGCAAGGTAGAATTGATATTTTACTGGCAAATTTATTTATTTGATTGGGGCTTTAAGCGTTACTTGTACTCAAGACCTTTCACTTAATTGACGCCATCTATAATTATGGACCAGGGGAAAACCCATGACCATCCACAGGTTGCTGGTGGACCGTCCCACCTACTGCCGGAGAGGATGGCAGTGGGAGCTGGTGCGAGACACCTATGTCATTACGCCACACTGGCCCGTTAAACCCCTCGGCCACAGGGGCCCCCTGGAAAAACTTAAGTTTTAGCACAAAAAATAAAATTTGATGACAATAATTTGCCTCTGAAGATGCAATTCTTTGGGTGAAATTTTCTGTCATTTAGTCAGAATTTAATTGATTTATCGCTCTCACTGCTTATTGGGACAACAAGTCGTTCTTGACGCTTGTGGGGACAACAAGTCATTCTTGACGCTTGCATGGCAGTCTGTACAGTCTAAATTTTGTTGAAGACGACTTGCCTTCCATCAATATGGTGTGTAAAATCACATGTGGGCAAAGGCCATCATTAACTCGCCTAAGGTCAGTGGTTTACCCTTGGTAAGTGCTCCAGTTTTCTCCACTCATGAAACTGATAGCCCTCATATGACAATCAAATAAATAACAAACTAATAAATAAATCTGTTTTTGATTCATTTTGAGTGATTTTTCAAGGCAATGTTTCGATTTTAATTTACCACAACCATGAGAATGATACAGTCTAGAATAAATTGTTCATCTAATTAGATATGATTGTTTGGGCTGATGACAGACGAGTAAATAAGCCTGTCTACCATGAGAAATTGTTCAGTTTTGCATGGAACACAAATCAGATAAACATCTACATGTATTCCCTGTTTGAGCAGCACAGTACTCAGATTTATTTCACAGGTCTGCATGTGATAAAAAATTGGAAACTGCTGACTGGCTGATAGCAGAGATAGCAGATCCTGGGTTCAAACCTGTATCACATTTCAGTGGATACAGAACGATTTCACTGTACCTTAAAACTGGGTTTGTCTACCTCATACATAAGCAGCCACTCAGCAATGACTGTACTCTAACATACCGGGCCAGCTGCTCTCCAAGCTGAGCTGAGTATTTTGACAGGCTGTGCCTCATATCTATATACTCTGCCACCAACATCGCCCCACCCCCCGGCTTGTCGATCACCTAGAAACAAATGACACAAAAACAGGTCTGCAAGTATCTGCCATCTTAATCATACCAAGCCTGACACTCAGTGTATCGCTATGCGTTTATGACTACATTTTCTGCCTTGATCAATCAACTGGGCAAATCCACTTCAGCCAGAAATTGAAGACATTATCGTTATCCAATCAGATATTTGCATGCTTGGGTTGGCAACGAATTTATGCACACAGGAAATTTCAAACCTGTCAATCAAATACACTGAAAGCTCTTAAACACATGGCGAGCAAACATTACAAGTTAACTGAGTCATGTACCTATTTTGCTGCAGGGCATCATACACAGAACATTTAATTCAGAGTACAAAAGCACAGTGAGTATTAACTAAGTATGTTGTGTTGCTACAATCTTACCGCTTTGATCACAGGGTGACTTGTTAAATGATCAAGAGGTTTCATACCTTTCTATCTCCATGATCGAACGTTTCAAGAAGTATGTTGACACCATGTCTTAATATGACAGGATGCCAGCATCTGTCTGTCTGTTGTTTTGTCTTTGTTGTCCATCAATTACAGGAACTGCTACTTGATTGGATAATATATTCACATTATTATTCATCAGTATTGGGTTATTTCTGCTCGCTGGATCAAGGCAATAAACGTACCTATAGGCGAAGTGTCTGATTTATTAAAATAAAGATGGTATCTGGGTGTTCATCCTCGAACTTTGCAACCAACATACATAAAATTGAAGGGACGACATTAAAGTGCATGAGCACTAAATTGTCCCAGAACTGCCTACATGAAAATGACACAGGACCACACTAAACTACCTCCCTTTATGTCACTCTCCCATTTAAATTGCAGATTTTGAGGAGCAAACTGGCCCGAGACCACAGTCTAAGGGCTGCTTATCTTAACTGATATGCAAGGTGATCTATACTTAACCCCATATGAAAAGATCACAGCCAAGATCCTTGGGTATGATCATGTGGGAACTCTGATAATGGCTAATGGCAAGTTTCGAAGATGAAGTAGAGTAAGTTGGTTGAGGGCCTATCATGGAGACAGATATAGATTCTGTAAGTTGATTTGGAAAGATTAGGATAAACATCTATACTACATGTACATTTTAGCCATTTGGAGGAAATTTTATAACCTAATGAAAGACATGTACCGCATGCAGCTGGACAACAGACAGTTTCGGCAAACTCCGTCAGACAGAAGAATGTATGTTCTGCCCAAGCTGAAAAACACTGATTTAATTTAAGATCAGTAGAATTTCTGTGACTCTCAATGACTGATGTCATGTTTTTCTACATTCTGTTGCCTATAAAATAGCTGTCACTGTCGTCGCATAACCTAGGCCCACATAATGCATGGGCTTACTGTAAGCTCAAGCAAGGTCTCTCTTTTCGTAGTTTCACATCTCAAAAGATAATCTCACAAAACATCAGAGCCGCTATCCATTGACAAGGGAGGTAATTCAGGGTAGGTTTATTACTGGATGGGAATTACACATGTGAACTGTTGGTGGTAGAAATACGACAACTTACACGTACAATTTCAGAATTTAAAAGCGTTATGCAACTGTCTGCAGCGTTTTTCTTATGTCATCACACTCAATCCTCCTCTGGTCTCATGCATGCATACTGTTTGTGGTCAACAGGGAACTCATAAAACCTCCTTGCCCCCTTCACACGACGGTCCAAAGCTACGAACGCTTTTGTTCTTTCCTTTATTATGGTCGGCGTTATCGGTGTATGTGTGCTCATAACGCACGCAGGTAGTACACAAGCACTGCCAGGTCACAGAAGAAAATGTTGTGTTCTACTGAGGGTTGGACCATTCTGTGAGGCTGTCCTCAAGTCTCCTATTGTTTTAAAAAATTTACAGAGGCAAGTAACATGTTTGTACTTATCTTTACCTTTATAGGTTCCGGCACTCTCAAAGTCTGTGTGGAGCGGAGCGCTTTCAGGCTTTCAAATTCCCCGTGAAACATCAGTCTGGCCTTGAAAATTTGAGAGTCACAGAAAATAACCAATAGAAAAATGCCACTAAAATGCATTCATTTTACAGTTTATTTTTCAACGTGTATAGTCATTGTGTATTTTTGATTATCTTAATCATAACACATTTCTTGAAGAGCTTAAATCGATCGATTGAGAGAAACTAGAGCTCCAAAATTTTGAAATTAAAGTTTCAATCGCAGAAGTCGGAAGTGGGACATGTCATATCATTTTCATGACATCTAAGATTCTACTGCAGTGTTAACAGAATGATGTCACAGTGAGCAGACCATATATGTCATAAACAAAACTGTTGTGCAACGAAAGACTTATGACATTAAAGTTCCAAATCACTACAAGGACACCGGTAGTGAGATGAAAATCTGCTGATGCCCTATTCGTATGACATTAATTTTCCTCGAATCTCTCTGCACATTTCCCTCTTTTCAAACAAAGGTTAATTGCATTGGATAAAAACTAAATAAGTTATATTTTTAAAATTTCTCCTGATAATGTCATGGTGTTCAAATAAGTCAGTTTAATTATAAATAAGGAGCTTAACCTGGTGTAAACAAAACTGAATTTTTGCATTGAATTTTAACTTACACCTTTTGCAGAGTTTTCTTTGATGAAGACCTTGCCCTGGTCTGTCTGGTAGCCCTCCCCCTTGTTGATACAGCCTGAGCCTCCCACCCCTAGCCGAGACAGCATCTTTGTCCCCAGGGCTTCCTTAATCACCTCCTCCATGTTGACACTTGTAAAATCTTCACAGGTGAATTACTGTCCAAATGTTTCCATGGTATCTAAAACAAACTGATTTGATGCACATTAGATATTATCAAATGATATCACATTGTTTATTTTTGGATAAAACATGTTCGTGGGTTTCCTCTCGGGCTATGGCCAGTGTTATATTACAGGCTGCTTTTGACTATCTCATTCATTGTACGCTTATTTATAATTTGTCTGTTCTTTGTACATTTGTGTATCTTTATACTTCTCATCAATTTATACTTATAATCTTTATACTTAAATCACATGACTTGATTGATAGCTCTCTGACCAGTGAAGGTAGATTTGGAATATCGAGTTGTGCCAGGTTTGCGGGAAAGAGTGGTTTGCTCTGTGATTCTATTGGAAATATAAGTACAAAACTCGACATGCGTCTTTGTGTACACAAGTTTGCAATACCCATTTCCTCCCATCATAGTCTTGGCCGCCGTCGCATACTGTAACTGACCTAAAATTTCGCCCATGAACATGAATTTTAAGATGCAAATAAATGTCACAAAATATTAAGTTTGGTGCTGAAACTTATACTTTTCCAGTAGGATATGATACTACCCTTCCAAATAAATCGCAATATACCTTTATAACATCAGTAGAACTCTCAGAGTTATGCAAAAATGTGCAGCTTTGTCATGGTTGAAATTTTAGGTCATTCAGGGCAATGAAATATTCTTAAGTACAACACGGTTAAACATTCGTGTCAGTGTTATTTATGTTGGTCACATGACATCAGCGTCTTCTTGTTGCGGTCTTCAGGCTACGGATCATGCCAAGGACACCTTTCAGAGTTCACAGCTTTGGCTTTGGTATTTGTTTGTTGTTTCAAAACAAATCAACCCTCATGGCTACACTAAAACACACTTAAGTGTGCTTTAATTTAAATGCAAATTTTGTGCATTTTTTTGTGACACCTAAGAATTCAGAGTTACATGAAATCAAGTACCGTATCAGGTTTCTTAAATTGGATACCTGCAAAAGCCCACAGAATAAAACTCCTTGTAGAAATGGGCAGAATCCTGGATCATTGCTAGTCTCTGATCCTGTAGCATTGTGAGGATGTGCAGTCATTAACAATTCAATTCGACATGATGATCCGCATCACGCAAGGAAATATATATATCACAAGGTTGCAGATTGCGTGTTTTGACCTATATCAGGATAGAACCTAGGGTCTCCAGTGTACAACATTGATGTTATATTGCTCATTTAGGTACATTTATTTATTTGATTGGTGTTTTACACCGTACTCAAGAATATTTCACTTCTATGGCAGTGGCCAGCATTATGGTTGGAGCAAATGGGGCAGACCCTCCACATATTGCTGGCTGACCTTCGCACGTATGGCCGGAGAGGAAACCAGCATGACCTGGGCTTTAACTCATAGCTACGGCACCAACATACATTTATGTAGGCCTATACATTCATGGCTTAGCATAAAGCCATATTATCTAAGTAAGGTGTAATTATCATGCCAAGTTATACCAAACAAGGCTGTTTTTAATCATACATGTGTGTCTTACGGTGTTTAATTTATTTATTGATTTTATTGGTGTGTGATGATGTAGGCTTACTCAAGATATACAAGGTTTGAGGATGGAGCTAGGAAACTGGAGGGCCTGGGGCCGATTCCACAAAGCAATTTTTGACTTAAGTCAAAACCTTTAATGTCAATTTTACAGTTTATTTGATACTTGCTGATATTGAAATTTGTGTCACTTGTGCTTCGGCATGATATACTTGCATCCTCCATGCCTTTGACTGAAAATTTCTGGAATGTTTAATTGTTGTTAACTTTTAAAAGTTTTACCTAAGTACAAAATTGCTTTGTGGAATTGGTCCCTGTAGCACATATATCAGTTGAAAAGAGTTAAGGCTTAGCCTGCCATAATACTGCTTGAGTTAAAGTCGCAGATGTTATAAGGCCATGATAGGCCAGCCATTGTTATTTAAATGTTAAGGGTTATTTTCAGCAAATCTAATATTTACCAGCTTCAACATTTATTAATGGAATTCAGTTTCTGGCTCGGATTAAGAAGAATTTATTATTACCTCTCTTGCAAGGTGTTTTTCCTTCTCAATCCAAGCCAGAAATTGGCACATCCTGCTGGCTGGTTTTGAAGCCCATCTTTCTTTTCAGTTCAGGGATTAAACAGGTAAACTGAGGCAGGTAAATTTATACCAGAAATTGTTGAAAATAGCAATGAGTTACTGTAAACATTTACAAGCACTTTCTATTTTGCTCCTTTTTGCATCACTGACTCTGTCATGGGAGGTGGGAGGGGGTGTTATTTTTCTAGCTTAGCTTTATCTTGACAATTTGGCAGAAAAAGTAAGAACTGACTGATGTGGTTCTGGGTGTAGGACAAATGATCCACCAGGCAAAAGGTCCACCCCTACAACACCCTAGGACAAAAGGCCCCTCAGACAGAATGCCAACAAAATACCAACCCACAGCAGAGATGTTATTAGAGGATTATTTTCACACGGGATGAGTGACATAAGTTCTCCAAAACTTGAATTCAATGTACATGAATGTCCAAAAACATGTTGAAACAAGTAAACTTATTCAGAAAGAGAGGCTAAAAATTAAAGAATAAAGTTTTGTATTGAAGTTATTTATTTTGTAATATCCAAATATAATTTTATCATAATTACTGCATCAGGAATATATTTTTTTTCTTTTGTTCATAATTTAAAATTGCACTTGGGAATTCCTACAAACAGACAGCTACATACACTATGCAATAAAGCATTGTAATACAAGGCATGACAAGTTGTATAAAAATACACAAAAGCTGTTTTGAATTTACATCTATTTATATTTATAGGAGTTACTTCACAAATAATATCTGAATTCATCAAATAATGCTTAAAATCAACATTTATTTTGTTTAATTCTTTTGGTTTGGACAGTGGATATTTCTGCCGCTTTTGAGATAAGGCATGAGCATTCTGTCCGAGGAACATTTTGTCCTAGGGTGTTTTGGGGGTGGACCTTTCGTCTGTATCCTGCTTCAATGTTACTCATTTCGCCTCACTTGTGGATCAACTCGAGGATCTACAGGTAGAGGACGAAGCGTAAAATGTCATTCACGAATCACTGCGGTACTATGTCTACTAGTCCATCTAGTATTTTATGGATTCAGTGTGTTATTTTAAAATTCGGAAATTCATCGTAACAAGTGAATTTTAAAATAACACACCCGAGTATTGAGTCCTCTCTAGAAGGACGGGCTAACGTCTAGCATGTTGCATGCCGACATCTCATGCACCATGCATCCGAGATTTTTTTTTTTCTGCTCCAAAACTTGGCACGTGTACGGAGCAAATGCATGTGCCTGCAAAAGCCGACAATATTTTTCTAACATCCTTCCCGCAAATACCAGTCAATAGCAGGTTCTCACCGCAACAGAGCAGCCATTTGCCAAAGTTACGTCACAGACTGCAGAATTATTCCCCCCTGATTCTGGCTATATTGTCTCCCCTTAGTTTTTTATTTCTTTATTTTTCTTCACAATGACAGAAATATCGACTTATTATTTACTTTACATGGTTCAGCCAATGTGTCTAAGTGTAAAGATAAAAACAAAAACAAGATACTATAGATTATGCCACAAACAGAACTAACATGTCTTCCACTTCAAAACTGTCTAAAAACTGGACAAGTACAGACTGTTTTCAAACACTGAAGTTATCAATATCAGGCAATATTCCCTATTTATTTATTTATTTGCTTGGTATTTTATGCCGTACTCAAGAATATTTCCCTTATACGATTGCGGCCAGAATTATGGTGGGAGTAAACCGGGCAGAGCCCTGGGGAAACCCACGACCATCTGCAGGTTGCTGGCTGGCCAGCATTCTCCATAATTTGGGCTTCTTTTCAGTATACTCTAATATGTTCATCTCTTTTCATGTCTTTGCGTTTGGACCCAGCAGGTAGCAAAGGAGGAATAAAAAAGAAAAAACTGGAAGTGAAAATACAGAAGGTTTATTTTCAACATCTTGAATATACAATATAAGTATGTACACTATTTGCACACCTAAATATTTACACACTACGGTTATGTTTCATTCAAGGTCTTGTTCACTGATGACAATTATCCATTCCCATGAAATGAATGCACTTCATAAGATAACATGCTCAATAAATACATACTGCATTCTGACTGATGGAACATGGCAAGCACTCGTTGTACGTAATTCCGTTTAAAAAAAATTACTAACAATTCAGGTCAATGGGACGTGTATTTTTGGTAAATTTCACATTATACCTTTTTTTACCTTCCAACATTTTCTGCAAGTCATATTTTTACTGACAACTCTTGTTAATTTGCAAAACAAAATATTGCCAGCACGTGTAAGGTAAAGTGAGATTCATGCCATGATTTAGGAAGGAAATTGGAAACAAATCAGAGATGTAATTGGACTAACCTGAAATGAAATATAGAATTGGACATTTTTTTGCACATTGCACTTTTATACTTCATAGGTAAAGAAAAATAATTGCATCTTTATTTGATAATTAATTCATATCTTTATTGATTTTGTAGACTTTGCTCAGATTCAGAAAAGATTCTACAGTCGACTATATCTGAATTATGTGACAGCGTCACTGGCGATGTCGTCATTCATTTTTTGCAGGCCACTGGCCTATATCATAAGATATATAGTTTTACAGATCATGTAGTTATTTAGATGATTTACCTGATCATACGAATGTCCTGGTTTTTCCACTTTTATCCGTCATTAAGTTTTCTTAACTGGTTTTTAAACTGGTTTTAAGTCTGTCAGATTTATTTACTTTTGCATGTTGTGATTGCCTCTATAACCATATATCGACTCCTGGTTTGAACATGTTCTCACCATAACATGGCTGAAATACTGCTGAAGTGGCATTAAGCCGTACTCATTCATTCATTCATTCATTCATTCAATTCATATACTTGAATAGTATTTCTCACTCTCGAGAGAGAGATGTTAGCAGAGCACAGGGGGACACCCCACCAGTTACTTGACAAACATCCTGACCAAGTCACAGCCAAACCACTTGGAGGAGGATTTGAACCCTATATCACAGTAAAAATTCTTTTATTGGACAATTTCTTGTCATTTCTTGATTAAGAAAATACATACCGGTATTTCCTTTTGCAAATTGGGAACAAGAGTTCAGGTAAACACAATGTATGTCCGAACAAATACATTCGTTTGAGTAAAATGAACACCAGCAGCATTGTGATGAGTATAAACAGTGAGGGAAAGTACTTCATAGGTTTTGATGAAAAGTACACATAAAACAATGAGTTTGGAAAGAAATGGTTTCAAAAATATGTGTATGTGAATGACAGTTCTCATCCTGTTACAAGTTTTATGGTGGGGACCCTAATTATCATATCAGCCACTGAATTATATACACCATTGTCCACAGTCACCTCTGTTGGTCACCTCTATATCTATGTATCAACCAAAAAATCAGCATCTGCATGCATATGTATCACCCAAAAATTAAAACTGTATATGTA
Organism: Acanthopleura granulata; assembly: GCA_016165875.1. Lineage (NCBI taxonomy): Eukaryota > Metazoa > Mollusca > Polyplacophora > Chitonida > Chitonidae > Acanthopleura > Acanthopleura granulata. The sequence continues at coordinate 18,819,557 of JABBOT010000009.1, read as the reverse complement.
AAATACTTGGAGTCGCAGCCCTGACAAGAAATCATATCCATCTATAAAGTACGATATGTATATGTATGATAATGGCAATCTGGTTACCATGGCAACAGTGAAAATCAACAAGGGTAAGTTGCAACACATCACCACCAAGAACTGAAACTGAATGTGGAAAAAAACTCAAGATATAGCCGGGACACAAGTCATATCTATAAATACAGCATATATTGGGAAAAATATTGATTTACTTGCCATGGCTATCAGAGAAAAGGAACAAATGTGAATTGCGACTTATCCTTACATCTGTATCTATGTATCCACCAAAAATTAAAACACTATATGCAAAACAACTGGAGCTGTCGTATCTGTTCATAAAGATAATGTAAGGATAAGGGCAATCTGGTTACCATGGCAACCGTGGAAATGGACAAATGTGAGTCACAACACCTCATCATCAGTGTATCTATGTATCCCCCAAATATGACAACTGTACTTGGAAAGAAATGGGAGTTCTAGAAAAGGGTGAGCTGGATAACATGGCAACCAAAGAAATCAACAAAAGTGGAAAGAAGTTGAGATATAACCTGGACACAAATTTGGACAGACAGATGGACAAAATCGCTATACCATTATACAGCTGTATACTGTATATAGCGTACATAATAATATACGCTATACCAGTAATGGCAGTCGTATAAAAATTATAAAGGATAATATATAGGATAAATTATTGCAAAATAGTCAGAGAGAAGATAATTGTTTGGCCCTAACTTTGCAGACGGCTGAATACAATATAATGGAAACAATATTTCTGAATTAATGAATGGACATTTTCCATATTTAAGAAAAATCAAGAAAAGTTTGAATTTTAAGAAATTTGCCCTCCCAAGAAGAAAAAATGTTTTAAAAATTATTAGAATTTAAGAAAATAACCCTTGCCAGGGAGACAAAATAAGAAATTCCTGATTTCTTCTTATTCTCATTCTTTTCTTCTTCACGAAAATTTCCCAAATTTTTGCTGTCTACACAAAAGTACTGCTATTGCATTGTTTGACTTTGAACAAAGCTAACCCAAAATGTTTGTGCTTTCCACTGATTCTCCTACTGAAGCCTCTTTTCTCTTTTTCTGATTTCTCAATAAAGACAATTCAAGAAAATGACAAAGAAATCAGGGGACTTTCACGCAGCAGGACACCTTCATTCTCTTGACGCACCAGAACCCAGACACCAAAGTGTATTAATCACAAGGTGAAACATCCCATTCTGGAATTTGTTAATGATGTGTACTTATTTATATATCTGATTGGTGTTTAACATCACGGTTATGAGTTTTTTACTTACACAACTGCGGCCAGTTTTATGGGTGGAGGAAACCGAGGCCCCCCTGAAGTATACCATCAAACCTGACAAATCCCTGAGAAAACATCGGAAACAGCAGAGGCAGAATTCCAACAAGCAGCCAAGGTCAAGGTCAAGGGCCTGGTTTCATGATGATAAATAAATGATAATCACACAAATTAACTTTGACATTAGAATAAGAAATTATCAAATGTTTTTGTGCTGGAAATGATTTCTGACTGAACTACTGCTCCTCACAAGCCAAGAAAAAACAAAACAAAACAAAAAATAATGTGACACACAAACACACTATCAACCATTTTTTCAACCTGGTAGCATGTTATTATGATAGATTCTATCACATTCATAAATAGCACTAATGTAATGTAACGGGTACATTCCACATTGGTCATTTTGTATGTTTAACTAAAAAGTACAGATCTGCAAAAAATACTGCCAACCCCAAAACCAGTCCATACGTCAGTTTCTGAAAGAAAAACAAAAGACAGAAATAGACTATGGTTACTTCGTACACAAACTGATTTTAATTTAAATATGTTGGTTTCATCTATATAAAATGTATAAAATATACAAGCAAAATAAATATTTACGCCAGATTTATTTATTCATTTCATTGATGTTTTTATGTTTCACTCAACAATATTTTACTTCTAGGGTAGCACTCAGGTCTATGAAGGGAGGAGACTCTGGAACATCCGAGAGAAAACCACCAAACCTCACTATGCATCTGATGAAATTTTCTTATTTAAAACTGGATTTTACCTCTGCATGGTCACTGATCAGAGCCTGATCAGCAACTGCAAAAACAACACCATGGTTCAGTCAGAAAGGGAGAAAACTTCAGCTAAGATATGAAAAATTGTAACAAAATATATCTGTAACAACTGTTGAAACTTAAAGAAATACAATATGTAAATCAACATATACTCTAACCAAATCTTATGATGTAATGCATGTTATGTATTTAAAAACAGCACTGTATAAAAATCAAAGAAATCATCTTTACATGACATTTCTGTCCTTGATGCCCGCATAAAAGCATTCAAAATGTTTTACGAATGTGCTAACCTGAGCAACCTTTCCGAGCTAACCAGAGCAACATTTGTGAACTAAGCAGAGCAACATTTGTGAACTAACCCGAGCAACATTTGTGAACTAACTCAACATTTGTGAACTAACCAGAGCAACATTTGTGAACTAACCTGAGAAACAGTTGTGAACTAACCTGAGAAACATTTGTAAACTAACCTGGGCAACATTAGAGACACCCAACAACAACTCTGAACCTTTGTAGCCAAATGTAAACGCTGCAACAACGGTGATGATGAAGTTAAGCACGGCTGTCATCTGTCTGTTGATCGCTTTCACTACAATAAAAAGGAGAGGAAATAAATCAAGAAAGAGGTTTATGTCAGAAGTGAGCATGAATATACACATAAAGAAGGTGGAAATAAATGTGATAAACGACAGACATTTTGTACAGTCTATGGTAAATGACCTCAAATTTACACCCTCCCTAACTTTCACATTTCACCTGATTCTGAGAGTTCCAATGACCTTGGAAAAGAGTTATCAGGTTTGTTTGGTAGGTCAGATTATACACTACCAGTAAAATGCAAGTTTTAGAGCCAAAAGCAATCTTCTTAAGTTGAGTGCCATCATTACTGATTTTAATATCTCACAACTGAACCGCTGGCACTTCCGCTTATTGCTGTAACTAAGCTACATGTTGCAGCTGGTGGAATCACTGAGGGACTAGCATCTGTGAAATATTATAATTTTTTAAAACTCTAATCCATCAACTTTTCATTAAAATTGCCTTTTCACATCTCCTTGGGTACATTGCATTTTCAAATTTAGAAATTCTACATTCATTTTTTCCCAGACGAAAAGGGGCATAACTCTGCCGGGGAAAAGCAGCATATTAATATCTGGAGTGACAGATGAGACGTTGTGTCGATCATCTGCAGTGTTATTATCACCCCCCTAGCTGAAGATCATCGAGCAAAAGGAGAACGGACCACTCACCATCTTCCCCAATTGAGAAGTCCAAAGGGCTTGACTGTAAAGAGCAGAGGAAAAAATAGGACTCACAAAAAATGCATGAAATCTGCTGAATTATCAGTACCTGCAGAGTTATAATGCCTTAACATAGCCACACAGGTTTGTTTGTCCCTCAGCAAATAAATCCCAGTCATGTGCCCTCAAAATAGCTATCTCATTTACTGATAGAAGAGAAATGGTATCACATGAGTGTCATCGACTGACACCAATGCCTCAATCTACAAATTCCCTGTGAAAGGCCTGGTTTTGTACTGCCACCTCTTGTGTCCTAGCATATGAAAGGCAGGCACATTTTCCACTTGGCCATGAGCTGCTCCCTGCTCAGCATGATGGGAAGCCTCTGTGTTTTCTGGGCCATTTTTCACTCTAGAACACCGTAAAAGTTCCAAAAGAGTACTACAGTAAAACCAACAATAACATACAAGGGAGCAGCCAACTTGCAGGGTGATGTTACCATCGTGATTACGGGTCATTTGAGATTAACGTTATACATTATATAAGGGACCATGTACGATTGTCGTTTAGAATACACTCAGAACACTGGAAGCCTCACCTTGGGTACAACACTTCCCACCATTCTGTCATACTCTCTGTTTGCTGCTTCAGCCCTTAGCTTCTCTAGCCTAACCTCTAACTCTGGGTTCTGAAAAACATTAAGCTAATATTTTACAGGTCATCCGTTTTGATTAACTGATTAACTGAATGATGAATTGATTGACACCATACTAACAAATGTTTGTCATCTAGAATTTGCCCATTTTTTGTCAGTGGAGGAACTCTTAGTGTGTGGACAAAATCACAGACCTTTATCAAGTTACTGACAAACTTGAGCATGCGTGACACGCAGATAAGCACACCAGCATATTGTTGAAGGACAACTGGTCTTCAGACTGCCAATTGAAGTCTTCTACTTATTGTCACCCAGGCCCCCAACACTATACACTTTTGATGAATACTGGTACCCAAACTAAACAGAACATCTGTCAACAACAAAGAACTTGTTTTTTTTTTTTTCCCAAATAAGCTGAATCGGCATTGGAACAGTCTCGCAAGATTAGCGCTGTTTGGGCATTACAACAACAACATTCTACCGTATAGCGACGACAGGAAATCACATCTTCTTAGCGTTATTTGCCGTTGGTTTGCGAGAGCATCCACTCATATCTTTCACATCAACCGTTAATCTTGCTAGACCCCTCCATTGCTGACTGGGCTTATTATTGCACTCTTAAGTGTACATGTCTGCCTGTCGTCTAGTGGCTCCACAACTGTTTTACTTGCACATCCTGGTACCAATACTCTGGCAATTTGATAGGGAACAGTACGTGTACTTATTCCTGCATGAATATTTACTTATTCGAATGGTGTTTTACGGCGTACTCAAGAGTATTTCTTTTACACGATGGCGACCAGCATTCTAGTGGTAGGAAACTGGAGAAACCTACGACCATCAGCAGGATGGCAGCAGATGTTCCCAAGTACAGCCAGAGACCAAACCAGAGCGAACTGGACTCGCAGCAACCACATCCGTAAGCTGCTGGCAAACCTTCCCAATTACAGTCAGAGGGGAAGCCAGCCTGAGCTGGACTTGAACTCACAGTAATCATGCTGGTGTAAGGCTCCTGGGTCATTACGCCACACCAGTGCATTAAACTCCTCGGCCATGGAGACCCTACCTGTATGAACATACATATCGTAACAGCTATTTAGTACATTCTGAGCAGGACTTACTCTTTTCGGAGTCTCCACTGATGGCAGGTGGACATCACTTCCTTTTAATAACTCGTGCAAGTATACTTTTTTTCCTGAGAAAAAAAGAAAGAAACAAAGAAAATACATATGATAACATACATATATTTGAGAATGCTCAACTATGATTTGTAGATTTCGGCCACTTTGGTTTCCTTCACATATAAACCTGACCACCATTAGGTGCATTAAACACCAACCAATCATTCAATCATCTGTAGGTGATATAATTTCTAGGAAATTTACATGTTACTTGATCAACCCCTCCCGCCCCACTTGACCCCTTTTCATGTTTTCCTTCACTCATCTACATATAAAAGAACTGCTGTTAAATAAACAAAACACCAATCAAACGAAAAATAAAATGTCGATTCATGAATGTTGGTATGTACATGGACGATTACACACACATTTCTTGTGCTGAAATGCTCATTTGATTTATTTATTTGATCGGTGTTGATACAACGTACTCAAGAATATGCCATGATATGACGGCAACCAGCAATACGGTGGGGAGGAAACAAAGAAGAGCCTTGTGGAAACCCACCATCATCGGCAGATTGCTGGCAGAACTTTTCAGGTATAGCCAGAGAGGAAGCCAGCATCAGCAGGACTTCAACTCACAGCAAATAAGCCGAATCGGCATTGCAGAAGTCTCTCGACATCACCCTGAGTTTGTACAAGGCAGGGTGGAGGCATTCTGGACAAGGTGAGACTTGCCTACTATGAGATTCTCCGAGATCAAGCCCTGGCCTAAATACATACCATTCCCCAAAATTTCGTGGGTGCTAAGGCCGCATACATTTTACATGTTGGTAGTTTTGTCGCTTTACACAACGTACTTTGTTTTTGGATTTTGATATTTTTTCTCAACAAAGAGATGAAAACATAACTGTAGTTCAAGAATTTACAAAACGCATCAAACAGTTGAAAAAAATGGAGTTGCAATGCAGTATTTTTTACAACCCAAATCTTGGCTCTGTATTTACTGAAAATTAAAAATAGTTCAGTCCGTGGATACTGTGTCATTGATCGAACAGGGTGGTCTCCCCTAATCTTCATATTTTCAAAATGGTTCATATCTATGTGAGAGTCGTTGTCTAGTATGTTACCCAGCTTAGAAGTGACCCTAGGTTGAGAATGTGGGAGGGGACTCTCCTGAATTGCCTCGAAAGCCGTTGTTGTTGTTGGGCACTTGAACCCCCACCCCCACCCCACCCCCGTTTCCTCCAAAACCAGCATGATCTCGAGTGACTTGCGCAATGCCAATTCTGCTTATTGGTGAGCGGCTTCAGGGTTATCGCGCTGCGCTGCAGTTACATGCTAGCCCTGTGTTGAAATGAGGGCACTCAAGAGGCCAAGTGCTCTATGACTTTTTACTGACAATCAGAATTCTAATCCTCCAGTTTAAAACCTTTAATTAGTTCAACCCACTTAATTAGTTCAATCATATACAGTTATTATGTTACTGTTTTACACTTGATAAATAAGAAGGGAATTTGACACTTACGTGTAGCTTGGCATATATCACTTCATCATTTTTATTTCGAACTCAGAGAGATAAGGTTCAAGAAAGTTATTTTGGCTCCTTGAAATGTTTTTCTTGAGGTTAGTGGCACAAATATCTTAATCTGTCATATTCTTTCAAGCCCCCTGAGAAGCCTCACATCATGGCACTTGCACTGAGGTATGCTTTACATTTACCTGCGGTAGTCAATGCATTGCAGAGGTTTCTCACTGTTCTGAAGGAAATTGTTTTCTGCTCACAACTCTCCTCTTCAAGTATATTTTTAAATGACATCTTGTCCATATTTGAAATTCTTCTGTCGTCGACAGCATCTTGCAAGGCTTTGCGAATATTATCTGTCAACGTAACTTCTGACTCGCGTGCCATCTTTGTCGAGGATTCCCTATCACATGTTGGGTTAACGCGGGTGACACATCGAACCAGTCTACTATTTGCAGAGGTGTGTATTTGTCGAATGGGATATGTGTCTATGTATTTACACAGACATCTTTTTACAACTGAAATAAATGAAGCATATTCACATTATACAACTTTGCCTGGAGACAATTAATGGGTATGGCTAAATTGTAGAAAATTGCACATTGTGAAGAATTATTTTCACACCTTAGCATTCTAGGGTGATGGACTCTTCCATTTTCCGCATACGTCATACCGACATTATTCAAGATGGCCGGCAGCTAAATCCTAGACGGTTCGTTGGTTACGGAAACCTTCTAAGAAGTCATGGATGAGCTATTTGTGTTCGGTTATGGTTGTAAACTATTTCGTGATGATGAGAAGGCAATGTATATCGAAGAGAAACGACACTTAATCCCTTGGATGGGCGATGACAGGCTGATGATAGACAGGTCGGTGCCCGCTTGGACCCCCTGATTTCTTGCTCGATTTCATTCGTTTTCGATTTTGGACGCGTTTTCTTTGACATGGCTTCATTTTTTAGCACCGAGTACCCTCGGGGACAGATGATTGGAGATGGTAGAAGGAGATGTGGGCACCAACTGGCGTTACATCAGCGGTGGATGACGTAAAAATACATTGAATTCGGGTACAAAATGTGGAACCGCCACTATGTTGGCTGACCGCCATTGTCTGTCTGACGAGGGACCCGACATAGGGGCATGGTCGTTTTGGTGTTAATTTTGTTCCCGTGTAATCTGCATCATTTATCATGTAAATATTCGGAAGGCTATTATTTGTTGACGACAGTGTCATTGACTTGCAAAAGTAACAAAGCAAACAACCCTCCTCCCCCCCCCCCTCACTTCCCTGGTTTACAGACATTAGAACTTTTATGATCAGTAAAAAGTTGAAATTAATATTGTCGCTACACAGTTTATAACTGTGACAATGATAATGACTTCTTTCTCACTGCTGGTACTCTAGAGGTGGTGCAGTGAGTATGAAAAGCACCTGCGGATGGCCGTTGATTTCCCCTTGGTTCTGCCCGGTTTCCCGCTTACCATAATGTGGGCTGTTGTCGTATAAGTGAAATATTCTTATTATTGTATGGCGTAAAACACCAATCAAATAAATAAATAAAAACTTCCATTTCGTCATTAACCGTGGCAACTTGTAAAAACATGGTAAAAAGAGCCACTTTTCTATTGATTTTCATTCTGAGGGGAGTATAGCACTAGCTTAGGGAGAACAAAATTGAATCATTGAGTAACAGCTCTGTTTGTCCTTTTCAGGTACGATGGTCGTGGTCATCTTTATGATTTGAACAAATATGACGCCAGCAATGTCACATTTGAACCATGGATGCAGACGGAATCGGAACGTGCGCTTGAGGCAGCATGTGATGAGGAGCGATACCTGGAACTCCACGTTGATTTGACCGAGCAAGCAATGTATGAAGGTACGCATGTCCTAAAGGTGTGCCGCAGGTTGTGGTGTTCCTGTAAAATGTCCTTCATGCAGAAATCTTTTCAGCAGTTGAGCAAACCCACTGAAAACAAAAAAAAATAGTCAAAGAAGGTGACGATCCTGGTTGTGTGGAGAGGAGGAAGCGTGGGGAAATATCCAGGTGTGAAACGGAATCAAGGAAGAATCAAGTGGCACAACATATGGCTGATACAAACAGTATAGTGGGAGTTGAGCTTGACACAAAGGTATACTCATAAGAAATGTTGGTTATCGGGAAGGTAGGTACGATATTATTCATGAAGCCTGGGGGGAAGGGGGGGCAGTTGGTGTGCACAAAAATAATGTAAATAAATGTTATAATCTGGCGATTCTGAAATATGGGTTGAGGCCATGAGTAAAAACATGTTTGTTGAGCGTAACCTGACACACAAACCTGACTCCCAACAAAGAATTTAATAAGAATAGTCTGATTGTGTTAGGAAACATAATTCATGCTAATGCCTTGTTATATGGATTTTCCCTAAATACCAGTACTGAAAGATTTTCAACACACTTGAATTTGACAACATTTCTTAATTGTAATTACACATTTTATTATGTATTTCCCATGTTTAGGACAATTCCCTCGTTTGTTTAATATTTTATGAACTTAAATGTGTAGTCATGCATGTAGTTGATGTTATATGTATAACTTTCTTTGTTTTTTTTATGACAGCTGAGAAAGCATTCATATCCAGTTGCTGACACCCTGTGGTTAATGTTAACTCCAGTGAATATATACAGTACCATGCATTAAATTCTTTTTAAAGCTTATTTCCTTATTTACATCAAGAGATTACTGCATCAGATGTCTCTGGCTGCACAAGTCTGGAAGAGTTGACCCTGGACACAAGAGAGCTCCTCCAAGGGCAGTAACTGTGTGCAGGCTTACTGTAACATGCAAGTGTGTTCATATTTGCAGGAAAAGGCTTGTTGCTGTATATTTGGGCCATTGAGATGTGAGGCAACACTTGAGAAATATGCAAAAATTTTGTTTGTAAGTCTGAGAATGCCTCATACCGTGGCAACTGCCTGCCACCCACTGTGGTGATGTTGGGTGGTTGTTGAATATTGAGTATGCTTATAGTCTTATCCCTAGAAAAATGGTATATTTGTAATGGTTGCAAATGTATTCACAAAAAAGTGTTTGTGTGTTATTCATACTCTTAAAATTAGGGCACTCATTGACAAAATTCATATTATTCATAGAGGATAATTTCAGGGAGTTTTTAGTGAACATACAGGGTTATTGATTACTCTGAGTTGGGCACAACCTCTGTTTTAGATTTTGGCTTAAATTTGGAATTTGGACACACATTTGTGGTGATTCATAGGTTAGAAATGGACTCAGAAGTGTTGATCTTGTTATTACGTCAGCAAATAAAGGGAATGCAATAATTGTTCTGGTTTTCACTTCAAATTAAGCAGAAGGACTTTAACTTTTAACAGGACTACTTTGTGTTTAGGGCACACAATTTATTTTCCATGAAAAGGATCAAGCTAAAGCCCTGATATATATATATATGTATTTGCACTGGGTAGTGTAATGCTACGCTTACTTGTAACTTCCTAGTTTATATTTGACTGCAGTGCTTTAGAGATTAGTCATTTCTGTGTAAGCTACAAATGCACATGTATGAAAGTATTGGCAGAACTGAATCATCTGTTGGAAAATTTATTGCATTCTTGCCAGGTCTTTTGTGTGAAACATAAATAAAATGCTCATTTTCCTTTGAAATATTCTGCTCATTGTAAGATTATCCATAAAACGGAAGTCAAAAGTATAAAAATGTGTGACACACGTCTCTCAGAATGTTGGGTAAGGTAAGGGGGCATAACTCTGGACATCGGACTGACATGTTGCCTTTGTTTGTCTGTTGATGAACAGAGGAGGAGTGGAAGCGCTACTATGAGTCTCTGGGAGGTGACGGCTACAAGGCCATTGGATTCAACTACAACTACGATGGAAGTGCTGCCCATGGAGCCCTCCCAGGCTATGGTAGGAGATCCTTTTCTTTGGACTTGATTTTCTCTGTCGTCATTCCTTTCCTTGACATTCTTGAATTATTCCTCTTTTTTGGGGAATTCTTCCTTTCTGTCACTCTCAAAGTTTGTCAGAATAAAGTTCCAGATGTAGCTTAAAATGACAAAATTTTTAGATGTGTGGGCATTTTGCTCTTTTTCATGACAGTGTCCATCTCGTTACTGATTTGCTTGCCTTCCACTTTGGTATTTGTGTCTACTCTGCATGGTCTCACATTTGAAGACGGCATAAAAACAAAGCCAGGCAACAGGCTGATATCTTGACCCAGAAGTCAGCTCTCCAAAGATCTGTACGCATGCTTGATACATGGCTTCACCATGATGTTGAAGTTTGGATTTTGGGCGTATGCAGACAAAACTCTCTCTGGTTTTTGTTGTGTTTTGAACTTTGACATGTTTGGGGGCTTTCTGTTTCTGTTTCAAAATGGTTCATTGAATTTGAATTGAAACTCGGCATGTGGTTCCACCATGACACATGACAGACCATAGCTATTGTTCTCACAGCTGAAACCTGTATGAGGCATGTATTGCTGGCGCACTATTTCCAAAATGCTCGGGGAACGGTTAATGGGTTTTCTTGAAAGTCCTGCAGCTTTTGACCAAATAAATTAGGCTAGGAAGTTCAATCTTGCTACAGCCATTTCGGTGTCAGCTTGAAGTTAGGAGGTTTGTAGGATACCCAACAGGGTATGGCAGTTTCTCACTTGGCAGCATTACGACCTTTTCCCTCTACCCTTAAACGTGATTACCATCATTTAGGTGAAAAATGAACATTTACTGAAACATTACTGTCTGAAACTGTAATAGAAGGTAAAAGAGTTGGGTGTTTTTATTTATTTGTTTTTGGGGTTTTTTGTGGTTGATTTGAAACACTGTATTGCAGAGATGTTCACATCTATAAATTAAGGTATATGGGTGGTAGAAGTGTAACCATTATCCTTGACCTACCTGGCAAACCCTAATCCTAATGGGAAGCCAGGCTGATGCAGCTCTACTGTACCAAACCTGCATGTAAATTTATTTATTCTATTTATTTCATTGGTGTTTAATGCGATACTCAAGAATATTTCACTCGCACAATGCTGGGCTTCATGAAGATGGGAAGAAATATGGGCAGCCCTAGGGGCAATCCACGGCCATCTGCAAGTTACTGACAGACTTTCCCACTTGTGGCCTGAGGCTTGAGTAGGGCTTGAACTCGTAGCCACTGCATTTTGTGAGAGGTTCTTTAGTCATTGCGCTATGCTATCGCACTATGTGTGAATTATTATGACCATATGCATACTTGTAGTTGTATGTTTTCTTGTTGGCAGATCAAGAAGTGGAGGACACTTTTGTTCCTCCCCCAGAACTGGCCATTCCTGATGACATGGAAGTAGTGAGTACCTGACTGACTTCATCATTTGATTTCTTTTATTTGATTGGTGTTATTGCCCTGTTCAAGAACTTTTCACTCATGGTATGGTCAGGTGTAGAAGTGGAGGAAGCCGAAGCTACTGGAGTAAACCACCGCCCTTCTACAGGAAAGTGACTAAACATTGCTCCTCAGTTGAACTGGTTGATGTTTGATATGTAATAAATAAATTATTGAATGAATACTGACTGATGAGGACTTGTTCTATTCTTGCTTGGTGAAAGTGTGAACGAGTATTGCATAAGTATTCAGCCTGTATTCATTGGATATCCTATAATTATGTATTTCATGTGTTGGACGGTCAAACTGACCAGTGTACCATTTCCCTTTTGCAGCCTCGCACTGACAAGGAGAATGTGATCATCGAGAAGACGGCAAAGTTTATCGCGGAACACGGGGCCCAGATGGAAATCATGATCAAAACCAAGCAGAAGGACAACCCTCAGTTTGATTTCATGGAGCATGACCATCCCCTCAACTTCTACTTCAAACACATGGTGAAAATGATCAAGAGCGGGAAGTACAAAGCTGCGACTCCAAAACCTAACCCTCCAGAGAAACAGGACAGTAAGTGGCGAGATACGAGACCATTTTGTTTTTGGAATGTACAGATGTGAAAACATGAAGACAGTAGATATATTTAAAGCACAGATGATTCAGCTGAAATGTTGATATCTCCCCATGACGAAAACAGTCGTATCAGCTATGAATCTACACTTGAAGGTTTGTCTGGTTTATGGCTGATGGTGGTGGTTTCCTCTCAGTTCGTCTACCCGTAAACCTGACCTCCTGTAAGTTTTTAGAGAACTGACTTGTACTTACCTAAAGCTTGGCATACACGAGAGCTTAAGGATAGTTAGACTAGTTCGACCATTGTCTATGCACAGTAACAATGCGACACAACTGGAGTTGTACCTGGAGTTGTGCATGCTGGTCAGTTTTAAAGTCATATACCAGTTGGAGACTCAGACCAACTCCTTATGGCCAGTTGAGCTGAGTTGTTCTCTTGTATGCTGGGCTTTAGGGCTATTTTAAAACTAAGTTGGGGTCCTCTGTGGCTCAGTTGACTAGCGCACTAGTGCAACACAAAATTCCCAGAAGCCTTCCACCAATGCGGTCCCTGTGATTTGAAATTCAGCTCATGCTGGCTTCCTCGCTGGCCGTATGTTGGAAGGTCTGCCAGCAACCTGGTCCTGGGTTTCCCTCAGGTTCTGGCCAGTATCGTCTCACCACAATGCTGGCCACTGTCAAATTAGTGAAATAGTTTTGAGTACAGCATAAAAACCGAATCAAATAGAGAAATAAATAAATAAAACTAAGTTGATTTCATGAAACCGAGGTCTGGTTGTGAAACCCTTGCACACGCTAGTTTCATCAAGTTTTCTGTTCTCTCCAGGCTCGTATGATGCTGAAAATGATGAAGAACACCATGGCTACCTTCATCCCAGCCTCATGTCTTCCATAACAACGGTAAGAACTACAGTATCCGGTTTTATTGCTCCAAGAAGGACCTCTGTGACCTCTGGGTTCAGTGCACTAGTGCATAGTAATGACCCAGGAGCCTGAATTGTACAAGTGTGGATTTAAATGTGGATATTTGTCCAACTAAAATCCAGCTCTTGCAAGTTTAGCTGCAACTTTGAGTTGGGTATTTGGCATTGGGTTTACTCCATCAATAAATCTAATAGCCACGGTGTGAGTAAAAAACTTTGCGTACAACAGTACGAGTCAAATAAATGAAATTGTGATACAATTAAGGTTAATTGGGCATGTTTTAATCACTGTTCACAGACTGGAAGGAAGTTTAACAAGACATTGATGCTTAGGTTAAATATTTCAAAATGTCGGTCGTTATAATCTAGATTTCAGTTTCGAGAAGGCAAGTTATTCATCTGAAGCTAGAAATGAATCTACACCCTTTGTTGTCCTAGCAAATGGCTGACAAGCGACTTGTGCGTGTATTTTCCCTTAAAATATGGATTTTCCTAACAATTACTTGAAAACTTCTGAAAATCATTCAGGAGTGCAAATCACACTCCTGGTCCTCTGCAAGGAATGTAATAATCATGCATGTGCCCGGAAATAAGAAGAAAGAGTGCAGAGGCTTTCTTTGTTAAGGTTAATCCTTTCTAGCTGCCACTGTAAGAATGAAATAATTTTCTGTACTGTCAGAAACACTGGTCGGGTAGATATCTCACTTTGTAAGCTTTCATTTCAGACCGCACCAAGCAAGCCTGTGCCTAAGCCAGTTGTGCGAGTGCATGAAACCCCCTATGGAGACCTCATCAAGTCTGTGACGAAGAGCATGAGGAATGATATGCAGCAGAATTCTGAGTAAGACCAATAGACGGCCTGAAGCTTGATGCTTTTTTTAAGGGAAAAACCCAGCTAGAATGGAGTTGTGGCTAGCAAAAAAAAACATCAAAATCTCTATCTGATTTTTTTTAGATTTTTTTTTTTGGCCAAATTAAATGCAGACAAACGTTTTTTGTGTATATTGTGGGTTTTACAGAGTGTGTTGATTATGTGTGTCAGCAATGATGTACACCTTGATGTTCAGCTCAGAGTAAAGTTCTCGTGAACCATAATGCTGTAATGTGTGACTGCTTGTGTGGAAAAGTTAATCTGACATTAAAGGTTTGCTCTAGGGTCAGAGAAAAGTCAGTGTGACATCACAGTTGACACACATTATCTATATGACCCATTTTTATTTGATCTTTCTCGTTTAGGAAACTGGACTCTGGAGTTGTGACATTAACTAATTTACAGTAGGCTGAAATGAAACCCTGATCTAGTTATATGCAAATGTTGTGTTAATTATTTCCTGTCTGCCTTTTTGTCTGCAATTTTATGAAAGAAGTTATACAGTTGTTGATGAAATTTTTTTGACAGTTATTGTCCATGCCTCAAAACTGATGGTGGGCATTTTTACATTTAGCTATGAGGTTTACACTCTCGGACTTCCTTGTAGTTTCAGGTTGTCACCAAGCAAAGAGGCTTGCTTGTCAGAGTTGTGTGTATGTCTCCTTTTTTTTATTTCTCAGGAGTGCGGCAGAGACCGCTGCCCTTCCCCTGGCTCCACCACCCCTCCCACCATTCATGGCTCAGGATGTGTACGGACCCTCCCAGAAAAAGCTTCCCCCACCCCCAGGGCTTGAGCCAGTCACCCTGCCCAACCCTAGCTATCACCAACTGTCTGACGACCAGGCCACATCCAGCCACGAGGAGCAGGGATTCAGCAAGAAGAACACTGGCAAAAAGCACATGTAAGTTAAACAGGAAATGCCTCAAACTGGCATTTTGTGTTAAGGTATTTTGGTGAATGCTCCTTTTAGGGCAACTTCAGGTCGTACAAGGGAAAGTCGGCCTGCAACCCGCAGATGGTCGTGGGTTTCCCCTCGGGCTCTGCTCAGTTACCTCCTACCATAATGCTGTCCATCAGCTTGTAAATGAAATATTCTTGAGAAACCCCAATCAAATAAATATTTTTATCTGCAGTTAGTAACACGATACAAGTGGTTCTCTGTATCTGTCGGTCTGATAATGGGTCAAGTTTTTGTTCAGATCGCATAAGAAAGGGATAAAGGGCTGCCAGTTTTTATGAAAAATAATATAACAGAAACACCTGTATTCTATCATATTGTAAAATACTTCATTTTACCTAAATAAGAATTCATGTCTAATTATCTTTCTTGGATTGTAGACAAGGGGAGATAAGTGTGATGGGACCTCAGATTGTTCCCCCTGCTCCAGACATTCAACCAATCATAGACAGGATGGCTCTGTACGTGGCCAAAAACGGCGTGGACTTTGAAACAGTGGTCAAGAGCAAAAACGACAGTCGCTTTGATTTTCTCAATCCCGGACACATGCACTACGCCTACTATGACTTCAGGAAACGACTGCATTTGGAGGTAAGTGGCATCTTGATTGGCACAACTTATTATCTTATTAATCGAATGTATTGTCTTATTCAATAAGCATGAATGATTTAAAATATTTTCTCATCCTTTAAGTGAAAAATTCTTGATTATCCTCATGAACAACAATATAAAAAGGATAAATATTTTCTACTTGCTTTTGTGTGCAGTGTTTTTATGCAAAGGTAAAGGGGATTTTAAAAGATTTTCAAGCTTGCAATCTTGTCTGGGTCTTTGTGGCAGAAAGCAGTTGACAGCACTCAGATGTTCGGGTTGTCTTGCATGAAGCGTATTAGAGATGACCAATCAACTGTACAGGTGAATGTCATCATGCTGCATGTCGTACAGTTTGTCTGGTGGGCCAGTAATTCACTCAGGATTTTTGTCTACCCATGACACTGCTGGCCCTCATCTAACTGAAATATTGGGTATTCAACACTTTTCATTAAATTAATTGCTCTGACTTGCAACTTTTTTTCAGGAATTGGAACAGGAGAAATCAGAAGATGATGATCGCCAAAACTCCAGCAAAGGTTTGGGTCGTTGCTGTTCCATTGTGTAGAAACGTTAAAAAATATGTCTTATTAAACACAGTTGGTACAAAAGGTGATGCTGTTTTCACATTGTAAATGACATAAAACTTGGTCTCAACCCCCCACCCAAAAGTGTATTTTTAACACAAGAAAATGTCCTAAAATATTACATTTGGTGTTCAAATAAACCTCACCAAACACCTGCGAGATCAGTAATTCACTTGGAATAAGGAAACACCATGGAACTTAGTCATGGGCATTATTCCAGTACCAAACCTGTTAATTTGTTGATTAAAATTTTTAGAAGTTGAAAACAGAAATGATTAAATGACTTACATGTTACAAATGGTTTTGTGTACCTAGGTGTAAGTTTTAAGTTGAAAACGAAAGAACAGGAAAACACACAACTGGATAAACGAAAAGCATTTGACTACGAGAGTACAGATGAGGAGGATGGAGAAGGTAAGGAAAAAATAATAGCAGTGATCTACACATTTTTGTCTTTGAATAAGTCAAAAAGTTGTTTGTTTTTCATTGGCTGGAAGAGACCACGTGTGGACTCAGTGCTAACAGCCTGACTGAATCTTTTACATTCCCCCGTTCTAACTGTTCTACTTGATGTTCATTGGAGATCATTTGCTGCGGCTTGACATGTCTCTGCCATTGAAGATCTTAATGGTAATTAGTTAATTAGTTTGCTCCTGGCTACATTCTGGTTTGTTTCACTAATGGAGCTGACAGTGGTTTCTCCAGCCAATTTCTTTTTAGAAACTCAATTTGAACAAATCAGATTTTTATCACTAGTGTATCAAAAACTGAATGAAACTCAATACAAAATTTGTCTAAAACTCAGTTTTTCGATATTTCTCAATGTGGTTACCATGACCAGAAAATGGTTAGAAAACCCCCCTGGATAATCACTGTATGAAGTGATCATTCTTGAGCATGGCATGAAACCCCAAGCAAATTGAACTAAATAATAAGTCCACATGCACCAATTTTGGATACAGTTCACACTGATGCAAAATTTTGGTTCATGCACATAGACTGATATCCATGAGCGATAACCATGAATTTACCTGGTTGCTGTGGTAACAATAGTTTTGTCCATCAGTCCTGGTCTTCTTAGACACTCTCAGATGCACGGAGACATTCATGATCTATCTGATATGTAGGTCTTCAGTTTACCATCCTTTTGCAGTTTGAGGGGCTTCTGTGGCTGAGTCGGTTAGTGCGCTATTGCAACGCAATGACCCAGGAATCTCAGACCAATGCGGTAGCTGTGAGTTCAAGTCCAGCTCATGCTGGCTTCATCTCCAGCCATACGTGGAAGGCCCGCCAGCAACATGCAGATGGTCATGGGTTTACCCTGGTTTCCTCCCACCATAATGCTGGCCACCATCGTATAAGTGAAATATTGTTGAGTATGCCATAAAACACCAATCAAATAAATAAATAAGTTTTTTAGTTTGTCTTTGTTTGTTCAATCTTTCATTCTCATCCTCTACAGATGTGAAAGTTAAGGAAGATCAGCAGTCCCCATGTGAACCCCGTGACCTAGTTGTTGTACCCCCAGAGAAGCCTAGCCAAGGAACCCAGGAAGACATAGAGAAAAAGAGAGGTCAGTTAAGTCGCCCTGGTCAGGTCATACCAATTTATACTTATTGCTGCCTCGGTCGTCGCTCAGCACTGAGAGATCAGAGCAAGGAAACAGGACTGGTTAGCATGGTGTCAGTATAATATGTCTCGGTGGGGTTTCATGTCTGGTGTCTTCAGCATGATGCTCCAGTGGTGGCAGCACTGCGGTGCCATAACCTCACCCTGCCACAAGAAGACAGGGTATATATGTATGTAAACTAGTGGATAATAAGTGGATCTGGTGAGAGATTGATGATCTCTCTGCTCATGTTATTTGGTACACTCAGTCGTATTTTTGATCACAGCTAGCAGTGTTAGCAAGGTTCTTGAATGTTATAAGCCCTTAACTACAGTTTGAAAAATTCAAGGGCAGGAATTTTTTTAAGGTTGTAAAAAAACCTGGAATTAAATTAGAAATCCAAGCGAAATAATCATGTTTGTTGGACTTCTTTGATCTTGATAGTATTGTCACTTGAATATAATGAATGTGTCCTGCTTAATTTTATGAGGAAAAGGAAGCCTATCAAAAGAGGTGTGGAAACAGCTCAGTAAGTGCGATCTTACTGAGGGCAAAAGGGTATTTGAGGGTTTATGAATCGATGGCAAATGGGTACTTGCAATGTCTTGAAAAGCTCTTAAATTCAGGTGTCACATATCTTGGGTGAACCCAGAAGTGAAAAATCCAGTTGAGTGATTTACATCTACTTGTTATTTTGTCAGCTGAGGAAAAGTTGAAAGACCGCCTGGCCCTTGCAGCGCGGGAAAAACTGGCTCAGGCGAGTAAGGAAAAACAGATCCAGGCAGAAAGGAAGAGGAAGGCAGCCATGTTTATTACATTACTGAAATCAGGCAGCCAAGCTGCTGCAGAAACAGAAGACAGTAAGTGAGGGGTGTTAAGGATCAACATAGGATAATGCCTAGACGTCAAATGCATAGAAATGTGACCAGTACAAGGGATTTGTACATGTCTGCGCGAGAAGCTGTGAAAAATTTAACAAACATCCAACATACCAGTTACAAGATGTGACAAACATATAACAGAAGACCGTAACTGATGGTTGTTCATGTGGAGGGAAAGGATTTAGAAGTTGAAATAAACTGTGACAAGGACATAGGAAGAATGAAAATAACAATGACAACCCCAAAAGTGTTGGCAAGACAAGAAAAACCTTATAAATTTCATAATACAGCCCAAACAATATTTTGACAATACACCCGTGTGATCCAACCTCTGACTGCCGCTAACTTGAATACAGTTCATCTCTTTTCTTGTGTCTTGTAGAAACAGATGGCAGTGCCGGAGACGCTGATAGTGGACCCCCCTCTAGACACTCCTCTAGACCTGCCACACCTTATGACCTGCTGTCTGGGAAGAATACTCCTGATCGTCCATCCTCCCCGGGTCAGGCCACAGCCCCACCCCCTACCTCAGAGACCCAGGCGGCCACGGCGAAGACATCTCTGCCACGCGCGTACTATGGGATTCCAGCCTCAATACGACGCTTTCCTCGCTCCCCGACACCACCCTCCTCGTACAGTCGAGGTTGGAGGTAAGGCCCCCAGGCCCTGTATACATGTATGCCTTCCATGTGAAGGAGTCTGTCGAGAGAGGCAGCCTTATATCAGAGTACTCTACATCACCTATAATTACAAGGAATTTACTCAAACTGTACTTTTGCCATGCTGTATTGGGCAGGTGAAAAATAATGTTAAGTTTGATGTGATTAACAGTAACTCGTGTAACGTCAATGCAATTTTTCACCAACTCTGTTCGATCTCTCCGCGATAATTTGTACAACAGTGGTCGGAAAATTGCGTAAAATCATAGGTGACTTGATGTAGTTGCCTTTATTAGTAAAATGAATCGATATGTGCTTTGCAGGTTTGCAAAAATGCACACTCTAGGCTCTCATTTGGTTTGACAGTGTGGAAAATGGAGGTTTTATTTCAAAAAGAAAAGTTGATGCCTTACCAGCAGTGGTTTGAGAGCGCCCATTTTGAATTACCTAGATTTTCCATGGCAGGTTATACTTGCCATGTGATCTTATTATCACATTAGCCTTTCTAGTGATTTGTGTCTGCAATCAGAGCACATTTTCGACAGGGCTAATAATTATTTTTGGAACCATAACTAGCTCATTTGGCCGAAGGGTAGCTCTCGTCTTAGTTGATTGCCCCTTGACGAGGGAGGTGTGCTTGGGATTCCTGCCTCGGTTCAAAAGGAGGGTGTTTGTCAGGTGGCCGCTTAAGGGCAGGGCCTCTCTCCAAATTCTGCCCAGTTTTCTACGCCAAAAACCCTGATCACCCTCTAGTAATGTAATTATCTTGGAACACAGCTATCAGATAAACAGATAATTGTTTTTACTGCTGTCATGTGAGCAGTTAAGTATACAACAGTAAGAAATCATTTGTAGACAAATGAACCATAACTACAGTGCCGTGAAGTTTTAATATCATCACCTTACATAGGGAAACCTTTACTCCCTCAGGCCCCACGTTGTTGCTTCCTGCCTTCGCGATGATGATTTGTGGGAATGTCCTTGTGGGCTTTACACTTGGTTGCTGTTGCATGACACTAACAAAACATGCTTCTGTGGTCACCAGGTCTCGGTCTCGTTCCCGCTCCCCGAGGCGCTTCACTCGGGCATCCAGTCCCAAGCGCTGGTCAGACAGATCCCCGCGGCGCTTTGACCGCTCCAGTGCTTCCAGGCGTACGCCCTCTCCTTCAAGGTCCTTCTCCAGGCACTCAAAATCTCCCAGTTTTGACAGAAGGAAAGCGAGGTCAAAACGGAGCAGGTCCAGATCTCCAAAATGGTCAAAGCATTCACCATCACGTTCCAAGTCAAAGAAGAAAAAACACAAGAAGTCACGCTCAAGATCCAGGTTTGTTGTTTTTTCTTTTTCTTTCTTTATATTAGCCTGATTTCTGGAACATTGTGTTGACAGATGTGTTTATGGACTCATTGTCACATCTGTAAGATTTATTTCATTTAGTTGATTGGTGTCTTATGCCATACTCAAGAATATTTCACTTATACAGCTGGCATTTTGGTGGGAGAGACCATCAACTGGTTCGTGGCAGACTTTCCCACCTACGACCTCAAGGGGAAGCCAGCATGAGCTGGGCTTGAACTCACAGTGCCCGCATTGACCGAGGGCTCTCACTGCACAATGACATCTGAGCCTCTCAACAATGCAGTTAAGGTGAGTTCAAGTCCAGTTTCCTGATGGCTTCCTCTTTGACAGTATTTACGAAGGTCTGCCAGCCACTAACAGATGATCGTGGGTTCTCACTGGCTCTGCCAGGTTTCCTCCCATAATAATGCTGGCCATTGTCATATAAGTGTGTCATTTAAGTGAAATAAGTGAGTAAAACGCTGATCAAATGAATAAGTAAACAAACAACATGAGACAGTGTCATCTGTGGCTATACCTCACTGCTGGCTGACGTTATTTTCTTGCGTGATGTAATGTCAGGCAGAATCTGTTACTGTGTGATGTTCAAAAAGAGCACTGTTCCCTGCGAACAGTCTAAGTAAATAACTAAAAAGTGATTTTTGATTTTTCTTTCCTCAGATCCCCACGTAGGAAGACAAAATCCAAGGAGAGTAGTCATGGAGATGCCAAATCGAAAGAGCCAGTGACAGTCATAGATCTGGAGCCAGTGGACAAGGGGAATAACTCATTGTGTGATGACAGTCTGCGAGGAAGCAATGGTGTCAGACACTCTGACAGGTATGCTGCTTGCCAGATACTGTATTTGACCTAAACGTTTGTGGCCTGATTTTTAGGGTTCTCTTAATCTTAGAAATTTCATAAGTAAGTGTCAGCACCAAAAGTAATATTTTATGCCCTTTACTTGCCTTGTAGATGTAGGGGTTAGGGGGTGGTACAATAGTTCAGTGTTTGCCAGATAGTTGGGTTCTCTGTGATATGACTGTAAATACAGTGTGCAGGGGTTTTATAGCCAGTTTCTCGGTGTGTTAGCGACAACAAGAAATATTGGAAAATTGAGTTCTAGACAAATTTTATATTAAGTTTTCATGAAATAAATTGAGTTTTTGCTACATTGGTGATGATAGAATATTGAGTTTTCTGACTTACTCAGGTTGAGTTTCTAAACAGAAATTGGCTACAAAAGCCCCTGAGTGTGTTGGAAACCCGTAGCCAGTCATTACTGTTCGTTGTTTTCAAAAAAGAGCTTTTACACTCTGGTGAACAACTAGTATGAAATAAATGTTGAGAAAACAGGTGTTATCAGCAAATATTGTACAGTTTTTAATCTTTATTTAAATATTTTCATCCTTGTCTGTAAATTTACCTGGGCGAAACCTTCGTAATTGTGAAATTCAAATGGTCTCACTGGTGAGCCACGCCCAGGGTAAATTAAATTCTGGCCACCTCAGTTCATATATGATCTACTTTTCCATGTCAACATATTTTCAGAAATGCTGAGCCAAATTCAGTAAGTCTTCATACATGAACCCCCTTGGTGGGTGGCCTGGACAAAATTAGGTTGTATTTACCTAGACTGACCCCAAATCTATTGTCCAGCAAGAGTATATTGACTCATCATGTCTTATGAACACTGTATAAGGTACCTGTACTTGCAGAACCAGAAAGTAACTAAGTGCAAATGTGCCATATTTCACCTCATTATCATCCATGACTAGTTTGCTCGTTTTTCTTGGTTGTGAGAGTTGATCTTAGAAAGGTCATCTTCTGTTTTGTTTCAGATTACCGAGCTGTGTACCTTCCAAGTATGAACATGTGCTGACCACGTCAGTGGTCAGAGAGGGTGACCCTGTCTGTGCTGAGGGACATACAGGCAGACCAGTGCCTCCAGTACCTCAAGCGTCTAATGTAAGTGTATGTAGTCTTAGGGCAGTGTTAGCTTGATAATTCAGCTGCATCAGCTGTGTATATTTTAGCTTGGTAATTCAGCTACATCAGCAGTATATGTTTTAGCTTGATAATTCAGTTATATCACCAGTTAGTATTTTACCTTGATTATTCAGCTACACCAGCAGTATATATTTTAGCTTTTTTATAATCTCAGTGGTTTAAGTGTTCAATATGAGTTAAATATCGTAGGATGAAGTGACAGGCCCACGGGAATCACATAATGCGACATAATTTGGACCAAAATATCAATGGAAAGTGACCATTGTCCAAGTTCTCCCTCACATTGGCTAATCCTACAGTTGAACACGGGCAAACATGTTTTAGGATTTATTTTCTTCTTACTGTAGAGCATCTAGTCATGCCAAGCCATTTTTTTTACATGATTGCTTGTTGATAAATGTGGCTGCGTTGAGTTGTGATTGAGTTAACCGTTGATAAATCACAGATCTGTCAGCCCAGTGTGTTTAATTCTACTGGCCTGCTCAGAATTCAACTGACCCCTGAGAAGTGTTACTCTTGAACTTTGTATATTGTGATGAAATGTGCCCTGTCAGCCAACACAGTCCCAATCAAAACTGCACCCTCTCTCTAAAAAAAAAACAAAAACAAAAATGCAAGAAATGCTGAGAAGGCTTTATATTGTCAGCCAGATAACTCTTTCGGAGTGATTTATCCGGGTGCTTGTCCATAACGATCTCAGTTAGAACAAAAGCACATAGACATGTACGCCAACACTACAACATTAACAGCTTTGTTGACACCCCAGGATTCAGCTCAGTTCTAGTTATTTTTTAGACATATTTGTCAGCTTGAAACTATACTTGAGCTTATTTAAAGCGTTAGGTGTCGCAAAGACTCAAATGAAATGCTTGTTATTCACTGAATCATGTGGTGCATCCAGTGCTTTAACACAGCCAGGTATCTTTGTCCCGAAGTAAAGAAGTCAGTGGTGCGCTCTTGTAACGGTGATGTGGCTGATTATAGACCTTTAGGCATAGAAAAACTGTAATTTGTGTTGTTTGTTGTTTTTTTTCTTTTTTGCTCCTACATATGATCTTGTCTATTTTTGCAGGAGAAGATTTCCAAGGTGAAAGCCATGTTAAAGGCCAGCAGGAAGGCCATTCTGAGAGAGGAAGGCGTCGACCTAGATTTATGACCTTGACCTTCAGTGTCAGGGAGTCCTGATCACCTACACCTTTATGAACTGTAACCTTTAGATTTGAAATTGTGTAAAAATGGTTTAGTGTTTTACAAATTTGAAAAATTTTGAAGAAAAATAAACAAGGTCATCATTAAAAATATGTTTGTTGCAGGTAACCCGACGTATCCATCCCATTTATCCCAAAAAGTACATTTTGGGCAGTCAGTGAAATGTCAGAAAGTTTTTCTAGTGAGGTATTCTCAAACCTTAACAAGAAATCTCGAAATTCTTATCTTAGAATCAGACAACGTGTGCAATTACATCATGGGTCAAATTTTAGGTGATATGTGATACCACAAGTGGTTTCAGATGTATTTTCATTCTAATATGATTAGGCTTTTCCTTTAGATATATGCAGATAGGTCTTGGATACAGCAGCTTCTTGTTTTACCTGTAGTTTGAAGTTGGAAGGTTTGTCAGATACCTAGCAGAAGTTGGTGATTTCCTCCACCCATAAACCTGGCCACTGGCATAGGAGTTAAAAAAACTTCCTCGATACAGTGTGAAAACCCAATCGATTGAATAATGAATGTTGAATTCATCAGAGAGCAAAGGTTTTGTTCAGAAAAGACAACTGAAAGATTTCACCTATATATTAATACAAAAATCACTTTTTGTTTGCTGCTTGTTTTGGAACGGGGCATTCATACAACCATTAATAATATCATATTCATATTTTGTAGTAACGGTTTAAAGTGTGTAAGAGAACCATATGTAGATGGATATGTCTCAGCTGATGTGTTATTTTTGTCCAATCATTGCACAAATTTTCGATCTTCCAGACCAGAACTTGTGTTGGTAGTTTCCTGTTAGGACTTGAGGAGGCCAACCCCGTTTAATTCTAGCAGAGAATTCCCGAGTTCCAGCCCATTGTGATATGCAGCATTCAGGTTCATAGTCATCATACTTATTTCATGCACACAATTTTTTGATACAAGCATAATTTGTAACTATTTCTTTGTTTTTCCGTCAACATGAAAGGTAGCAATGTATGCTAATTTATATTGCAGCAGGAACCAGCTATGTGTTTGGCTGCTAATGGTCATTTGTCCACAGTCTGTTGTCCTGGTCAGTTTTTCAAGCTGCTGTCTAATTTCACATGGCTGGCTGCCTAAATTTCAGGTTACAGGCTGACTAAATTTCATGCTACAGGCTGACTAAATTTCACACAACTGGCTATCTGAATTTCATGTGATAAACTGTTTATTCTACTCGTTGGATTGTCCAAATTTCACATGGCAGGCTGTCTAAATGTTACGATAAGCTGTCTTGACTTCACATGACTTGGCTGTATAAATTTGCAGGGTACAGTGGATCTAGTTGGACCTGGTTCACTGTGGAGCGTGTCCTCGCTTTATGTTCAAAATGGACAGCTAAATAAGCAACCAAAATAGTATCCATCAATCTCTACATGAAGTTTTGTACTTAAATTGAATGGCCCTTTAGTGCTGGAAAACATTCAACATTAGGTCCTTGAAAATCATTTTCTCTCTGAAAACACTTAAATCAGTTGATGTAAAGTTTCTGAAATGTATGTCATAGTGAGTGTTGTCACTTCCAGTTCTGATCTCAAATTGACAGGGATGTTGTCTGTTCTCTAGCTGCATATATATTTGAACTGAAGTGAGGAATCTGACATAATACATGCATGTATGAAATGCTGAACCCATTTAATGCAAGTATGACGTTTTCCCACCACAAGACGTACCTTTCACACGAATTCTCCCAAACTGCCACGACATATCCACGTTTGTCACTATCGCTACTATAAATAGTTTTTCATTGCATGAAAGATGGAATGAAGTGTGAAATGCACTGAGTTCATATGTAATGTCTGTGAGACATTATTCAACTGCTGTGCAGTTATTCTTGCGCAAAATGAACCCAATATTATTTTCCAAGTTAAATGTAGAATAATAAAGAATATGGAAACCCTATCACAGTATTTCATATTTTCTTCATGTACATGTATACTGCGCAACCTGCCATGTTCAGGTCCTGCCTGATGTCGCTGCGCAACCTGCCATGTTCAGGTCCTGCCTGATGTCGCTGCGCAACCTGCCATGTTCAGGTCCTGCCTGATGTCGCTGCGCAACCTGCCATGTTCAGGTCCTGCCTGATGTCGCCCACTGGCCAGTATTTCAGAGATAGGGGTTCAAGTCCAAACCTCATTGATTGTGTAACGACTACATAGGACGTCTCGATACCATAGTTCCCTATTTTGTTCGCAGCATAAAGGAATGTACTAAGTACTGGGGTAAGTTTCATGAAGCGTGGTTAGTGTTAAGTAGCCATTAGCTAACTGCGCTTCACGTCTGCAACTTCTTGTCAGGGTAGTTGAGGACTTACTTAGCTAACAGTGCTTCACGTCAGCAACTTCTTGTTAGGGTAGTTGAGGACTTACTTAGCTAACAGTGCTTCACGTCAGTAACTTCTTGTCAGGGTAGTTGAGGACTTACTTAGCTAACTGCGCTTCACGTCTGCAACTTCTTGTCAGGGTAGTTGAGGACTTACTTAGCTAAGTGTGCTGCATAACAACACGACCCGGGTCTGATTCCACAAAGCTAGCTTATGTCAAAAATTTGAAAACTTTTTAAAAATGGTTAATTTTTGAGACTGGAATTTTTGAAATATATTTGTCTTGAAGATAACATTACATGGGTGTTCCAATTTTGATTTCTAGCATCCCAAAATAAGCTCCAAAATCAAGTTTCAAATTTTGACAAGTCAGAAAACAGCTCCTGATGTCATGTCTTTGTCTTCGTCTTCAGGAAGGTGTCCTATCTGGTGTCCTGAGCATTTAATATATTCAGGTCAATATTCAGGTCATTCTCGTATGGGGAAAGCCCCTCATTTTATGGCTGAGTTACACTTCTTCAGTTTGGCCTGTTACAATGGCAGACAAAGGATCAAAGCTCGTGTACTTTATTCACAAGTTGGTGTGTTCTCTGGCTAAACCCCTGCTCTGTCTGGAATTTACTAACCTTTCATCAGACATGGCAGACTCAAATCAAGCTTTAATTATTTACTTGACTGTCAAACAACAACCAAGAACGTAGCCCTCATTATTAAATGATGAGTGGTGAATCCTGGCTGAGGTGGTTAGCACACTTACCCAATCACCCAGGAGCCACTCACTAATGCAGTTGCTGTGAGTTTAGGTTCAGCTTAGGCTGATTTCCACCACGGTTGTACTTGTATGTAGGAAGGTCTGCCAGCCATGGTTTACGTCAAATATTGTTGAGTACAGCGTAAAACAGCAACAGACGTGGTCTCCATATAGATCCCGCGTACAGCATCAATATCTCTGCCTAAGGTGCTGTAAACCGTGATGAGACTTTCTTGACAGGACAGACCTGTCATTTTGTAGCTGAAGAACAAACTTGTCTCGCTCACTGTCACACATTACAGCTATCCAGTCTAACATAAAGATTTAAGATTTTCAAAAGAACAAGAGACGACTTTGGCCTGAAGTCTTCTAATGTGGCATTGAGCAGAAGCTTGTTACTTCAACAGGAACAGGCTCTGCATCTTTTTTCTTCTGTAAACAGGAAAGTAACATTGTTCAGCTTGTGAAGTCGTACTCCAGTCAGCCATCTCGTACATTCATGCAGCCATCCAGACTACCAATGTATGCAAAAATATTCATTTTATAATTCTGGACAAAGCAGAGTCAGACCAGCAACTGAGTGCAAAGGCAACCCATCTAGGCCCAGGTTTCATGAAGCGTACATAGTGCTAAGTAGCCTTTAGCCAAGTGCATTGCATCAAACCGGGTTCCCTCTGTGCTGGCAGAAGAAGTCCTGTTCAGCATTTGGATCAGTGACAACACCACTGTTTTATTGAAAGACTTCCAGATTGTTACTGTTCATTTATAGCTAGGCTGGCACCCCCCGGTTTTTGTTTTATGGATGACTGCAACAAATTTGTCCTAGCTTAAGCTAATAACACCGAAATATTCATTCATTTTCTTCTTGCTTAATGCCATACTCAGGAATTTTTACATTTTATGATAACGATCAATTTTATGGGTGGAGGAAACAGGAATGGAGGACTTGAACCACAGACCCTTGGCAAGATACTGACAAACACTTCCAGATGTGAGGTACACATTCATACACCATACTTGCCAGCTGTCTTCATCGAATGTCAGACCACCGAAACAACCATTTTCAACCTCTTACTGTCAAGGTGGCCCCCATCAAGGTTAAAGTTCATGAGGGGTAACAACACCATCAAGCACAACCTTTCCAAACATGTTTTATTTGATACACAGTTGGAAGGCTTTTTACTTACAAAAGTAAGACAGTCAAAACCAAAACAGAACTGTGGTTTCAGTCATTGTTTTCTGGGAAAGGCATAAAGTTGGTTAACAGACAGCACACTCGCCAAATTTGGTTGACTGATTTGAAGTGTCCCAGACTTGACCTGCACGACAATATTTTGAACTGTTTAATCCGTGCGATCGCTCGTTCAACACAGACACGATGTTTCGCGATCTTGTTCATTTGAGTCACATCAGATTCAGACATCTTGCTCTTAGACGACGTAACAGGAGGGCTCTTCAGTTTCAGTCCCAAACTTTGGAGTTCTTTTTCTATTGGTAAGTCCTTTCCAACCATTATTGAGTCTCCTTCCTTTACCTTTCCAGTCTGCATCAGCTGCTTCAGAATCTGATAATACCCACAATGCTTCATCAACTCTTTACTCGTTGTAGTGCTGTAGTGAAGCATGGATACAAATGTAACAGCTCCTCTCGGATCCACACCAATGATTCCATTCAAGGTGGCCGAGGACTTTTCAGAGACAAACTGACTTTGACTCTTTGTTCTAACCGTCCTGGGTCTTTGTATTTTCACTTCAATCACGTCAATAATCGACACTGTGTTTGGAAAGTCCTCCTTAAACTCTCTTGGCATATTTTCAATAATCGTATCCCGATGAGGCCATATAGATGAAGGCAGAGATCCAAATCGGAAAAACATATAATTCACCCAGTCGTTGAAAACACAAACAGAGTCCTGCAGGGAAATTCCAAATAATGTGGCCAAATGTCTGAATTCAAAGTCTTGACGCAGCCTCATCAGGACTAACAAAAGCTGGTCCTGAAATGTTAACTCAGACAAACAACTCAGAGGTTTTGAGGGTTCAAAAGGTGCTTCGTCTGTTGGAATAAGAAATTTACTGAGGCCATTAAAACTTTCATGCGAATATCCAGTATAATACTCAAAGTCCTCTAGTTTCATAGTAAGGTATCTGAAATAATTAACTTTGGGTACTTCTTTTGCACGTAATTCTTTTTGAAGAAATTCAACACTGCGCTGCAGGTCTTCTTTTTCTAGGCACACTTTAGCTATTTCCTCCCGAAGTCTGTCTATCTCTGCTTTCATATCTGACTTTTCAACACCATCACATGACTGGAGACTTTCGCCTTTAATAGAAACCTTTCTGTTTTCAGCAGCCAGTGCCAGGATGTCAAAGTTACTGAGAATTCCTGAAACCAATCAAAAGAGAGCAACAGTTGCAAGGAATCATGGGATACAGTTTTGGAGATTTTCGGCTAAACTATACATGCATGTCATTTATGGCACACACCAATTCTCTGGAGTACAAAGTATAAACTCACTGAGAGCATATTTGTTTTTGAACACATGACAATCAAGTGTCTATCTACACACTTTCAGTTATTAGTCTAAGCACCTAGTTTGATCTGCCTCAACACACACTCTGACCAACTCCCTGACACTAACTCTGCTGGGAACATATGAAAAGGCTACAACTATAAAAAAACTTGATTGGACTCTTAACACCCAGACTTACTGGCATACATATTTATTTAATCATTTACTTGGTGTTTCATGCCGTACTCAAGAACATTTCACTTATGTGATAGCGACCAGCACTATGGTGGGAGGAAACCAGGCAAAGCCTGAGGAAAACCTCCCCATGTAAGGTCAGAGAGGAACTTGAACTAACAGCGACGCACCAAATGACTAAGTTTTAGAACTATGATCTTGCAAGTGTCAAAGTTTTATGATGTATATCACCATTTAACACCCATAATGGATACCAGTGTCCTGAAAAAAAAATTTTTTTTCAAGTTACTGCCCGAAAAAACCTATGGATGATCACAAGTTTCCCCCAAGCCCTGCCCAGTTTCTTCCCGCTATAATGCTGGCCTTTAAGTGAAATATTCTTGGAAACAGACTAAACCACCAATAAATAAATAGCTACTGTACAAATATGTAAACAATGTGAGTGTTGCTTCATTTGTGGCTGATGTCTAGTGCACGTTTTTCAAACAAGAACATGTCTACATCTTCACACTATGCTTAATTTAAACTTGTTGAAGTGTGTCAGTTGATTTATTTATTTATTTATTTATTTGATCGGTGTTTTACACCGTACTCAAGAATACTTCACTCATACGACAGCCGCCAGCATTATGATGGAAGGAAAGTGAGCAGAGCCCAGGGGAAACACGCGACCATCTGCAGGTTGTTGGCAGGCCTATGTCAGCTGAATTTAACCTATTATGGCAAACAAAGCCTAATTAACTCGGTGGGTATGTCTTACCACTTTGTATCTCCTTTTCACTTGGTTTAGCTTCCATTTCTTCAACTGGCTGGCTTGCTGGGACTGGAGATGGTGCATGTTGATCCTCAGGATAAGCAGACACGGGATCTGGGTGGTCCTCAGATGGTCTCCCTTCAATGAAATGCTGTTGGAAAACAAAAAAGTACAATATCAGAGGACACTTGTACATCCTCCTCAAGGACAGTGTTCAGGACATCTTTGTGCAGCTCAATACACCACGATGACCATCAGAGCTGCCATAAAGCTGTTCTCAGTGGTGTCAGTACACATGACCACAACGAGTCATACGAGGCCCAGACAAACAAAAACACATGGTCATTTATGCCTATATGTACACTACAGCATTACAGGCTTCTGTGAGAGCCAACGATACAGAACAGTTCTCATTATTTTTTACGCGATATACGTCAAGGAAAAGACAGCATAGGCGTGAAGTGAGCATCAGGAGGAAGGCCACTGAAAAAGATTTCTAAAAATAAATTCATTTATTTTTTTATAATTCTTCTTCCAAGGCTGTGCTGTCAAATACTTGAATTGAAAGGCAGGATGCATGGGCCATGCTTCAAGTCACCCAGTGACAATGTACTGGACGTCATATCAGCTATTATTCTTTACATCCTTCTTTGTACAGGCAAATTTTCTGAGAACACTATTTAAGCTATCTAACTTACAGGCCTTTCCCATCTCAAATCCTTAAAGATCCAGTTATATGTTAATACATATAAGATACAAGTGACCAAGCAATACACAGTGTTTACCACTAGGTTACTCTGAGACAGAATCCTAAAATCTCTGGGTTCAGTCAAAACGTAACTGTTACATCATGAGACCGTCTCTAATACCGAATCGTCGGATGTATGTGGCATCGGCTGCAGGATACAGAAATATACAGGTCCACCACATGACCACTGCTGTCCAATGAAAACAGAGCATTCGGTCACAGGCCCCCGAATTTCAGTCGTGCTATCACACTCCCACACCAAGCCCCCTCTTGCAACATGATCTATGTTTGCCACTTACACACACCAGACATAATCACCTGTTTGGAGAGTGTGAATCTACGTGTGCAAATCACACTCTTGGCCTTCAGCATGGGGTGTGATTATCACACACCTGCTCAAAAACAAAAATGAAGGGCTGTGGTTGGATACAGAATAATGAATTATACTTGCTCTTAAGAAATGATAGTTGATAACATAAATCAATAGGTCAGTAAATAATTACTCATCACTAAAACAAAAAAAGATATGCATTTAAAAGCATAAAGCAATGCTTTTGAAAAAAGCTAATGACATACTTTTATTACACAAGAATGAAAAGTTATCCTAAATTCTTTCTTACACATCTAAATCTAATTGACTTTAGCCACACATCGATTTCCATGTATTTTTTTTGTTTATTTTTCTACTACTCAACAGAGCTAAATCAACAATTTCGAAGAAAGTGATTTCATATGTTGACAATCTATCATGGCCAATTCTTTTGAATGCTGGAATTTAAACTAAAAACACTAAATTGATGAAATCATTTCCACTCCCCCTGCCCCAAAATACCTCATCAAATAGCATTTCCTGACACATGAACACATTTATAGGCAAGACCGATTTCCAATTTCAACATTCAGAAATTCAAAATGTCTCAACACGCTATGTCACTCATGCACATTTACACTTATATTTCAAAAAAGCTTACCTCTGTTTAGTCAGATTTTGTATGATCTTAACCTGGCAACCTCTGAAAACTTGGTTTGGGTTTTAACCAGGTGGACTAAATTATATATAAATGCTGCCACTGACATTTACCTTTATTTAAAATCTTTGAAAAATTCATGAATGTTTTACTCATCAATCATTATGCTGGTGTCAGAATAACCAATGTTTGTATTATCAGCCCTAGTCGTAGTGCGCTTGGCTCTAGCTACCTTTTGTTGGACACGAGGAATCTGCTGGTGGTCAGGCATAGGCCTTAAATGTAACCTCAATTTCTCATCCTTGTCAACCTTTTCACACGCTGTCAGAAACAACACAGGCCTGTGACCGGTTATAGCGATTACTTGTGCTGCTCCAAACGCCTCTTTTGCCAAGAGAATCCCCCCAGTGGACCTGATGGAATGGTTTGAGTAGACTTTAGACAACTTCGCAGCCACGCTCAACTGTGTCATGAAAGAGGCCAGTGTTTTTTCTCCCACAGGTACGTTGTAGTACCATACGGGGTCGTCATGCGAGAAACGAGCATAGGGCCGCTGCCACAGGCTGTCACATCCAGGATTAAGTTTTGCCAAATAAGCCTCAAATGATGCCACAGGACAGTATGGAGAACCTACGAAACAAAATCCATACCCTAAGAAGAAGACAACTTTTTGATTTTGCTCAGCAATTTTGCTGAGAATACTGTGATAATTACAAACATTATACATGTGAACAAGCGTTTAACAGCCCAAGAAACTTGATCCCTTGTTTCCTGTAATAATATTTTGGAAAACTGGAGCAGGTGGTGGAATAATTCTCATGCTCATTATATGGCTAGATTTTGTAATGGTCTCATCTGTGACAATTTTTTGTGGAAAAAAAAAGGAAATGTTGAGGTCTGATGCAGCAGGTAAAATGACATGTGGGAGGTGTAATGAAACAAGGAATCTAATCAAATAATAGGTCTGACTGACTAATCTTTATGTGTCAGAAAAAGTATATTTTTTCTTAGCTATTTTATTCTACATACGATTTATCCATGAATTTTTAAGAAAATATATAAATAAACTCTACTTGTGAAAAACAATCTTGTACAAAGTGCTTTACGTCGTTTTTCGCCACATCAATGTATATATGTACCGATCTATCAACTGATATTCACCTGGGCACTGAGGCATGACGTAAGCACTCAGCCGTTTATCTGGAGCTTGTGGGTGTATGTTCTGCCCTCCTTGATTCCAGGCCACAAATTTTAGTCCAGATTTAGGATCAGTGGCCACGACAAATGTTGACTTGGTAAAGGAACGCATATGATCAACTCGACGTCGACACAGATAAATTCTGACGTCAAACTGAACCTTGTTGAGAAGCCCACAAGGATTGTCAGTCGACATGTAAGGAGAAGTGAACAACCTCACTCGGTCAGCTTCATCGATGTGTGGGTGGTGCACCGTGTCTCCTAGTCCTGCCTTTCTCAACGCTACCATTGCAGCTTTATAATTCCTGTTGGCTTTATGGAAAGCTGCATCCTTGATGATGTCGAATGGCTTGCTGAAAGGCGGCGCTTTGAGGTAGCGATTCAGACCATGACGGATCGCCTCCAGGGAGCCGGCTTTGTATTGTTCGCCGTCCGGTTTACGTGCATCGACGTAGAAGTGCGACAACGCCTCACTCAACTCGGCTTCATCGAACGTCTCAAACTCTGATGGCTGATGTTTTTCGATGAGATAAGCGCGCAATATTCGACTGCATTTGGCGTTGGCTTTCACAGTGTTTTTGGCTTCGATATTGATACGCTTTGACTCGATCTCTTCGACCGATGTATCGGCGAACCGCTTTAATGACGCCATTTCTGTAGTGCCGAATGCGGAACCAAGGGAGACAACCTAGTCGACAGACGCATGTGAGTGGATCCGCAAAATGTGCTTCTGGCAGCTCTAAGATCGGAAGAAGTACGACACAGGGTTACAAAATGTGTATCTGAACTTTAAGTGTAAGCCCATCATTTTTTAAAAATCCAGCCAGTCTTATCCTTAAAATCACTTAGCCTCTGTGTTTCAAATACCTCTTGGATATACCATGTATACTGTGCCAGTTTTGCGTGAAAAAATTGGACAGTTCGTCCTTAAATATTTACGTTTATCACATTTTGCCTGTGTTTTGAGCTCTTTCTCTTTGAGGTGATGTTGGTACAATAAGTCTTTGAATCATTAACCCTTTGAACCCTAGATGCTATGGGGTTACTGACCTATGACCTGAGCTCCCCACAAACAAACATTCATTAGGCATATCTGAACTCAATAGGCATATGACGTAAGCCAGGAAAGCATCCTCTTGAGTTCATATATACATTTATTTTTTTGACAGGTGTTTCATGCCGTACTCAAGAATATTTCACTTATAAAATGGAGCCAAGTATTATGGAGGGAGGAAACCGAGCATGAAGAGCCCGGGGGGAAACCCACTACCATCCACAGGTTGCCCATTTAAAACATTATACAAGCATGCCAGAAAACCGGCCTGTCAGCTGTTAAGGGTTAGTGGCATTGAGTAGATGGAAGTAGATTTCCTACACTGAAAAATCGAGACAAGAAATATAGCTTTGCAAATTAGACTCGAACAGACTGGTGTCTTGCCCCATAGCTTATCCACCTGAGCTCCAGACAGATTGGACACAATTGAGTTTCCCGAAACAATAAGCTTCCTATATGGCTGGAAAGCTTAGTTGTTAAAGTGGTGGGGCTAGACATCTTCGTCAATGAGTTCATGTCTCATTCAAGTCTGGACAAGATGTTATTTCAGCATGTATTTATTTTGTAGAGATAGATTTTGCAAAAATTGGTAATCTGGTAAAAAGAGGCAAAATGGAAGAAAAAGTGTGCTTATCAGTGGGATTTTTTTGTAATCTGTAAGTTCGTATATATGATTGGGATCTTCTGTGCAACTTTTGGATGGCTGTGCGGCTTTTTTTTCTTTTTTTTTTTTAAAGATATTTACTGATAAAATTCCTCAATCAGAAGATCCACATTTTCGCACACAAAACACTCTAACTCTGCACATTAATGTTAAAACTAGACCAGCCAGAGATATGTGGAGTGCTCATTCCCGCCACAATCTGTTACTCGCCATCTCCTTTTCTGAGTGTGTTTTCTTGATGTTTGAGTAGCCATGATTATTGTGTATCCAAATATTTCTCACCCTACTACAGTACACAGTGTACTCAGACAAACTCGGACTGGATTATATTGTGACCGGTTTTCACCCGGTTGTGTACAAATGGCAGGATTGACTCTTGAGAGTACAGTTTCCCATCAAATTTAATCTGAAACTACGACAGAACCTTTTTCTTTTCAGATATGTTTACATACTTTGGTGCAAACATAGATGTGTTTGGCACTTCTCCGGTGCTTCAAAATGTTAACGTTGAGCTGATGGTGAGGGCGGCCGCATAGACGTATCCACTTTAAGCACTTTTCCAGACTCCTGCCGGGTTTGGGGAAAGGAACAAATGTTACCCCACCGGCCATACGTTCCGGATAACGACTGTCAGTTTTACAAGATCCCCAGGAACAACGTTTCACCATGATTAATTTACATGTTCAAATTCACCTTCCGCTGTTGTTTGACGGACCGAATGGAGACCAAACTGGTTTCCTCAATGAGCTATTCTTAACATGTTCCCTGATTGGCTTAAGACCATTTGAGGCGCACGTGGCAATCTGTCGATCCCGATGAGAATCTCTCGGTGAAACATAAATGTCAGAGATGGCCCATTTGTCTTATTGAGCTGGACATATGACGATATCACTGGCAAATGGTCTGCCAACTTCAAGTCCTATTTTGATAAATATCAAAATTGTCTCGACGCTTGACCCAGTTTTCATACACACTTTTTTCCGAGATGCGGCGCCTATAAACCCAGCAAATATCAACTATCGAAAAGGACATATATGGCCCAGATTTAACCATAGACTGATTTATGGTCGTTAATACACATGAATGGAAACGAACCCGACAGCCAAGAGAAAACCACTTGCCATCAATCACAAATTTTGAGAAACGTAATAAAGACATCCCCAAAAAACAGATTTACTACCCAGGCCGATCTCCACCCAGCCGCCCTGGTACGCCTCAGCGGGTGCCGTCATAGTTGGCCAACCCAAGGCTGGCTGGATTATATAACCTGGGAAAACGATACCATTTTCGGTTGAGATGGATTCTACCTGCACAGGAACAGGAAACTTGTGATTTTATGTGCTATTTTGCTCAGACTAATGTACACTTTTTAATTTTTTTTTTTAAATCTCAGTGTAACAATATATACCGGGGTAGCCAATTATGAATAAATAATAAATTCGAACACTAATACTTTACATTTCGTTTGTCGTCACAGGTTGTTCCTGGCTATTCCTTTCAGCTTTAGGGCAGAGAACAGCCCTAAAGCAAATTGTGTTGCCATTGCATGACACACACAAGGATATATTGTTCTGCTAACTTGGGTAAATGGATATGCTGTATTCCAAAGAAAGGCATTTCTCATTGTATGATTACTTGCACGGGGGAAATCCATGTGTGATCCCCTTTGAAAAAAAAAAAAAAAAAAAATGTCAGTTATGAAATCCTCTTTTTTGACGTTGAAAAAAAAAGGCAATCAAGAATTAACCCGCTTGGTGAAGTTGGTGCAAATTAATGTCCCTCGCATTGGCAACATAGTTGTTTTATTCTTTTTTTTTACGACAGAGAAAAAAAGAAAGAATTCAAAAACTATGTTCCTTCCCCGGTTCTGTAATTAACACTACATGTATATATTCCTTATATTGCATTTACATATATGTGGGTCTGTATATAAAATGCAGTAACACTGATGTGGGATCAGTCTCATTGAAAGGTGCGTCAGATGCTCTGATACTGCATTTCCTCCAGTCCATAACTAGTCTTACCTCCAGGCTATGTATGACTAGTTTTGCTTCCAGGCCCTGGCTGGCTTTTCCTACAGGTTGTAACTGTTCTTTCCTGCAGGTTAATGGTTTTTGCCTCCAGCCTGGCCGTTTACTCCTCCAGGTTCTCCCTAGCTTTTCCTCCAGGATCTGACTGGGTTATCCTCCGGGTTCCAACTGGTTTTTCTTCCTGGCTGTGACTAGTTTTTAGCTCTACTGGTCGAAGACCAGAAGAGGTTATGTATTAGAACGTTGTCCGGCGTCCGTCCATCTGCTTGCCTGTGTGTCTGCCTGGCGTCTGTTAACTTTTCCATCAAAACGCTATTCCTCCTACAGTTTTTGTCCCATTTCAGTGGTTGAAGTGCAGACTACATCAAGATACATAAATCATAGTAACGATTTTTTTATTTCGATGATCGGTTGTCCATCTGTATGTCTGTTGATACACCATATGTCAACATTTCTTTCAAAATGCTACTAATTACTGTTACAGTTTTTGTTCAATTTGGTACAACTGAATCAAGATGCATGTTTTGAAGAGTTGATTTTCAATTTTGATTTTTCATTGTCCGCTATACATACATAAATCGGCTCTCTGATAATTTTTGTAGACCAGTAGACCCGTTCCTCCAGATTTTGACTGTTATTCCTCGAGGTTGAACGGTTACTCCTCCTTTAGGCTCTTACTGGTTCCTCCTTCGTTCGGCCTTGGTTTTTCCTCCAGGATCTGAGCAGTGTTTCCTTGATCCGGGCTCTGACAGATTTTTCCTCCAGATTGACCAGTTACTCCTCCACGCTCTGACTGGTTTATCCTCCAGGCACTCACTTATTTGTGAGGCTCTGCCTGGTTCCTCCTCGAAGTTCTGTTTGATTTCCTTCAGGTTCAGACTGGTTTCTCCGCCATCAAAATTTAGTCTTAGCCCCGAAGGGAACACACATTTATTGTCATAATATCCAGTATAGGCATAAAATCAAATATTGTTTTGTCTCAGCTCAGCAAATATTTGATTAATGCTTAACTAGCCTTTGATGGTTTTTTTTTTAAATTTTTTTTATGCTCAGATGAGATTACAAACACTCACTACAGGGACTAAACCTTTGTGTATGCATGCGTCAACAACCATCGGTATAAGCCTGGGACTGGTTGAATGAAATGTGCGCCAGACACAACTACTGTATGATGACAGTGTTGTAGGTATACCTTGTCATGAAATTTATACAAAAAGTTGCTGCAGAATAATATTATCAAAGACAATAGTAATAATGGCTTTAAGAGACGTGCTGTCACAGGCTACTAAACTATATTTTACCCAGTTATTGCCCTTTCAACACTCTTTAGCATTAAAGATTAGCGCTCTTTCACATAATTTACATTTTGAAATTCATCGCCAGGTTTGATAAAACACAATCACTCCCCCCGGGGAAGTACACCGGAACAGAACACGAAGACGACGACTGTGGGTAACCGAGAATCTTTAATCTCGCACACAAGACGGCACTACACAGATTGCCAACAGGCGGGAAAAACTACACAAAGAACACCGACCGCTGTAGGCATGCGCAACAGAACGAAGACGTCACATGACATAGGCACAGCGACCAATAGTCAACCTACAACAATACTGGCGTATGTTTCACTTTGACGGGAAAGTCTCCTTGGAAATGACACCAAAATGTGCCCTAATGTGGATATTTCAAAATATTTCTGGTTGACAGCATATGGGTTATACATAGAGATATTACCAGCTTGATTACATTGACAGAGGTACACTTTATCAGCAAAGAAGTTTTATGTAAGCCTTTAAATGTCTACTGACTGATCAAGTGTCAGCAATATAAAATTCGTAGTTTGACGCATCCGGATTTTTCGCAAGAGACCAGAGGTGATAAATAACATTGGGCTAAATGCTGATTTTTGCAGATTTCTAAAGTTTAATGAACTGCTGGTCAATGAAACTGTCATATTTGAAGACTAGACAAGTTCTGATTACTTGTTCAGAAAAATTTCCTTTGTGAAAGCTTTATTTTCGATGGCAAAATCTTATATTTGTCCCAAGTTAAACTAGATACTGTGTATCTTTAACGACTTTCTATATTGAGCTGGTGCCGTTATAGATGCTAGCTTTTCCCCCCAATATCACTGAGATTCCTCATTCAACGCCTACGTGTGATAGAGTCTGTGTGCAGACATTCCTCAATATATACCTGCTCGATCCAGTCGGGAGTTCAGCAAGGTACTAAATTTTGATGTCCATCTTGTCGTAGACATTTTAAAGTCTACTCATTCTGAAAACACGGCTTGGTATTTGACTCGCTCTGCGGGGTTACAACATGCGCAGCAATAAGAAAACCAGTAAAATGTCTACAAGATGGATACCAAATGTAGCACGTTGCCAAGGCTTTTGAATTAGAGAAATACTTGACGGGCAAGCCTGGACTCCTGGCCGGGCCAATCAGGTATGTTGAGAAATGTCTGCAAACCAGATTTACCACACGTAGGAGGTGAATGAGGAATCTGATGAACTTGGCCAGCGGGTTCATGGTGATTTCAGGGGGAAGCGCCGGCATCCATAACGGCACCAATCCAATACAGAAAGTCATTATGGATGCACAGTATCTGTGTTAAACATCCAAATCTGACATCATACATGATCGTTAAGCTCTCCACCACTTGGTTATCTCGCTGGTTTAGGAAGCAGAAAGTGCACAGTCTCGCCACAATACACAATAACCGGGTCGTGGAGAGTGTAACGGCCATGGCGTTGGGTTTGGATGCTTAACATGGGGCTTCGGACTTTGAGGCTGACTGGAGGGTAAAGGAAGCATGAATGAACTTTCGTAAGAAATCACTTGACAGAAGGGAAAGTGACACGCCCACAGCACGCTCGTCTTCGCTATATATATCATGCAGCTTAATTGTGGTTTTACAGCAAAATTTTCCCGCGACCTGGCTCGTTCCTTGACTCTTCATAAGTCAGAGTACATGGCATTATCTTTTCTTACCATCGGCTGGAATTGTCCTACACCATCGCGCCATGGGGTTTGGTGGTTTTAAGGTTTTGTGCGCTAGAATAGAAAATGCATGAGTGATAACTGCAAAGACGCCTGTACAGTGAAAAAAAAAATCTGCTGTGGACGGAGTTTAACGGAGTTTGGGCTCAAAACTTCACATTGTAAGCTATTGTCAAGATTATGTGATTGCCACGAAATTATGTGACGGGACGGTGCTATAGGCCCTGTTTATTTCATACCTCATCACGCCCGTGCTTCAAAAATGCTCGTCGAATCTTAGATGGCCGACCAGTATACGTTTGTCGTTCCGGTGATTAGTTTTCAGGGTTTTCCTGCGGTCTGTCCTGGGTTGTTTTTGTCACCGCGATGATAGGGGTGGGTACAGCGTCAGGTTTGAGTCGACTGCGGCCCCCATAGTAGCCAAATCTTTCGAGTTCAGCTGTATTCCTCTCGTAGCTTTCAGCTGTAAAATGGCGAGAGCAGATAGGCCTGTTTTTGGTGGGTATAAAATCCTTCCGTCCTGCACCGTAAATCCTCGCCTTTCTGATGGTCAAATTGTCTGGAAACTTGAAAAAAAAAATAACTCCAGGGTTCTTCGGTGATCTGTTTTTTCAACCGTATGCAGAACAGCAAACCATTTCGTGGAAAAATTCGATATTCTTGTTGTCACTCTTACAACTTTTTCAACACCGAACTAAATGGCGAAGCTCTGACAGTGGTAAGGTTTGGACTTGTATGACGTAATTCGGTGGAGATTAAAGAGTGTTGGCGGAAAAAAAATGCATAAAACCAGCCTCATTGTCTAGTGATTGTATGTGCTACAGTGTGTACATTACTCTGATTAATGCACAGATTTTAAATATTTTTTTCATCTCAATATAACTAAATATACATGGGTAGTTAATTATGAATGAATACAGTACTAATTCTGGACACCTATACTTTAATTCCCTACCCGTTATAAACGTATTGTATATAAATGCCACAGCCTGTAATAAGTTTGTATAAGTTTATTATAAGAACAGTTTTTAAAAAGTTATTTGCACTAATTCGGTACACTCTGTTGACTTCGGAAGCGGGCATCCTGCAGAGGTTGTCAAAAACAAGTGGCCCTGTCGTGTACATCCGGGCCCAGGCCTAATTCCAACATTCTCAAACCGGGTTAGATTTACGGCTTAAGTAGATTTTGATATTTGAAGAACAGGGGTTTTCGTATGAAAGAAGCGGATGTGATCATTGCGAAATCGAGTGGATTAAAGGAACTTTTACTGACAAAGTTTGTGGACACTATCTCAAGCTTGACACATACCGCTGACATGGCGAATATCAGTCCACTGACCGTCGTGTCATGGAACGAATTCCTCGCAGATCCAACCCTGATGTACAACTTGTTCTCAAGGAACTCCCGAACAGGCCAGTTTATGTTTGACCCAGCCCGAGTCAATGTACTTGCGGGCTCGAAATCCAGGTAAGCAGAAGAAGAAAAAAAAAAAAAAAAAAAAAAGGAGAAGAGGAAGTTTTGTGATTTTGAGGCAAAGGAATTCCCCCATAAAGTCTTTGTTGTCATGCCAGTGTTAGGTGGATATCAGCTTTATGGGTAGGCCCTCTACAAGCGAATCAGTATGTACTGTCCGGCCTATTCCAGTGATTCTACCAAATGTGACCCATCCTCTCTTCCAACAGTATCTCAAATCGCGTTTGTTGGACAAGACCCCAACTTTTTTAACAGCCGAATGGACCATCAAAGGTTCATGTCTTATTTTTTGCATTGGTTTGGCCAATTTGCGGACTTACTCACGGTGAATTTGTCTTCACCGTCACGCTAAATTAAATGCATAAAAAAAAACTAAAAATTAATATAATTCCCACCCCAAAATATCTGAATTATGTACCTTTACATTTCTTTACATATACATGTGTTTAAAATTCACAGACTCTGACCGCGGATGCACACTTGCTGCCTACAGAAATAGCTATGGCCGTACGATGCCTGAGTAAGATCGCTCTAGATATGATTTAAAGACATCTGGATATGTTTAGTCTGCAAATTTTACGCCTGTGGGTGAACAGTGTAGATTTCATTTGCAACCACAGCTGTAATGGTGAATTATGTGACCATACATAGTTTGCCAAGCACAAATTTTACCCATGATGGTAAAGACAATCAGGTTACAGTAAAGACATCGTGTGACGGTAAAGACCATTTTTGTCAACGGGATGAGCTGTGATGCAATTCCATGTCATAAAGGCCAGACAAATGCCAGATACAAAAACACAAAAATACAGAAACATAATGTGGAATCATGTATTGATTCAGTAAAATATGAAAGCATGAACAATTCTTGAAATGCCCACGGTATTTGCAATCATTTTAAAATGAATGGATCAAATTACTTCAAGTACGGGGCTGCCTCAAAAGCCTAGTGCTTAGTTAAAGCATCCTCCTCAGGGTCCTGAAGTTCGGGATCAGTCACGAGTCGGGTCATACCAACTAAGAGTTTAAAAATTGTATTTAATGCTGTCTCACTTGTCGCTAATCACAGCGAGGTTAGAACATGGAAACAGGACTGGTTGGCCCGGTGTCAGTATACAATGTGACTGGTTAAGGAGTCATATCTGGCGTCTTCGGCATGATGTTCCTGTGACGGCAGCAATTTGGCAGCATGGACTTGTCATGGCACTAGAAGACACAGTTTATATATATATATATATAGGAGGACTCCTCGTCACATAATGGAAAAATTACGAGTATAATGTAAAAGCCATACATACATACATACATACATACACACACACAAATGGATACATTTAAAGTCATCCATATTTTTTAATTGAATATGTGAATTGTGAAAATTAAATTGATATCTCACCTTGATCCGAGCCGAAAGGCCAATATTCAGGTGAAGAATGTGCTTAGTGCCTTCAACACGTGTACAAGAAGTGTTTGAAAATGTAGTGAAGTGTTTCAGTAATATGTGGATAAGTCACGTGGAGACCAATATAGTAACTGCGCGGCCTTTTCCCAAACACTTCTGTCAGCCGTTTGGAGATGATCAGTGACCTTCTGTGTGGGAGGCATCAGCATGAGAAGGCTATTGCTTGTATACCACACAATATCATCCCGCACTGGCCAGAAAGAGCGATTGTTGCCAATCCGGTGCATGACTTTCACTTCAGCTTCACGATCGTCTACA
This sequence comes from Acanthopleura granulata, assembly GCA_016165875.1. Taxonomy (NCBI): domain Eukaryota; kingdom Metazoa; phylum Mollusca; class Polyplacophora; order Chitonida; family Chitonidae; genus Acanthopleura; species Acanthopleura granulata. Next base: position 18,775,885 of record JABBOT010000009.1, on the reverse strand, counting down.
TTCTGAATGACTCCAGGGTAAGGTGAACCGTCATATTTCACCATACACCACTGTCCAACCAGGTCTTCATTGATGTCTGTGGCTGTGTGTGAAGTGTCGTCGCTCTCCGGGGGTAGGTCTTCTGGAGTGACGTCAGTACCCTCTTGCTCTACCATCACGACCTTTGCCACGTCATAACAGTCACGGAATGCATTTCTGCCACAGAAACAGCTCGCGTCTCGGACTGTTATCTACCCATAAGATTTGGTTAGCACCTGAAATAGTCATCAGATGACAGGTTTGTGCTTATTCACGGTTTGTTAATAGAACTTAAACTACCAGTATTGTTAAAGTACAGCCTGTGTCAGCTATGTATGTTTCAACAATACAGTGCTACTAATGACAATACTCACACATGTCCAGCTCTCATATACAATATGGTCACCACCAGCAAACCAATGAAGAAACCCCAAATCCACATGCAAGAACAAATAATCAAGCGTGAATAAAAGAAAAATAAATAAATGGGAAAGAAAAAAAGTGTAAGGAATGAACATCGAATTGCCACATTTATGAAAATAGGAAAAATGTGCAATTCACAAATATATTACCTGATGAATATGCATATGCATAATTCCAAGTACAGCAAGGATGATTTCCGGGATGATGTATGGGCTCTCAATGGCACTGATATTGTCTTCAGAAATCCACCACAACTTCATGTCGAGTGGGAGCATGGATAACGCATCATACACTGACCGTGCATTGGGGAGGTCAGCTCTGCCCTTGGCTACTATTTTGTCTGCTGTCCTTTTCATGACTGAGCCTATTCCATCAGAAGGCCCCTTTACATGCCCGGTTTCAAGGAAGTTCCAAGTACCAGTTAAACCGTATGTAAACAGCATCGTGCAGAATAAAAACAAGTTTTGTTGGCATCTGTACTGAGTTGTTGGTCCGTCACTTACAAAATGTAGAACTTCAAGGTCTTTATTTAATTCCTGAAGATGGCGAACAACTGGGTCTAGGTGTTCCCATATGGCGGGTGGATTATGTCTTGTAGAGCTGGAGAAGGTGCAAAAACTGACAGCAGAGGATGGTACATAGGCTACGCTGGTGTGCACGCTTGTCTGTTGGTGAGATGCCCTGAAGTGAACACTCTGTATCTCTTCACTGTATTTCCAGGAATAATTTTCAGAGGAGTCGATTTGAAGCACAGCCGCATTACTGGCAAGGTTTTCTCTGAGTGATCGAAGCTTCCTGTGGTGGTGTCGAATATTGAAGATGTGTTTATTCAGTTTCTATCTCTTAGCTTGAAAGTCATCTCTCAGCTGTTCTAAAGTCCCAAATTCCTGTTCCTTCACAATCATCTTATATGATTTACGTTCTTCCTTTGTGACTTCATTTCGATTTCCACCGATACCAGCAGGTTTGCAGTCCTGGGTCATACGCCAAAGAAGGGAACTTCTTATTCTTACAAGCAGAGCAATTCCTACACATGCATTTCATGTTTTCGGGATCACAATGCGTTGCCTCCACCATCTTTTCCAGATCATTTCAGGGCAGAACATTATGATGGAACAATTTTTCTGTCAACAGTGAATTGGCATGGATCGTGCACAGACAGGTTTCTCTGTCATTAATGTTTGGAAGCAATACCCAAAACGGCCTCAATCTGCAGAAGGGAGAGTAGCTTACTGAAACATGTGGATTGCGGGGAAAAAAAAGCAGGCGAAGATTCTTCAATGAACCACAAATGAGGCGCTTTTGTTTCTTTGTGACCTGTGATTGTCTCTTTTTTGCCAGCTTTGATTCTGCTAACTTTGTCTTGGTCAAAAAACTTCACAATTTTACCTTTTAGTTTTGAGAATTTCGTCCGTGTTGTCTTTCTGTGATAATCTAGTATATCTGTGTTATCTCTGTGTCTCGGAACCTTTTGAGAAATCCTAACTGATTGTTCTGCTGCCCTAAGAAGCCTGTACTTTCTCGACATTTTGCCTTTTATGATATTAAGAACTGCTTGTTTGGCCCTGTACTTCTTTGCCGTTTTGTAAGAGGTCTTTAGGTTTTGAGACAGAACATTATGTAGTAAAAGCACTCGCTTTACATCTGGACGAACAGTCTGTCCAGTCAGCATTATTCTGGTTTTTGTTCGTGGACTGTTTGTCTTGTTTACTTTCTTTCGTCCTGTATTACTGTCCTCTGCATTTCTCTGCTGGTCGAGTTTTTTTCTCTAGTTTGTCTTCTGGCTGAGTGATTCTCCTGTAAGCCTTGGCCCTGTCCCGTTGCACCCTACGAGTACCTGCATCCGACCTTGATGAGGGTGCTGCAGGAGCCAAGGCAGCTTGCAAAGCCTATGGTGATTTGGGTGGGGTCTGCAGGGAGCCAAACCTAACTGTTATAGCTAACTGCCTTTTTCTTTTCTGTTGTCCTACCTTTTCTTTCTTCCAGCGTCTTCTCAGTTTTCGCTTCTTTCACTGGTGATGGAATCAATGGTTGTTATTTTTCCAGCTTGTTTTCTACCTTTATATCTGTTTTTTATTTATTTTGCGGGTAGTTCTTGTACCTTTCGAGATCAGACTTCATTTTCTACCTGTATTTACCTGCCTTTTCAGCAGCTGTGAGAGGCATTCTGTAAATAAACAGCGTTTAGATCTATTCCTCCTGTTAAGGTGTTATTCAGCGTGAAACTAAATTTAAGAATAAAAGATCATTTTATTTGCCTTTTACTCCAAATAAAACAGTGTGATATCATTATTACGTGTATGTTAGTCTTTTCCGTCACATGTGGTCCTTACCATAACAAAGAATATGTGACGGTGAAGACTGTAACGGTGAAGACAAACATAGAAATAAATCTCTCTACAGCTTTATATACGCTTTGAAGATAGGTTAAAAATGGCGGGCTTGATACATGTGCGTCACCCGTTAGATAATCAGGAAAGATGAGCTGATTATTATGACAACTTAATTACCAGGATGGTGAACGGTAAAGACACATTAATCAAGTACTCGATGAACAAGAATAGTTCCATGAAAATTCCTTGTTTCCCTTGTCTGCCCGCACATCATTTTACCCCATGCATAGGAACTCACCATTTCATGTTTTTACCAGAAATTGTCACAAGAGATGAGATCATAATAAATAATATTGATATTGAATAATGAAATGTTGCCACCGTCCGCACCAGTGTTCGAAAATATGATGATGGGAAAAAAGGATCAAGTGCCATAGGTGTAAAGAACAAATAACAGGATTTGTAAAGAATGGGTTGAGCTATTGTTCATCGCTGACCCTTTTTTCCGATGTTCATTGAGAAAGGGACATTTTTCAGTGAATTGACGTCACCCTACCACGTGATATCACCTTCATCCTTACTACTGCCCAAATAACAACTCTGGTATAGTTAATAAAGTATTTAAATAGGGCTGTCCCCTGGAAGTTTTTTCTCTCCTTTCCTTACACTGGGCTGACGGAGTGCTGATGCGATACTTTACAGCCACAATGGAAGCCAGTGGTAAACCATACACTGTTTCACACCAATTCAAGACTGTGGACATCCATGCACTTAACCCGCTTGAGGCAGTGGCAAGCAGGCGACAAGGTGAAATAGAACGTGGGAAATGAACAACATTGGACAATATTCTGAGTACTACGGCAGCCTGACAGTCACTGGAAATTACAATATGTTTTGTGAAGCAGCAGAATGATTATAGCATACCCTGTGTTAATTGTGAAGTTTTGTATTAGTTCTTCCATGTTATGTAGACAGTGGTATTGTGGTTTGTTATTTAATAATAAATACTCCTACCTTAGACCTATATAAGACAACAGATCAAAGCGACAAGCAATAAATCAAGATGTATTCCACAGATACAACATCTATTAGACAAAAGGAAAATGTGAAAATGAACTTTGGTATTGGTGCGGGCACTCTCAGCTTTTCTTTTAAATGGACTTATTATGTGGCCAATGAACTGGCAGGTAGGAAATCACTTTGGTAAACATTTAAAGTTATGACTCTGTTAGATCTTGGGTTCCACATTGACTTTGCAAAAGACATAGTTGTAAAGTCATATACAGGAGTGATCTGAGTTTGCCTGCTCGGAAACTCAGAAGCAAATGACTACATTCCTCTTCCAAAAAAAGAAAATAAAACAAAAAAATCTAATGAAAATGGTGAAACTTTAGATTCATTCAATCGACTGTCTCCATTTTTATGAAACATGCACTACCTACATGTACCTGTTATCAACCATTGCTTGGGTCCATGAAACGGAACTCCAGGAGTGAAGTTGAAGTTGTGTTCACTAGTGTAAGCAAGAAAACCCAGAATAAACCACCAGCCTCTGTCAAGTAATTGATCAACTTTATTACCTGTGGGGCATTGCATAGATTTTTACCTTCAGAACAAATGTGATCTATTCCAACCTTTTTCAGGTGATCTCATGTATGAAGTTCATTTAAAACTGACCAGTCACCTAGTTGAATTCATGTGCTTGAACACCTTTATTTTATTTTCAATTTTGTTTCCACATCTAATCAGGACTATAAAGGTGGACACTCTAGAGGAGCTGGCTACTTGGGAGCGAGACTTGCTATCCAAACCCATGTTGCTGGATGTCTCGGCCGTACACTCCAAGACAGATAACTACGTGTACGTTAGGGTCACCACACGCTGGAGAGGTAAGGTCGTTTGACTATTAACCACAGTATTTTGTGCACAAAAAGCTTTTATCAAACTCAATTTGAAAAATATTTTTCTGAGCACCTACATCGTGTAATAGTCACGATACTCAATTTATTTAGAAAAGCCTAATTTCAAAATATGTCTAAAAGACAATTTACACTCGTAACCCCAGTGAAATAGTATCGGAAAAAATCCTGCATTGCTTCCACGTCATTTTTATAGAAAAGTCTTGGTTAGGCATAAGCCAGCCCTATGATAAGGCACAGGGTTGGTGAATAGGGAATTGTGTTATTTTTATCTGGTGACTGTCGAAATTGACATGGATTTTAAAGAATGAATGAATGCTTATTGTTTAACGCCTTACTCAAGAATATTTCACCTATACGAAGGCGGTGTCTCCTTGGTGCAGGACGGATTTCCACCGTATCTTTTATCTGGTGCTGCCTCACCGAGACGACTTGCCGAAGACACCCAACAAGCCCCCTCACCCAGTCACATTATACTGACACCGGGCCGACCAGTCCACCCTCTATCCTCTTATTGCTGAGCGCCTAGCGAGGAAGCAGAATGTACCATTTTTTAAAGTCTTTGGTATGACCCGACCCAGGTTTGAACCCAGATCTCCCCGTCCGAAAGCGGACGCCCAACCAACTGCGCTATCCGGGCGGGTCCGATTTTAAAGAAAGTAGGTGGAGAAAAAAAAATTTTTATCAAAATACAGATAAGAGCAGGGCTCTTTTTTTTAACAGGATCAGTATAGTTACAACCAATGAACTTGTTTCGGACGATTGCCCCACTGCGACAAGATTTAGATTACAATTTTGGTCATTTTTTCTGGTGGAACTGTCATTGAATTTATGGGAAAACAAAGCAATTACACCATTCATTTAATAATGGTCGCTTATTGCTCATTGTTTTTCAGGTGTTTTAAAGTTTTACTTGCCTGTGCATTATATTTATTTATTTATTTTTTACCCTGTAATCAAGTATATTTCACTTGTTCTGTGGCAACCAGTGTTATGGTGGAAGCAAACCGGGGAGAGTCCGAGGGGAAACCCACGACCATCCGCAGGTTGCTGGCAAACTTTCCCACATATGACCTGAGAGGAAGCCAGCATGAGCTGGGCTTGAACTCACAGTGATCACATTTTATGAGGGGCGCCTGGGTCATTACGCTGCCCTATAGCCTCAAGTATCTAAAGATGCTTGTTTGTGCCATTGTGGGCCAAACTATTTTTGTCAAACTATTTTCATGGAGAGTGTTTAAGTGTATGTAATTAATGTGAGTAAATGATTTCTTAAATATGTCAAGCGAAATTTTGTCAACAGTTGATGATAATGGTGGTTTTATTTTTTGCCTGGCAGGTCATTTTGCTGTGTTGCTGAACACCCTAAACTCGGCTGTTCGAGGCAACATGGAGGAGCAGTTTCGCAAAGCCAGAGAACACATGGAAAACGGCCAAAAGTTTTGCCTGGAGGTAAGATGATGATTGTCGTTATGCTCTCAGAGCTCAAACTGCGCCGTGAAACGCACATCCGTAAAATCTAGAGAATGAAGTAAAGGCTTGCCCCAGTCATCTGAATACTCTGCTTGAAAATGCTTTAATGTTGTAAACATGATTAGATGCATTCAAATGCCTGAATTATATGGTGGGCTTTGTTTGATTTGATTTGATTTGATTTGATTGATGTTTTACGCCGTACTCAAGAATATTTCACTTATACGATGGCGGCCAGCATTATGGTGGGAGGAAGCCGGGCAGAGCCCGGGGGAAACCCAAGACCACCCACAGGTTGCTGGCAGACCTTCCCACGTAAGGCTGGAGAGGAAGCCAGCATGAGCTGGACTTGAACTCACAGCGACTTCATTGGTGGGAGGCTTCGGGTCATTATGCTGCGACAGCACGCTAACCGACTGAGCCACGGAGGTCCCATGGTGGTCTTTGTGAACAGTGTAGCTGTTGTTAAGGTACTGTGAGACCACAAGATGTTTTCTACAGTATGAGCATTGCTTTTAATACCGAATGGAAAAGCACTTATTACCCTCTTGAAAGTAAGAGCTTACTTAAATACCGGTAATGTACTGAAAGAAATGGGCCTGTGTTCAGAAAATTTGCCTGTAGGTGAATTAACAGAAATGAAAGGTAATGTGACCTTAGATCTCTGACAGTATGGTTTGTAAAGCCCACCTTACCAATCAAACCTCTGACTGCATTTAATTTGGTGAAAAAAAATCAACCATCAACTTCCTCCTGATGCTGTATCATTGTATTAAATGAAAACATGTACGTCTGCCATTGCTGTTGTCACAGTTTGACCTCGGACCTTGCATAGAGTACTGGTACGCAGAAATGCTGGAAGGCGCTCAAGGGTGCTACACATCAACGAAGACTTCGCAAACGCGCTTCTACATCACCAACACTTCCAAATACCAGCACTGTTTTGACTGCAATGCTATTTGGTGTACGCTTGGCCTGCCTTTCTGGCTCCTGTCTGCTCCGTTTTATATGGTATGTCAACTCACTGCTTCGGGACATATTTTATGAAGAGGGTGTAACACTACGCCAAATGTAACTACCATGTTGACATGTCTCTACAGTTTCATTTAACATAACTTACTCATTGTTTGTAAAACGGTCCCTTGAAAATCATGGTATGTAATTTATTTCACAAAAGCTTAGCAGTCTTCAAGGGACATATTTTCGTTGGTCATCACTGATTAATCCACCTTACAGGGCCACTTAAAAGGGGTGTTTTATTGAAGATTGAATAACTTGTAATCAGAAAACTTTGAAGCCTTTATGCCTGAAAGTGCTTTTTTGCTTACTAACCTTAACATTAAATACAGTACTCAGTATTAGTAGCCACATGGCTGTGAAGCAACAGGTTACGGAAGTATGTGGTGCAAATCTTAAACTGGGTGAGGCCTCATTGGAGCTGTCAGTCAAACCCAATATGAGGGTTACTCACACCATGTATTTCTGTATCCCGTTTATGTATTTATCCTGCAGAAGGCGTGTCAAATCTATTCTGAAGACAGCCAACTGAATTTATCAAATCACTTCAGGAGTATCATTTTTTTTTGATAGCCCAAGAAGTGGTCATGGTCTAGTCAACAAATGCATATGACATTGTCTTTAGGATATGCAAGCATGGAAATCTTCAGTCTTAATTTCAGATTTTCCCCCCTCAAAGTTAGACAAATAAAAGCCTTTGGACGTTCCTGGGCAGCCATCACAACATGGAACACCAAAGAGCTAAGATTGTTGTACATATGTACAAAATAAGAATTCAGGATGAAGTGATGTGACTGGAAGCAAACTTCTATTAGAAAGTCAACTGCAACACCGGGAAACATCTTTTCAGTTATTGATATAATTGCTGTGAAGAAACTGCCATTATTGTACTTAATGACCCATGATAAAGTGCTGTAAATTGGTGATCTCACACAACAAAAGGACCGTACTCTGCCATCCTCGCAGCATGACTCAAAAACATTGTATTCCAATGTAAATATTTTACATGCATATAGTACCAGTGAGTGATTCAACCCTGACTGCATGGTCAGTGAATTTGACATAGATCTTCAAGTTTGAAGTGTACTGAAATGTTAAACTGCTGTTAAATTCTTTAGTCCTCAGCGATGATACTGGTTTGGGAACCCATGTACATGTACTTTTTCAAACTGCAGAGGGTTGGGTCGTGGCATAAATCACACTCACTACATCCTGGTGCGAATAAGTAGTTAAAGGTGATGGAATGATTGAGGTAGCTCCTGCCTGCACATATGGCAAAGAACTCAGAGTTGTCTCCCTTGGTACCAGCTGACACCATGCATTTTCAAAATTGTCATTTTGTGCTTATTCGCCTGTGTGACGAATGGTCTTGCCACTGGTTTGTCAAACCATGAACTGGTTTTATTCCATCTACGTGAATATATACTTTATTCTGAAGTGAAATTATGAGGAATACCAGATGACATCAATCAAATGATCCAGGTGGAGTTTCTCTGACCAGAAACTTTGTCATGCTCAGTAGTTCATGCACCCTTTTGAGTTCCATACTTTGGGTCAAAACTGAGAAATTGTCAAACTGCATGCACATGCTCTAATAACAGGCTATTTGTGCAACTTAATGATAAGGATATTCTTTGAGTAAGCAGAGACATCAGGGTTTTTTCTAGGCACTGTGGGAAAATTGAGTTAGACGAATTTTGTATTGAGTTTTCATGAAATAAATTAAGTCATTGACACATTGGGGATGAAAAAATGTTGAGTTTTCTGATTTGTTCAAATTGAGTTTCTGAGAAGAAATTGTCTGGAAAAATCCATTGATATTAAATAGTACATTTTCAACATTTAAATTATCAAAATAAACATGTTTTTAAAATTTCAAATTCTTCTTCTCTGCGTTTATGGCATTTCCCTCCATGTTCGGCATTCTTTATTGGCTTGCTGTGTGAAAAATTAACCTCATGTGACCCTGCTTGCACTATTTTTAAAGGTGTTATTAATAAATGTTTAAACAGCATTTATTATTTTCTCTGAATATTTATTTTCACAGACACACAGAGCATGCACCGTGAAGGATGAGGTTCTTACGTTCAACCTTCCAGTCATTATGCGAACACCTCTGGCGAGAAACCTGGTTGTGGAGTTAATTCCTGGTGAGAAACTTCATGAAATTATTTAATCATTTCATTGGTGTTTTACACCGTAGTCAAGCCTGTTTCACTTATATGATGGTGGCCAACATCATGGTAGGAGGAAACCAATTAGAGCCCAGGGTGAACACTTGAATGAAACTTCAGGAATGTTCATCCCACCATAAAGCCTTCATGATTTACAAAAGATACAACCAGCAAGCCCAGACGTTTTTGAAAACTGTTCAACTGTTGCCAGCCTAAAGTTTTGTAAGGAGTGTTCATTGGCCTAGTCAGCAATGCAGGCTGTGTGAGTTCAAGTCCTGCCTAGGCTGACTTGCTCTCTGGCTGTACATGGGAAGGTCTGCCAGCAACCTACGGATGGTTGTGGGTTCCCATGGGCTCTGCTCGCTTTCCTCCCACTGCAGTCGTACGAGTGAAATATTCTTGATCACGACGTTAACACCAATCCAAGAAAACCAAAGTTCACGGTGTCGTAGTTAAAGGTGCTTTAATAGCAGAACACAGATAGGGGGTTAAGGACCTGTCCTGGGTATCGAATTTGTAGATTCCTCTGCTCTTACGGATTGTGCAACTTGGTCACGGTAAGTATTCGATGAAGTGTGCATTTTCATGTGCATGGTCTCTCTTGCGCCAGTGTGAAATGCATATCTGCACATCATGTGGGAAAGTTTGTCACTAACTTGCCAAAGGTTAGTGGTTTGCTACACCTGCGCTCTAGTTTTCGCCACCCATTAAAATTGAGTCCCATTGAATCGTGTACACGAAGACTTCTTGAATGTGACATAAATAAATAGATAAATGACTAAATAAATAAATTTATAATAATAATAATGTCTTAGCTTTCTGAGAGTAATACAACTCGGCCTACATATATATTGATCTTCCCTGAGGCCCTCCACAAACACACATTTATAAACATTGATACAATATGCGAGTTGAACTAACATGAAAACTGAATGAAATTCCAAAGATGTGGTAATATATATGGTAAAAAGGGGTACAGCTAAATTGTTTCTGAGTTAGCTTTATATGAATGGTTGTGTGTTGTACAGAGCGAGATCAGCAACGAATGGCGGCCAACAGACAGCTGGTGCAGAACCGAGCCACTAGAGACCAGCACATGACCAGCCCTCAGGTGGTAGCCCCGGAGAGACAGGGCCACCCTGGCCACCCAGCCCCACACCCGTACCCTGTGGGTGTCCCAGCTGCCCCGCCCCCATACTCACCTCCAAGCTACAATACGCCTCCAGGTAAGGACTAGAGAAGCTATCAGGTGGATGTGGCACATCACGCGTGAGCAGGTTAGTCAGTATGACATGCCAGAGGTTGGTGGTTCACTCTGAGCACTTTGGTATTTTCCATCCATGATATGTTCTGTCATCCTATATTAAAGTGAAAAGCCTTTGAGTAAACAACAATCAATCAGTGTGACACTCCTTAAGTTTATCTTTTGGCATCAAATCAGAGACATTTCCGGAATGATTGTATGACACAAACTCTAGTGGCATGCTAGTGAAGTGTAATGACCCGGGAGCTTCTCAACAATACGATCGCGGTGAGTTCAAGTCCAGCTGATGCTGGCTTCCTCTCTGGCCATATGTGGGAAGGTCCGCCAGCAATGGTATGGATGGTCATGGGTTTCCTCCCACTGAAACACTGGTCCTAGTCATATACATGAAATATTCTTGATAACGATGTAAATGGCCAGTCAAGTAAATAAATGAAAGTAAGCTGTAATGTCTGAGAGTGGATAAACATATTGGTGCTGTTCTTGTTTGCCATCCCTGTTCAGTGCAAATGTTGTGCAGATTTTTGGCATTTGGCTGTGTGGTGATAAGAAATCTGGTACATAGGTTATTGAAACTGTGGCTGGCTGGCTGATGTCAACAGATTATGTCATGTTACATGATGAAGGTTTTACACCATCTGCTTTTGTGTCTAAAACTCAATTTTTCAATATTTCTTGTTGTGGTTTCCACTACGAGAAAGTGGCTAGAAAAGCCCCTGAGATTATTTACTATTTTGTCCAACTTTAATGACCCATTAAAGGGTTTCGTGTCATGCTACATGACATGCATGAAGATATAATAATTAGTGAACACTTCACTTAGATATCAAAAATGTTTTTATGATGGTTGCTAAAATTGGACTTTTGTCCATTCAGACTGAAAGTTATGTACTTGTGTTCTTTATTCGCACATAAATGAGACAATTTTTAAAGTCCAGACAAAAAAGAATCTTCTTCAGAAGCATGAAATTTTTTTGTGATGTGATGTTTTCAAAATTACCAGTCAGTTACATGTATAGATATTTTGTGCTGCACTGATAAACGAGACCAGTGAAAATTCTGACTAGAGTGAGCCTTGACCTCATGACTTAAAGTATCTCACTTGAGCCAGCAGTTTTGCTGGTCTTCATTTATCATTTCATGAAATTAGATCTTTTCGATATATTCCCTGATGATGATTACAGGTTAGGTGTAATTTGTCCCACATTTCAGAAAAGTGAGGGATCTGAGTTTGAGTCAGAGCGTCAGGCTTTAGTTTCTCTACAATAACTGCACTATATATCGTTCACTGTTGATCATATTTGCGTGCAAGTTTACTCTGTGTAACCTCGTATTAAGCTTAAAAAAAACAGTCCTATCGGTTGATAATTTCTACCTATGTACCGATTTCTGTGGTTTTAATACTATGACTGCTTCAGATAGAGTGGCCCCTGTTTAATGATCTTCAGAAACCAGTTTGCTGGTTGCATATTTTTTTTGCATATTCAACATTTGATGTACATTCTCTCTATTTGTGTATTGCTCCTTAACTTCATGTGTAAATTTCTGTTATTCAGCGGGGGCTGTGACCCAACAACCTTATGCCTTGGCACCCCCACCCACGGGACAGCCTCAGCCCCCAGACTACCACCAGCCATCTGCCCCACCCCCTTCAACTCCCATGTTGTAGAGCCCTTGGGTGTCGGTACGTCAAATGGAGACAGTTATTTTATGTGATTTTGTATAGTATAAATTTTGTACAAATTTTTTAAATGTGAAAATTCATTTTTGTTCTTTTAATTAGGGTTGTTATATGGGGTCAAAGAACCAAGGTTTGTTGTTAACAATTGAAAAACCTTGAAAATGTCATTGTGTTCAGCCAAAAGATGTGTAAATATTTTATGACCTGTAAAAATGAGTAGATTTAAGGCCCAGTCATATGAGAGCTATGACAACCTGCGACTTCTGCGATAACTCACAAAATTATTCAGACCTTAGGTGTTGTTTGCAGTCATGCCTGAACTGACACTATGACCAGTGCAGGACTTCAATTTATTTTCAGATGTCACATGAAAGCTTTAAATCAAAGGCATGATGCAACAAAAGTGTTTATACCATTCCTAAAATGTCCTTGGTAGTGGCGATTTTCAGCAAAATATTATGTGTACTTTATTTTTTTTTTTTTCACGTCAACAGAAATCACCAGCCACCATTCTGACCACTTTGCATTCGCTGGTGATATCTTTAGGTTGATCACTCCAAAATATAAAACAATTGCTGACGAATATTCACCCACAGCTTTGTAGTAATTATTTGTAAGTGTGGTTGTGACTGGGCCTTTACAGAATTGTGTCCAGCATGGTTTTCAAGAATGCTGTGCCTGGGAGGATATTGCATGCAGTAGAACTGTGGCTATATTAATCAAATTTCACCCTGTTGCTTTTGTTTTTTTTGGTTTTTGGTTTTTTGTTTTTGAGGGTAATTGATGGTAACGACAGAGTTGAAAAAGGGTGATTCATATATAAAGTAATATTTTTATACTCACAATTGCTTTGTAAATATTTAACATGGCTCTGAGCTAGAATTCGTATTGCATAAAGTGCACATGCTTTAAGACATCAGAAAGATCAAATAGACTTTGGAACTGGTAAGACCAGATCATTTACAGTGTACTGTAGTTTTGTGTCTCACAATTTAATGTTTAAAGATCACAAATTGCTTCTACGATACCAGAGGTGAAGTGCAAGAAATTCATCCTCCAAATAATTGTCACGTGTTGACTTTGTACACTTTTGAACAAAGTTACGGCATTATCCACCATAATACATTTGATTTTTTTTTTGTCCCTAACCATTACGATCATTAGCTGGTCTGCAGATTACAGGCATTGTTTGTTTTATTTTATTCTCTTTGCAGCTTGAAATTATTAGATTTTGTGATTTATCAACTTCTATCTATTGCCGTATGGAGACATATTTTACAGAATCCAGATTTACAAATGTACCTATGTTGTATTTTCTAACAGGGAACACATTGAATCCTTTCCATTCCTGTCCATTAAAAACGTCAACATTTGCAAATTGCCAAAATTAGAACAATTGGCAGACGGTAAGAGGTTTTACAGCTGGTTCTGGTGCTAAATCATATTTCAACTTGTTACGTGTTCTGAATCATGAAAAGTTAGAAGTCTAAGAACAATTTGATCTTTTCGTGCTTAGAAGAAATCAATCTAATGAGATTTTATCATACTGGTTAAAGTTATTGGACTCCCTTTTTGTCCGTTTTTCACTTTTCACATTTTGTTTTATTCATAATTTAACAACGATTACAATTGTCCTTCTGAAAAAAGGAAAACTTACTTGCATCTAAACTGTGATTGCAATCATATTATTGCAGTCTTTGATATATGCTTCTATTTGTTGTGTCAGAAGACGCCTTTTGTATCTCTGTGTGGCATTTTTGTTGAACTCATGTCTTGTGTATGTGCTTCACAGTTTTTGAATGATCTGGCACTGTGTATATATTCTTTTTGCAAACTTGTGATTTATCAACTTCTGTCTATTGTCGTACGGAGACATATTTTACAGAATGCAGATTTACAAATGTACCTGACTATGTTGTATTTTCCAACAGGGAACACATTAAAGTTTGTGTTAATCACATATTCAGGAAAGTGTGGCTGATTTGATTGCCTTTGTTTCTTCGCATGTACCATGTACACGCTGAGTTTTGGACAGATTATAAAGGTTGATTATTGTTGAATCGATACACCTAAGCGGCAATTGCGACATTCCTAAACCACGAAAGGGCGTTTCAAGTCGATAATCAAAAAGTTCATTTTTAATCAACCTAGATATTTCCTAAAGGCATTCAGAAGAAGTAATGTATATAAATATTCAATAAACCCGGTAACATGTAGAAGAGAAGCTGCCATCAGTCGAGAAGACACCAATTCAGATATCAGAATCGTTACCCGCTGGATAATTTTCAGGTCGAATATCTCAGCCGTGCTTTCATTAAAGTGCCATTCCCATGTAGTAATCATGTATTTTGATACAACCCTCAGCCCCGTGGAAAGCGGAATAGGAGAGTTTTTAGTTCCAACTCTTTTGTCGGAGAAGAGGTCAACTGTGTCATGTGGCTTGTCAAAAAGGGCAGGCAATTTTCTTGGTGTTATTTCACCGATCACCTGTCTCGCCGTGTTAGGAGGGCACAAACGATCTCTCCTTCAACCAGGATCATCTTAAATTAAAAAACTGCCAGCTTCATAATTCTTCCTATCCTACGTCTAATCTAAAAGAACCTCTTTTGAAACTTTTCTCAGCCGCCCATGTTATAGTAAATGTAATCAGAAATAGTTGCCTAACATTTTTGACAGGTCACATGGTACTGGAGGGCTTTTTTCGCCTTTAACAATAAAAGAGTTCGAATTCGAAATTCCCCTATTAGTTACACCTACGAAACAGATCACCAGAGTTCATGAATGCTCTTGTCCGTACTTGCCAACCAGTGCTGCATTCATGGTAGAATTTACGAAACTGAAAAGTGAAAGAGGACAGGATGTAGTGGAATACTGGATAGAATTTGTTTATTTATTTCATTGGTGTTTTACACTGCATGCTCAAGAATAGTACAGTTATACGACGGTGGCCAGCATTATGGCGGGCCAGGTTGCTGGCCGACCTTCCCACGTACGACCCGAAAGGAAATCGGCGTGAGCTGGGCTTGAACTCACAACGATCGCATTAGTGAGAGGCACATGGGTCATTAAGCTGCACTAGCGCGCTATCCCTCTTGGCCATGGAAGCTCCCGATTGAATAAAAGATACCCGGTAGGCCATATCTTTACTCCACACACCAAATCTGGAAATAATGTGTTGAGTTTCTGATATCCAGTTTGGATGGCCTGATTATTAAAGGTTGAAATGAAATGTCGACGTAGTAGGAAACCAAATAATTTATTGCTTCGACGCTTAGCCAACCCTGATTGTAACTGCAACTCCAGTTGGAATTAGGAAGCTTTATTTCAATAAGACACTCTTGTGCAATCGAAGTTAACTCACCTTCTGAAATGTGCTATATCGTGTAATAGAATAGTTTCGAAGGCCTTATCTCTCCGTTTTATAAAGTATCGCGTGCTAAAAATATCAGAAACTGTATCATTTTCTACAATTTTTTGACATAGGACTATCTTTCGGATTCATTAGGATGGTGTATCCACGACACACCATTGACATCGGGAGCCCAAATGTTAATAAAAAACCTCAATAGCATCTTCCCACAGACGTTTAAAACTCGTGTTCATTCGTCGTACTCGACAATTTTTCAGTCATACGACGACAAGGAGTCCTTGATATGTACATGTACTGTGTCCTCTTGTGTCCGGGCGAGTCCATGCCACCCCAATGCTGCCGCCAATGAAGCATCATGCCGAGGACACTAGGCATGACACCCCACTCACTAACATTATACTGACACCGGGCCTAACCGTCCTGTTTCCCTGCTCTAACTGCTCAGGCGTACCTTTCAGATTAATTATTTTCATTATCATTCATTATTTACCCTTAAAGAGCTGCTTCATTTTATAACATTTTGTGTGACACCGGGTGACGTTTGACACTAAAATGTAGTGTATGCCCGGTATTTGCATAAGCACAAGATAACCTGACATCAGTAACTACATTTCGCGACAAACGACATT
The DNA here is from genome assembly GCA_016165875.1 of Acanthopleura granulata. Lineage (NCBI taxonomy): Eukaryota > Metazoa > Mollusca > Polyplacophora > Chitonida > Chitonidae > Acanthopleura > Acanthopleura granulata. The sequence goes on along the minus strand of JABBOT010000009.1, from coordinate 18,759,584 downwards.
CAAAACTATGTTAGAGTATTCATGGATGAGTCGCATAATTCCTGAGTTCGTTATAATATCTATTTATTTCATTGGTGTTTTAACGCCGAAAAGAATATTTCACTTATGCGATGGCGGCCAGCATTATGGTGGGAGGAAAGCGGGCTGACCCTGGGGGAAACCCTCGACCCTCCACAGGTTGCTGGCAGACCCTCTCAGGTACTCGTCATAATATGGCTGAGATATCAATATATATATAAAAGCACGGCGTCAAACACTTTAGTAAGCCAATCAATCACAGTACAAATTTCATTCAGGAAGACTGTGGAAAGCTCACACTGGCTGGATTGCCGATTAACCGACTGTTTCTTAATGTGCAGTGACTTTGTCACGGATATATGTCAGCGATTCCAGTTCTGTAGGTTGAGGTAACAGGTGCCATCCGCTGACATTTGATCCGTTACGGTCAAATATGCCATATGTAACGTAATTTTCGATTTTCGCCTATAGCCCTTGATTGAAGCGCACGTTACATTAGTGAAGGAACGTAATATTAAAAAAAATCTGTCGATATCTTTTATACCAAAGCCCCAAGATATTAAGAACCTGGTAATCACCCGCCCCTGCAAATACAGTATCTATCCAAAGTCATACATGCCTCTTAACCATTTTCGTCAAAGATAGGTGATTTTCAGCGAATGAATGTCCTGATACCTCTACCAACGTTTAAAACAAAAGAGGTATATAGTTTTTATGTCGTAATCTATTCCCTCAGAGCGAACAATGTAATAGAACGATGCTCTTAACCTGAACATGTATGGCTTCTAGATGGAACGATTTCTATACAAAGTTCCTCAGAGCAATCGTAGTAAACACGAAGAGGGAACCCTAAACTAATGAGACCGAGGGTTCTAATGCACTTCCGCTTTTTCGGATGTGTTTCTAAGTCTTAACTTCCAAGTGAAGGCTTTACAATCCCGCGCTTTCATTCAAAGTTTCTTAAATTTTGCCATAGGTACCAGCCATAAAATGCTACATGTACTCATATTGTGAAATATCTGTGGCGCTATGCTTTGCAAGTGTTCATCTAATTCCGCTTAACCCCTGGGCCGAATAAACAAGACGCAGGTTGAATATAATCACTGTAAATGAGATACTTGTTCTTGCCTTTTAGCATGATACATGCATTTTGCACAATATAACATGGATCGTTCAATGCCTAAACACAGAACTGTGGATTACGTTCTTTTGACGCATCTCTTATGATATACACGCGTATGTCATTGCGACGTCATTGGAACTTAATGACAATCTTTTCATCCAGATGAACTCTACCATCCGTTCCAGTTATATACATATTTTTACGAAACTGATGTTATTTTAAAGCCCAACACACGTTGGCTCTCTGTCCGATCATAAGTGGGAAAGTCCGCCATGCGAATGATCTTCGGTTTCCCCCAGGCTCTGGCCGGCCTCCTCCCACCATAATGTTACCGCTCTCGTATAAGTGAAATATTCTAGAGTATGGCGTGAAATACCAATCAAATAAATATATAATCTGATGTTATTTCCATTAATGAAACTTGTCCTTGTAAATCTGACTTTACATATTGTTATACCGGTTGACGATCTAAACTGCATGTGATTTGAATATAGGTCGTCAATCAGATAAATGATGGGGCGTATAATGCCGCAAGTTATCCCCAGTCTTTGTTATTATCCCAGCAGGGTTCCCTGCCTTTGGTTATGCCCTGCAGATGTCATCCCTTCGTGCCTTCAGGGTTGACTCCGGCACCTTTGGTGGGTAATTCGAGTTCCAATTTAAGTACATGTAAACACGTTTCGACCAGTGAAGTGCCAGAACGCAGGGCATGCTGTGACCAATAAGAGGATCCCTCTTAAATGTGAGATGAAAAATAATTATATGACGGTTTGTGCTGGGAGATTTCATTGGAGGACCTAGTTAAGGTTGATATGTAACTATATGGAACATTTTGTTCAGGGCCCCATCCCAGTGAAGAGAAAGAGAACCGCTGACTTTGCCAAGGTAGTTCCTTGCAGTGACACCTAAACCACTGGGCCAACTTGCCGGCTACGCATGTTGTTTCAAAGGACTCAAGTGGATTCTAATTGATTCGAAATTTTAACAAACTAAGTGATAACACAGGAATTAAACGTCATCCAAACGCATCACTGAGATGCGCAGTGCGCTTTATTGCGGACAAAAGAGAACTCTACCGCTCAAAGCTTACGGCACCCCCCTCACATTCAAACCCGTGTGGTGTCTACTGATATATTTCATGTTCTAATCATCTTTTTCGCCAAGAATTGCTGGTCTAGAAGTCCGAATTACGTTTCATCGAGAGATCTTGTCTTTACCTGGCAGATAAAACTCTTGACTGACTTGAAATAACATAGATAAACATGAAGTGTGAAAACCGTCTCGTGTACATCACACCTCTCTTGTTAATTTATTTGCGCCCTGTTGCTGATTCAAAAGCCTGTGGACCTTCGGCGACACATTTGTAGAGCAGGAACTGGAAAGAGAAAACAGAACGCCATGTACATTCATTCTCGAACAGACAGAATCATTAAAGTTTATTACTGACCCGTGAGTTTACTGTATTAATTTATTACTGTTAACGTAAGGGCTTTATAAGAGGCTAATGTAAGGGCTTTATAAGAGACTGCAACTGTAGATAGGGAGCCTCCCTACTGCCATTATAAAACTGAAAATATGGACAAATTCGAACAAACGCCCCGATTATTTCGTCCTAATAAATTTGCCATTCCTTTTCACCTTCCCAGCGTAACCCTTTTGCAAAGTCTTATTGGGTGTCTTACCATTAGCCTTTCACCCGTTTTGCTAATTATGTACTTTTATCGCTAAAACCGGTTGGAAAAGTTTCACTTACGTTCGGTCGGCCACACACTCCGGTCACACATTGTCACAGATTCCCGTCACACACATAGGACTCACATTCCGGTGACACACGTAGATCACACATTCCGGTCACACATTCCTGTCACACACATATGTCATACATTTCGGTGACACACCTGGATCACACATTCCGGTCATACACATAGGTTACACATTCCGGTCACACACACAGGTCACATATTCCGGTCACACACATGGGTCACACACATGGCTCACACACCTAGGTCACACACACAGATTACACATTCCGGTGACACACATAGGTCACACATTTCGGTCACACACATAGGTCACGCACACATATAGGTCACACACTCAGGGCACACACATAGGTCACACATTCCGGACAGAAAAACTCACCCTTCTGATTCTACCCACGAAGCCTGGCCCTTCATTTGATCTTCCGAGTTTAATTCCATCACAGAATCCCGTGGTGACTAACAAGGCTGAAAATTAGAAGCCACAAAGGACGTATCATACATGTATGTATGTAGGGTAGCATGATAGTCTTCACTAGGCCAGTCAACTGAAGTTGCGATACCATTAGTGCGAATCAGAAAGTGGAAAAAAAATGTTGATATCTGTGTCATTTTCGTTGGGTCGATGAGGAGTTAACCAGACATGAAGGGGTCATAAAGATCACTGCCGAGATTAGAGGTCGCATTGATCGCTGCTGAGATCAAGGGTCACATTCATGGCTCCTGAGATGAGGGGTCACATTGATGGCTGCCGAGATTAGGGGTCATACTGATGGTTGCCGAGATCAGGGGTCATACTGATGGCTGCCGACATCAGTGGTCATATTGATGGCTGCATGAAATAAGCAACAAGATGCTCATTCAGGAAGGTCCAGCTCACCATTTAGTGCTGTCAAGATTTAACAGGTTGTTTTCTTGACAGAGAGAGCATCTTTAGTTGTTTGTTAACGAACAAGTAAATTTTTTCTTATCAGCACTGTTTACATCACATAACGGTTCGTTTTAATCTTTCCGATTGTAACTTACCTCCAGCGGGATTAGAGCTAAGTCTACCGTTGTTATCCACTAGAAGTTCCTCAGTTGTGTACTGCATGATCACTTCTTTGAATCCCTGAAGAAAAACAGTTAAGGGATTGTGACTGACTGCATCTTTCGTCCATAATAAAATACAGTATGGATGCGAAGAGTCAAAATTTACGGACACCTGTATGATGCTTGAGAATTTAGGATGCGTGGCAATTTTCGAAAAAGTGAATATATGATGCGTGACAATTTACGGAGAACTGTATCCCTAAGAAAAACAAGCGTGAGTAACGGCGTTTAGTAAGTGAGCTTGTAACTCACGGTAGATCTGTCACTGTCCACGGTGACGGTCCCTTGGTCAGCTGTCCTCACTAAACCTCTTGGAGACGAGTTGTCGTCCAGGATGGCGATGGTTCGGATTGTATTCACGCACTCGGCGTCAGACACGACATTGGCGTTTGGCACGTTCTGGGTTGTTTCATACTCAACCACCATGGTGACTTCTTGCGTCAGGTCCGCGTTCGACATTTGGATTCTAACCAGTGAGTCTCCATCAAATCGACCTACCCAGTCACCATTAACGTTTTCGGTACTAAAGTTCTCTGTTGTAATGTAGTATTTGTTACGGCTAACATCTACCACAGAGCCGCCCTCGCCGAACTGGATTTCTACTTCCGGATGGTCCACACACACTGAAAATAAAAAAAAGAAAAGAAAAAAACAATGATCACTGAATTCGTTTAGTGAAGATCTTGCTATGAAGTAAAGAAATCTGTGTATAAATACCTCGCTAGTTTACTTTAACACTTAATGGCTCGATCCTTATGGGTGTATTTTGCAAGAACCAAGATGGGCCATCGGATACATAATGAGCGCTATTATAATGTAATAAAATCAAAGCAAGTTGTTTCATACGTCTGTGACCACAGACTAGGGAGTGTGACGTGCAGCGGTTAAGTTAATATGCATTTTTCCATGTTCCCAGAATTTCAAATACGTACAAATGATTTGAAACTGAGAGTAATGCCAGTGCAAACATTCAGCCAATGCGTTTAATCGTTGTTCACAGAGTTTTTCAAACTGATCGGAATGGCAAGAGAAAGAATATTTACATCGGGCTTCGAACTCTTCTTCGACGTGGTTACATCCGCAAATGTTCTCATCGTAGAAGGTTCCGATCGGACAGGTCATACTCCAGGAGGCTTCTCCATCTCGGACAAGGTAATCGTTACGGTTATCAGCAGTGGGCTCAAGGTAACAGGCTAGTCAAGGGAAAAACGTATATATATATATGAATGCACGACGAATAAGGAGAACTGACATGAAAAAGAAACACACCATCTGAGAGTTGCCCTATGCGTTTTATTTTCAGTCAGTCGTAAAGAATGGGAGAAGTAAAAACATATATATACTTATATTTGATTGCTGTTAAACTCCACACTCTTGATGTTTTTTTTTTTATTTATTTATTCGAAGTTTGTTAGCTTTATGGAAGGAGGACACCGGAATGCTCATAAAAAAACCCACCACCGTTGGCAAGTTGCTACTAAGTTTTCTACGTGACGGGTGGGCTGTTTATTGGCGACAAGACAAGTGGTATGCAACCCTGGCCTGACTGCAGAAGCGACCTTCCAAGTGAGGCCTCTACAACGAGAGTGAGACGGGACGAATCTACACATTTTATTTATTTATTTATTTATTTGATTGGTGTTTTATACCGCACTATGAGTATAATTTCACTTCCACGACAGCGGCCAGCATTATGGTGGGAGGAAACCGAGCAGCGCTCGGGGGATATCCACGACCATCCGCAAGTTGCTGGCAGACCTTCCCACGTAAGACCAGATATGTAACCAGAGTGAGCTAGGCTTGAACTCACAACGATCGCATTGAAGAGAGGTTCCTGGCTCATTGCACTGCACTAGTACGTTAGACACCTCGGCCACGTAGGTCCCGATCTACAAATTTAAATTAGGGCATACGGATTATTTAATGTCTTCGACAAAAACCACCCTGATTGTTCAGACGACTTCCGTTGAAACCCGTGTTAACTTACTGCCTTCGCTGGTGATTGTGGTGTCACAGAAATCATTGCAGGTGGGATCCGTGACGCACTGATCCCCTTGCAGGGACGTCCCTGCGGGACAACACTCGATAAAACTGGACACTCCCCCAGTGCAGACGATGCGGGCGCGACAGTTGTTGTAGCCTCCCAGCACCGTCCCGTCAGCACGGCCAATGCAAGGATCTGTGGGGAATAAAGGACATTATTTTGATTTTTTCTTTTCTTCTTGTGCGTAGGGTCTAGTTATATTACATCGGGTAAAGGATGACCCCAACAATGGTTTTCGAAGGTTAGCTTAAAAATAGGCCTAATTCAGTGAGATTTCACTGTAAATGACAGAATAATACAATCCTAAACTCAATACTTTCATCTCCCCTCTCCTCAACTGTCAAATGATCACCTAGGCCTACCTTGGGGACACCTGGCATCGACAGGATTGTCTCCTGCCAGTCTTTCTGGGTTCCAGTAGGTGCCGACGGAGAGTGGTCGAAGGACCTGTGCATAGGTTCCATCCTCTTGCAAGAAGCACTGGAAAAATGAAAAGCAGTCGCCGGCTGGTGCGTATCCCACACCGTTTAGGACGATGCAGTTGTCGCAAGGATCGCCAATTGGAGGTCGGCGAGTTGTTGTTGTTGTTGTTGTGGTCGTCGTTGTTGTTGTGGTCGTTGTTGTTGTTGTAGTGGTGGTAAGGTCGACTAGAGAAGGAAAAAGACACACATAGACAGATATAATAGTTTGCAACATTAGAAACACTAACGCGAAGTCATTTTCGGAGGCATGTCATTTGAAGGATGGAAGAACAAAAAGAAATGAAATGTTATAAAGAAGACATAATAACGGTGTGCTACGGTACTTAATGTGTGGGTAAGAGGGTGATATTTTCAGTTACAAAGGTTTACAAGTCTTACTGTGCACACGAAAAGGAAGGGCTGTGTTGCGGCTGTTCAAAACGCTTTTTGCATGTAAATATGATGTTTCACTGACCACACAATGGCGCTCAACAACGAGAGGCCATGGAACAGCGCAGTGCCCAGTGTCTACTTGAATTGTAATATTAGTTGTATGGTTATTGGAATCACTGTCATAAAAGTAGGTATAGTGCGGTGAAGCTCCACGATTTGCAAGATTTCTAGTGGACTGGTGAGTCCCTTTACATGGTTTGCAATCAGAAAAAATTTCCAAAATTAAGGAATATGCCTACAGGACACGTGTTGTGTTACATTGGCAAGGCTATATTCCAATATGCCTATATATGCTATAACTGAAGTAAAGGTAAGTAGTTGCGAAGGTCCCAGGGCAGGAAACTGTTTCAATTAAAATTGGATGAGTTATCTTCGATAAATGCAGATGTTATTACTGGTGTATAGAGAGACGGCAATGCTATCGAATTTACTATCCTTATATGCAGGAAGTGTTTAATAAGATCAGTTGACTAGATTTCAAGTGTCATTATCTTTTCCTCTTTTCTTATAATTTTTATTTATTTATTTTCACGTACAATATGAACAAAAAATGTTAAATTTGCTCGATTTGTAGGAGTCAAAACATCTGAAAATACACACTATGGTTTTAGCGCAATGGCCACTGAATACTCGATCAAGCTGAGAAGGAGCATACTCCGTTTAGTCCGGATCATTCGGCTGACCGGCAGTTGCAGGTGTACTATTTGAAGTTCTCTGCCTTGTTACCTGTGTAACTATTTAAAGCCTGCTCAAGGTTTTGTTAGGCCCATGCAAAGACACTGCCGTCGGAGGAAGTAAGACCCCAGGTTTCTTCAATCTGTCACCCCCCCCTCAGCCTAACATTTGTCTTAATACTAAAGGAATTAAAAACAAAAACCAAAAAAAACAAAGAAAAAAAAAAAAACAAACAAAAAGAAAACAGAACAAGACATTATATTTCACATTAGAGAAAATTTGCGACAGTCAGATATGTTATTATTGAATACATTCATGGGCCTGATGCGGAAAGAAATTAATGGTGGTAATGTGGTAAAATGTAGTACCACTAAATCAGAAAAATGTATAGTAACCGTAACCGTTTCCAGTCAACAACATCAATTTTTTTCAAATGCAGGTGGCTTGTATATAGCGGTAATTGAGTAGAGTGAAGGAACGTAACTAAATCCACTGGCCCACTTTCACAAAATTTCGTAACTTTTCTGGTAAATAACGCCCTCTTAGGGCACTATAACGAAGACGTCTTTTACCACGAAAAAAGTGACTTCCGAAGCTTTGTGAAAGTGGTCTTTGCTCTGCGGGCTAACGGAGGGTAGATCCACTAATTTGCGGGGTAACACAGACTAAATGCACTAAATCCACTACTCTGCATATCAGCGAAAGGTCGAAAAAGACATCGATGACTTTAAATGTCTGTTTGTGAATGGTGTATACATGGACGTATTTATGGCATCAGAAACTTTTGTAACTGTTTAACATGTTGGCGAGATTTTGTGTTTTGTTTGCGCTATAATGCTTTTAACATTTGAAGTCTTCTAGTGGTATAGGTCCAGGAAGAAATGATTTTGTGTTCAGTTTTTGCAACAATGTTTTTCAAATTTGGAATTTTAAAGTGCTTAGTGTAGGAAGAAATGATTTTGTGCTCAGTTTTTGCAATGACGTTTATAAAATACAAGGCCCTATAGTGGTAAAATTTATGGGACGAAATGTACTATTTTTGTGAATTATATCTAGCAGACATAATAGAACAACACGGCAGAGTCAGTGATCATGTTAGCGCGGGGTTACAAATTGGACATTATAATTACTTGAGGGGAGCGTAAGAAAAACGAAGCAAACATGAAGCCGCCCGTAGATCACTTACTTGGACAGAAGGAGTCGAAGGAGTCCGGTCTGAATGACCTTGCGTCAGCTTCAAAGTCGCCGAAAGTAGGTATGATAGTGAGGGCATTTCGGTTCGTTGCATAATTCTCAATAATGGATCTATCCACGAAATTGTCCCCAACCGTGATAACGGAGACGTACGTCTCTACTCTAGCGCGGTTGACGGCGGCCTGAGATGTTGGTTGAGAAAACAAGTCGTTGGCGAGGACGATGAGAACCATAGCTGTCTGTCTTCCCGGTCCCGATTGTCGAACCTGGTTCAGTCCACATTCAACTCCCAGGTGAAGCGCGTCGAAGCCTCCACGGCCCTCAAATCCGTTCGCCTCTGAGTTTCCGATCAATCCCCTCATCGTGTTTATATTTTGTGCCGAACTAAAACCGAAGACGAGCTGGCTGTCGTCTCCGTAAGTACACAAGGCGATTCTGGATTGCTCTAGGCCGTTTCCAACATCATGGGTATCCAAGAGTTGGGACACAGCTCTCTTGGTAGCCCCCAGTCGAGCGTCTGTAGGTATGTTAGTATCAGAAGTATCCAGCACGATTACCAGATCCAATGGATAAGAGCATTCTGTGGACAAAAAATGATTTGAAATGAAGCTGAAATTCTTTTTCGAGTCCATTCCGTATGTTGCACAGTGAGCCGTACACATATGCACTGGACACCACGCGCCTTACTGAACAGCGCTTGCAATGTCCCATGTACATACAGGTCAAGGCGGGCTGCTGTGTTGATACCAGATTCTACAATATTCTGCTTTAATCTGTTATTTTTCCGACTTCTTTGGAATTTAATAAACAATGAACGCTCCGTCCAGTCACCTCTTCTCTAAACGTAATTAATTTTAAAATGTTTATAATAAAATAAATTCAAACACAGAAAAGATGATATAATCACCTTGACGTAGACATACAGAACAATATGTTCTTAAATTCAAGAGAGTTTCGAATCAGAACAAGTCAAACAGAAACACTTACGTTCTTTTTGGCCGAATGCCAAAGGCAGCATGGCCACAAGAACAGCCAAATAAAGCTTCATCTCGACGGTAGTCTGAAATGCAAATATATATATGTCGTTAAACACCAAGTGAAACAAACGTTTCTGAAATAAGAACCTTAAGTTTGAAGAATATTGAAGTTACGAAACTTTTGCTTATCTAATGACTCTATGGTCTTTGGTCGTTTCTCGAGTAGAAGACACGCACTGCATCATTGACATTAAAACCAATGCAAATAGACTAACCTTGAGATATGTTCAGAGGATTTGCTGAGAAGCATTATACCCCGACACGAGCTACAAATCTGGCAATTAAGCAACCCACATACCTGACGTGAGCGAAATCCGAACTGTGAGAGCACTTCCACCGACAGCTACCTCAGGTGGACTACCGAGATCCCACGATGGCGCTCAATTTGTATCCCACAGACGACCGCCGTAACCCTAATCACGTGACCCGCCAAATTTGCATAATGAATTTCGTTCCCAAATTCTATTGGCGCAGATATATCGATGTTTTATTTCAGATGTTTAGCAAACAATACGTACACAGGGAATATTGCAGATAAAGAACTGATACACGTTTTTTTCCCCTCTCGCATCATTTCTTCTAACTCTTCTTCAGCCATGCATAAAGTAGTCCATCAGACAATTGCTGCTGACTGTACAACCCTCAAGGAAGAAATGTATATATTAAACATTTGCACGCTTGGTTACACACATGTGTATATGAAGTGTACCACCCAAGTGTCAAGGGCGGGAATATGCCAAATTGGCCTGGAGTGCCTAGAATTTGGCTGCGGGAATTGATAATGGAGATGGTGATGGTAAAACATAGGTTTATTTCAGTCAGACCTATATATCTTAAAATAAAACCTCGAAATATCTTACTTATATATTTATTTATTCATGTTTTTGCTAATTTGCCTTTTTTTCTTCTTGTCAGTATATTTCAGGACATATACTCCTCCGGCCCACCTTTCAGACGGACCTATAGATACGTCGTCGCGGTCACGAATTTGCTGACACCTCGGGGAATGTCGGGTGAGCTGAAAAAAGGCAAAAACCCCTCGTGATAAGACGTAGGCAAAGAAAGTTCTGCGCTTCATTGAAACAGATGAAATGAGAGTAAAAACAACTAAAATCATTCACAGTCTACTAGATGCAGGCCATAAAAGACCTATCGCGTTTTTCACTTGTACACCAGCTTTGATTTATTCATAATAACCATGCAAAGACCCCGTACAATGGAGAGTGCCATACATTAGCGTTACAAGGCCTGTACGGGCTTATTTTTCAAACGAGGACAAAATTTTTTTTTAAAAAATCGGAAGATAAGATGACACACTCTATTTCACAGCGAAACAGGTATTAGTTGGTTAAGATAAGTTTGATCACATATCTTTGTTTTATAGCTTGCTGTGAATATGGGTGTAGGTTTACATCACGCTTCTGGCGTTTTCTGTTTTGTTCCTGATCGTATATGCACAAATCATTTATGCGCTGTTAACACTGAGCAGGCTTTCACCGTCGACCCATATTGTGAAATACTTACAAGGCACAATGATTCAGTGGAATCTGCATTATGAATGAATGATTATGATATATTCTCTAAATTCGGCACGTGCACCACAGGTACACAAACTGTAACAAAACTGAACATAGACAGTTTTTGTACACTAGAGGTACACAACCGCGTGCACAACCAATACACGTTTTCTTTTTCTCAAGTACACAAGTTTTATACCACTAGTAGGCCTACACAGAAGTAGTAGATGTTCAAGATTGTTGGTGTAACTGTACCTGTGGTACACGTGTCGGACATGGCGTTTGTATTGGTGTTACATCGTGGAGATTCCTTTTATTATGTGTTGCGTCAAGCCTAGTTTATAGGGTTAGGGGAATGATTATACACCTGGATCAAGCAATCAAAAATTTTTCGTGATAATTAACGTGAAAAAAGGACCAACGTTTATTATGGGTTGAATTAAAGATCAAAGATTTGAAAGGCTCCATCCAATTATTCGTTCAGCCTGGAGACATATATACACACCGATATGTATAGTCTTGCGTTGTGAGAGATTGCTCATGTGCAATGATTATCGCTACTTTCTATATAAAATGTTCGTTTTGAAGTAAATATGAAAGACTACAGACCAGAGAGTATATTCCAGAACAGTGATGGTATTGTGAAAGTTGGTAAATGGTCAAATGTTAAAGGTGAAATCCGCCCTCTTGTCAGTTTACCTAAGTATGGGTTTTGCTCTAACTGTTCACATAAGTGTTTAAGAAGTTACAACTTACACGCCCCGTTTGCAGAAACAGAATTAGGTGAAAAAAAAAATTACAGTGATGTTAACTGCAATTTATTAGACGTCACTGGTCTAGAATTTATCAGAGTGCAGTTTTGTCATTACCAGTTTTAAAGTAAAAGTTGACCACTTTTGAAAGAAGTTAGATTTTTGGGATAAATTCCACTTCTGAAATAAAAATTGACTGCTTTTGAAATATCCCAGCCAACTACATTTTATGTCCAAAGTGCAACGTATAGGCCATTTCCTACTTCAGAATTAGTTCTTACTTGAAAACTGTCTAGTATTTCAAAAATGGCTTCATACAAAAAACTATACTTGTTGTAAAATTTTAGAAAGCGAGAGAGTGTTAGATTGAATATCCTGGACACACCAATTAACTTGTGACGTTGATTGGTATTGCCACACAACTCACAGGATCTAATAAATGAGAGATATATTGACGCTGCATGCTGGACCCTTCAGTATATCACTGTATCATAAATAAACAATGTCAAAAACTGAACCCCACTTGTCGTAACGCCGGCGTGAGAGGAAACCCGTGTGGTCTTTGTACTGGTGTTAACTTCTCTCAAGAGAGAGTTAATGGACACAGCTAATGGTTGCAGTGCCGGTGGGCAAGCCACTGGTTAGTAACGTTCCTCGAAAAGAAAAATGTTACTTTAATAGTCTTGTCCCTTTGCAACACAGATCATGCTGATCGGTATCTGCCCGATCAGCATGTATTAAACCCGGTTGATTCCGGTCCCACAAACGCAATGGCCTTACAATGGACCGGAAAATGAAATACGACAAAAATATGCGAACAATTACAAACTTAAAAGCTGCAAACGTTTCCTATAATGTTTGTAATCAAATAGATCCTTCTAAAAAGCTGTGTCATTTTTAGCTATTGCAATATATGTCTTGAACAAAAACGTGAATCTGTGCCAAGATAATCAGTACGGTATAAGACATACTGCTTATTAACCCTTATCAAGAGAAAGATCCCACAAAATTGAAGTTATGGCGAGTAAAAAGCAACTGAAAAACTGCATCTGAAAACACAATCACTGATATTCAGTTTTCTTTTTCGCCAAATTAAATACAGTCAAATGTTTTGATTTGTATTCTGGGTTGTATTGACTATATTGGTATGTTAGTTCATCAGTGATATTACACCTTTATATTCAGTTCTGGACCCTCGCTACCAAGGAAAGGAAAGGAGAGAATTGTGTTATTCCGTAGAATTTTCGACTGCCGTTCACCTACAAAAGTGGAAACTCGTTTTCCTGCATGAGTATCTGAAACTTTTCCATGTTGTATGGAAGGCGTTTATCAAAATCACGCATAATTCACGTTCTGTGGTCCGCTTTCCTGTGTTTCTGAATCATAAAGAAAAGTCGTATGAAGGTAAATTTGCGCACAGTTTTACGGTGTAAGTTAACTTAACCCAACGAAGTGACATAAGTTAAGCCGTGGTAAGTGAAATACAGAAAATGTAAATGATATGGCCTACAGTTATATATTATCAAGTTAAGCAATGAAACAAAGTGATATAGGGTGAAGTGATGTGAGGGATGTGTAGTAAGTGAACTTCAGTTGGTTAGCTGGCGCAGCGGAATGGTCCAGAAGCCTCCCACCTATATGGTCGCTGTGAGTTTAAGTCCAGCTCATGCTGGTTTCCTCTCTGGCCATACGTGGGAAGGTCTGCCAGCAGCCTGCTGATGGTCGTGGGTTTCCCCCTGTCTCTGTCTGGTTTCCTCCCACCAAAATCCTGGCCGCTGTCATATAAGTGAAATATTCTTGATCACGGCGTAAAACACCAATCAAATAAATAAATACATAAATATCAATGACATAGACTGAAATAAACATAACTGACGCCTCTTTAAGCCAGTTGAGAGATTTGTATTGTATTGTTTATGTTGTTGTCTATTTTATTCCCCAACTATGTATTAAGTAATCCAATGGCTGACATATAATGAGTGATATAGCATGAGGTGGTGTAAGTTTAGCCGTATAAATTGAAATTACGAAAAAATGTATTTATCTAATTCATACATGTGTAATTAAGACAGTATTAAGTGATTTAAAGAAAGGTGATATGAAGTACAAGTGGACGACAGAAAATGATGCGGATTGAGGTGATGTAAATTTGCACATCCACAATGCATGTGTACCAGAGGTAAGCAAATTGTGTATCACTAATACACACATCATTGTTGATGTATGACACAAATTGCATAAATTGTTTACTCCTGGTGCACAAATATTATGTGGATGTGCATTTTTTGCCACAATAATGTGTACCACTCGTACACAGAAGTTTTTAGACAGTTAAGCGGAGTGTTAACTTTTAACACAAACAAAATCAATCAAAGAAAAGTTATTTTGTGTACGCAGACTTATAGTCCTGTATAAAACGAATGAAAAGAATAATACAGAGTTAAGTGAAGTAAAACCATATTGTAAGTGGACTGTCTGAATGTGGTAAGGGGGTCAAAGTAAGGTTGTATTACGTCAGGCAGCTTTCTTTCATACAGTCCGCCAAGTGGTCGCGGACTTTGTCTTTTTGTGGCTGTCTGATCTGAAGATTTGTTTAATGGGTGTGTATACAACTGCACTGTTATATGAAATATCTGTAGCAGGTTGTTAGAGGATGCTCGAAATTGCTATGACCGACGTAACAATGTAAACCCCTTCATAGGGAGAAACGCGTGGCCTACATGTAACCAGTTAAACTTGTATGCATTAACAATGCAACTCCAGCATGCCACGGCTCAAGCTAGATTGCCTTAATCAACGCCTGTTATTTCCTCCCTTTATTGGCTCTCAGGTTTTCGCATCACCTCAGGCAACGTGGCTTTATCATTTGATCTCAGGTGACTTTACACCCGAGTATTTGCTAGCCACACCTGGTGTTAAGGTCATTAAGAGACATAAGTTGCCAGGTAACTTGCGTATAACTTCCTTCATAGCACATGACAAGACGCCAAACACATTTCTCGATCGCATATGCTGACCGCTTTAATACTTATACACATGTACAGTCTTCTGATTCCCATTAGTTTTCCATAAGCGACAAAAAATGTTGAAGTTTAGTCCTGTAACGCAGCCCCAAACATTCAGTGGCCAATCACCATTGGGGTGCTAGCAAGGCAAAGGGGAGGTCACTCGCAGTCTCATACCCTCCTGGGACATTGTGTTCTCTCGCCAAAAATTTCAAACTTTCATCAATAAACGTCATATCGTGGTACAGTGCAGGGTACAAAGTTAATACAATTTGCAGTATTTTCACAGCAAATATGCACCTGTACACCAAAACGGCCTGGCTGGCAGGGAAAAAAGACTTCACACCCTAAAATACACAGAATTACAATGGTGAAAAGCGGAAATGCTAACAGTGCACTGATTCCAAATGCGTTACTGCGAAAATTTAAAATATTCCACGCAAAACAAAATATCCCAAGCAATAGTTAAAAAACGGCATGTCTCCATTCTAGGTTCACTGCTAAATCCAGGCCTCCGTGACCGAGGGGGTTAAGGCGCCAGCGTAGTGTAATGACCAAGGTGCCTCTTACCAATGCTGTCGCTGTGAGTTCAAGTCCAGTTCATGCTGGTTTCTTCTCCAGCCGTAAGTAGAAAGTTCCGCCAGGAACCTGTGGATGGTCGTGCGTTTTAGTCCCCCGCGCTCTAAATAATCTTGAGAACGGCGTAAAACACCAATGAAATAATGATAAGTAAATCAGTATTAAATCTGTTGCCAAGAAAAATGCGACCTACAGAACTGAACCTGGGGAATGACTGACTGATCATCTATATTTCTTCAGCACAAGTTGAGCAAGCATAGTGCAGTGCATCTTTATACAGAGTACCGAGAATGTTTCAGGTAGTGATGAGGCTGCCAGTGACTTCCCCTTCATGTTGTTAGACACCCCTCCCAGCCTCTGGCATAGGAAGGTCTAGAGTTTGAGGGTCCATTTATGTCTGGGCTTTTTTCTCAGGCTGGGCGAGGTGTGTGGCAATGGTTGCTGGCCACTCAAAGTTTGGGCTGAGTTACAGCAGTAAACGTTAACATTGTCGGTTATGGAAAATTAATTGGGGCCTGAGGCCAGATGAAGTATTGTTCTCGTGCAATAAATGAGGAATACGTCACCAGTTTTCCCACAATATGTCATTAGTTTTCCCACAATACGTCAAGTTTTCCCACACAATACGCCATCACAAATTCAGAAATGACCAGTAGACGACACAGGTTAAACCCGAAATATACAGGCCTAAAGACCCAGGTGCCTCTCACCAATGCAGTTGCTGTGAGTTCAAGTCCAACTCATGCTGGCTTCCTCTCCAGCTGTAATTGGGAAGGTCCACCAGCAAACTGCGGATGGTCGTAGGTTTCCCCCGAGGTCGGCCCGGTTTAACTCACCATAATGCTGGCCGTCGCCATGTAAGGGAAATACTCTTGAGTACGGCGTGAAACACCAGTCATATATATATACAGGCCTACTTTTGGCGGAAAAGTTGTCGTGCTCAGTCTCTCGGACACACGAAAAGTTGATATACAGTTCCAACCTAGCTTGACAGTTAACCGTCTCCAGGAATATCACACCGTCGTAAAATCAACCATGCTCTTTCGCTTCGCTGACTGATTGATTGCTTGACTGATTGACTGATTGGAGCTTAACGTCGCATCAGCGATATTTCAGCCATATGGCATCACAGCCTCCAGTAGATCGACCCAGATAAAGATTAGCCGTAACAGAAAAGACAATAAAAAATATAACCAAAGTTACTTCAGAAGAGGGGTCCATATAGACCTAAATACGACGACGGCCGGCATTATGGTTGGAGGAAACCGGGTAGGGCCCGAGAGAAGTCTATGAACATCCGCAGGTTGCTGGTGGACCTTAGAGTGAGCTGGTCTTGAACTCACTGCGATCACATTGTTGAGAGGCGCCTGGCCCAATGAGCTGCACTAACGCGCAAATAACCTCGACCACGGAGGTTCCTGCAATTTTAAAGGAACCGGAAACAAGATGTGGCGTCATCCGCATCCTATACGCTGTTCAGTACTACAGGCAAGACACTTCTTTCTGTTGCGAAGTACACATTATGGCCTCCCGGTTGAGATCTTGGGGAATAATCCAGACATATTCCACAACCAGTTTGTCTTTAAAATGGTTTTAAAGTATGTCTGCATTGCTCCTAATCAGGAGGATAACAACTGATGTTACAATGGGTGTACATGGCAAAATGGTCCACTAGGAACGGATGAGGTTACAGTGGAAATAAATGCCTTCTCGGGTTGCAGAAATGTTTCGTCCTTGTGTCATTAATATTCGAATTTCCCTAGGTGAAGGTTTTGCTTACTCAGTTATACTGCATCACAAAAGTAAAAAGAGACGTTTTTTAAATTTTAAATGCGATTCTCTATCGATACATATATACATTTGGTCTCGTGTTGTCTTTTCTTTTAAGTAGGTAATCCACAAGGTTACATTTTAATATCTTGTTCTAGTCTGCGGTGCACATTTAAGAGTGATACTCTGATTGGTCACAACATTTTCGTAGCTCTGGCTATTGGTTGGTCGATGTGTGTGTGACAGGTACTTGAACTTAACTTGATCTGACAACCACAGATATCAGAGCCAACCCTGAAGGCATTCATTAGGGGGTCATCTCTAACATACATCAAGAACGCAGGTCTGGGGGGGGGGGGGGGTGGGGTTGGTGACTAACAGCCATGGCAAGCGTTCGCTGTGTTTATAGTGGAAGTTCACAGGCGATCTTTCATTCCCAAGAAATTAAGCGGATGAACATGTAAGGTAAGTTCGTGAGTCGCTCGCCAAAGTTAGGTGGTTTATTACAGGCATTGCATTTGCTTTCATTTCTTTTCATTGGTGTTTTACGTCATATTCAAGAATATTTTAGTTATAAGACGATGGCCAGCATTATGGTGGGACTCCAGGCATTGTAAGAATTCCTTCGACCATGATATTGACAACTGTTATATAGGTACGGCAATTAATAAAACAATCAATCAATCAATTAATTAATGAGGTGACATATTGGAATCCATATCGGGCCAGTTTGACTGCGGCTGTTCCTCTAGTGATTTGTCAGGTTTCTTCTCAAGTTCCCTCCACGAGTTTCTACCTCGTTTCCTCCTCACGTTTCCTAGTATGAGTGGAATCTTCTCCATGCGTAAAACAGTTTTAAAACACCAATCTAATCAAATCCAAACAGCATAATGTGTTTTTTTCCAGTGGCTGATGTAGGTTATTAGTTCAAGTAATATTTTATTTGCGGATCTGATAGTTGACGGCCACATCGACATTTAAGGCAACTTACAGGCCAGATTGAATTTTAGGTTTGTGATGGAAAGAATCTCAGAAAAAATCGACTCAAAATTACTGCTCTGCTGAATTCTTGCCTTTCTTTTCTAATATAACACTGGCTCGCTGCTACTTTCCCACTCTTCCTCAATAAGGCCACCTGCACGAAGCCATCTCAGGGTAATCTAGCTACGGCTTTCAATCAGAATGCTGAAGTGCTTTGATAGCATTTAGAAGTTGTTGAACAAGTACCCTATAACGACTGGTCCCTTTGCAGCGCAATGACCCAGGAGCCTCTCACCAAGAAGTTGTATATTCATAGGGAACCTCCTGTTCGTGTAATCAGGAGCTTGGCACCCGTCATGTGAGTGAAAAATTATCGAGTAGGGTGTTAAACGCAAAACACAAATAAATATATGAATATCAAATGGGTTTAAAACCGTGCAATTCCCCCGCCAATTCGCCGTTTAATATACAAATATATAAAAATGAAATGAAGAAAGATCGTCTCTTTTGAACGACCAACGTAATCATTAACATCTTGTGCTCATTCATCTAACAATGAGAGTGTTCTGGACAGCTATGGAAGCTGTAAGGGGAAAAAATCACGTGTAAAACTCACTGTCTTTTCGTTTTACACAATAACCTCTCTGTTAATATCTCTTCGTGTCAGATCTGTGACAAGTTGGATTTAAAACAAGTTTTGACTTAGGAATTATATCATCAATACATGACTGGGGCTTTGTCAGACGTTAATTATTGTCAACCTGTGTTGGTTTCTTTCCCTACGATGCAATTTTTTGATATGCAGACACCTAATAAGTGGCGCATTGAATCGGAATGATAACGTGAGCACCACTTGCATATTTTGGCTGCATTGATCTTTCATTGGAAGTATATACCACATATCATCCATGCATACTTATTATAGTTTGGAAACATATGTGATGTGTAGCTGTATAAAATGTGAACAAATGTAGACTTGTCTTTTGCCTGGTTTAATCCGTAAAAATTTTTACGTAAAACATGACAAGAAAGATAGGTATCGAACCCATGTATTTTAGTACCAGCTGGATTATTAGCCGCGTGAGTTACCAATGCACTATGTGGAGCAAAGATCTACAAGTCATGAAATATTATGGTAAATATGGAGTTTCAATGGCCCTAAAATATTTCATTCTTTTCGGTGTACAAAAATATGATTGCGTGAACCAACATGATACTTCGCAATATATTAGAACTCTCCAGCTTGACATCAAATACGCACAAATGATTTTGGTTCACATTATCATAGTTTTATTATGATGGGAATTCCCTCAGCAAAATGCCTTAAAATAACGAAATCTGCTGTTGACATTACTTTTCTCTTCTGATAAAACAAAAAGTATGAATCACCCAACTCCAATTTTCTGGACGAAAAGTATTACACTTCACTGCTGCGCCAGTGGAGGGCGATTTCCCATCAGATAGCAAGGGGTTCTTTCTACACTGTTTTTTGCACAACTAGATAAATAATTTCAGAATTTCTTTCTGTTTTGGATTGAACTGAAAACCTTTTGCCAGGGTTACTAACACCTGTTATGCCGTGCTATGTAATGACACATGAGTAATGTAATACCCACCGTGCATGTAATTCATGTAATATGGCCGCATAAAGTACTCACAGAGAGACAAATGAACGGTGGGGCTAACTGAAACCGAGAGACTTTCCGGGAGAAGACTAAAGAAACGTTGAAAACGACTGCTTTTGATACGCACACCTGTACGCTTCAGTCATGGAAAGCACCGAAGATCTGAGGTTACCATCGGACAATGTAGCATGTCCTATTGGAAATAACGATAAGACACACATAGATTCTCTCAAGCACTCGTCTGAATAAGCACGGGATAATGCATATACCTGAATGCTAATTATATTACACCGAAATTTTTATTACAATGGCCGGGGACTGATTTAATACATCACCCGGCAAATTTTATGACATTACTCGGTGATATTACATAACTCTGAGATATGTATTAAATTACACAGTGATTACTTGTGTATTATTACTTAACACGGTGTTACAACTCCTCCTACCAGCGTTAGGATGCAAAGGTGACAAAATGGTTTGACGCCAGCTTCACATCTCACTAGGTAAAAATTATGGAAATTATGGTGGATAAAACTGTATCTGAAAATACCTTTTAAGACTGTTTTGACCAAATTAAACGCAGTGAAATATTTACATTGTATGGTGGGTTTTATGGACCATGTTGATATCATGTGTGTCAACGGTGACGTCACATAACTTCTTGCACACCCTTATGTTCAGCTCAGAGTAAAGCTCTGGTGAACCGTATCCTCTAATGTGTGCCTGTGCACGGAAAAGTTAATGTGACATTAAAAGTTCTGGACTGATGAGATGCTCCAGGGCAAATGTGCTACACTAGCCTGCTTATCTTCATGGCATGAGGTGAATTAAGTGTTCATGTATTAATTTCATATTTTTGTTTAATTAATATACTCGAGAATTCCTTTAGTTACGTTACACAAGGACAGATAACCACAGGGATTTTAACCATGCGGGCAGATTTATCGTAACCTTAAGCTTAAGTACGGCAATTGGCGTAAATATGATCTTCGGAAATTAGTCTATTTCTCATTTCACCCTACAAAATATTTAATTTAATCAGATTTCGCCACATCAGGAGGAGTACCTATTATATTTGTTATTTTGCAGAAACGAAGATCAGTTCAACTGATATTTTATTGAAGATGTCAGATGTAATCAAAGCACCTTCAGACACAGAGGTTAACGTAAGTTTGATGTTTCAATTGTTGAAAAAACAGTTGCTATATTTGGTAGTACCATTGTTGTTCAAACTGATAAAACTAGAGCAGCAAATTCATGGTGTTTGAATCGCTTTTGTACCGGTATTTATAATACACCGTTGTCTAAAAGCATAACTGGTCTGCTTTATTCGCCGGAGAAAACCGCCGACATTTTTCAAATAACAAATAATTTTTAATTAAAATCAATAAAAAACGAAATCATTGAGCTGAAGAGAAGCACTTTGTCATAATGACTGTCTCTCATTTCTGCATAATGTTTGTAATATTCCTTTCTACTTGTGACAATGCATTGATTTTGTTTCCTTCATTTATTATTTCTTTTCCTCTTTCCTCTTTTACTAGGGAGTTAACGTTGATTTCCACATCATCTCAGTCTCATCATCACATGCACGACTGACGCAGTGCTTCCGTGCAGCAAGCTGGTCCAATACAGCCATATTTATATTGTATATAGTGACAGCCTCACTGAAACGCCTTGCTAAAGACACCGGACAGGACTGGACGCACCTAGTCACAGTATTCTTACACCGATCCGACTTGATGCCAATTCCTCCCACCCAGATTGAACCTGAGTACCATCAGGTACATCCGTGAACAGTCTGAAATGAAAAACTCCAATCTGGTCAGCACGATAATATTCGATTTTACTCCAGGAGGCCAAGAATTTGGTAAAGACAGACCCGGTATTAAATCCCGGATATTCCAATAATATGGTAGCTTCTTTGTCGACAAATTGGCAAGTATAGTTATTCTAGTGTTGCTAATGAATAATTTTATAGTAGAGAGGCAGGTTTTACTCGTGTCATTTCCACCCTGCTTTGTCAATATCAGGATGCCGGATGCTCCCTAACCTTAAGCAATGACTGGGGGAAACATGATCAGTCCACTTCCCACTCGACCAGTGATTGGGGTAACATGGTCACTTCAGCTCCTGCTTGACCAGTGATTGGGGAAACATGGTCAGTTCAGCTCCAGCTTGACCAGCGATTGGGGTAACATGGACAGTCCAGCGCCTACTTGACCAGTGACTGGGGTAACTTGGTCACTTCAGCTAACTTTTGATGGGTGATTGGAGTAACATGGTCACTTCCGCTCCCGCTTGACCGGTTATTGGGGTAACATTGTCAGTCCGTTTCCCTCGTGACCAGTGAATGGGGTAACTTGGTCAGTCCAGATTCCACTGGTTGCGGATCCGAGTCAGAATGTTTGGGCGGTGCAGTCATGTTCTGAGCGATTTCTTCTACATGGCAATAGTAATAGTGGTGAAACATTTGTGAGTTTTGCGTTATGCACCAACCAATCAAATAATCAGTCAATCTATCAATCGATCAACCAACCAAACAGTTCACGTCAAACAAACTGGGGTTTGTGAAAGCGTTAGGTTTGTCGTGCCTTGTTGTTTCTCAATCCAACAAATGTACAAGAAATATTTTAAATTTGAAGATTATAACCGTGCCTGAAGGCGACTGAGGCCTCCATGGCCCAGTGTTCAAGTTACAGTGCTAATTTAGTAATTTAATTTCAGAAGTTTCCCACAAATGCGGTATCTTTGAGTTCAAGTCAAGCTCTGGCTGACTTCTTGTAGAGTCACACGTGAGAATGTATACCAACAACGTGCTTGTGACAATGGCTTTTCCCGGGTTATGCCCGTTTTCCTCCCACAACAACGCCGACCACCGTCGTTTCAGTGAAATATTCTTGAGTACGGTGTAAAACTCCAATTAAACAAATATATAAATTAGAGTGGAGCTCTTTGTCTGCTGATACGTTTCTTTATTTCGGGGGCAAATGTTAAACGACAAACCGATGGGTGGCTATACCATCATTTAAAAAAAAAAGACAAGATGAAGGAAACAAGGACAAATCTGAGGTCATCAAATGATACCAATAATATAGCACCAACAGTCTAAACGTTCTCAGTGGCGTGCCATAAGCTCGCATCTAGCTCTGCCCTGGCTCGACGAAACCTCGTATGCCTGTCGCTAGCTCGTTGCTCGCCTGTAGCACACCTATAATAAGATTCATGAATTCCACTGCCAGTCACGAACCTTGGGCTACGGAGGAGGTAGAGAGTTACAACAGTGGTCTGAGGATATAGAAATCAGCTAACCACAACCAAAACCATTCACGGACTAACTGGGCGCTGCTGGCAGGCAACTAGAGAACTCTTATCGTGGTTTGGACTGTACATTCACATTGTGCTTTATTGTCATAAAGGATCAACATGTTAGCAAAATGTATTGCGTTCAGGATATAAGTCCAGATATATGTTTATTTATATATTTATTTTAAATTTCATGGAACCGTATTATCCAAACATTTCTGGTCTGTTTGTCCGAAGCTTGTCACATGGGCTGGTCACGTGGTAGCGACTCAGAGGCAGGTAACACTTGTCTGTCATAGAGTAAGCTAGACACTGGAAGAGGAAATGGGTTGTTTTATCAAGTGCCCGTTCATAATTTACTTCCGTCGTGCCCGTGACTCGAAAGCCCGTGGACCCTCGGCTACACACTTGTACAACAGGAACTGAAAAAGGAAATAAATCGCGAAGTAAGCACGCGAAACTTTTTTGCCACTGGCATGATGACGTCGGCGTTTTTGGCTTAAAATAAGGTGACAAATTTAACAAGCTTCGAACCATATATGGATAAATTTTATATTTGAAATCTGACTATACAACTCATGACGTCACCAGTTGCATCCATCAGGATGCGTGCATTTTCTCGCTGAGTGCTGAAAGTTGCATTTCGTGACCAAAGTAAACCCACTACAAGAAGCCCTCTTTATAAAAACAAGTATATTGGCCCTATACATTCTACTAGGCTTGATTTTGCATCAGATAATATTCTTTACATATTCGAAAAATGTGTCAGTGGAACTTTAAAGGAAACATGAAGAGTATCTTAATATGCAGCTTGGGAAAAATTCCCTTGTGTTCTTTGAGGCTGGGGTGGAGGTGTGGGAAGGGAAGTGGGGGTCAAACAAGCTTGAAAATAGTTTTCTTCAGGATCATAACGGTTTGGCATAATATTTTTTTTATTTTAGAATTACTTTTGATGATTCCTTTCAGCTAATTTTATAGATTCGACATAATGGATAGATCCTCTACATTAGTTAGTTCCATTTCCGATAAAAGCAATTGTGACCTCAAGACGTCACAGAAAAAATTGAACATTTGTAGCATTTTGTGCAACATCCGGGTCACCACTTTCACCGATATTGATTATGATTGGTCAAGTGCATATTCTTGATTGACAATTCTGACAGCGATGGATATTCATTAGAGTTCAATGAGATTTTGTGCATCCAATATATATTAATGGATGAAGAAACAGCCGATTTTCTGTATTTGGAATATGTTGGCCCAACCTAGTGGAGCCCCATCAGACAAAGGTTTTTTGTCATCAGACATAGGTCAGAAAAATACATAGGTTACACTAACAGGTCACACACATAAGTAATACACATAGGTCACAAACACACAAATATAATGTAGGTCGCACAATTACGATACACGCATAGGTTAAATAACACAAATAAGTTACACATGTAGGTCGCAAACACAGATCCCACAAATGAGTCACACACGTAGGTAACACACTCTGGTCACACATTCCGGTCACACATTCCGGTCACACATTCAGGTCACACACTCCGGTCACACATTTAGGTAACACACTCTGGTCACACATTCAGGTCACACACTTCGGTCACACATTTAAGTCATACACTCCGGTCACACATTTAGGTAACACACTCCGGTCACACATTCAGGTCACACACTTCGGTCACACATTCAGGTCACACATTCAAGTCATACACTCCGGTCACATATTCAGGTCACACATTCAAGTCATACACTCCGGTCACATATTCAGGTCACACATTCAAGTCATGCACTCCGGTCACATATTCAGGTCACACATTCAAGTCATGCACTCCGGTCACATATTCAGGTCACACATTCAAGTCATGCACTCCGGTCACATATTCAGGTCACACATTCAAGTCATGCACTCCGGTCACATATTCAGGTCACACATTCAAGTCATACACTCCGGTCACATATTCAGGTCACACATTCAAGTCATACACTCCGGTCACATATTCAGGTCACACATTCAAGTCATGCACTCCGGTCACATATTCAGGTCACACATTCAAGTCATACACTCCGGTCACATATTCAGGTCACACATTCAAATCACACACTCCGAATTCACACATTCCGGTCAGAAACTCACCTTTCTGATTCGGCCCACGAAGCCCGGCCCCTCGTTTGATCTCCCGAGTTTAATTCCATCACAGAATCCAGTGGTGACTAACAAGGCTGAAAATCAGAAAGTCACAGCTTAGCAATTTTCATATCACTTTAGCACTTATAGCATATCCCGCTATAACGTTTTAATTGTGGAGTTCACAGGAACATCTATAGCATTTCCGCTTCCATGTACCTCTATAATGTTTTCGATATGGTACATACACGAACCTCTATAGCATTTCCGCTTGACTGTACATCTATGACGTTGTCACTATGGCACTTACACGAATCTCTACAGCATTTCTGCTTGCATAAACCTCTATAATGTATTCGCTATGGCACTTACACAAACTTTTATTAGCATTTCCGCTTGCACGCGCTTCTATAACTTTTTCACTATGCCACTTACACGAAACTCTAAAGCATTTCTGCTTGCATGAGCCTCTGTAACGTTTAAGCTATACAGCTTACACGAACCTCTACAACATTTCCGCTTGCATGAATCTCTATAACGTTTTCACTGTGGCGCTCACATGAAGATCTATAGCATTTCCGCTTCACAGAAGTAATCTTTGGTCAGTAAGGTGTCATAAACCCTTGACTAAATCCCAATTACTTTTTGCCAGGTACAAGCACTTGCCCATCTTCCTTTTAATAGTGCGTATTTTCTTGGCTTCATTCCAAGAGTTCAACGAGCTTATTATCAATGTCAAAAGAGTGGCCCAATAGATTCAAAAATGGCGGTTAGCGTCCAAGACCGATTCAATTAGACACGATCCATTTGTCCATGAGCAAGTCAATTTTTTTTTTTATCAGTGCTGTTAACATCACATATCGGTTTGTTTTAATTTCTCCGATTGTAACTTACCTCCAGCGGGATTAGAGCTAAGTCTACCGTTGTTATCCACTAGAAGTTCCTCAGTCGTGTACTGCATGATCACTTCTTTGAATCCCTAAACAAAAACAATAAGCACCTGCTATGTAAATGTTGTAAATATATTACAAGATATACGTTATCTTGTTGATGGACGCCCAACTAACTTATTTATTTCTTTCATTGGTGTTTTACTTTGTACTACCCTCAAAAAATATTCCGTTAACTCCGTCATCCGTTGATCTAACAGATTAATCCCTTCCTGGTAACGAATCATTCCGTCCCTGACAACGAAGTAATACGTAATCAGGCAGAAATTTAATCCCTTAGATCAGCGGAAAGGCAAATAACCCTCAAATAACGCAGTTAACTGATGATTCTTTTTAGGGGAAAACATATCTCAGCATGCTGGTTTATGAGTAAACTGGTCGGTGCCCAAACAAGACCAGCGCCCGTCGGCAGCACCTGGTAAACTCTATGACTTAAAGCTGCAGCGGAACTAGCAAAAAGTTGGATTGGAACAAACGACATCACTGGCCACACAAAAATTTTGTGCATAAAGCTTTAGAAGAGGTTGTTAAAAATAAAAAAAAATGTTTTTTCATTGTTGTTGTGTTTGTTACTTGCTGCTACTGTTATTCCTCTCTGTCTTATTTCCATTATTATCATTGACAGAAAAAAGTGTAGACGACATTTGCAACGCAAATTAAAGGAAGACTAAGTTTCTCTCGCTCTGTATGGTGAGGCACAAATATATGGACTCCTTATGTATGTGTACAAAAGATTGGGCACTCCACAGAAAAACCGGGTATGTTTCATGGCGGAAAATCACTGAAAACCTGGCTAATGAAAAAACTGAGGACTAGACGTGTATGGCGAGTGTATGGCGGGCCGTACCACGAGTCAGATCTTACATTACCTAC
Organism: Acanthopleura granulata; assembly: GCA_016165875.1. Taxonomy (NCBI): domain Eukaryota; kingdom Metazoa; phylum Mollusca; class Polyplacophora; order Chitonida; family Chitonidae; genus Acanthopleura; species Acanthopleura granulata. The sequence goes on along the minus strand of JABBOT010000009.1, from coordinate 18,732,235 downwards.
GTTATGGTGTGCATAGTTGTATATCTGTTGTGTTGGTATTCTTGATACTCTATACTAGTCTTTAACTTGTACTGCACGCTGTCTATGACCTTACATTACGGTATATGGTGAGTCAAACTTTACCGTCCGCTACATGCATGTTAGACCAAGCCTATATTGTACGCTGTGTGAATGGTAAATCACAACTTACGATATGTGTGGTGAGTAAAACTTCATTGTCCGCTACATGAATGTTAGACCAAAAAATTGTAATACGTTGTGCGTGGATGGTGGACCCGAACTTATTGTATTCTGTATTGGGTCACATTTTGTGGTAGGTTACATGCTTGTTAGGCCAAAACTGACGGTGACTTGGGTGTAAGTGAGCTTGTAACTTACGGTAGATCTGTCACTGTCCACGGTGACGGTCCCTTGGTCAGCTGTCCTCACTAAACCTCTTGGAGACGAGTTGTCGTCCAGGATGGCGATGGTTCGGATTGTATTCACGCACTCGGCGTCAGACACGACATTGGCGTTTGGCACGTTCTGGGTTGTTTCATACTCAACCACCATGGTGACTTCTTGCGTCAGGTCCGCGTTCGACATTTGGATTCTAACCAGTGAGTCTCCATCAAATCGACCTACCCAGTCACCATTAACGTTTTCGGTACTAAAGTTCTCTGTTGTAATGTAGTATTTGTTACGGCTAACATCTACCACAGAGCCGCCCTCGCCGAACTGGATTTCTACTTCCGGATGGTCCACACACACTGAAAATAAAAAAAGAAAAGAAAAAAACAATGATCACTGAATTCGTTCAGTGAAGATCTTGCTATGAAGTAAAGAAATCTGTGTATAAATACCTCGCTAGTTTACTTTAACACTTAATGGCTCGATCCTTATGGGTGTATTTTGCAAGAACCAAGATGGGCCATCGGATACATAATGAGCGCTATTATAATGTAATAAAATCAAAGCAAGTTGTTTCATATGTCTGTGACCACAGACTAGGGAGTGTGACGTGTAGTGGTTAAGTTAATATGCATTTTTCCATGTTCCCAGAATTTCAAATATGTACAAATGATTTGAAACTGAGAGTAATGCCAGTGCAAACATTCAGTCAATGCGTTTAATCGCTGTTCACAGAGTTTTTCAAACTGATCGGAATGGCAAGAGAAAGAATATTTACATCGGGCTTCGAACTCTTCTTCGACGTGGTTACATCCGCAAATGTTCTCATCGTAGAAGGTTCCGATCGGACAGGTCATACCCCAGGAGGCTTCTCCATCTCGGACAATGTAATCGTTACGGTTATCAGCAGCGGGTTCAAGGTAACAGGCTAGTCAAGGGAAAAACGTATATATATATATATGAATGCACAGCTCCATCAGTATAGAAGTTCTCAGTAAGTCTCACTTTCTGAATTTAAAGGATGAATTTACAGGACATAAAAAAGGGGACAAAGGGAATTAATTTCAACATATAAATCCGATCAGAAATAATATTTAATTATAATACTGCTTATCGATTCATTTGATTTTAATATATAGACTTTTCACAAAACTGCGTATTAAAATCAATATGTTGATGGAGAATAATGAAAATGATAAAGTTCATGCTGCAGAAACGTTCTATTGTGATCATTCATCACCCTGGTCAAGCCATAGTCTTTAATGTTACAGAGGAGGCAATGGGCGTGGCTCAGCATCATGACGCAGTCTCGTGAGTTATCACCCATGTACATTTTATATTAACCAAATAGAATTGGACTAAGAGATTATTTGTTTGTTTTTGTATTCATCATAAAGATGACAAAATTAAGGGTTGATTTTAACGAAGTATAAAAATGGCTGGAATATACCCCATTGGTCTTGGTCTATCCCATAGGAACAATGGTATATCAATGGACAATATTACAATCACTGTACATAGTATAGAAGGCCTACATATTAGATATGAATCCTTGGTCTGTTTTCCTGACAAAAAATATGGTATACAATTTTGTTACCATCATTTTAGGGGCACGGAGAAACAGCCGGTTGCTTATGATTACGCGGAAAGACTGGCCAATGGAGTGAACGAGTGTGGGGTAAGTCGTGATCTTCCTGTCTTTCCTAGTGTGTTATTGGTCATTGCTGAAACCTAGATATTTCCTTTCCACATTGATCTATAAATGAACCTAAGACCTCACTCGCTTCCAAATCTACATTTCTTTCTAAACTGAACATTCAGTGACATCACGTGAATAAGGCAATGTGCACAAGGTTTCTTCTATTACAGAAACGGGAATTGTCAGCTGAATTAAATTTGGTTTAGTATTATGGTACTTACACACAGAGTATTTTAAACTACTGGATATATATAAAGCAACCAGAGCTAATTGTTTCAAACTGTATCTGTACTTTTGAAAGTAAATCATATTTTTCATTTATGATGTCTTCGGTTTTTTTCCCCAGAAAACTATTAATGACGCTTACAAGAAGTTACTAAGTAAGTCTGGAGCGGATTTTCCCTTCGACCAGTACTACTGTGGGCTCTTGAATATCAGTATGTGCGACGTCACAGAGAATAATAAACAGGTAATAACTAAGACACTTAACAAAGGTGCTAAAACTCACAGAATAGCTTTACATGCATTTGTCCTTCATTGTGTTAAAATATGAATTTTGATTTGAAATCTCACTGATTTCACTGGTCAGCTTTAAGGAAAAACAGTCATGCTGCGATTTGGAGAAATTTGTCTGGACAGCTATGCATTGGGTTAAGCATCAGTCTGTTATATTTTGGCGGTGATCTGGTTACATTTCCAGGCATTTCTAAGTGATTGTTCACGACACCGTCTTTTTACACACATCTGTATATATACCTTGTATTAGTGCCGAACAGATTATTGTATTTAGTTGGAATTCACCATTCACGCGATCGAGAACGGCCGCGCGATATAGTAGAGGAAATTATGCATTTTAGCTGTTGCGGAAGTTTGGGCAACAGGAATAATAAATAATACCCTGTAGTTGGTTGAATGTGATCAAAGCAAAATGACCTAAAATCCTAAATTCCTTGGCGATTATGTGTGCGGAGCTATTGTAAACTATGTACTGATCAGCGCCTGTCTTAGTATACTCTAACTTGGTGCCTGGTGTCTTCGGCATGGCGTTGCACTTAGGCAGCGGTATAAATGTATGTTGGCAATAGGACAGACACTCCACAATGTTGAAAGCCTTGAATCCCAAATAAGTAAATAAATAAAGAAAGAAAGAAAGAAAGAATGGAACAAACAAACAAACAAACTGGAGCGATTATCACCATTATTGTGTTATTTATGATTTTGTTCTACCTTGCTGTTTTTACTCATCGTCAGTTTGTGATGCTGGCCTACAATCCTATCGGACGTCAAGTAACCCGCTGGTTCCGCCTACCTGTTGTGGCTGGAACGTACATCGTGACTGACCCCGACGGAAACACTGTGGACACACAGGTAATGTCTGGACGCATAATAATGAACTTAATTTTGAAAAGTTGAAAGTTAAAACAACGGAAATAAAATTATTACGATAAAAAAATTAAAGTATTTGATTTTATATTCTCTAGTAATAACGGTTCAAAGTAACACAAAGAATATATCGGTGGAAATGGGAAGCTTAGCTCACTATTGATGTGATTTACTATTCTCGGTTAGCTACTGCCAGTCAGTGTCAGGACCTGGTCCATCCCAGAACGGAAGAGTAAGGCCACACATGAACTCGTATTCAGTGTTACGATACCGGCGTTAGGATTTGCCTCGTACTTTGTTCAGATGACTAGTGGTAAGCTTAAGTGCTGAAGAGCAATTGTATTAGATTCATGTATACCATCCATGCA